>OW026360.1:117263552-118502581 GCA_932273835.1 Sarcophaga variegata | reverse complement strand
AACGATCGCCATTGACTGTAACGGCCACTCCTTGCTCATTTTCGAAGAAAAATGGCCCAATTATACCTCTGGACCAAAATTCACACCAAACAGTGACTCGTTTTGGGTGCGTCGGCTTTTCAGAGTGTATGCGTTCGGGTTTTCTGTGCCCCAAATGCGGCAATTTTGCTTGTTTACATACCCGCCACGATCAAAATGAGCTTCATCTGAAAAGATGATTTTTTTTGCCAAAATCGGCATCTTCTGGTGTAGGCTACTGCATGGCCAGCCGAGGCAGCCATTTGAATGAAATTATTTTCCATTATTAACCGGAAGGATTGTACTTTCAAATAAAAAAAAAGAAATTTGAGAAAATATTCAGTAGTTTTTTTTAAAGCATTTTCAAAAAAAAAAGTTATTTGGCGGACCCTTTATCTTCTCATTGTAATCTTAGTTTAGTTTGCTACAAACCCATGTAGCTTGTGAAGAAATTTAACCTCTTTTTATCTTTCTCTTCCACGAATATACTCTTGGAAACATCTCTTCTTATTGCACATAAAGGTGCTTATTGCCGTGAATTCCCAGCCTGCCACAGCGCAGAGATTACCCCTATTTCTCTTACCTAGCTGACTTGCTGACCTATTACTTTGGTCTATGAAGACTTTACTTACTTTATTGGCCATTACAACCTTTTAGACAGGATTACGGTGTAGCTTCTCTCACCGCTTATGTTATGTGTGTTAATTTTTTTGGTCTAGTAGGTAGTGTGTTGGCTTGTTAGACGAAAAGCCAGCGTTCGAGCCCCAGGCCACACATCAAAATAAAATACAAAAAATATTTCTTCGGCGACTTCCTCTCAGCAGATTTCTGGCAAAAACTCTGGGAGTAAATAAAATTGCCATGAAAAGTTTCTTAAAAATCTGTCGTTCGGAGTCGACTTAAAACTGTAGGTCCCGCCACTCATGTATAAAATTAACACACACAACATAAGTGGTGTGAGAAACTAGGTCGTAATCCTGACTGAAGGGTTGTAATGACCAATTATGTATGTATGTATGTTAATTTTATCTATGAATGGTGTAATCACGCCAATTACCTTACTTTCAGAGTTGTTCGCAGAAGGTAGAGGTTGCAAAAAGAAATATTTCTGTACACTTCTTTGTTTTTAGAGATGTCAGAGCTGTTGTTTGAACTCGTGTCTAGTAAGCCAATATACTTCCAGGTTGACTACGGCTGCATAGGATAATATTCAGATTATTCCGTGGAAGGGCTCAGACTCTGTGTAGTTTTATCTCCGGTCCTCCAAATTGGAAAAATGGTTGTCCTTTAACCTCTACTGCAGAAACTGAAGGAAGTCTTCTGAACGTATAAGAAATAAAGGGTGTTTTTTATAGAGGTATAGAACTTTAAGTTGCAATAAAACAACGATGGATTATTCGATTGACATGAATTTTATTTATCCGAAAGATAATCTTGTGGCATTACATTTTAAATATGATTTCTGGCATATGACCGTCACGGCTGGCTCGGATGTAGTCCAATCTGGACGTCCAATTTTCGATGACTTTTTCCAACATTTGTGGCCGTATATCGGCAGTAATACGGCGAATGTTGTCTTCCAAATGGTCAAGCGTTTGTGGCTTTACCGCATAGACCAATGACTTTACATAGCCCCACAGAAAGTAGTCTAGCGGTGTTAAATCACAAGATCTTGGAGGCCAATTCACAGGTCCAAAACGACATGTTGCGGCGTCTTGTTGAAACCACATCTCCTGGACATCATGGTTATTCAATTCAGGAATGAAAAAGTTAGTAATCATGGCTCTACACCGATCACCATTGACTGTAACGTTCTGGCCACCATCGTTTTTGAAAAAGTACGGACCAATGATTCCACCAGCCCATAAAGCGCACCAAACAGTCAGTTTTTCCGGATGTAACGGTGTTTCCACATACACTTGAGGATTACCTTCACTCCAAATGCGGCAATTTTGTTTGTTGACGTAGCCATTCAACCAGAAGTGCGCTTCATCGCTAAACAAAATTCGCTTATGAAAATCGGGAACAACGGTAATCTCGTTTTGGGCCCATTCGACGAATCTACGCCTTACTTGATGATCGTTTGGCTTCAAATCTTGCACGAGTTGGATTTTGTAAGCACGCAAACCAAGATCCTTCCGCAAAATCTTCCATAAAGTGGATGGACACAGATCCAATTCCTGTGCTCGATGGCGGATGGACTCATTCGGGTCTTCCTCAATGCTACGCTCTACAGCAGCAACAGCTTCTTCTGTACGCACCGTACAGCGTCTCTGGGGATGCGAGTTATCAATAAGAGTAAACGTGGTGCGAAAACGTTCCATGGTTAATCGAATTAACTGCTCTGATGGACGATTTTGTCGACGATAAAATGGACGTAGTGTGCGATACGTTTTCCGCACAGAACCATTATTTTCGAAATAAAATTGCACTATTTGCAAGCGTTGTTCAGGCGTGAGTCTATTCATGATGAATTGCCAAACCAAACTGAGAATAAATCACTTGACAGCTGTTAAATCGGTCGCCATCTTGAAAAGTAATGCCAACTTAAAGTTCTATACCTCTATAAAAAACACCCTTTAGTACACCATACAGACTATATGCAAACGGTAATCCAGAGGGTGCTCATTCCAAACGTGGTAGTGGGATAGCTGTACTAATTTTGTAGAATTTTTTGATTTTCGATTTTAAAAAATTGAATTTTGGCCCAAAAAATATATGGAAATTCTCTATAAGATCAATGGGCCTTTTTGAGCATATAAGAAATAGTACACCATACTGTACTATGTTCTATCCTTTGAAGCATTTTTTTAAATTTTTCATTTTATAAACAGTTCAGGGTAGCTCAACTTCCTTTACATCTGGAGTTCAACATGTGTTGGAAACTTCTCTAGTAATTTCGCTTGCAGTCGATCGCCTTCAATGTGTTTACATTACATATAGTAGTTCAGTATTGAATTACTCCCTTTAATATGTGTGGTTTTCTTATCACCATTTACTGCCTACAAATTTAAACTCGCGTCTGGTCAGCAGAGTGAATAATATAAACAAAAACTCGGTGCTGCATAAAGTCCAATTGCTTTGGAAAATTTCTAAATATTTATGCATCCTCTAACAACAGTTGAGAAATCGTTAAGTGGTGGTGGTGGCCGACGCCGCTTGGCAATCTATACTTTATTTTTATATCGAACACACATGAAAACAAACAAAAATTGATAATATTAGACTGCATTTTTATTTTATAAACAAAAACAACATGTTATTGTTTTTTTGTATAAAAGAAATAGAAATAAAAATGGAAGGAAAAAACGTCAATTGCATTACAAAAAATTGGGGCCACACTGTGTTTGAAACCTCTTAAATAAACACAGTATTTACGACTAGCCATAGCTCTTAGGGGCAGTTTATTTCAGTATCAATGCACTTGTATTTTTACAATAGAAACTAAATGCAATTGAATATTTAAAAACAAAGAATTTTATTTTGAATTACAATACAATACCTGGGGATCAATTATTTACAAAAACGTACTTTAATTCGGTTTCATTAACTTCGATTAGAGTAACTAAATGGAAACATAACTTTATTTTGTTTCATTGGATTTTAATGCAAAAACGTTCTGCAAAAGCTAATCTCACTTAATATGTGATCCAAAATATTAGCTGCCGAATAGGGCGAACCTCCGGTAAGCCCCACCAAAGCACTCTACTACCTCTCGTCCTTGGTGGAATTCTTTCGTAAAAGAAAATTACGAATATCTGCACCAAAATCAACGGTGTCCCTCTTCACGACACGGACGAAGGAAGTAAGAATAACGTTAAACGTCGCAGTGGAAGGAAACATCATTCCCACCGTTAGGTGCCCAAATATCCTCGGGGTCACCTTCGACAACTTACTTCACTTCGCCGCACATGCGACTAACATCAACGCCAGCGTGAAGAGAAGAAACAAGGTCCTAAAGGCTCTGGCTGGCGCCACATGGGTAATGGACAAGGAAACCATCCTTTCCATCCTTTCCTATAAGGCTGTCGGACGGTCTCTCTTCAATTATGCTGCTCCAATCTGGACATCATTCCTGAGTGACACACAGTGGAGGGCACTACAGACGTCACAGAACAACGTCCTGCGAATAGCCGCAGGATGCGTGAGGATTACTAGTATAGACCATCTCCATGATGAGACGAAGATGCTGACGGTTAGAAGACACAACGAGCTGCTAACTAAACAATTCCTCATAGCCTGCTACCAACCTTCCCATTCAAACCACCACATAGTCTTGAACGATCCCCCTCCTCACCGCATAAGACAAGACCTCACTATCTACAACTCAGACATTGTCCACCTCATACCCTCAATAACTGACACACTGTCCGTCAGGGAGGCACAAAATACCCTTCATAATACCATCGTCGCGACGGCCAGAGACGAGCTCAGCCATAATAAGGTCATTAATCGGCACCCACCACCCATAGCCGATTCGGAAAGGCAGCTGCCAAGAGTCACGAGAACTATTCTGGCCCAGCTCAGATCAGGATGGTCAAACTTCCTGCATAGCTACAGGGCTAGGATTACCCCGGGAACCCATGATAGCTGCCCATCGTGCAACCAGACACCACACGACACGGTGCACATTTTTAGCTGTCCAGCGAAACCGACAGCCCTACGGCCAGTAGACATATGGCTGAACCCTACGATGACAGCTAACTTCCTCGGACTACCTGCCACATGACATTAACAACACACATATACAACCAACAACAACAATCCCATCTCAAATCCATCCCATCCCCATCAAATTACACGGCACACAACCAATAGAACACATAAACTAAAATTATAATCCATCTTTATATTACATACAGAGAAAAGCTTCCGGAGACAACAGCCGAACTGTTACAACAACTACTCTTCAAGCTGATAGACAGCATTTTGAACTCTACGCTGTTTAATGATATTAAACGATGGCATATCAACTATCAGGCTGACTTCCAAAATGTTAGTTGCTTTGTGTTTGAACAAAGTATAGTGTTTCATAAAGCCGCTGTACAAAATATTTACTATGTATACTATCTCAAAACGTCATCAATGTGTATTTTTAACGCAATCAAAAAGCAATCAGGCATCGGATTTATAGTCGATGCATTGTTTGGCAACTTTGCATATCTACATAATTTATATACCGTAGTGGAACTGCACACAAACTTTTTATTGATACATTTTGAAAGTCAGCCTCTATGTGGCAGATAAAAGCCTTGTTCAGAGATCAATAATCACGCTATCGTGAGATGATAATGAGCGTATCTCATGGCGGAGTACTTTCATCATTCTTTTTAAAATTGCTACTCTTTCTGATCCCTTGCATGTGTTCTGAGATTTCATTCTGTTCATCAAAGAATTTACTTTTGAGAATCTAGGGAATCTCTCTCCTGAAAAAGTGGCCTTTTTTCTTTCTGGGCGCTTCACCAGTGTCTCACTGGTGTGGGTCCCCGGGCACAGTAACATTTCGGGAAACTGTAGGGCCGCCGAGCTCGCCAGAGCTGGTGCGCTCCTTCCGGAATCCTCTTCAATTGAACTGGGTATGCCACTTGCCTCGGTCAAGTTGGACATTGCGCGGAAATTCTCTCGGGACGCCAACCAATCCTGGGTCAATGTCGAGTCCTGCTCCACCGCTAGACTCACCTGGCCCTTGATGGATAGAAGGCGTACCAACCAATTACTTGGTCTTGATCGTGACGAGATCTCAACCACAGTGGCCGTGCTTACAGGTCATTGCGTTGTGGGTAGACACGCGGATGGAATGAGGCTCCCATTTAACGACTTCTGCCGTGGATGCAGATCCGCTGAGGAAGAGGAGGCATACAGGGCCAGGTTATTACCTTCAGGTTAGTCCTGTATACTCTGATGCATGTAGTTTACCCAACAAATTGCCTAAAATCCATTTGGCGTGGGTACAGGTCTCGCTCCCTCTATATCTCAACTTTCGCCGAGTACATCTTTCCAAACAACTCTTCCTATTCCACAGAAACGTTCTGCCAATATCAGCGTCATGGAAACTCCCCTCCTTGCACGCTCATTTGGCCGCTCTTTGCCTTTAACTGCCACATGACCTGACCTAAGATGCAGCGGAGTTTGACCGTATTTCTCGTGCCTAGCTGTTGCGACTTTTCTAAACTCTTTCATACTCTCTTCAAACAAGTTTTCCTACGAATTTAGAATATTTTACTTTGGAGCCAAATGCTGACTAATATCTGTCCTCGACGCATCTGTATACCACAGAATGGCCCTTTTTTTGTGTAGTTTCCGAATTGCAGCATTCACTCTCATTGCTAAGCATTTTCCAAAATCACAGAGTCTGTCGGCAACTTGATTTATCACATCACGATGCTACCTAATTAATCTCATATTTTTATTTTTTATTTTTTAGAAGTCGCCGTAGTCTAATAGGTAGTGTGTTGGCTTATTAGACATAAAGCCAGGGTTCGAGCCCCAGGCCAGACATCAAGACAAACTACAAAAAGTATTTCTTCGGCGACTTCCTCTCATCAGATTTCTGGCAAAAACTCTGAGAGTAAATAAAATTGCAATGAAAAAATTTCTCAAAAATCTGTCGTTCGAAGTCGACTTTAACCTGTAGGTCCCACCACTCATTTATAAAATTAACACACACAACATAAGTGGTGTGAGAAACTAGGACGACGTACAATGGGTCTATTCGACCTCCGGTTATTGTACTTGTCATAATTGACAAGTACACATCCTCTAACCTAACCTAATCTCGTATTAGATTTGTCTCCCATTATCCTACACATTGTCTCCATTGCTGTGGTAGCCACTACCATGTGCAACGTACTTCAATCCATTGGACCTCTAGCGTCGGTGTAGCACAAGTTCTCATTGCCACGGTTATTTCAACACATACCCGTCTCTGTATCAGAGGCCCGCATAACGGCCCGTTGTGAAGCCATAGGTGAACGCAGTCCTTGTACTGACCAAGTTCCTCCGAACCAAGGAGGGAGAAGTTTTACAACAGAAAATTACTAAATTTCTGAATTTTTATTTAAAAAAAAAAGAAAGAAAAATACTCTTTAAATTTAAATTGAAATTTATTTTCTTTATTCGTGTTGTCAATTGGGATTTCCTTGTATTTTATTCACTCGAAACAATTCTCAATATCACTTAAATTTAATGTCGACTCATTACAATACACTCCATAGACGGACCAGGCTGACCAGCCCTGTTGCTTCTGTATAATACGAGCACATCTCAATGCTGGCGTTATATCGTCCAGTAATAGATCATTGCAATCAATGTTACACTCGTTGAATGAATAGTGATCCGTTGTGGATTTATTTTTCGTTTGACACCAAAATTTATCGCTGATTTGAAAAATGCCATAATCGTAGGAACCATCTAAATTACGTTTACCAATGACATCGGTATTGAAGCGGCTCTCGTATTCCGCTATACACGACCAAAGCGGCAATTCCGTTTTGGGCACGTCCAATATATACAATTGACCTGCAAATTCACATGGGTGTAGACGACGCGTCTGCGCAATGTGTATGGTATTGAAAAACGTCACAATTAATATGCAAATAAGGTAAAGAACACGTGCTGTTGTTAGCGATTCCACTGCTGCCGCCCCTGCTGCATTTGGCGATGTTGATGATAATGATGATGATGATGTAAAACAGCGGCGGTGGCGGCGATTATTATGGCTGTTTATGGTATTATGAGCAGCAGCAGGTTTTATTAATATTTTTAACATTTTTTCTTATAACTTTTTTTGTTTGTTTTTTGTTGTAGTGTATTGTATTTGTTTATTTAAATTTAATATGTTTACAAAACAAAACAACAACACAACACAACAAAATAATAAAAAAAAATAAATGAGTATCTTTGATGTACTGTTTCGTGGACCAGTGATTAGACGGGAATGATTTAAAATTTTTAAGATTTGAATTCTCTTCTCTTGCACGTTTAACGAATAATAAGATTTTTATGAAAATCATTGCGTTTTAATTATAAATTATTGTTATTGTTGTACAATATAAATAAACAATATTTTTAAATAAATAAACAATAGCTGGCTTGGCTGGCTTGCTGGCTACCTTTATTGTTAAACAACTTTCAAGTAAAATGTAAGCGCAGCAGTTAATTTGAAGCTTAAATTGTTAAAATTTTTAACAATAAACCCCCCAGTTACGAGTATTGTTTTATAATTTATGATATGAAACCGGTTTTATTTTTCAGCATAGAATTTATTTAACAAAATATTACAATAATAATATTAAATTTCTTCAAATACATTCTCTCTTTTTTTTTGTGAAGAAATTACAATTAAAACCTGAAACCGATATTAGAATAAATTTTTTAAAATTATTCTTTCAATCTAAGAAATGCGTAAAGAAATAAAACTTTATTTGATGCCGCCTACACGATAGACCTCTACTCAGAGCAATACATCAGAATCTGCTTAGAAACATACATACATTCTGTCGGCAGCATCAACAAAGGCCTCCAGAAGATACCTTTGTTCGTTCTATGAAAAGAGAAAGTCGTAAAAGAAACAAAGTAAGTTGGAGGTATGGAGAGAGTGAGAAGAGAAGGATCAGCGGCGCGAGGATAGATGAACATCCTTAGCCAGCCTTACGAAGGGCATAAATATCGGGGCACCTGACAAAAAGTTGAAACCTTTAAAAAATTTCCTTCTTTGGACATCCGGGCGACCACAGAAGCGTATTTTTTTTTTTTGTATCCAACTTCCCCTCATCTTTACATATTCTGCGGAAATCTGTACAAAATCTATCCCAGATGAATGTGAACGTACCTCTACCAGCCAGGTGCAGTCCTTGCGCTGACCAACTTCTTCCTCTTCACTGATTTTGGTGGAACTTGATCAGTACAGGCACTGCGTTCACCCGTGGCAAAACAACGGGCCGCTATGCGTGCTCAAGTGAGCCTTGTGATATCAGAGCTACCACTCCGACCTAAACCTAAAATCTACCAGCCACTTTAATCCTGTAATAAAACTATAAAATCTCGATTTTAAACTTCAAAAAAATCATCTCTCCAACAGCCGGATACACACACAAGAAATGCATTTTTTTCTTCAACTCTTGCTCACATACTTTACGCTGGGTATGTAGCCACCACAGAGGAAATGCTCTATTGTTTCTAACTCCACCTTATCCCTACAATTCCGACTAAAATCTGTCTCAGATCCCCGCCAACGACCTGCCACATCAGTGCATCATAAGGAGACCAGTTGTCAGTCTCATTTTTGGCTTACTTGGCAACTACAGAGAAAATGCCCTATTGTTTCTAACTCCACCTTATCCCTACAATTTCGACTAAAATCTGTCTCAGATCCCCGCCAACGACCTGGCACAACAATATACCATAAATAAACCAATTGCCACACTCATGTTAGGCTAATTGAGTTCCAAAAGCAAGTTAAGTTATACCACCTTCCGACCTCTCCTCCCATAGCCCTTCTCTTTTAAGCGTAGCAGATTGTAAGACCGGGACCAACAATATTGGAATTTTAACTTAATCTAGCAAGATCATCGGATTTTTCATCCTCAAGAGGATTAATGTGATCCAGAACCCAGCAAAAATGAATTCGATCTGACACTAAGACACTCTATAGAGTTCTTTCAATTACGAACCATTCGCTACGTACAATACTGAAGCCCATATAGCCGCTTGACTATACATACATAATTGGTCATTACAACCCTTCAGTCAGGATTACGACCTAGTTTCTCACACCACTTATGTTGTGTGTGTTAATTTTATACATGAGTGGCGGGACCTACAGTTTTAAGTCGACTCCGAACGACAGATTTTTGAGAAACTTTTCATGGCAATTTTTATTTACTCTCGAGAGTTTTTGTCAGAAATCTGGTGAGAGGAAGTCGCCGAAAAAATACACTTTTTATTTTTGTTTTGATGCCTGGCCTGAGTCTCGAACCCTGGTTTTACGTCTAATAAGCCAACACACTACCTACTTGGACTACGGCGACTATAACAGCCGCTTGACTGTCAACGAGAATCCTGTAAGAACACGTACTAGAAGGAAAGACTAAGTGCCAATCAGCATAGGAAAAATCTCTGCCGAAAAAACACTGCAGTTGTCATCCAATCTATTATGATGAAGCACCAACTCTAGATCTTTCCAAAAGGTCTCAGCACTAGTTTCTCCATCCAGTTGCAACCCAATATGTGATAATGTGGCGTATGTGGTGTACCATCTCAATTCTGAAGTTCCCCATTATACCAATGAGTCGCTATTCGAAATAATTCTTAAACAAGGATTAAACATGGCAGGCTGGGGAATGTACAGTGTTGGCCTTATAATTAGAAACGACTTAGCAGCATGTATGTTTGTTAATTTGTTTTACAGTTTTCACTGTGTACTGGGATCAAAAAGGCTTTGTTTGGAGGACGTCTTACATACGTTTTTCCATCAGATTGGGACAAATTAAACTTAGATTCGTCACTCCAGAGAACTCTGTTCCAGAAACATCGTTTCTAATTATAAGGCCACCACTGTATTTTATTGGGTTTCCGTTCTCAATATCCCCTCATAGTTGATGTTCTTCGTTATTTCTTAACTGAGCTGTATATGACCTCCCTAGCTTTGCAGCTAATCGATATCGTTAAAGGCGTTTTTAATTTCTAATGTAACGAGAAACATGTAGTCCAACATAAGAAAAATCTTGGCTGCATCAATATTAACAGCCAGTGGTCGGGTAAAAACCGCCAACCACTCTCTGTTAAGTAGTTTTGTGGCATGTGGCCTAGCAACGCGTTTATATTTATTTAAATTTATTTGTATTTTTTAGCAAGGGTCCGGGGTATGCCATCAGACATGAATGCTTTACAATGTTGGTGTTGTTGCTCAATTTCAGCAGCCCCTAATGCCACTAAATACAAAGCCAAGACTTTAAACAGATATTAACGTTAAAATGTGATGGAAACTGATACTGAATACCTACGACTGAAATTGTAGGCGTAATATATTGAATTGTTCTTTTACTGACCCATTGTGCAACAAACACTTATTGCTGTCATATTTGTCTTTAATGATAATCATTAATAAAGTTGTTTAAACAATATTTTTCTATTTTATTTCGTAACAAATTTAGGGTGTTGTTCTAAAACTAGTTTCTTTATGTTTTTCATATTTTTTTTCTTTTTAAGAAATATTCTTAAACATGTTGTTGATTTTGTTGTTGCTCTTGTTTTTGATAATCACAGAAAAATTATAGGCTTAAAACACCTCTAAACACGATATGCATTCTCAGTTGAAATATTGAAATTTTAAAACGCACAACATCAACTCACTGTTGTCTTCTTGTTATTTCTTAAAGAAAATGTTTTTAAAATTCTTTTGCAAATTTCAAATAATATTCCATGCAATTTTCTTCATAATTTTTTATTATAATCGCTGTGAGACACGCATTTTAAAACGTTGTGAATTGGCGCGTGAAATGTTTCGTTTGGGCACGGCCAAAATAGATTTGGCCACTTGGTGTTGTGTGGCTCAGTTTGAAAGTAAATTTAATACCTCAGCAGTGGGTCAATTGAATGGCAACTGGTCAAATGATTACGGGCTCTTTCAAGTGAGCGATCGTTACTGGTGCCAGTCCCGGGCCAACAGGCCATCAGCCAATTTGTGTCAGGTTGAGTGTAAAACGCTGTTAAGCGACAATATTGCAGAAGCAGTCAAATGTGCTCATTATGTGAAAAAACGTCAGGGTTGGAAAGCTTGGGCCGCCTACAATGGTCGTTGCAATAAGATGAATTTGTTGCCATCGATAGATGAATGTTTTTAGAACTGGCTGGTGTTGTGTTAAAAGAAAAAGAGAAATAAAAATAAAGAAATAAAATGTAATAAAATCGAAAAGAATCACTATCAGCTCCTATGTAAACAAGTGTTTTATTTAAGAAATACAAACAAAAAAAAAAAAAATAATAAAACTGGGCAGCACTTATTATATGTGAGTGCCCACAAAATAAAAGGGGGGAAACAAATAAGTGTGCTGTGTGTGTACACATGTATACATAAAGTGCAACAGTAGCCCACTGAGTTTAAAGGCATGATAAATTAAGACAGTTTTATCTTACAAAAATAACAAAAACAAGAACAATACTTTTGTTACAAGGAAATTGTATAACTAACTACATAAACAACAACAAGAATTATTATCATTAATTTCATTATAAATGCTGTAACGAGTGTTTTCAGAGTCTTACGCTAAACATTCATGCCTTTTTCTTTGCTTGCATTTATATCGGCATGAAGTGGAAGGAACATTTTTATATTATTTCTCGTTGGATTTTTCTTTTTTTTTGTGCATTTGTGCGAATTGAAATGTTTCATATCTCCTCGCTGAATACTACCAGACGATATTTTATTCAATCGTTTATCCATTTTAACATCCTCAATATATCATTAATTTCCATAAAATTTAGGCCATTTTAAATCAGTTTTTCTTTTTTGTTGGAATTCCAAGATATTCGTGATAATTGTGTGTTAATTTATGAATATTTTATAATGATTGCACACTCATTATTCCAAAAATATTTGGCAAATAATTTGAAGAATTTTTATTAGAAAAATTTGCAATTAAATTCATGAAATCTAAAATGAATTGAAGAGTTTCCAAGTAAATAAATTATATACATATTATGTGTGTGAAATTTGGGATAATTTTGAAACTTTTAGTATTTAGTGATGCTCAAGTTCATTTAGACGCCTTTTACATGTTCAAAGTACTTTACAAAGTATTTTGACAAACTCTTGCATTTTCTTTTAAACTTTGTTTTGCTCTGGCCCGCTATAAGTTTATTTTGGCAAATTCTTGATATTTTGTTGTTGTGTATACCATCGGTAACAAACAAAGCAACTTTACGAGAACATCAAAGTGTGAACTTACCCCCGCTTGTTTATCCCTTCTTTCTTACAAACCCAAGACTTTTGCATACCTGTATTGCAAAGTACCTTGCAAAGTAGTTTGAAAGTGCAGAAGGCGTCTTATTTGAATTCACCAAGATGCGATCTAAGAAGTGTCCTAACTTGTAAGGGGGGTTCCCATGAAAATCATTGAGATCATAAACTCTTTGCATAACAACTTTGCATATCGCGTATATCGTGAATACTCTTTAAATGATCCCATACAGGTATGCAGCAAGGATGTATTTTTCCGAGTTACCATTTAATATCATAATAAACAATATGAAAAAGGCAACAAATGATAGAACAGGCCGCACATAGTTATGCTATAAATGCAACGCAGCAAACACAGCAATTTTGCAACAATAATTTGCTTGTTATCGCGTTGCAACATACACCTACACTTGTGGACACACAATTAAGTCACCTATGCAAAATTTTTCATTTTTGTAAAAATTAAAAAATTTAAGAAAAGTGGAAACAAAAACAACTTATATTTATTAATTTCATATGCTTAATAATTAATTAACAACAAAAACTTAAATAGCTTTTCATTGTACAAAAGGTTTTGGTACTTAGTTGATATCAGACTTAAAATTTAAGTGGACACATAATTAAGTCATCTGAAAAAAAATATTGAAAATTTAATTTAATTGCTTTATTTTTCACCCAAACTATTTGGAACCTTTAATATTTTTGATGCTGGGTTTTTCGGCTGCAACTGCTCGTTTTACAATCCCCCAAAGATTTTCAATAGAGTTCAGATTGGGACTTTGAGGTGACCAATGAAGAACTCTTATTTTTTCAGCCAGGATGAGTAAAGCTGACCCATTCCTCACATTTACTCAGATTATATAGTGCATTGAGTTGGAACACGCTGTTAAAATATCGGCAAGGACCGTAAGAAGACGCTTGACTGAAAATAATCTCTATGGACGGTTTGCGAGAAAAACACCTAATGTGTCCAAATAAAATATTCAGCAACGCTTGCGGTTTGCCTAAACCCACCTCCATAAAGACGACAAAATTTTGGAAATTAGTCGTATGGAGTGATGAGCCCAAGTTTAATATCATTGGAAACGATGGCAGACCCTATGTAAGACGTCCTGTCAATACACAATTATACCCAAAGTACACCAAACAAACCGTAAAGCATGGAGGTTCGTCAGTAATGGTTTGGGGTTGTTTTACCTCATCCGGCGTTGGTCCACTGGTAAGAATCGATGGGAAAATGACTGGGGAAATGTATAAGAACATCCTACGGAACAATTTGACTAAAGATTATGAGGACGAATTACCACTAGCGTGGATATTTGATCTGAACCCTATTGAAAATCTTTGGGGGGATCGTAAAACGAGCAGTTGCAGCCAAAAAACCCGGCATCAAAAAGCACTTTGGCAGCTTTTCCAGGCAGAATTGGATAACATAAGTCCTGAGCAGTGTCGCAACTTAATCAACTCAATGCCACAAAGATGTACTGAAATAATACGCCAAATAGGGTTCCCCACAAAATATTAAAGGTTCCAAATAGTTTGGGTGAAAAATAAAGCAATTAAATTAAATTTTCAATATTTTTTTTCAGATGACTTAATTACGTGTCCACTTAAATTTTAAGTCTGATATCAACTAAGTACCAAAACCTTTTGTACAATGAAAAACTATTTAAGTTTTTGTTGTTAATTAATTATTAAGCATATGAAATTAATAAATATAAGTTGTTTTTGTTTCCACTTTTCTTAAATTTTTTAATTTTTACAAAAATGAAAAATTTTGCATAGGTGACTTAATTGTGTGTCCACAAGTCTATGTATTCTGTTTTGGTGAAATAGCAGTATTTGCTGCGTTGCGTTTATTGTGTTTATAGCATTACATTGACATGGATACTTAGCAAAAGATGGCTTTAAAATAGTATCATATGTTGTACAGTCAACCCTCATATAACGCGGTACTCTGAGAACGCGGTTTCCATATAACGCGGTTTCCACATAACGCGGAACTGAAATTGCGACAGTCCTTCTATAATGCGGTACTCTTACTTCGCGGTTTCCCTTCAACAACATCCCATAAGTTCCTTCCGCACAAGCTGTGAAAGACACTAGTAATTAGATATTGTAAGAGGGTTTAATATAAGGCAAGTTCACAGCCGAGATATATAAACAACATGTTTATATAAATATACCAACTTTTCTCATAGCCGAATACAACATCGATTTCAGTCATCACAGAGCTCTTTCACTGTACATAATTCAATAAAAATAATTTATAATTTATCTTACCTTGGTCTCCATATATTCTTATAGCGCGGTTTCCACACAACGCGGTAGACGGTTTCCATACAACGCGCTGCGAATTAGCCTGGTTTGTGTGATTACATCCAAGTTTCTTATAGCGCGGTTTCCATACAACGCGGTACGCACTCACCGCGTTATAGGAGGGTGGACTGTATTCCAAATAAATGTTGGTAGTAGTAAAAACCTGTGATTGTTTTTGGAAATAATACTTTATTAAGATTAAGTTTTTTGAAAGAACATGTCATTCAAAGTATCAAAAGAAAGCTACGTATTTTTCCCATCTTTCCGGCAATTTGTGGATTCCGAATGAATCGAACCAATTTTTGATACTTTGCTCTAAAATGAAGCGTATTCTAGTGAGAATGTTCGGCATCGAACGAAACAATTGATAGTTAAAAGGAGAAAGGTCTGGGCTATACGGCATTAGAGGTAAAATCCCCATCCTTTGTTTTCCAAATAGTTTTGATTGGCACCGCAATATGTGGCCGTGCATTGCCGTGATGGAAAATTACGGTCCCGTGTCTGGTTGCAGAAACAGGCCGCTCCAAACTAATTAACTGTTGTCTGTACACATATCATGTGATATTCTGACCAGATTTTAGCAGCACATAATGGATTAAACCCTTTTTATTGCACCAAATACAGATCACTACCTTGACGTAGAGGATATTCTACTTAGTCGTTGATTTCGCTCGTTGTCCGTGCTTCACATATGATATCTTGGTCTTGGCAGGCATTCAGGTATTTCTCGATTTTTATATTCTTTTTAAAAACCCGTGGGGTATTATTATGTACATTTCGATTCAGAAGTAAAATTTTCGAAACACAATGCTTTGCATCGTATGATTCAAGTGAATTTTCTTTCACATCAAAAAATCATAATAACCCCCCTGAATTTTTTCCCCACTACTGTATATTGATTTGAATTGAACTTGCCTAGACGTCTTTGCATTAATAGTACATTAGTTTATAAAATTTTTGTTTAAATCTTTCACGAAGATTGTGGACATTTTTCAAAACATACACATCGTTTTCGTTCAAAAAAAAAGGCTTGCGGGGGAATAACAACAACATGCCTTTAAAAACTCTTTTACCTTCAATCACAAAAATAAATTTAATATGGACATTATCCAAATCTATACCAGAGAACTTCCATTACTCGGTAAATTGTTTGGCTGGCTGGCCTCCACTTGAATGAAATTAAAATAGGCTGCCTGTCTTTCTAAATGTAAATTCATTTACATTGTCATGATCTCTTTCTTACACAGCTCTGGCAGCAGCAAACATGCCCAGATTATTTGAATATTCCATGCATGGCAGTCGTTTTTCATGTTTGTTTTTCTTCCTAGAATATTAGACAAGTTACATGGCTGGCTGGCTGGCTGGCAGATCTTACTTTATTGTTTGTTTTTTTTTTTTTTTTTTTTTTTTTTTTTTTTTTTTTTTTAAAGAAAACTGAAAATTATTTTTAAAAATAGAAAAACAACAAGAAAATGTAGAAAAAAAATTGTACTTTTTTTTAAAAAACATGCAGCCATTTGTGAAAAACTACAAAAAACTATAAAACCTTGAGACTAATAAAGGGAAAATAAAATAAAAAATAAAATAAAAAAGATTAAAAAAATATAAAAAATGGTTTTGGATAGTTAAAGGCAGAAGTGAGTATAGGAAGTGTATTTCATAAACGCCTTAATGTCTGGAGAGAAAATATATTTTTTTTTTTTTATTAAGGAAAAATAAAATCTGATTAAATATAAAACATGTGCAAAATTTCCATGACAACAAAAAATAAAAAAAAAAAAAATAAAAAAAAATATTGTGATTCAAACAGATTTAAATTAATGGACAATAAAAACTGATGTTATCATTATAATAACGATGACGATCAAGATGATGTTGATGATTTATACAATAAAAGAGAATCTTTTGTACATCAACTGCCAAGAAAATTATGAATTTCTTTTTAAAAAAAAGCGCGTGTAACGTCCAGCTAATTTTTATTTTTTCTTCTTCCTCCAGTCTTATTAATATATGATCATCATCGTAATGATCATCAGCATCATCATCTTCACCATGGTGGAGAAGTGCAAAAACGCTCAATGATAATGTAGAAACCAATTTAAATGATTGTCAAATGAGGTCATTTTCAGAAATTCTTAATTTTTTGTCTCTTAAAAGCATAATTAAATTTTGTTGATTTTTATTATTTCTTAACAGCTTAATTGTTGCATGGCTCTTGCAATTTAAATAAATACCACATTTAAATAAATTTTTCTCTGTTTGCCCTTTAACGTCTTATAAATCATTAATTAATTACGAAAAACAATTTTTTTCCTTCCTTTTCAGCTCTAGTCCCGGCACTCTACAAGATGTAACAATGGAAAATCCATGTAAGTTTTATTTTCTTTACTTTCATTTTTTTTTTTACTTTTTTTATAGAGAAAAAAAAATTGTTTTTGGCCCCCCCTTAAAATTTTTTAATTTTTTTATTCGTTTATCACATGAAAACAGCAGCCAAGAAAAATAAAAATCTGTCAAAAAACTCAACCTCATGGTTAAAACAAAACATATATAATTTTTGGCTGTTATTCAAAACATTGTAGAGACCAACAAAAAAAAAAAAAAAAAAAAAAAAAATAGAACAGCTTTTATTTCACTTCAAATATTCAACGAATTCCATGGATTCGCTATAATCATTTTACAATTATGGTTAGGGGTGAAGATTTCTCCGAAGACGTTATTGCGCTACCATTATAGGATGCAGAAACCGCCAAGGAAAATAAAATTATAACTCATGAATTCGCTGTATATTTATGTTCAGTCTTGGTGTTCAAAATAGAGTCCTTGATTTAACACTTTGAAGTCATTGGAGATAATTTTGATTTCTTTATTTCTATAATCGTTGAAGTCGCCATAGTCTAGTAGGTAGTGTGTTGGCTTATTAGACGCAAAAGCCTGGGTTCGAGCCCCAGGCCAGGCATCAAAGACAAAATACAAAAAGTATTTTTTCGGCGACTTCCTTTCAGTAGATTTCTGGCAAAAACTCTGAGTAAATAAAAATTGCCATGAAAAGTTTCTCAAAAAAATCTGTCGTTCGGAGTCGACTTTAAACTGTAGGTCCCACCACTCATGTATAAAAACTAACACACACAACATAAGTGGTGTGAGAAACTAGGACGTTGTACAATGGGTCAATTCGACCTCCGGGTACTGTACTTGTCTTAATTGACAAGTACACGTCCTCTAACCTAACCTAACCTAACCTTCTATAATCGTTGATCCATTCCGGAAAGGGAGGACTGGAGGAGTGGTTCAGTGAACCTCCCAAGGGACTCCGCACAAATTTACACCGATGGTTCCAAACTGGAAGGAGCCGTTGGAATTGATATCTATTCAGAATCAATCGGAATATCCAAGTCAATAAGGCTACCAGATCATTGCAGCGTCTTTCAGGTGGAGGTGTTAGCAATTCAGGCTGCGGTGAAAATTATTGTGGACAAAAATGTTCACGGACGGAAAATCATCATACTTTCCGATAGCCAAGCGGCTATCAAGGCATTGGATTCCAGTGTAATAAACTGCAAGACGGTGTACAACTGTCGCAGATATCTCAATGAGGTGGCAAATCGATATGATGTTTGTGTCACATGGGTACCGGGACAATGATATTCCTGGCAACTGCAGAGCGGATGAACTGGCCAGAAGGGGCACGACCATCTCGAACTCTCTGATGAATTCTCTACGTTGGGGATCCCTTTGTGGACCTGCAAACTTATAATTGACAATGCAACCGTACATCTCGTCAACAGAATGTGGGCAACTTCGGATAAGGGCAGAGTGGCGCAAAAGATCTGGCCGAGGCTGGATAGGAGGCGCACGGCGACTCTGCTTACACTCCAAAGAAGTAGGCTCAGCACTGTTATTGGGGTTATTACGAGGCATTGCATTATAGGAGCGCATGCGAGGCGTATTGGTCTTGGACACCTTGCAAATGATTTCTGCAGAAGCTGTGGAGATGAAGAGGAAGATAAGACTATTCTTCACCTATTGTGCACATGTCCGGCACTTAGTCGGAGGAGAAAGATGTATCTGGGTGCCTACTACATGGAGGATATGGATGAACTGTCATGTATGGAAATTGGCAGCCTGAGTCGCTTCATCGGAAGCTCCGAATGGTTCCTGGTATAGGAGAAATGAGGAACTGTGGTATCACAATGGGCCCTGTGTGCGGCCTGTGTGTCTGCTCATGACTCCATCGAGGGGACAGCCACTTCTACCTACCTACCATAATCGTTGAACTTCAGAAAGAACGCGTTGGTGGTTGATCGATTACAATCGAATGTGGTATCAGATTGGTAATTGCAGCCCCCAAAATGCTGCCATAATAACTATGTATATGTTATAGATCAATGTTACTGGACAAAGGCTTTAGTGTTCAAACCCCAACACAGATCTCTGCAAAAAATACATTTCTTTCCCTCTCAGAAGTCTTCTGGCAAAAGTTCTGGAAGTAAATTAACTACCATGAAAACTTGTTGAAACCACTCAACGTTTAATTCAGAAACTTTAATTACAGGCCAAAAAAAAAGTCGACTTTCATATGAAGTTATCGTAGTTTAGTAGGTAGTGTGCGGGCTTATTAGACGTAAAGCCACGGTTCAAACCTCAGGTCAGACATCATAACGAAAATATGAACAAAAATATTTCTTCAACGACTTCCTCTCAGCAGATTTCTGGCAAAAACTGTCGAGAGTAAATGAAATTGTCATGATAATTTCTTCAAAAATCTGTCGTTCAGAGTCGACTTTAAATTGTAGGTTCCGCCACTCATGTGTACAATTAACACACACAGCATGAGGGGCGTGAGAAACTAGGTCCTAATCCTGACTGAAGGGTTGTAATGAACAAATAAGTATGTATGTATGTATCATGTGGACATAACACTCCAAATTACCGGTAACGGTGCCCAAGGACACTACTGTACCAGGCAGTTTTTCCGAACTTACTTACTTACTTAATTGACCATAACAACCCGATTAACGGATTTCGGCCTTCCGCAACACATCCTTCCAGGCGCCTCTGCTTCTTGCACGCCTACGCCAGTTGGTCACACCAATCGATGACAGGGCTTCCTCAATTTGGTCCTTCCAACGGATGCAAGCTCGTCCTCTTCACCGACTTCCGCAGATCCCCGCATCAAATACCCGTCTCGCTGGAGCATCCTCCTCCATTCGAACGACATGGCCGCAGCCAGATTTTCTCCGAACGCAATATTTTTTCCATAATCAATTCTAGGTTTTCTTAGCACCTGGTTAGCATAACTACGTAGTGTATAGTCAGCCGGTTTTAATTGCTGCCTCAACAGGACTTTACATAAATGGAAAGGCAATTCAAAATGCAAAATCCATCAGACTGACCATATAACATAGGCTCATGTGTTAAGAACGTCGTGGAATCAACAAATTGGGATTATTCCGCCATACTTTATTTAACCAAAGCGAACCAAAAGTGGGCTCGTTAGAATTACCACTTTTATAGTAAAAATTTTAACTATTTTTTACAAGTTATTCGTTTATTAAGCGATCTCTTTATATAGTCCGCCAAATAACACTTTGCCGATTTTGGCAAAAAAAATCATCTTTTCAGATGAAGTTCATTTTGATCTTGGCGGGTATGTAAACAAGCAAAATTGTCGCATTTGGGGCACAGAAAACCCGCACGCATACATTGAAAAGCCGACGCACCCAAAACGAGTCACTGTTTGGTGCGGATTTTGGTCCAGAGGCATAATTGGGCCATTTTTCTTCCAAAATGAGCAAGGAGTGGCCGTTACATTCAATGGCGATCGTTATCGGGCCATGCTAAACGAATTTTTGTTCACAAAAATTGAAGAGGAGGATATTGGCCACATTTGGTTTCAACAGGACGGCGCTACGTGCCACACAGCCGAAGCTACACTCGATATTTTGCCTGTTTTTGAAGATCGCATTATCAGCCGCAGAGCTGATGAAGTTTGGCCACCTCGGAGCTGCGATTTGACACCGTTGGACTATTATTTGTGGGGTGCCGTCAAAGATAAGTGTTACGCCGACAAGCCAGAGACAATTGACGCTTCAAAGGACAATATTCGTGAAGCCATTGGTGAAATATAGCTGCACACAATCGATAATGTGCTTAAAAATTGGACCGATCGTGTAGGCTACTGCATGGCCAACCGAGGCAGCCATTTGAATGAAATTATTTTCCATTATTAACCGGAAGGATTGTACTTTCAAATAAAAAAAGAAATTTGAGAAAATATTCAGAAGTTTTTTTTTAAATCATTTTCAAAAATAAAAAGTTATTTGACGGACCCTTTACATAAATAGCAAAGTTATTTAGCAGCCTGACAGCAGGGCCAGGTCGGAAGTTATGAAACCTATAAATTGATGACAAAAATGCAGCAATAAATAGATTTAAATCTCTGTATCTCTTCTTTCAAATTTTCATTTTAAAAATCTCATTTGAAATATTCTTAATATATGTAGTTTTCCTACTAACAACATATGTATGCTTTACTTTATCGCTTTGGCGATGTCAAAGATCGATCATATTCATTTTTGATTTTTTATTTTCTCGTTTTCTATTTCTCTGTTTTCCTATTAAATTCTTATTAATTTCAAAACAACTCAAAAGCCAGCCCCCACCCGCAGCACCCTACCGCATCATGCACACAATTTTCCGTGTGGTTGTGGTTTTCTTTTATTGCAATAGAAAAAATAAAAAAAAAAATAAAAAAACACTTTAAAAGCTAGAATGAAATTTTTTTAAGGAAATTCTATAAAATTACCTTGAAAAATATTTTTAAAAATACAAAGAAAACGTTGAAAATATAGACTGAAAAATCAAAAATATTTTGTATGTATGTAAATAAAAACAAAATAATTGTAATAGACGTTATTATATAATAATAAATATAATAATTAATATACATACTTACATACATAAGTATAGGAACAAAATTTTACAAATATTTTCTTGTATTTTTGTCCATATACAACGTACAACATTTGAAATAAATAGTAAAACAAACAATTTGGCGGTAATCAACAAATAATTGTAGTGTTTTTTTTTCTTAACCCCTCACCCCAAACCCTCTCATCATCATCATCAGCAATAGTGTACAATAATAATAATAATTACATATTGGTTTTATAATGTCGAATAAAATGCATAAGAATTCTATGAAATTAAATCATCATGTCAATGATAGTAAAATCGAAGACAATCTCCACAATATTAAAGCTCCAACACCAATTATAGACGATAGTACCACGGAAGACGATGAAAATAAGGAGAATAATCAAATTACGCTATACGAAGATAAACATTTTTCCGTAATCTATGGTGATTATGATATCAATGAAGGTATGGCCTCAGATTTAAAATATAAAAATTGAATTTAGGCACATTGAAGCACCGAAGTTCTTAAGCTTTCCTCCATCTTATTTAAAATTATCAATTATCCTTTTGTTTTGTAATACAATGTTCAATTTTTTTTTCATTCCGTCTACTTTCAGATGGCATCGGTTATCGTTCGCCTTGCGTTAGTTTGCAACCCTATCAGGGCTCCACTTCGCCCGCTGGCCAAGGCCGTTCGGTGCGCGAATTCGAAGAACAAATGGCCAACTTACGCAAGGAGAATTTTAACTTAAAATTGCGTTTATATTTCATTGAAGAGAGCATACCAGGCTACAAGCAAGCCAACAATTCTTCCTGCGAAGACACTCTAATGAAACAAATCATCGATTCAAAAGTCGAAATGGAAATTTTACGCAAAGAACTGCAAGAGAAACAGAATCTCCTCAAAGAAGCAGCCCAAGCCATGAATCAAATGGAAAAGATACAAAAAGAAACTGAACTAAAGTATCAGCAAATAGTCGATGAACTAAATCAAAAGTTACAGTATTTAGAAATGGAACGAGATCTGGACAAATCGCGCACTAGTGGCGTTGTTAATACAGCTCTGGTCAATGAGTTAATGGATCATAGCGAGCTGCATGAAAATCTAAATGCCTTGCAAAAAGTTTGTATATTTTTAATAAATATTTTATTACGTTTATTGTAAATCCCAAAATTGAAAAATTATAAATAAAATCTGTTTTAAAATTTTAATCTCTTTTTTCAATTCTTTTTTATTATTTTCAAACCAAAAAATGGATCATCAGATCCGCGAACTAGAGGATTTGCTTAAAGAGTCTGAGGAAAAACTTGCCGACTACCAGCAACAATTGCAAGGCTTGTCCGATCTTGTAAATAAACGTGATGAGGCCATTAAAGAATATGAGGAGAAGGTAAAAGAGCTTGTCTTCCAGAATGCCGAATATATCGAAACCATTGAAAATAAAGAAAAAGAAATTGTCAATAATGAGGTAAGTTTTCCTATTTTTCTTTTTTATATTTATTTTCCAACAAAGGAAATATGTATCTCATCTCTTCAACCCATTTTATGTTAAAAACTCTATAATGTAATGAAAATTTATGTTTTTTTTCTGTTGTTGTTGTTTGTTATCATAAATAAAATAAAAAGCATCTCATAAGAGGTCTTCGCTGTAAGAATAATGAGCTTAAAGTCGATAATGAGAAACTTATGTCGGCCTTTAAACATACTCAAGATAATTTCAGTAAAGAAATGTCGAATATGAAATCATATGAACGGCAAATGCGTGAACAGCAAGATGTTTTAACAAGAATGCAAGTAAGTTCTTTTTTCTCTTTTTTTATTCGTTCTTAAAGGTTTTTGTCTTATTCAATACAAATGGTTTCTGTAACATCAGTTATATTATTCACTGGAGTTCTTTGTTTGTTTACACATAAAGAAGAGAGAAAGCAGTGCTTTAAATGTAAAAATTCTTTATTGGATGATATTGTTAAATTGAAATCTGTTTGTTTGTAACTTTAATAGAATATCCTTTAGGGGTTAAAATTAAAAGTCTGATTTACATGCAGCAATTTTACATCATAGATATGCTTCAATGTTACACCTTAACAAAGTCGAATTTATGCAACGATTCGTTAGACTACATGACCATAGGAAAATAATCAACGAAAACAGAACCCTGTCCAAAGAAAGGAAGTTCTTTAGGGCAACTTTCTTCAATGAGTAAAGGCAGTAAGCATGTCTTCCTTCCTTTTATTGTTCATTTTTAATTCTTCTATTTCCTTTATTTCATTTCTTTACCCCTTTATTTTTTATCTCTTTGTGTAATTCATTCCTATTCCATCCACCATTTCACACCATAGGAAAATAATCAATGAAAACAGTGGTGTAAATTGGGAGAACCCTGTCCAAAGAAAGGAAGTTCTTTGGGGCAGTTCTTTTGAGTTAAGACAGTAAACATGTCTTCCTTCCTTTTATTGTTCATTTTTAAATCTTCTATTTCCTTTTTTATATAATTCATTCCTATTCAATGAATTAAAGTTTGTTTCCTTACCACGCGTCTTATTTGCCTCGACTTTCTCGGATTGTTTTATATTTTCAAACTTGAAAGAATGTCTGCTGAATAAATAACTTGGATGAGTTAGTAGATCCTTAAACCATCGTTTGTTTTTTTAAGTAGAAACTGAACAGATTTCAATTTCACAAAACATTGTTCAAAAACCTACTTGTTTTATTTAATTGTTTGTGTACAAATATGCTGGTTTTGGTTCATCTTTACTCATTTTATTATTTCATAATGCTTTATTCATTTTTTAAGCGCTGCTTTCACTTGGAATCATACTTGAATATATCTCATCCATGCCATGGTATCGACTTTAGTTGCTTAATAAATTCATTTTCTTGTTTTTTCCTTAAGGTTATCACATAGAAAAGAGGAGTTCGAATTCTTGAAACACAATTTTATTCCGTACTGTTTTATGTTTAAACATATGTTAGGTTAGGTCGGAGTGTTAGCTCTGTTATCACAAAGCTCACTTGAGCACTCATAGCGGCCCGTTGTGATGCTACGGGTGAACGCAGTCCCTGTACTAACCAAGTTCCACCAAAATCAGGGAAAAGGAAGAAGTTGGTCAGCACAAGGGCTGCACAACAAAAGCACGACTACCCCGCACTGGAAAACCAGCCAGAAAGTTTGATGAACGAAGCTATATCCTTGATGTCAATAGATGATAGCTCCATCAAGCTGACAAGAAATGGAGAGCCAAATAACCTATATCTACACCTAGCGAGAGACGGGCACTGACAAAGAAAGTGGATAACAGTCTCCACTTCCTCAGTGGACCTGCATCCACGGCAGAAGTCGTTGAAAGGGAGCCTCATTCTTTCCGCGTGTCTACCGCAGGACTCCTCATTGACCCAGGATAGGTTGGCGTCCCGAAAGAACCTCCGCGCAATGGTCAACTTGACCGAGGCAAGTGGCATACCCAATTCAACAGAAGAGGATTCCAGAAGGAGCGCATCAGCTCTGGCGAGCTCGTCGGCCCTACAGTTTCCCGGAATTTGACTGTGCCCGGGGACCTACACCAGAGAGACACTGGTGAAGCGCCCCGAGAGAAGGTCGAAACAGCGACGACATTCCCTAACGATCCTAGAGCTAATCACGAAACCCGATAGAGATCTTATCGCGGCGGAAAGGAGCATCGTTGACGAGGATCCACTGAGCGGCCCGGTAAATTGCCATTTTATTTACTCTCAGAGTTTTTGCCAGAAATCTGCTGAGAGAAAGTCGCCGAATAAATACTTTTTGTATTTTGTTTTGATGTCTGGCCTGGGGCTCGAACCCTGGCTTTACGACTAAATAAGCCAACACACTGCCTACTAGACTACGGCGACTTCACATTAATGGCCATTACAATCCGTTTATTTAGAATTATGGCTACAGTTTAACTTAACGACTCTGAACGATAGAATTAAGAAGCTCTTACATGCTAATTAAACACTTCCAGAGCTTATGCTAAAAGAAACAAATATTTTTCCCATGTTTCTATTTTAAGATGTCAGAGCTGAAGTTTGAACTCAAAGTTCTTATCTAGTAAGCCAAGTACATTACCTACTCACTAGGCTACGGCAAATATAGAAAGCCTGCTCGAATTGGGAATAAATTTTATCTTTGTCTTCATATAGGATTTATGATGTGTTTTATTTTGCTATATTGTATGAATACTAGGGATAGCATTCATGAGCTGAAAACATCTGCATCAGTTAATAATTTACTTTCCCGATACTGTTTTTGAACTATTCATCAATTCATTCAGATAGTATCTATCTTTCTTGTCGTTGGCCTATCTTACACGCCATTGTAACATGTGTAACATATATTTTTATTGCGAATAAACAATAAGATGCGAAGATATAGGATTCTTAGCCTTGATGGATTAGGCTCTGTTAAGATTTCTAAGTGGAAATATTTTAACGAGCTTATGTACTACGACAATAGGTTTCTAGTTAGTTCAGCTCTCGGGCGGTTCTTTAAAATTTCTGTTTAAAGAAAACTGTTTTAAAATATTTTCCCTTTGTCTCTTTGTATTCATTTTTCCTTTCTATTCTATTCTAATCTTCTTCCTTCCTAACCCCCCCAGTCGACAATATCTATCAAAACTGAAAATACTGCACGCTTGTTAGAACGCATACAGGATTATGAGAAAATGGTGACCCAAATGAATATTGAACGTAATATTGTTAAAAGAGAAAATCGTTTTTTTAGAACAATCATAAATAAATTGCAAACAAGTTCCACAACAAATAAAGAATGCTTTACATTTGCCAAAGAAGTTTATCATCAATACGAGAATTCTAGCAATGGTATGGAAACGTGTCGAAATTGTAAAAAGTTTATGTCCACTAGATATGCTAAATCAAGAAAGGATTTCTGTAGTCAACAAAGTCAAGCCACAACACCAAGAGAACCATCCATACAAGTAGCAAGTAGCGGCGGCGGCGGTAGTGTTGGTGGTTATAAATTGAAACAAAAATTCTGTGTTAATATCTGTAATAATGCCACCTGTTGTAATAATCATATGCAGAAAAACTGTGACACTTGTTCATCTACAGCGAGAAGAGGAGGAAGAGATTACAAAATCGATTTACCACCAGCCCTTGTGGAAGGTGGCGATTGTTTGCATAAAAGCGATTACAATTTGAATTTAAATCATAACTATGAACCCGAACTGCCTATACGCTATACCTTTAGTGACAATAGTAGCTTATTCAGCAGCGATGAGTGGTCAGCCAACCCGAACAACAATATGATGCCTACACCCCAAAGTAGTGAGAATTCTTTAACGCCTACATTTTCCTCAAGTCTTCTGTGTTGCCAAAAGGATGTAGTTAGCTCCTGCACTACCTTGGGTGAATTAGAATTGAGGGATTTTTGCTTAAAGGTGAGCATCACAAGCAAACAACAATCATCATCACCTCACTTTTTTGTTTGTTTATTTTTAATATTTAAAAGGATTTTCACGAGCCAGCCGAGCACCAACGGAAATCAAAACCTACAAATTTTGGCAAATATACCACAGTGGATGGCATACGTTTCGTTTATTCAAAATTTGCAAAATTTCCCTAATAATTATATGCAAAGAAATTCTTGCAAGTTTTCTATACTCAAAATAATAGCACACGGTTATGAAAGGTCAAAGAAGCAAACAATGAAGTCTAGAGATTGTATGATGTAAGAGTCATCATTTTTTGATGACTTTTTGTTGGTTGTGAGAGACAGAGCTTTTATTTTCGTGTTAAGCATTATTATTATTGTGTCCTTGTGTCTTATGATTGGTTGTTGTTTTTTTGTATTGTTTTGTAAGCTGGTGTTTTGACACTCGACTTATCTATCTATCTTATATATTTCTTATGAATTTTATTTAACCTCCACTCATAATACCCACACACTCTCATAAATTTTCTTTTTTAACAATAAATTTTTTTGCATTCCTTTTTTATAAAAAACATTTCTTAACTTCTACTCTGTATTTCGCTTCAAAAAGGCAAATGTTTTCGAAACGATACGTGTATGGGACATACAGTCAGTCATAGCTGCCAGATTTGACGATTTATCGTCATTTTGACGATTTTGAGCTCCAAAAATATCATATTGACGATTTGACGATTTATGCCCTTATTTCGGCGATTTTTAAAAATGGAAAATTTACATCATATTCTTTACTTTAGTACATTAAAAGCCACTTTAAGCTTTGTATTTACTTTGCAATTGTTACCATTGGAAATTTATGTTAGTAAAAACAAGGAGTAAAGTATTATATTTTTAAGTTACTTTCGAATACCTGTGATGATTTTTCTGTAGTTTATTCATTTTTATCCCCTTAAAAGCCAAAAAATTACAACTCCTAAATAGCCTCGTAGTTGAGAATAATTTATCACTTGTCGTTGCAGACAATTTTAAATATTCGAGTATAGCTTCTAATATTACCATCGGAAGAACAAAGGCAAGCGCCGTTATTTTGTTTCGTACGACCGACACTCAGGCGATCGATGGCATTGTGTTTGGAACTATGAAAATATGTTATGTGAAGAAGAGTGTTTATGGACCCTAGGCTTGTATATATTTATACCATAAGTAATAGGAAAGGCCTCTGCGGGAATTGAGTTCCGAATACGAATAGTCCGACTAAAAAACGTAATGCATTATGCGATCCACTGGCCAATCGACCACATAAGGAAGTGGTGGCCGAGAAAGACGAGCGTATGTAGGTATATATGATTTTCGGGAAAAGTCCCCTCATTTCGTACGAGCAAAATACTTTTGCCGAAGCGATAGAATAGTGAAACGCAAACCACATTGCAACGATGCTCCAATGATTCAATGGAGTTAGATACACTACCATCATCAACGAGCTACTACGGCCTCTCCTGTACACGATGGAGAAACCTCAACATAGACGTTGGGGCACCGACCCATATATGAGAGTTGTATTCCAGTCTCGGTCGGTTACAAATGGTGTAAATAGTAAGATCATAAGATCTTAAGAAGGAACTGGAGGAACTAAAAATTTGTCGGTTAAAGCCAACATTACACTGAATTTTCATGCTCAGAATGTCAAGAGCTTCTGGTTCATTAATATATACACCACCCATCGATTAAGATGATACAATATTATTGCTGCTCTTATGTGCCAATAAAAAACACTGGTATATATTGTTTAAACCTTAAACAATTTTTTTCCCGAAAATTATATAAAATTTTACCCTTTTTTGGAAAAAAATTAATTAATGAAGCTTTTAATTTCTAAAAAATTTTTCTTTAAATGTTTTATTTTTGAACTCAGATATGAACATACATACATTGACTTTATATGTTTTACTATAATAGAAATAATTTTGGTTTTCAAAAACTTTTAATTTATTTATTTATTTTTTCTGACGATTTTTTGACGATTTCAAGAAACGTCTTTGACGATTTTGACGATTTTTTCTCAAATATTTGACGATTTGGTGCCTCACCTATCTGGCAGCTATGCATACAGTTGCTAATATAAAAAAGACAGCACAGCTAATTAGTACACTGTCTAGGTCTTAACAAAATTTTAATATTAAACGTAGTCTGGGGGACCAATCTAGTTGTACTTGTGACTCTTTGCTTGAGTTTTATATTAGTTTCTCTGGCTAGACGTAGAAATTATCGCTGGCACGTTGGAGTGAGCTGTGTTTGTGGATTGCATTAAGCTGTCTTACAGGATTCCTGTCAAGTACTAGGAACGCCATGTTGAGGTGTTTGTAATTGATAACCAACGTAGTGGAGTTGGTCCGGGAATGGATTGCTGCAGGAAATACAGTGGTTTTCTATGTGTACAGTCACGTTATATTGAAGGAACTCACTAGCAAGAAATTGATTGCAGTTTGCCATTGGCTGCCTTCCAAAATGTTAGTTGCTTTGTGTTTGAACAAAGTACGGTGTTTCATAATGCCGCTGTACAAAATATATACAATGTATTCTATTTCAAAACGTCGTAAATGTGTATTTTTAACGCAGTCAGAAAGCAGTCAGGCATCGGATTTATAGTTAAATGCATTGTTTGGTTACTTTGTATATCTACATAGTTTATATACAGTAGTAGAACTGCATACAAACTTTGTATTGATACATTTTGGAAGGCAGCCATTATCACGCTTCTGAAGACGAACAAGGCGGTATTATTTAAAACAATATGCGTCATTGTGATGTGGCGTAATGAGGTTGCAGACGAGTTGGCAATAGATGGATCGAAAGGTTAGACATCTGCTGGGACACTTATTTAGAGTAATCGCGATCAGATAATAAGACAAAGACTGGACTCTTCAACGTGCAATAGGTTAGATTGCAAAATTTCTAAGCTTTTATATGACCCAGGTTGGAACGTTCTAGAACAGTGTGGGTTCTCAAATTAGAAAGGAAATCTGGCTGACTTCATAAACGCAGTTTGCAATGTAACGTTACAATGCATGGTGTTCATAAAGGCAGTAAAATTTGTTTTGGCAATGCCTCATGTTCATTATGGCATAGCAATGCTTTTCAGTGCGCATTATTTGTCAATTTCGTGCATTGTTTTTATTTGCGATTCTTTGTAAATATTTGCATTTATTGGCGGCAAAAATTTTGTGGTAGAAATGGCAGATTTGTGTTAATTTAATTTTTTTTTACTGTAAGCACAAATGTGATTTAACATTTAATTTTTTGTACATAGTGAAAGAAAATGGAATCATGAAAGGAAAAAGCTATTCATAGAAAAGTGCGTTTGAGGCATGAGCCAGACTTCATAGCGAAAAAAAATTTGGGAACAAATAATGCGGGATATTAAGGAAATTGATAGCAATTTTCCATTTACCAAAGATGAAACAACAAGATGTTTTGTAAATACATATAATGGGAACATACAAAAGAATCAAAATTTATCAAATTATTCCATTTGGAAATAAATCCCTGAAATGTACTTTTTTCATTCGAAAATGAGAATAAAACACGACACGTCCTGCATGCTTGTGATAATATTACAAAAAATTAAAGTTTTAGGAATTTTTCTCTTTGAATATTGGCTAGTTAATAATGCTATACGACGACGCTTTCTTTTGTTTAAAATATTTTTGATCAAAGTGCTGCTTGAATTTCTATTATCAACCAAATCGAAAGTGGTTTCTGAATATTCATTTTAAAAAATGAAATTATACAAAAAATTTAAGTCATACAAGGACAAAGCAGTGTTGTAATAAAACATTGCTTTGCCTTTTAAATTAATTTCTTTGTAGTGTTGCATTGCAAACTGCGTTTACGAAGTCAGCCTCTATTAGGGTCTTAATATGTTTTTTAGCGGAACATTGCGCCTTGCGTCCAAGAGTTAGTATATGAGACAGGAGCACCTGCTCTTTCTGAAGGGTTTATAGTTATGTGAGGGAACTTGTTTCTGTTGAGCATATTTTGTATCTCTGCCATGGCGTGCAGATGCGAAGACTCAGGATATTTAGCCTTGGCGGATTAGATTCTGTTACAATTTTCGATATTCAAAGTTTTATCTCTGGTTTTAGCTGGCTAGTGAGATGATTCTGTTTCACTCTTATGCTACATTGTCCTATACTTTGGACAACAATTCAGTTTTCCCGTCTTTTCCCATTGTATTCTATTTTTTCACGGTAATTGCGTTTGGTATCACTTAAATACATACATAATTGGTCACTACAACCCTTCAGTCAAGATTACAACCTAGTTTCTCACACCACTTATGTTGTGTGTGTTAATTTTATGCATGAGTGGCGGGACCTACAGCTTAAAGTCGACTCTGAACGACAGATTTCTTTGAGAAACTTTTCATGGCAATTTTATTTACTCTCAGAGTTTTTGCCAGAAATCTGCTGAGAGGAAGTCGCCGAAGAAATACTTTTTGTATTTTGTTTTGATGTCTGGCCTGGGGCTCGAACTCTGGCTTTACTTCTAATAAGCCAACTCACTACTTACTAGACTACAGCGACCTCACTTAAATAATTTCCGTAATTTTCTTTTTGGTGAAGGGACTAGTATGAATTGGTCTTAACAGGTACACATAAGTATGAAAATAATAAAAAAGACCAATTGCTTGGCGATATACAATGTGGAAAATGAGGCAAAAGTTTATTAAAAATCACAGCAATCCTTCACAGTTGTTAAGAGCCTTTAATTTGTCGTCACCGCTAGTTTTTTACTTATAAAACGCTTTTCTTTTCAAATTGAAATACAGAGAGTTCTGTTCAATCTCCTCTTATTTAATCATTGTTACTGTCTTTACATAAATGGGTTGAAGGTAATTGCTTGATTGATCGTTTTAAATGGTAATGGTAAATCATAATTTTCTTTCTTAAATTAAATTTTTTCGTAAAACAAAATGTTCTGTAGGCACAAAAATTACGCGAGGAATTACAAAAACTTAAAGCAGAAGTGGCTGACAAAACTTGTATTGCCCAGGATTTGGAGGAGAAACTAATAAGTCGTGATCAACTATATGATAAGGCTCGCCTAACCATCCAGAAACTAATGGTGACCATTAAAAATCAACAAATCGAAAATAAACGCTTAAAGGACTCTACACAAATGTCAAATGTCTCAAACACTACTACTGATAAAGAGGTAAGGAATTTTGTTAGAAAAAACAAAATAACAACAACTCTATTAAATTGTTTTTCTGTGTTTTAAATACAGCTTACATCGGGAGTAGGAACTAGTAACACAACCTTGGAGTGTACAGGCTTCTGTCGCTCCTTTAGCGATACAGAGGCTTTAAACGATTTAACTTGTTTGCAAAAGCAAAAATACGATAACATTATCGAACACCAGGAGGCCACAATTAAAAATCTTAAAGTCGAAGTCAAAAAGAAAACTGCTGACTTGCAGGTAATACTTAAACCCCCTAATATTGTTAAAAAATAAATTTCTTTAAAGCAGGTTTTAAATTTTATTAATTTCCCTTTGATTTTATTTCCATAGAATCTGGTTAACAAAGAACTTTGGGAGAAAAATCGTGAAATTGAAAGGCTCAATAAAATTCTAAGTAAACCTGCTCTGTTATCGCCATCCAAATCGCCTTTGGCTGCTCATAACACCAGCCAACATGACAATACCAATACAACCACTACAGGAGAATTACAGCAGTCTTTCTCCGATGTGGAGTACAATAAAGCTTTACAACGTAACAAACTATTGCAACGCAAAGTGGATATTCTAATACAGCGCTTAAGTACCGAACGTCAAAATGATTCTTTAATTGCGCAATTGAAAACGGAATTAAAACAGGCCCGTCTCGATGCTGAGACTGCCGATAAATGGCGTCGCCAATGTGCAGATTTATGTGCCACTCTGTCCACCCGTTTAGAAGAATTGGCTGGTTTCCTTAATTCTTTACTCAAACACAAAGATGTTTTGGGTGTTCTGGCAATAGATAAACGCAAGGCCATGCGTCGTGCCGTTGATCGCAGTTTGGATCTCTCCAAGAGTTTAAATATGACCTTATCTGTATCGGGCATGTCTATGCTCGATCAAAGTTTAGCTGAGCTAACTAATCTCTCCGATATTCTTGGCGAAGTTGAACTTGAGTTGGGTGAGAGTAAAACATTCAATTCCCATGAAGAGTTACATGGTCACGGTCAGTCTAACCAATCTATTGAAGTTCTTAAGGCTGAAAATAAAGCTTTAAAGAAAGAGCTAGACAAACGTCGCTGTTTAGATGCCAAAAAAGAAAGACGCTCTTTACCCTTACCCACCATCATAACGGAGAATAGAGAAAGCGAATCGGAGGCTTGGTCTGAACCGGATCGTAAGGTATCTTTGGCGCGCATAGGTCTAGAAGATCCTACAGCCTCGCTCATAGCTAAAGAACAAACTTTGTCGCTGAAAAAGAATACTGAAACTGATAGTGATTATAGCGACAGCAATAGCCGCTCCTTTAAGGCACGCACCCAAGAGCGTATTATGCATTTGGAACAACAAATACAACAACGTGATAATCGCATTATGGAAGTACAATATCAGCTGGTAGATGCTGAAAAACGTTTGAAACAAGAAAACCTGAAATTACTAGAGGTGACACAAGAACTGCAACAAGTTAAGCAGCTTAATGAGGAATTACATCAAGACTTGGTAGCAATTGGTTCCCAGGATACCTCCTCGACTAGCCATAATGAATCGGGTTTGTTAAAACAAATTGAGGAAAAGTCTCATGCCTTGGAGAAACTACAAGAAGAACGGGAGCGCCTCTTAGTAGAATCCAAACTGGCCGAAATGCAATTCAATGCTATGAAATCGGACATGGAGGCAAACAAACAAGCCTATGAAGCAGCTTTACAAAAGGCAGCTGAAAAAGAAAAACATCAGCTGGCTTTGCTTAAACAAGAATTGGATGAGGCTTTGGAACAAGCGCTCTTCGACAAAGAACAAAAGCATTTAGAATGCCTACAAAAAGATTATGTCACCAAGCACGAGTACGTGGAATGCTGTCAGCAGCTAAGTGATCTGCAAAAACAATACATAGAGGCTCAAAGATCAATTGAATGTTTGCAGGAAAATGAACAGGAGCTTAAACAGACCCTGGTAGAAACAGAGCTCACTGCACGCAATCTGCAAAAACAAATCGATGATAGTACCTTGAGAGCCTCTAAGGCAGCCATGGAACGTGTTAAAGCCTTAAATGAGAAAATGCAGCTACAAACCAGAGTAGAAGAATTAACTGTACAACTTGATAAATACAATGAAGAACGTTTGCTGATGCAACAACAAATAAAGCAATTAGAACAGGAACAGCAAACGTTTATACAACGCATAACGTTATTGCAAACAAAGCAGCAACAACAGCAGCAGCAGCAGTATAGAACAACAAAAAGTGATGATAATCAATCGGATTATACCAGCGAAGAAGTGGCCATTCCTCTTAGTTCGTCAGCAGCAGCACAAAAACAAACAGCACAGAATATGGTGGCCCAACAACGTTTGGGAGAACAACGTGTACAAAATTCTTCACCGGATTTGGGTATTGAAAGCGATGCTGGACGTGTTAGTAGTGTGGAACTGAATAACATACAACATACGCTGCTAAAGACAGTCGAAATGAGTAGTCCATCATCAAAACTTGGCGGTAATGATGCGAATGTTAAAGAAGAAGGTAAAACAAAATTTTGTTGTTTTTTTTTTTGTTAACATATGAAAATTTATTCTTTTGTTTGTTTGAATAGCTCTCAATGACAGCTGTAACGAGAACATTAAGCCTTCCAATGTACTGGAAGATGCTAACAGTACTGGTGGACCGCAAGTGTTAAGCAAGAAACATGACTGTCTTAAGGTAGAACAAGAAAACGCTGAATTGCGTCGCAAATTATTACGCACAAAACGTGCCTTCGAAGACACTTATGAAAAACTACGCAATGCTAATCAACGCAAGGCACAAATCGAAAAAGATATTAAAAATCAAATACTCAAAACACATAATGTCCTTAAAAACGTACGTTCCAATATGGAAAATGAATTGTAACGTACGTTGTTGCTAAAACATAAACCCAATAAAGCCAACATCATTCTATCACCACCACATCATAACAACACATAAATACATACCCACCACACACCATACATTTAAATACACACGCCACCGTCTCATCCTCCACGTGTGTTCATCCTCCACGTGTGTTCATCCTCCACCTTAAAGACATTCATACTACATACTGTTTTTGTTAATTATAAAAAGGATTCGAATAAATAAAAGGGAACTCATGATAACAATTAGCGTAGATTGTTTAAATGATTTTATTTGTATATCATGAGTCTGGATTTATTGTTTTTGAATCCTTTTTCCCTTTAAATATTGTTTTGTTATAACAAAAATATGTTATTGATGATTATTAATTAATTATTATATGTATGCTACTCTACTGTATGTATTCAATTTTAATGCATTTTATTTTTTATTTGTTAAACTTTAACTCTGATCATAATTTAGTTGTATAAGGTCTTTCAACACAATTTAATTTAATTTTTATTTAAACTTATATAATTTAATTAAATATTAAGAACAAATTACATTATACGATATCGAATGAATTTTGAGAATGCTCTTGTCAAACACAGATGCATAGAGTGGAATCAGTATTACCTATAGATTCCTAAAGCGTGGTCCGAATATTTTGCCTTTTTATAAGAACATATTGAAGCGTTGCGATGTAATTAGATCCTAAGTGCTTAGAGCAGTGGTGTTGTGCTAATTTTTTTTTTACCGCGGAACGCGTATATATAATTATATAGACAGGGCCGATCCTGGGTAGGCGGCCGCTCTGTGCGGTCTCATGGCCCAAATTTAACAACGGGCGTGATTTTCCATAATAATCCTGGCAGCGGCGTTTTTTTTTCGGTCTCTTGTCCCAAATTTAACGACGGGGGGATGGAGATTTCCCCCAATATTCGCGCTCTTCATTTTTGTATAGAAAAAATAAGTGATTCTCTTGGTAGCAACAGTTAAATTTAAATGCGGCCGAAAGGGTTAAAAAATGGTTTTAAATACTCAAATTCTTAAGTAGTAATTAGTTCGGGTTCGGGTTCACGTATTTGTTTCGGTTCGGGTCGAGTTCTGGTTCAGCAGAAGAAAACGTTTCGGACTCCGGTTCACGGTTCGGAAAAACAAGCCGGTTCATTCCGGTTTTTGTTCCGATTCGGGTTCGGTTCAAACCCTTGTTTATAAAAATACATATAAAAATTCGTCAAAAATTAAAAAAACAGCAATTTTTTCAAAACGTCAGCCAATTCTCGTTATCAGGAATCATCATTAGTTCCGGAACGCGTTCCTGTCCAAAAAGGAAGTACCAAAACGACGTTCCGGAGCGTTCCGGCTCGACAACACCACTGGTTTAGAGTTGTTTTGCATGCAAACTCCTTTAATTTGTTCAAAATATTTCCCTCTGTACTGTTATAAAATGCTTTTAAAATACTGGGTTCTCATTTGATAACATTCGAACGTATATTATATGCCGTTCATGTATATACAGTGTGTTATTCGCAGGTATATTTAGTATTGCGTGTGTAGAGTTCTTTAATTTGATCCGAATATTTGCAATAGTTTAGGGACACGTTGTCCCCCGTCGCAATACATTTAAACTCTTAAGGAAGCTTATAATATTTAGTTTCCGTTTTATAATGTTCGGTCGTATATGTTGTTCATGTATATACAGTGTGTTATTCGCAGGTATATTTAGTATTGCATGTGTAGAGTTCTTGAATTTGATCCGAATATTTGCAATAGCTTAGGGACACATTGTCCCCCGTAGCAATACATTTAAACTCTTAAGGAAGCTTATAATATTTAGTTCCCCTTTTAGAATGTTCGGTTGTATATGCCCTTCAGGTGTATACGTATTACTCGCAGCTATATTTAGTATTGCGTACAGATTTCTTTGATCAGAATATATCACACTATTTACGATAACGATTTGTGTCATCACATTGCATTTAGATCCCACAGAGGGCTCATATGTTACTCAGACACATTTAAGGAGATTGAAGTCCTTTAAATTTCGTACTCTTTTCAGATTGATTGTGACACTTTAGAAGTGTTCGAACGTACTTAATAGATGGACTCACATTGCAGCCGTATACACTACTACGTTTAGGTATCTTTACGACATCAAACTAAGCTCTTTAGGAGTTTGCTAGTAAGCGCAGAATATTACATATGGTTGGCCTCAGGTAGAAAGGCCCTAACTCTCACTTTCTTCGAAATTAAATTGGAATCACAAAAAATGTATTTAACACACATACACATTGGAATCACAGAAAAAATCAATTTCGAAAAATGTGTGATTAGGGCCTTTCTACATGAGACCAACGATATAGTTTGTGTTTGTTGTAAGACTGTTCCTCTCCATATGACTTTACACTCTCCTAGGCTTCTAGACCCTTACGGATTTCTTCTATAGGCTATCCTAGATGGACTTGCATTGGAACCGTATACACTACTACGTTTAGGTATCTTTACGACATCAAACTAAGCTCTTTCGGTGTTTGCTAGTAACCGCAGAATATTACATATACTTTGTGTTTGTTGTAAGACTGTACCTCTCCATGTGGCTTTAGATGTTCCTGGGCTTTTAGACCCTTATGGGTTTCTATAGCCATAAGGCATATGTTCTTAAAAATTTCGTTCGATATCGAATAAACAAATTTGCAAAACTAATTTCATACAACGAAACGACACGACATGAAGGTGCTGTTTTGTAAACCAAAAAAACACCCATTAAAACGCTCACCGCCCCACCCTACTCCATAAATAAAACGTCAAACTATAAATGACTGAAATATAAGTAAAAATAAAATAAAAAGACTTTTTAGCTTAAGTCTTAAGCTTTTAAGAGACCTTTTAAACCACCCACCTTTATCCTTGTCTCTGGTCATAATTAAAGCCTCGTTAACAAGCCATAATAACTGTTTTACTAATACTTTAAGTTGTCATTTGAATTATTTTTTTTGTAACTCTTGTTTTTATGTTTTAAATAACAACTGAATTTGTGTATGTCTTTTCTTTTCTTTTTTATTATTATTATTTTTTATTTTTTATAACTGTTTTTAAATTTAATAATATTAATATTTATACCTGTAATCTAGTATCACATATCATTCATATTGAATGAAAGAAAGAAGAAAGAAAGAAAATTATTCCATACCTTTAATATATTAATACTGTAACTACCTTTTTAATAAATTTTTATTTTTTAAACTTTAATTTGTTTGTATTTTATTATTATTATTATTAAATGAATTTATTTTATTTTTTTTCCATTTTCTATATTTCTTTTTTTATATTTTGTTTGCTTTCTATTTAGCCCGCTTGTTGCTTTCAAGAAGATATTGAAGTTATGCTGTGAAAATTATTACAAAATTTTTTATAACAAAATTTGACTTTTAATTTATTAAAACCATTTACCACCAGCACTCGTATTTTAAATATTGTTCTCTATTAAATTTGCCTGTTGTTTTTATTTTTCTACATTAATTTTTTTTCAAAACGAGTTTTACTAATTTTCGAATTTCGAACGATTTGTTATGCTAAAAACGTATGTATTTTAATTTTGCTGTACTAAACAAAAAAGAAAAAACTGTATTTATGTAAAATTGTAAAATACAAAACACACAAACAAAAAATATCTAGACAATGTTTATATAAAATAATATTAATTAATGTATATAAATTAAGTTTTTAGTTTTTTAATAACAAAAAAAATAAAAAAATCTAAAAAATGTAATGTTTTAGTTAAGAAATTTTAATATTAAGATTAAATACGAATTATTTTTAATACTACGAATGAAAAGAAAAAAAATGTCAAAATACATTGATAAATAAAACGAAAAAATGTTGATGAAAAATTTCGAAAACAAATGTAGTTGTAATTTGGGAATTAACTCGTGTATATATTGGGAATTACAGCTGAAGGTTATATAATCTCTTACGTTATTTCCATTTAGTCATCAAAATGATCACTGATGCACTTGGTACAACTAACTATACACCCTGATACGGACCCAAGTGTTTCGTTCTGGAAAGCATTAACGCCATACTCGTCCCATCATCTCTGAATCTATGTACAGTTGCGTGCAACTAATTAAGGACACGAAGCTTACATGTGAACTTGAAGCAAAAAATACAAATAGTTGTATGATATTGTCAAAATCTGTTCAAGTTTATTTAAATAAACTGTTAGTCGTAGAAAATAACTACTTATTGTGTCAAATAAATTATAATTCATAAAGCTGTGAGCCATTTTTTTTAAGAATATTGATTTCATTCGTGCATATAATTAAGGACACACCGCAAACTTTATGAAAAACATGTATTTATTAGAAAAAAATCAATATTGTGGTCGATAACAGCTTGACATTTCCAAGGCATCGAGGTAACAAGACTTTCATATACACTGGTTGGAATGGCCTCCCAAGCTTTCTTTGTTTCGGCGAAGAGATCATCAAAATTGGTTATTTGGTTTTTACAACTTGTCATAAATTCTCAATCGGGTTGAGATCTGGACTGCATGAAAGCCAATCAAGTACAGCGACCGAATTGTTTAAAAACCATTGTTTGATGTGATGAGCGTGTGCATTATCATTATCTTGTTGAAATGTCTACGTTACTGGCATATTCTTGCCAGCATACGGCACGCAGCTGTATGTACTTATATATTAGACTTAAAGAATAAAGAATAGGGACCGCTATTCTGAAAAAGTATTCTTTGCTCTACAGTGTCCGCTTAAAAGGCCGGTGACTATACTAAACACTACTCCTGTATAATCCATTGAATGATTCAATTGTCGATTTAGTCTCTGCTGGGATTTCTAATATATAGAGTAACACCTCTAGTATTCGCTGGCTTGTGAGGTACACTCAGCCACAAAAGTATACATACGGTTAATAAATTTCAGAAATTTTTTAACCAATCCGTTTGCGTTGAAAATCTTTATAATGTCTGACATCTTTCTTCGATTTTAAGACGGTCTTTTGCATTGGTTCAGAAATTTGTGAAATTTGTTAATCGGATGTACACTTTTGTTGGCCTGTGCAGGACCACAATTCAGTTCAATTTCAGAAATTTTTTAACGGCAATGCAAAAGACCGTCTTAACATCAAGGAAACTATAAAGATTTTCAACGAAAACGGCTTGGTTAAAAAATTTCTGAAAATTGTTAACCGTATGTATACTTTAGTAACTGTGTGTAACTCTGTTCCTATCTTTTTTCCTTTCCTCTTCACCTTTGAAGTTATCCTTTTTGGATAACTTATTCTGTTTCTGTTCCTTTCCTACTATTTATTGTATTTTAAAATCTCCCTCTGCGTTTCGTTTGACCCATTTTTATGAAGGCATTTCATCATATCTTCCTAAACTAGCCTACGCTTCTTCTACCATCGCCATTGTTATCAGTAGTCCCTGAAGAATTGATTCCTCTCTTACGTACGTCCAATGGTTTGAACATGAATTGTGTCTGTCTGGCATATTGTCAGGTCATTTCCAATCATGGTGTCTACAGCGCTTACTCACTGAATGTTTCAAAATGTTGAAACAGGCCATATGAATCCATTGAATTGGACATTATCAATGATCACAGACGTCTAAACGTTATATTTTGTTGTATATTATGCGAGTTAAAGCAATGGAATCATTAGTATTGAATTCAAATTGTTCCACTGCTTCGCCTCTCGATTAATTGCAGAATAGGTAGGCATGTGGAGAAGCTTTAGATCGGTTGAGGAGGAAGAGAGTATTGCCATCTTTGGCTCGACACAGACTTCTCTAATTTGACTCATCTTTTCTCAATAGTCTAATGGAGCTAATCTTACTAGATATCAGATTGTTCTCTAGGTTAGGTTAGAGGACGTGTACCTGTCAGTCAAGACAAGTACAGTACCCGAGGTCGGATTGACCCATTGTACAACGTCCTAAAGGAGGGAAGGATAGTATAGGGGATAGGATGAAAGGAGGGTATATGAGAAAAGGGGGAGTGGAAAGCGGAGGAATCACACAGACCAGACACAACAAAAGGGTGGGAGAACGCGACTACACCGATGAAGTCCTAGCACCTCTCAATCATCCTAAGCCACTAATGAATCTGTGGAGAGCCTTGATGACGGCTCTCGACACTGAATTCAAACTCCCAAAGAAGGCCCTGTCAAGGGTCCTCAATCTCAGTCTACCAAGGGCTGGGCAGTTACAGAGAAGGTGTTCGATAGTCTCCAACTCCTCCTTATCGCAACACGCCCTGCAATAGTACGGCTGGGATCTGTTCAAGATCCCCGTCAGCGACCTAATCTCGCAGTGCCCCGTGATAAAACCGACAAGCAACCTTAAGCTGGCCTTATCCAAGCCCAGCAACCAACCTGTTCTCTTACTGTCTACAGCAGGCCTTAGACACCTAGAAACAAAACAATCCGATCCGTTCCCCCAACGCCTCTGCTCTTTCTCCATGACCCATCCATTGATGAGGCCATAGAGGTGGCAGACTGGAGGGTCAGGACCAACTATCAAATCGCCCCCTGAAAGCGAGCCTAGCCTAGCGAGGGCATCCGCCGTCTCATTGCCCAGTATTGCGCTATGTCCCGGAACCCAGCAAAGACGGATACGGTCCGGTTCAAAAGTCCTCAACGACTCCTTGCACTCGCGAACAAGCCGTGATTTGCAACAGACCGACGCAATGGCCCTTAGGGCAGCCTGACTGTCAACGACGATCATGTAAGATTCGGAATCCGAAGCTTGTTCTCTAAATCCATTAAACTTTCATGCTGGCTTTATGCTTGTTTCTAAAGGAAACGTGCTTTAAACGCAAAGTCCTTAATCTTGGTGATCAAGACTAGTTAATTAAGAGTTGCGAGTTAGTCTCTGGAGCTTCACTTCATGCAATATCATAACAGGCCGATTTGTATGTTCATGTGAACTATTCTCTCCTATATAACGATCGCAGTATGTGGTAAATAAGTATGACATACTCAGTCGAACTTCTATAATTTGAACTTATATTACTTGAAGTTTCTATAAGTTGAAACACATGTAGTGGCAACACCGTCTAGATCATTTGTAAATTTACTTCCCAAAGTTGAAGTTTGTATAAGTTGAAGTTTTTTCTGGATAATGGTGATTCAATTTATAGAAGTTCGACTGTATTTATTGTTTACACTGTTAAATGAGCACTTCATTAAACAATTATATTTTAGTACACTTACAAAATTACTTACTTACTTAATTGGCCATAACAACCCGTTTAACGGATTTCGGCCTGCCGCAACACATCCTTCCAGGCGCCTCTGCTTCGTGCGCGTATACGCCAGTTGGTCACACCAATCGATGACAGGGCTTCCTCGATTTGGTCCTTCCAACGGATGCAAGGTCGTGCTCTTCGCCGACTTCCGCAGATTCCCGCATCAAATACCCGTCTCGCCGGAGCATCCTCCCCCATTCGAACGACATGGCCGAGCCAGCGCAGTCGCTGGATACTAATACGCTGTACAAAGTCTATGTCGTTGAGGAGCTCATACAGCTCACTGTTGTATCGGATACGGAAATCATCGCCAACTCGCACTGGACCGATGATCTTGCGTAGTACTTTTCTCTCGAACACTCTCAAGGCCGCTGCATCTGTACTTAATAGGGTCCATGCCTCTGCGCCATAAAGAAGCACGGGTAAGATGAGTGTCTTGTAAAGTGTTAGTTTTGTCGCACGAGAGAGGTCTTTGCTACTCAATTGCCTATTGAGACCATAGTAGCACCTGTTGGCAAAAGTGATCCTACGCTTGATCTCCAAACTGACATCATTTCTGGTGGTAACGGCGGAGCCAAGATAGATGAATTCCTTGACCGTCTCAAAAGTATAGTTATCGGCCGTAGTCTGAGAATCAATACGCCGGGCGTCTCTACTTCTAGATAACATATACTTTGTTTTGCCCTCATTTAATGCCAAACCCATCTTAGTAGACTCCCGTTCAATAGCACTAAAGGCAGCAGTAACATCTCGCTTGGTACGCCCTATGATGTCAATGTCGTCAGCGTACGCAAGCAACTGGACACTTTTTTGAAAAATAGTGCCATTGCGATACACTCCCGCCTTTCGCAGAACACTCTCCATAACGAAGTTGAAGAGGTCGCTTGATAAGGAGTCGCCTTGTCTGAAACCTCGCACGGTACCAAAAGGTTCGGAGAGGTCCTTTCCTACCTTGACGGATCTGCATGAATTGCTCAACGTCATTCTGCATAGCCTTATCAGCTTCAGAGGTATACCGAGCTCAGACATTGCGTCAAAAACACGATCCCTTATGGGGCTATCGAAGGCTGCCTTATAGTCGACAGAAAGATGGTGTGTGTCGACTTGTTTTTCGTGGGTCTTTTTCAGGATTTGGCGTAGTGTGAAGATCTGGTCGATCGTGGACTTGCCAGGTCTCAAGCCGCACTGATAAGGTCCAATCAGTGTTTTGACGAGTGGCTTCAGTCGTTCGCACAATACGCCTGTAAGAACCTTATATGCGATAGGGAGAAGACTTATACCCCTGTAGTTGGCGCATATCGTGGGGTCTCCCTTTTTCAGGGCAGGACATAGGACACTGAGGTTCCAATCGTTGGGCATACTTTCCTCTAGCCATATTTTGTAAATACATCCGGTCTTAAACACTTACAAACTTTTTTTAAATAATTAACACAAGCCAAGATTTAATTTAATTTTAAAAATTGATTGTATTTTTATTTTTAATCATATTTTTTTTTTTTTAGTAATTTTTTGTTTTTGTATTTTGTTTTGTTTTAAAAGTAGAGATCATTTCGATTTATATACTTTAGTTTTTATTCTTTATTTTTTTGGCAAAATTTTGTAATTAAAACTATAAAATAAACAGACACATAAGCGTTTAATAAATCGTAATAAGAGATTATTTTTTGTAGTTTTCTTTTCTTTTCTGTGTTTTTTTTAGCTTTGTTTGTTTGGTTAAAATTCATATATTGTATGTAAGTCATATGCCTTTATTAAAAGGCATACTTTAATAAGTTATAGTATTTAAATATGTTGTATTTAATATTATTATTAAAATTTAATTATTTTTAAAATTTTATGTTTTGTTTTTTGTGTTACTTTTTTTTTTTTGTTTTCAATTATCATTTAAAAGCTAAAATGCTAAAATTAGGTACAATCTACAATATGTTTCATTTAAATTGATGATGTGTTTTTTAAAAAATGATTTTCGTTTTGCTTGATGATTTGATGATGAGATTTCCTTTTTTGTATTCATATTTTGAATTATTTGCTTATTTATTTATTTTTGTTTTTAATTTATAATTTTGGTGTATAATATAATAATGAGTATTGTAAATATATTTTATATTTTAATTTTATCTTCATAGAGAATTGCACTTTTGTTTTTTGCTTTTGTTTTTTTCTTTTTGTTGTTTTTTAATTTTTATTTTTAATATATTATTAGATAAGTTATTAAATTTAAATGTAAAATTTAAGATTTAGAGCTAGACTTATAAGAGAAACAAGCGTTAATACTACTACAACTGAATAGTTTTGTTTATAATTTATTTTCTTTTCTTTTTTTAATTGAAAACATGCTTTATACTATATTGGCTGTGCGTTAAAAAACTATTGAAATTAAAATTTATAAAAAATATTTAATCGTATAAAAATCTTAAGTGGAACTGAATATTTTCTGAAGGTCGGAAAATGGAAAAATTTCTAAAAAATTTTAGACACAAAAAGAAGCACAAAGTTATATCAATTTGTCTAGCGTTACGAGTCAAGTGGGGTTTGATTGCCTTTCTACCTGGTTTTCATTTATTCTAAGAAACACTCTACTACTTCGCTTGGTTTATGGAACTCATTGACATGTAAAGTAAGCCATACCTGAATTGTTGATATTGTAACAGCACTTTATTACCAATCTAAAATACAGTATCTCTCATGAAACCTCAGCATATCAATAACAATTAGTAGAACAGTAAAAAGAGGTTGCTTTTTATTGCCCCTTTACCTAGAAAACACTATACGGGAAGATATTTGCAAATTCATTGGAAAAATGAAGATTGGAACAGAATATCAGATATGTCCCGTTATCTCTCATCTATAATTAACTACCTGCAAACATAAATATGTACCTACTCAGCAAACTGAGGTAATGTAAGCAAATGCCATAAAAATTGCACAGGTCTTGTACGATATAAGGAATATATAAAAGGAATATCATAAAACATTAAAAAATTTATTAAACCCTATACCAAGAACTAGTTACAGTTACGTTTCAAATTGTTTTAAAGTTGATTTAAAAAATTTGTAAAATTCTTAGTATTTCCGAGCCTTCAATTAACGAGTTTATGGTAAAGATTCATTGTAATTTATATTATAAAAAAGAAATACTAGAAAAACCAATGAAGATATTAAAAGTTTTAAAAAAAATTTAAGAGTTTAGAAAAAGAAAATAGTTGAAATAGACTATCGTCTACTATAGAATTGATTGATGCCTAAAACATGTTTTTCTTCATGGTATTTCTGCAGGATATGTGTTATAACCGAAGTGGTATCATTATCACCACCCCAAACACGTATAGTTTGTTCATTTTCCAATATAGATAAAAAGGCTGTATTCGTGTTAAAATTAAAAAAGAAATACGACTGTTTTAGACTTGAGAAAGAAAGGGAAAAAAAGGCAATATTGTACTTACCCAAAAAAATTTTAGGATTGCTAAGATTCAATTGTACTTGTGGCAATTCGAGTATTGTTTTTAATATGGGCGAATCTTGAGATAGGCCCTCACGTAATTCTACTAGACTACCGCTACGATTGCCGCACAACCATTCACAAGCAGCTGCTTTATTATTGCAAGTCTTTTTTAAAGCTTCAATAACCTCCGCTTCTGGAAAACCCATATCCACTAGAGTTTGTATAGTATCAGCACTGGGCGGTATATCACGATGACTGTAAATACGTACAATTTCCAGTAGAGCGGATATATTATCCACAGGATGCTTTTATTGAAAAAATAAAAAAGAAATTTCATTAAACATGCAAATGTGTAACTTCAAATTGAACTTACATCGTTTGATATAATGCCTGAAGGTGATGCTATTGAATTGGTTCTGGGTAAGCCCATAACAGCCTCTTCAACGCCCATATCTTCAGATTGGCGTAGTATTAACCATTCCAATGCATTTGAGTAAACATTACTAAAGAACGATTTTTAATTAGAATATATTTCTGTTTTATATTTGATTGTAGATTTTTAAACAACAACAACATACTTGTGTATTTTTAAAGCGTATTCAGCTCTTTCTTTTTTAAAGCCCATTTCCACAAGGCACTGCAATGTATCATTATGATAGCTACGCTTATTAATTAACTTTTGTTTAAGCATGGCTATTAAACGATTAGCATAAGGACCGGAACCAATAACAACCGCTGAGGCTTGAGCCAAAGAAATTAAAACTTTACGCACATCAAACTGCAACTGTAATAACAATGAAGTTTATTATGAATTATTGAAATGCAAAATGAATTTTCAAATATAACCTACATTGGACTGTTGGAAAATTTCGTTTATATCCACCATTGGTATTTCACTTGTACGTATTGGCAGATTATGTGTGGCCATTTCGATTTCTGCCTCTTGCGGTGTTCTAGTTTCACGCGTTTGTGTCATAAGAGTTTGCAAATGATTGCGTTTTGTAACCAAAACTAATGTGTCGTTATTAACTACTTCCAATTGAGCTAAAGTTAAACTCTCATTCAGTTCGGAACCCTGATAATCAGCCTTTAATAAACGAAACCGTGGCCCCAAGGCACGGGGATCTGTGGCAAATAGTGGCATGGAGCCCATATCATCTTTAAGCTCTAGTAAAATTTCATTTTTGATTTCCAGCAAACGTTTATTGACATCCGTTTGAAAAGCCAACACACGTGCCGATGGACATATAACGCGTATTTTGATACGCTCTTTTACGGGCAGCCCCTTAAGGGTATCTTCGGAATTATTGCACGAATTTATGGACGAAGTGTTAGTCACACTACGGCGAGAACTTCTTCTGCAAAGAGAGGAATTTGTTAAAATCTCAATGTCTGTCAATAGTAAATTGTTTACTTGGAAAATAGATTTCTTAATTTTTGCATAATTTTTTAACAGAGAATTTGAAAATTTCTAGACACAAAAATTTTGTTTACGAGCTTTTTTTCTAATAAATATTATTATGACTTTTGTTAACATAAAATTTATTGTACTTTATTGTTTCTAGTAACTTATAAAACCACTTTCTTCAATTGGAAATGGTGTAGACAAACTTACATTTTATTTAACTTAATATTAGTAGACGTTGAGTTGGCCAAGGAACATGAAGATGAATGGTGATGATGATGACAGTGAGCCGTAGCTGATGAAGTACCTCTCATTGATCTATGGGCGGTTTGTGGTGTCCGGCTGGCATTAGCCGAGGCTGCCGCAACTGCAACGTTAGTGGCGTTTGTATTGTTGGCTATTTCTTCGGGATTATCTTGTAAACGGTGCAGTCGCGGCGCTATATCACTGGTACTGGTAGACGAATTATCATCTTCGTCTTCACTTTTATTTGTAGAACGTTTATTACGGGCCGCCAGCCACTTGGCACGACGTTCTGCAAATTTTTCACGTACCCATGGAATCATTGCTATTGCAATGATCCCCAAAAGAAAACAAAATCTATTTCAACACTTTCTGCTATGTTTAGGTTGTAAAAACCTTTAAATTTAATTTATTTAAATCATGTTTTCATATTTTTAATAGAATTTCCCATTTTATGTTAAAATTTTTATGCTTTTGTTTACAAAAAAAAATTAAAAAGCAATAAGGAGTAGAAAAATTTTCCTCAATTATCTTTTGTGGTATAATTTAGAAAAACAACAGTTAGTTCACCATTATTGTTTTTTTTTTGGATTTCCCTTTCATTTACTTCTCTCAGGAAAAACTCAACATGGAGGTATGAAAAAGCTATAAAAGTAATGCCAAGTCGAGGTTAAAATGTTTTACAAAAGTAACGTTCTTTAACAGAAGTATATATTATTACAGTATTAAATAATTTAAACTATTATTACAAAGGATTTCCAACTAATATTAACTTTGTTACACAATTATAATAGAACAATAACATTAATTTAAAGTTCACGCGTAATAATTGTATGCAGTTACACACAATTACACAATTTTAAATAAAAAAAAAACACAAGTATTTTATTCTGTTATTTTAATTAATTCTCATTGTTGTAACAAACACATATATACATATAAAAATTTGTAATAAAACATTTCTATATTCATTTCTTTCAAATTTTGTAATAAAACATTTCTATATTCATTTCTTTCAAATTTTAAATTTAAGTAATCTGGCCAACCCGTTGTGTTTTGTGTCTACCTGCTTTAATCACCACTCTTAATGACTAACAGTACTGCCAAGTTAAAATGGCAAAATTTTTCCTATATATTTCGTGCTCTTCGTTATCGTGTATTTTACTTTTCTGCAAACCAGAGAGAGAAGCGTTTCGTGTAGCAAATTACGCGAGTTTTTATATTAAATTATAAACCGTAAAATTGTTTAATTTTTAAATAAATTTATGAAAAACATGTAATTAAGTGTTTGTTGTTTACTTAACAATAAAATGAAAGTGTTAATTTTATGAATTTATATGAAAAAACGTCAAGTGAAAATTCCCATCAAAAGACTGGAGAACAAAAAAGAACATTAAAATACAAGAAAAGAGGAAAAGAGCAGTGGCTTGACAAAAAAATAAGCAAGAATAACGAAAACGAAAGCAAAAGAAATATAAAAAAATGAAATGCGTGTAAAGCAAATTAAAAAATAAAATAAAAAAAATATGAAATAAAGTAAAACGCTTTGTAATGTTTATGGAGGCTAAAAAAAATTATTAAAGAAAAGAAGACATTGGCATTGCAGACATATATATAAAAAAGAAACAGAAACACAGAACATTCATACAATAATTAACAAAGTGAACTACAAAAGATAAAGTGAAGAAAGGTAAACAAAAATATTTGAAGAAATTTTAAGAATCTTTATCAATAAAACGATAGACGGACGTTGTGTTGTGTGCTTCATTCAATCGTGGTGCAGTTGTAAGACACAATAAAAGAATTTTTCTATTTTTATCATATTCCCGTTTTAAGATTAGGGGTTGAAAATTTATAGACACAAAATAGTGGATCGCCTCCATTCAAAATCAGGTGCCAGGAATTTGTTATTTTTATTCCCTTCTTTTTAATATTTTACTGGCGTCGGCATAAACAGGAAGTTGGATTCAATGTGAGTGAGAGTGGAGCTATCGAACACATATGGATGGAGTGTGTGGTTAAATGAGTATGTATGAGGTTTGTGTACCCAATGCTTAATTTGTTTAGTGTGTGAGTGAGTGTTTTTGAACGATTGTTGTTTTTCTTTATTTTTCTTCTTCTGTTATGTTATCCGGATACATTTGAGAGGTAAACAATCCAATAAAAAGGGAATTGATTATAAATAATTATTTGGGGAGATACATAAAAACAGAGACGTAAAAGTAAAACATTTAAAATAGAATACGTTAATATCGATAGAATTTGTTTTTCTTGTTCAATATATTTTCTAAGATATGCTGGGAAATTTTTTTATTTTAAGGTTTTCCATGAAATACATGACTCAGATGTTATTATTTGATATTTTAGGGAAAACTGCTTACAAAGCCTTATTTATTGAATGAAAATTATATTATAAAAAGAAAAATTAAAATTCAGTGCACGTAAAAGCCTTAAGTATTGGGACTATTGATCCCAAAACATAGACGAATCCATGCTTGTTTGGATCCCCATTGCGTCGATAACCGCAATTAGTTTAGCGTTCATTTTTACTCGAAATTGTTCGTAAAACTGTAAGTTCGGTCCATGAAGTTGTTTCTGCGATAGTTGACAACTGGCACTTTGCTTTCGTGATATTCGAGATCCATAATTTCATTCTTTGATCTTTTAGAGCATGGCGCTTATATCAACATTCAGGAGCTGAGCGCAGTGCATTCTGTTTAATACCGGAATGTAATATGGACCGCCAATAGTGGTATTCTAGGATAAAATATCTTTCAAAGACTTAAACCATGCACCATGTTAACTCATTTATACAATTTGAATTACAAGTTAAAGAAGTCTTCTATTGGCAAAATAAAGGATTTATTCATACTACTCCATGAATATTCTTGCCTGAAACCCTCTTCAATTCTGCTTAGTCCATATAGTAATAGTAGTTCAATTTATTTCAGACAGTTTAAGTAAAATGTTGGTGGAATAGCTTTGCTTTTTTTTGTGGTGGATTGAAGGTAAAACAGTTCAAAGTACCTAGACGATTCGTGTTTAAAGGTCTATTTCTGCCTAAACTACTGGTTCAACTTGCTTTTCCCCGATTTTGGTGGAACTTGGTTAGTACAGGGACTGCTTTCACCCGTGGCATCACAACGGGCCGCTATGCGTGCTCAAATGAGCTTTGCTACCACTCCGACCTAACCTAACTGGTTCAATTCTATTCGCTCTGGTCCTATAATATGTAGTCCAACTTCCTTCATTTCGATTTAAGTAAAATATTGACAAAATATTGGTCTGAATTTAAAGTTTGGCTTGAGGAATGACCCAAAGTTGATGATTTGTGTTTGTAGTTCTATTCATCTTCATAAACTTCTTCTTCAACTCTACTCAGAACACATAAAAATGTGTAGTTCAACGTATATCATATAATTTATGTAAACTATTGACTGAATAGATCCTAAATAATGAGTTTGGCTTAAGGATAACGATTAAAACCTTTAAAAAAAGCTTATCAAACCTTTCTAGCCTCTGTTTCCTGCACACGTTTTTGCATGTGGTTTCCACAAGTGATGGCACTAGCATTCAATCCAGAAGCATCTCTGATTGTGATTACGCTGTTATCCCCACATAGATTATTCAGTATTTGAGGTTTGCGCTTAAATCAAGGAAAATGTAAAAGTACATGACGTTTTATTCATTTTTTCGCTGTCATGCTTTACCCAGCTGCAGAATAATAATTAGTCAAGCGTCTAGCGTGATCCATGAACCATATGGGCAATATCTGTGAGACATGATTGTATTGCAGATGTATGGATATTGAAAATATCTTATTTCACGTATCATTTAATGTATATTTATGAAATTGGAGGCCTGTCTACTAAATTCTAAGAATTAAAAAAACGATTTATTTTTAAAATAATCTCTCTGTGTCAAATCAAAGTATTTTATGATACATAGTAAAACTATTTCCGGATTTTACAAAAATTATAAATAAATTGTTGACACCCCAAGGATATAATAGCAGGCGCACATGCTATCTTCATAATTCCATAAACATCTGCATATTTTTAAAATTGGATGTTCTTTGTGAGGGTGGAACATAAAGGGGGTTTCATATACTCAATGCCTTGTTGCTTGTGTGATGACAAAGAGGCTCCAGTATTGGATTTGTAATGCCTTGTGAATGTTTGTTTCACAGTAGCACATTACATAGTAACACACACATCGTTTTCGATCGACAGATCCATAGATTAAGATAAATCACTAGAAATGTTACGTTTAGAAGCTAAACATCAACAATGGTAGGTTTGAACAGATTTAGTCAATGGCCATCAGCAATAGAACAAACAGATCGTATTAGAAGTCAATGGAAAGTAGAGTTGAATAAAGAATATAAGAAATTAAGCGAGATAATGATAAAAAAATGCCCACATTTTGAAGGAACGGCGGCTATTCTGTTTAATGTCTTTATGCCTTATCGTCATAATATTTACTGTAAATTATTATTCGTACTTTATCTACTTGGAAAAGTTCTAATATCTCACATTGCATTTGTTTATATTTTTTCAGTGAAATAAAAGCCACACAATTCCACGAATTGATGGGTACACTTTAAAATTAAAAAAGAAGCAAAAAAAAATTATAAAAAAAGGGAAACGTCTTTGAAATTTGAAACGCAGCGGAATAAGTAAAAGATAGCAAGCAGCAATATTTTAATTTTATTTGTTTGTTTTTTTCTATATAATAATAACAAAACATAGATAATAGGAATTATTTTGCAACACAATTGTCAAACGAAAGAGTAAGTAGTTCAAAATGCAATCTCTTTCTTAACCATACACACCGCATTACATTAAAATTGTTTGTATTTGTTTCTCTTTCTCCCAATTTCAGTTTATAATAATAACAATAACGAAAGTAAAATAAAAATAAATAAAAATGTGGAATTCAGAAGTACGACAACAGCAGCAACAAAATGGTGTTACTACCTCATCTTCGAACACAGTACTGGGATCGTCAACACAGAATAATGGCAGCGGTAATAGTAATGGTTCGGCACGTAACTCTACAACACAGCCAGCCAAACAGTTGGGCATGACTTCGGCCATAAGTTTGGCAGGTCCTCGCGCGGAAGATTTACAAAAAACCGAAGAATTACGCAAAGCCCTAGAGCCGTATAAGGTGTTCGAAACGGAAGAAGAACTAAATCACCGCATGGAAATACTTGCCAAACTAAATACTCTGGTCAAACAGTGGGTCAAAGAGATTTCACTTGCCAAGAATATGCCAGAAGCGGCTGCTGAAAAACTCGGTGGTAAAATCTATACATTCGGCTCATATCGCTTGGGTGTGCATCACAAGGGTGCTGATATTGACGCACTGTGTGTGGCACCACGCAATATAGAACGCGCCGATTATTTCACATCATTCTTTGAGCTACTGAAGAAACAACCGGAGGTCACAGAATGCCGGTCCGTTGAGGAGGCTTTTGTACCGGTTATAAAAATGAATTTCGATGGCATCGAAATTGATTTACTATTTGCTCGTTTATCTCTTAAAGAGATACCAGACGATTTCGATTTACGCGATGACAACCTATTGAAAAATTTAGATCCCCGTTCAGTGCGCAGTCTGAATGGTTGCCGTGTAACAGATGAAATTTTATCCTTAGTACCGAATATAGAAAATTTTCGCTTGGCATTGCGTTCCATAAAGTTGTGGGCTAAGAGTGAGTAAAGTTTAAAATATTTTGTAATCCTTGTATACAATTTTTATTAGTTTATTGCCTTAAAACAGTTTTAAAAGTGCATTTTAAAACATTTTTATTCTTATTCGTTTATAATTTTTAGAACATGGCATCTATTCAAATTCTTTGGGTTATTTTGGTGGTGTTACCTGGGCTATGCTAGTGGCACGTACCTGCCAATTGTATCCAAATGCCACAGCTTCCACATTGGTACACAAATTCTTTTTAGTATTCTCACGTTGGAAGTGGCCAAATCCTGTCTTGCTTAAACATCCCGATAATGTTAATCTAAGGTTTCCGGTAAGTAAACAATTTTGTTTTTAACATTTTAATGGATTGTTGAATTGAAATAATAATTTCCAAATGTTGTCATTTAAAATTAGGTATGGGATCCTCGAGTGAATGCCTCGGATCGTTATCATTTAATGCCAATTATAACGCCTGCATATCCACAACAAAATTCCACATTTAATGTATCGGAATCCACAAAAAAGGTTATACTCATGGAATTCAATAGAGGCATGTCCACAACAGACGAAATAATGTTGGGTCGGGCCTCATGGGATCGTTTATTTGAAGCTCCCAGTTTCTTTTATAGGTAAGTGGTTGTGTTTTTTTTTGCTTTTCTTTTCATTTTGTATAATGAATACTAAATTAAATACATATTTTTCTTATAGATATCGTCACTTTATTGTTTTATTGGTTAACTCACAAACGGCCGATGATCATTTGGAATGGTGCGGTTTGGTAGAATCTAAAATTCGTCTTTTAATTGGCAACTTGGAACGCAATCAACATATTTCACTGGCCCATGTCAATCCCAAATGTTTTGATCATAAGAAAGGCAATAGTAACAGCAACAACACTAGCAACAATAACAATAACAATTGTTCACAAAATAGTAGCAACACTGGAGAGGATAAAACCCAAAATTCCGCAGCTACAGTGCCGGCAGCAACAGGAGCTGCTGCTAGTGGGCAGGCAACATTAACCGCATCACCATTCTGTTCGATGTGGTTCATTGGCTTAGAGTTTGAACGTACAGAAAATCTCAATGTTGATTTAACAGAAAGTATACAGAATTTTACAGAGCATGTAATACAACATGGTGTAAGTTTCACTTTAATTTACTTTTTTACTTTAATTATTTGCAGTTGTTTTTCATTTAAATGTTCTAACATATTGCGTTTTATTTTTCAGGTTAATATTAAAATGCTGAAAGAGGGCATGTCCATTGAGGCACGCCACGTCAAACGCAAGCAGCTGTCACAATATTTAGATGGTGACTTCTTGAAACGTGAACGCAAATCTATGGACAGCCACAACAGTTTCAACAATGCGATTATAGCCAATCGTAAACGGCTATCCAATGAAATGCAGCAAAAGGATAATAGCAATGGCACTACTTCCAAACGCTCACGCCTTAGCGAATCGGTAAAGAGTGTTAAAAATTATCATTTAAAAGCCATCTAATGGTTGTATATTTACAAAATTTAGCATGAAGACAATTCAAATGCTTCAAGTGACAATGGTGGCAACACTACGCCCACCACACCCACTACACAACAACAGACGGCACCAACATTTAACTCGGCTAACAAACAACAGACGGCAACGGCACAACAGCAAGACGATATTTCCGATAACAGCAATGGAGCTACTGCTAACAGCACCACCAATAACAGTAGTAGTAATACAGCTTCAGCACAGCCAGCAGCTGAAGTGGCATGTTCGTGACCGCCGCCAACTTTACCGCCGGCCTCCTCTTTATCCCATACACATTTATATCCCCCAACACATACGCTGCTGACCCATGCCACACTAACGCATCATAATACACAGAAATTTCGTAAGAATAACAATGCTGCTGCAGCTGCCAATTCCAATAGCATTTTTTGTCAACGTTTAACATCCACTTCCTCCTGCTCGTCTTCGTCAGCGTCGTCGTCGGCCTCTTCGTCGTCATCGTCTTGCAGTGCAACGTCTTTATATGGTCGCACGCCCAGACGTTTGTCAGCCACATATAATAATCACAGTAGTAATCATTTGTACCATTCAGCACATCATCAACAACAACAGCAGCACCATCAGCTTCAGCTTCAACATCATCATCATCTTACTAATTCTTCTTTTATGACGTCTTTAAGTACACATAATAAACTCAACAACAACAACAACACCAACAATAGTAATAATAATAATAACAATAACAACAGCAACCAGATTCAGAATCAGAACCACAATCACAATAATAATAACAACAACAATATAAATAATAATTCAAGTAATCAAAATAACAACAGCAACAATAGTAACAGTAATAGCAACAGTAATAGTAACAATAACAACAACAATAACTCCAACAATGATATTGTTGATCTGGTTAATGATGATGATGTTGATGAATTATTAACAACTGGAACTACAGCTACAACAACCACAACCATAACTTGTAAGTTTTTATTTAAACCAGATTTATTACCTTCACATTATATTCCTCCTCTCTCTCTCTCTATCTCTCTCTCCCCTCTCTAACCCTAGTAAACAGTAAATATTTGTTAGCTTAAAGCCTCACCTCTTATCTTTTTCTAAATTTTTTTTGTACACATTTCTTCTATATTTTGTAGCGTAAAATAATAATAATAATAAATAATAATAATAATTATAATATTATTATAGTTCGTTTATAATAACACATCAGGCTAAGAGAATTGGTGTTGTTTTAGCGTGTAGTGTGTCGTCTGTCTGTCTGCCTTTCTGATCGTTCAACTTAAGGTTAAGTTCAGCCGAACAGCAGCATATAAAATGTTCTACTAAATTTACCTTAAGTCAGTCCGTCAATGGTATTTAATATTTTTCATTATTTTTTTTTATTATCATTTTTTAAATTTATTCTATTTAAAATAATCTTTTTAGGACAACATTTTTTACTATATATTTTTTATATATTTATTATATATGCAAAAGAAACTTTTTTTATTTTTCATAAAAAATAAAACGAAAAAAGAAAATAAAACAAAAAAAAAAAATAAAAAAAAATAAAAAAATAAAAAATAAAAAAAAATACAAAAAAATTAAAAAAAAGTACAAAACATTTTTACAATGTAAAAAGAAAAAAAAATTATACAGATTTTTTATATTTTTAATAAAAAAAGAATAAATAAAAAAACAAAAAAAAAAAAAAATAGAAAACAAAAAAAAAATTAAAAAAACTAATTCAAAATTCTTTTATATTTTTATTTCCATTATAATATTAATTTTTTTTAATCAAATTAATTAATTCTATGATTCTAATCTACTTGGCTGGTTTGGTTTAGGGCTTATTTTAATTTCTTTATACCAGGTTAGTTTAACTATTTAAATAAGGATTCGCAGAAGAATTATCAATTTTACCAAAATATTAACATATAATACGTTTCATGCGTAGATTCAGATATACTTACAGGGATTCAGGGATGTATATTTTGATAGGTTGTAGAAACATCTATTATTTTTCCTTTATAATACCTCCAAAATTCAAAATTCTTCAATCACGATCTATCTTACTCCATCGGTTTTATTTTCTTGAACTTAATCCATTTTCTCCAATCTCGAATTCTAATAATCTTCGTCTTCGCCTTCTGCGTGTTTGAGGGTCAAAATCAATTCTCATTTTGGATATATCATATGGAAGTCGGCTCAAAAAATGGGCAAACCATGTTAATTTCTTCTTTGTAATTTCGTTGTGGTTGGTGTTTCGCTACTTTGCTGATAGAGATTTCTGTTGGAAATAATATTTGTAATATCTTCCGGAAGCAAGGATTAATTTGTGGGGAATTTCGTGTCAACTGACCCAATTTTTAAAATCGATATCTTCCGATTTGGATGAAATTTGCGAGTGAGATATCTATCAAAAAAATTATTTTCAATTCAAGAATAAGATTTTTCAATATTTGACATGAAAACGTACTACCTAAATGATCTTAAGATGTCTGAAGCGCTCTTGTAACTCAATTTTATCATAAAATATTGGAATAATATTGAAAAATCTTATTCTTGAATTAAAAAATAATTTTTTTTGATAGATATCCCACTCGCATCCCATTAAGCGATTATAAAGGCCTTAAAGGAAATTGTATAAGCTTTCTTTTGAGCAAAAAAAAATGGGCCCATTTTGAAAAAAATTTAAAAAAAAAATTAATTTTTGAAAAAAATATAAATTTTTTTTTAAAAAATTAAAAAAATTATTTTTGGACAGATTGAGTAAATAGCTATCTAATATCCTTTGGAAAATTTTTGCTAGGACCAATAGGTGAAAAGTTACACACATTTAAAAAAACCCTGTATGGCCAAAATGTCCAAATTTGGCCCCCTCTAACTCTGGCAGTTCTTGACTGATAGAGCTGAAAATTTGTGTCTGGCCTACTATCCAATAGTACTAACTTTGGTGCAAAAATTCGATTTTAAAAATTGGGTCACTTGACACGAAATTCCCCATATGTTTTCAGTGAGTATAAACCTTTGCCAGCATAATCGAAAAGAAAAATGGAAGACTAGGACTTGTTTGCATAGAAAACACAAACAAAACATATGTTCCTCTGAAATCATTCAGCGTATTAGTTGTAAGGTGTACAACAATTCCTTGAATTTTTTCAATTGTTTTTTCACGTAATGTTTTTTCATGAACCAGTTGTTCTGACTTTAGAGAAATACTTTTGATCAACACAAGAAAAAACATTCGTGGACAGTTTTATTTGATTGACCGAGTACTGTTGAAGCACGTGCAAACATGGAAAAAATACGTGTTATTTTAGTTCTTTAATTCTGAAGTCAAAGCAGGTCATTAAATGTCACTGGAAAGATATAATTTTGTACCGCAAAACCTTTACAGTTTTGTGTCTTAAGAACGTCTTATAATTTTTCTTTAATAAGGACTGCCAGGCGGCTAAAAATGTTGGTAGTGTTTTAGTGAATTGTAATACAAAACCGATATGAGTGCAGTCGTTTCCTCCGCATCACCCACCGAAGGAGAAAGCACATTTAAGCACTGTCTTAATAAGGCAAAGGCTAAACCATTCAAACTTTTTGGATTCCATATTTTTCGATCGCATTTCAAAAATTGCTTCTGAAGCTGACAATGAAAAGGTGGATCGCATACAACAACGTCAGTCAAAAACAGTCTTGGGCGAATTGCGGCTCAAATGTCAGTTGTTTTCATTTGGTCATGTTCTCAATATGTATCCATGGACTGTCTAAAGATCAATGTAAGAGGGTCTTGTAAAAGCCAAATAAATGATGCCATATCTGGGCTCTTTTTCAACAACAATACGTCTTGATAATCTACATTTAGATCATGTTGGATAATTATTGTTGTTTTTGGTTTTAGCCGCTAAAAAATTTTGTCATTTTTTCAAACTCCTTGGATTTAATTTTCAACGTTGTAGCTGTAGTCGTTTGGGTTGTAAAGTATTATAAAGTAATGTAATGTATACGGAGGCATAGTCCATATGGTAAAAGTTGATGAAGGTAATGCACCATACAGCAATTTTCCAATGTATAGTGAAAGGCAAACTATAAAACTAAATGCGTAAGAAGTTTCATAATTAGGTGATTACAGTTGAGAAGACTTTATTAGGTTCGTGGATTAACATTAAAATAGTAAAATCAGTTTGTAAACCATATGCTAGAGAAAAGCCAGAGATTTCCCTCTACTGAAGACTAGAAAATAAATCTAGGCCTATAGAAATAAGGAAAATATTCTTTTTTTTGTAATTGTCCCACTATTAATAGTATTAGTTTAGCCATTTAAATATAATGTATCGCATGTTTTGTAAGCTGGAAATATCAGAGAAGTATTCGTACTTCACATAAAGCAATTGTAAGTTTTTAAATTTTAGCTGTAATTAGTTGACTTTCTCTTTAAAGATTAAGTATGTATAAAAATCAAATCTATTTACATTTTAATATTAATACAACAACAAATAATTTGTTTCTCTTTTCTTATTTGTTTCTCTTTTTCTTTTTTTTTATCTTTCCCCATATCATTTTGTTTTTCTTTCGTACAGTGTAATAAGGCCTATCCAATAACTCCCCATATACATAGCTTAAGGATTTAGATGTAAGGACTAATGGTTTAAAGCCACATTATTATTAACAAATGAAAAAAAAAACAAACAAAATTAACTGCAAAAACAAAAATAAATAACATGAAAAAACAAAACAAAAGAGAAATTGGAAAACATTTTAAATAAAAGGTAAATCATATCATATGTACATACAAATATACTTTAATTATTATCTTTATAGTCGTATACTTTTCATTTTGAAATTCTAAACAAAACTTAAAATTGTGTAAACGAATATACATATCGACGCCTCCATTCTATAATGTTCTAAGTGTACTTTTTAATGTTCTTGCATTTTTAAATTCTACGTTCTCTAACTTAAATACTGTCAAAATGTGGTTAAGATGCGCCGATCCGTTCCGAAGTTATAGGGAAAAATCTACTTAGAATACACATACTAGTCGTATATCGCGTGAAAACTTTGAGAGCTCATAACTCAGAACACACTTTTTCGACTTAGAATGTTATAGAACGGAGGCGTCGATATAACCTCACTTATTAGCTGAAAAAATTCCAGTAGACTTGTATGAAGGCTCTTCAATGCAAAATGATATCGAGATTCTTTAAAGAATTCTGGAAAAATATTGAATAATTACAACCGTATTTTCAACGGTAAAACATAAGAATTTAATCCGCTCCGTACTTTCAAATCTGTGAAGCCTGGTGGAAGTAACGCAAAATTCTGGTGATTCTGTTTCCTCCTCATATACTCGGAATATTCGATATGAGACGATTCTTATGTTATTTAACTGTTTTAAGAAGTAGGTAGTGTGTCGGCTTATTAGACACAAAGCCAGGGTTCGAGCCCCAGGCCAGACATCAAGACAAAATACACAAAAAGTATTTCTTCGGCGACTTCTCAGCAGATTTCTGGCAAAAACTCTTGAAGAGTAAATAAAATTGCCATGAAAAAGTTTCTCAAAAATCTGTTGTTCGGAGTCGACTTTAAACTGTAGGTCCCACCACTCATGTATAAAATTAACACACACAACATAAGTGGTGTCAGAAACTAGGACGTTGTACAATGGGTTAATTCGACCTCCGGGTACTGTACTTGTTTTAATTGACAAGTACACGTCTTCTAACCTAACCTAACCTAACCTTCAAAACTGTGAAGCCTGGTGGAGGTAACACAAAATTCTGGTGATTCTGTTTCCTCTTCATACATACATACATTGGTCATTACAACCCTTCAGTTTCAGACCTAGTTTCTCACACCACTTATGTTGTGTGTGTTAATTTTATACATGAGTGGTGGGACCTACAGTTTAAAGTTGACTCCGAACGACAGATTTTTAAGAAACTTTTTTAATGGAAAATTTTATTTTATTTACTCAGAGTTTTTGCCAGAAATCTGCTGAGAGGAAGTCGCCGAAGAAATACTTTTTGTGTATTTTGTTTTGATGCCTGGCCTGGGGCTCGAATCCAGGCTTTACGTCTAATAAGCCAACTATAATACGGCGACTTCCTCCTCATATACTTGGAATATTCGACTTGAGACGAATCTTACCGTTCCTTGAGTGTACAATACTCTGCCAGAAGGTTGATTAGTATTCCCAGGATATTCTTAGACGATGGGTTACTAGGCTTAAAACTTTTTTTAATATAGTTGGCTGCCTAATGTTTAGATTGTTTCAAATCCGTTTGGCTTGAGAAGTGAAGAAATTCGCTAGGCGGCCTACCATTACAAACTCATTTTATCATACCACAGAATAGTGATTTTAGCCAACGAATAGTGGATGTATTTCTTGATGATTTCTCTTGGTGTATTTCTTGATGAAACAATACTTTTTCGCCAAATGTGGCTCTTCTTCCTTAATTTTATCATAGGTTTTGCAACACATTAACACAGCTTTCTCATTCTGAAGTTTTCGCACAACACGCATTGTATTTATGATGAAGTGCTTATTATTTAAGTTAGCTAACGCATCTCACAGACGATTAATCGATAACATTTTCAGACATGTCTGACATGGCACTGACCTTAATTGATAACCACTGCCAGGGATTGTTTAGGCAGATGTTACAGCCTTAAACCCTATTTTACCAATCAATATTTTACAGTCATAAACGGGGAAATAGATTCCGCTAGATTGTAATCAAGCTGCTGGGCTTTAATATTGATTGCAATGAAGCATTTTAAATGATAATATTGCATTGCTGAACAGCGAGCAATTTTTTTTAAAATAAATTTATACTCTTAAACCTCTTATGAGTTGGTGTATATGGCTTTGTCGGGGTCCTATGAATATGACTGCAATGTTGACGTTACTATACTAAAGCAGAGGGGGCATGATTGTGGTTTTCAATTTGTATAGAAATTTACTTTTAGGCGCGGATTGAATTTAATATTTGAATATTTTTCCAGCATTTTATTAATAAATTGAAATATTTTTTATTAACATTAATTTTTTTCTCTTTCTTTATTACAGAATTAAAATTTAAATCATATTTGCACCCAAAAAAATAAATTAAAAACAAAAAAACGAAAAAAAATAATCTGTGGACTTAACAGAGAAAAAAAGGAGTTTTGTAAACGTTATGCAACAGCAAACAACAGCCACAAATATTTGAAAAATTAAAAACAAAACAAAACAAAACAACGTGTTCAACTTGAAATTTTTAGCAGAAAATTTATAAATTTAAAAAAAGAAAATGCCATTATAAGACATACAACAACAACCATAACAACAGCAATAATAACAATGGTAAACTAATTGTTATTAAATATTTATTTTTACAGCTTTAAAAGCTTTTTTCCTCCCCTCCACCACCACCAACACCAATATCATAATATTCATCATTATTTAATAATTAAAACCCTAATAATTTGCAACAATTCCAATGGAAATTTTAAAAGGGATAATGGGATTTATCCTTGGACTCTATGTACTATGGAACTGAAACCGGGATTATTATATTGTAATCTACAGTCTACAAGTCTGCAACAGCAATAATTACAACGAGTGACAAAGACACAAAATGAAAAAAAAAATTTATTTTTCTAAATTTTCTCCGTCTCTCTCTCTCTCTCTCTTTACACCTTGACCCCAGCTCCTTTCTACATACGTTTAATACCTTATCAAGAGAATTACACTTAGTTTTGTTTTTGATTTTTTTTTTTAAATTTAATTTATATTTTATTTTTAACTTTAATGTTAAAACCACATACCTATCCATTATTTTTTTTAGAAACAAGAAAAGCAAGTAAACTGAAAAAAGGTAAATTCATTTATATATAATACATATACATACAAATATGTATAAAAAAATATAATAATATTCCAAAAAAAAAAAAAAAAAATAAAAAAAAACAAAAAATAAAGTGAAAAATTTCTTTACAATAAAAAAAAATATTTCCAATGGTTTCTTTTTTTCATACTTTATTATTATTTTATTTAAATTAAATTTTAAATTATAAAAAAAAAAATTAATTTGTTTTTAATTTTTTAAAAAATTATAAAAAAAACTTTAAATTAAATTTAATTTTAAATGTAACTTTTTTTAATTGCAATATAAGCTAACGTTATGGAACATTTAAGTTTTGCTTCTTTATAATATAAGAAAGGATCAACTTACAACTTTTAAAAAGTTAAGCTTTAGATTCCATACATACACTCAGCCACAAAAGTATACATACGGATAACAAATTTCAGAAATTTTTTAACTAATCCGTTTTCGTTGAAAATCTTTGTAGTTGTCTGACAACTTTCTTCGATTTTAAGACGGTCTTGGTTAAAAAATTTCTGAAATTTTCTGAAATTTTCTGAAATTTTTTAACCAATCCGTTTTCGTTGAAAATCTTTGTAATCGTCTGACATCTTTCTTCGATTTTAAGACGGTCTTTTCCATTGGTTCAGAAATTTGTGAAATTTGTAAATCGGATGCATACCTTTGTGGGCCTGTGCAGGGCCACAATTCAGTTCAATTCCAGAAATTTTTTAACCAGTGCAAAAGACCGTCTTATCATCAAGGAAACTATAAAGATTTTCAACGAAAACGGCTTAGTTAAAAAATTTCTGAAATTTTTTAACCGTATGTATACTTTAGTAACTGTGTGTACATACATACCTACAAACAGTGTTGGAAGTAATAATAGGTTCACATTTTTTTTCACTCGATTTACTTACTATTTTTTTAACCGTACGTATACTTTAGTAACTGTGTGTACCTACAAACAGTGTTGGAAATAAATTTCACTCGATTTACTTTATTAGTTAGGAATAGGCTTCTTAAAGACTTTTCGACAATTTCTATCTTTACATGATGCTTTAATTTCCTGCTACATAGTGCTGCATTAGACAGTGGATCACGCCTTCCATTGCCATGAGGATTTCACCACTTAGCCTTTCTATATTTACTTATATTGGTTTTAGTGACGTTTAAATCCTTTCGATTTCCTTAAGCTTGATTGTTATTGCATCTCATTGTTTCCTTCCGAGACACTATTGTGTATCGACCTCTTACTTTACTTACTTAATTGGCCATAACAACCCGATTAACGGATTACGGCCTGCCGCAACACATCCTTCCAGGCGCCTCTGCTTCTTGCGCGCCTACGCCAGTTGGTCACACCAATCGATGACAGGGTTTCCTCGATTTGGTCCTTCCAACGGATACAAGTTCGTCCTCTTCGTCGACTTCCGCAGATTCCCGCATCAAATACCCGTCTCGCTGGAGCATCCTCCTCCATTCGAAGGACATGGCCGAGCCAGCGCAGCCGCTGGATATTAATACGCTGTACAACGTCCATGTTGTTGAGGAGCTTATACAGCTCACTATTGTATCGGATGCGGAAATCATCGCCAATTCGTACTGGACCGAAGATTTTACGCAATACTTTTCTCTCGAACACTCTCAAGGCTGCTGCATCAGTACTTAATAGGGTCAATGCCTCTGCGCCATAAAGAAGCACGGGTAGGATGAGTGTCTTGCAAAGTGTTAGTTTTGTCGCACGTGAGAGGTCTCTGCTACTCAATTGCCTATTGAGACCATAGTAGCACCTGTTGGCAAGAGTGATCCTGCGCTTGATCTCCAGACTGACATTATTTCTGGTGGTAACGGCGGAGCCAAGATAGATGAATTCCTTGACCGTATCAAAAGTATAGTTATCGGCCGTAATCTGAGAATCAATACGCCGCGCGTCTCTACTCGTCGTTAACGTATACTTTGTTTTGCCCTCATTTACTGCCAAACCCATCTTAGTAGACTCGCGTTCAATAGCACTAAAGGCAGCAGTAACATCTCGCTTGGTACGCCCTATGATGTCAATGTCGTCAGCGTACGCAAGCAACTGGACACTTTTTTGAAAAATAGTGCCACTGCGATGCACTCCTGCTTTTCGCAGAACACTCTCCATGACGAAGTTGAAGAGGTCGCATGATAAGGGGTCGCCTTGTCTCAAATAAAACGAAACGATATCAATAGGCTCGAAGAGGTCCATTCCTACCTTGACGGAGCTGCAGGAATTGTTCAACGTGTATCGACCTCTATTGCACTAATAATTTATTGTCGCCATGTTTTGTAACGTGGTGCTACATTGTTGTTTAATCCGTTTCTTGCTATACAGAATCCATGTTGTCTTTGGGCTTTCATTCGCTACCTTATGAGCAGGGCTATTTCCATGATTTATGAAAAGGGTGACCAATTCGCTCCAAATTTTGCTTTATGGATTTAAAAATTTATATCGCCAACTCGGGTTTGGTGTTCGTCGTCAATGGTACGACATCAGAAAACTTAAACTATCCTTAGATAGGCTTTCGAAATTGTTATTAATCGTATGACAATTTACCGTATCTCTTGATTTTCTTTCAATAACGATATCGAAAATATAATTGCCACCTTAAACGTGCTTTTTCTGAATTTGTTAGAGTACTTGAGTATGTTTTTCTGAGCTTGCTAAACTATTTGGGTGTGGAGGTCTAATGGGATTTTCGATTCGACAAGAAAATCATTAAAAGGGTGTTATATTCCCTATAAAGGAAATCTGCGAAACATCCATCGATGTTGCAAAACTGGATTTTAAACTTGGATGTCTTGTTAAAACATCCAGCCTTAATGAATTGCTACCACAATGCTCTTGTTTTTTTTTTTTTTGCCTAAGCAAATAGAAACATTTTGTTGCACAGTGTAATCCAATGATCTGTAGAATTTCTTATCCTTTTGTCTAGGAAATTAGAATAATGGCGGTGTAAGTTCGATTTAAAACTAAAGTTAAAAATAGAGCGGCCTATTGCTCCAACCAGTAGGTCCTATACAGGCTGAGGTTCAGGCAAAGTGTTCGGAAAGATTGAAAAAAATGTGTAGAGAGTGTACAGGCACTGTTAATGTAGACGATGTAGTGGTTACTGGAAGTTATTTTAGCGGTTTTGTATTTTGTAATTTTGTAATAATTTTAGAAATATTTGCTGCTATTAGTGGAATCACTCTTTAGAAGCTGGCAGGAAAAAAGTTGTGATCAGTGGTGTTGTGCTAATTTTTCTTTACCGGAACGCGTTCCGGACTCCGGTTCACGGTTCGGAAAAACAAGCCGGTTTGTTCCGGTTTTTGTTCCGGTTCGGTTTCGGTTCAAACCCTTGTTTATAAAAATACATATAAAAATTCGTCAAAAATTAGAAAAAAAAATTCAGCAATTCTTTTTAGTTTTTTTTTTCAAAACGTCAGCCAATTCTCGTTATTAGAAATCATCTTTAGTTCCGGAACGCGTTCCTGTCCAAAAAGGAAGTACCGGAACGACGTCCCCGAGATTTACGGCTCGACAACGCCACTGGTTGTGATGCACCTCATGTACGAAAACAAGCCTTCATGGATACTTCGAAAATGAATGGAACTGTTAGTGGAGGCATCTTTTTGGAATCGGCTGGTACAGTTCATGTGACAAGACTACCAAATCATTGCAGTGTATTGCAGGGAAATATCTTCTGATAGCCAGACTGCTGTTGGGGGGCACTAGTTTCTACTACAACCACCTTAAGCATGGTCTACGGCTGTTCTAGGCTTTTAAAGAGACGACAGAATGGTATGTGAAAGCTATGTTGATACCGCTAAGTATACTTAATTGTGTTTAGCTTTACAATACCATGGCCATTTTTTATTTAAGATTCTAAGTTAAACAATAATTTCGAATTTTTCCTCAGAAAAGGGTTTTTTTTCAAGGGGAAATTGCTTGAAAAATGGGTGTAGAGTGCATATGCTAATGTGGACGACGTAGAATGGTTATTAGAAGTTATTTTAGGGGTTGTAGTTAATTTCGTAATAATGTAGAATGGCGAATTAAATGAATTAGAACATGTTCGCTCGAAATCTATGGTGACACCGTTAAATATACTAAATTATGCTTAGCTTTACAATACCACGGCCATTTTCTATTTAAGATTCTAAGTTAAACAATAATTCCGATTCTTCCGGGGAAAAGAGTTTTTTTAAGGTAAAATTAATTCTGAGAGAAATTCCTTTGTATTTAAAAGAGTTTAATCGAAAAAACTTTATTTTATTTGCAAGGCAAGATGTTCCGCCTCTATTATTATTTCCTTTACTGTTTCTGAATTCTTTTTTTTTATTTCATTAAATTTGTATTTAAGTTTTCCAAAGAGATTTCCATAATACATACTAACTAAACTGAGCTCTCCATAAAGTTGCTAAAATTCTTAGCAAGAAAAAATATTCTTTTTTGCAAAAAATAATTTTCAGAAAAAAAAATAAATAATAAAATTTTTCTATAGATTTTCTTTTTATAAAAAAAAAAATAAAATAAAACATTTAAATAAACATCTTAAATAATTTTTTTATAAACTAACATTTTTAGTTCATTTTATTTTAATTTTTCTTTTTACATTTTTTAATTTTTTTTATTTTAGTTTTTAGAAGCCATTTTTAGCTTTTTTTTTTTAATTGAAATTCAAATTTTTATTATTATTTCTGTATACAAAAACGATCATCTTTAATCTAACATAATAGACTAGCCAGTTATAAATTTCATTTCATATATAATTTTTATAAATCAAAATTAATTTTATGTATGTAAACATTCTATTGTAAAATTTTAATCTTGCTTTTTTATTTTGAATTCTTAACCACAAGTTGTAAACTTTAAAGGATTCAAATAATTTCAATAAAGATGATCAAAAAAAAAATCATTAACTGGTTAAAAATAATAAAAAAACAACAAAAAAAATCAACCGTATTTTATTATGTTTTTATTTCAGCGGTCAATTTTAAATTATTTTATTGGTGGGTATTAGGTAGGTAGGATGGAGTCATGAGCGGACACACTTAGGCCGCACACAGGGCCCATTGTGATACCACAGTTTCACATTCTCCCCTATACCAGAAACACTTCCGATGAAGCGACTCAGACTGCTAATATCCATGCATCACAGTTCATCTAGGTCCTCCATGTAAAGGGTCCGCCAAATAATTTTTTTTTAAATGCTTTAAAAAAAAAACTACTGAATATTTTCTCAAATTTCTTTTTCTTTATTTGAAAGTACAATCCTTCCGGTTAATAATGGAAAATAATTTCATTCCAATGGCTGCCTCGGCTGGCCATGCAGCCTACACGATCGGTCGATTTTTTAAGCACATTATCGATTGTGTGCAGCTGTATTTCACCAATGGCTTCACGAATATTGTCCTTTAAAGCGCCAATTGTCTCTGGCTTGTAGGCGTACCCCACAAATAACGGAACCCCACAAATAATAGTCCAACTGTGTCGAATCGCAGCTCCAAGGTGGCCAAACGACATCAGCTCTGCAGCTAAAAATGCAATCTTCAAAAACAGGGCGCAAAACATCGAGTGTAGCTTCGGCTGTGTGGCACGTAGCGCCGTCCTGTTGAAACCAAATGTTGCCAATATCCTCCTCTTCAATTTTTGTGAATAAAAAATTCGTTCAACATGGCCCGATAACGATCGCCATTGACTGTAACGGCCACTCCTTGCTCATTTTCGAAGACAAATGGTTCAATTATGCCTCTGGACCAAAATCCGCACCAAACAGTGACTCGTTTTGGGTGCGTCGGCTTTTCAATGTATGCGTGCGGGTTTTCTGTGCCCCAAATGCGACAATTTTGCTTGTTTACATACCCGCCAAGATCAAAATGAGCTTCATCTGAAAAGATGATTTTTTTTTGCCAAAATCGGCATCTTCTGGTGTAGGCTACTGCATGGCCAGCCGAGGCAGCCATTTGAATGAAATTATTTTCCATTATTAACCGGAAGGATTGTACTTTCAAATAAAAAAAAAGAAATTTGAGAAAATATTCAGTAGGTTTGTTTTAAAGCAATTTCAAAAAAAAAGTTATTTGGCGGACCCTTTAGTAGGCACCCAGGTGTCTCTTTCTCCTCTGACCAAGTGCCGGGCATGTGCACAGTGGGTGAAGAATAGTTTCATCTCCACAGCTTCTGCAAAAATCATGCGCGAGGTGTCCAAGACCCATACGCCTCGCATGAGTTCCTATAATACAATGACCCGTAATAACCCCGATAACAGCGCTGAGCCTGCTTCTTTGGAGTTTAAGCAGAGCCTTGGCCAGATTTTTTGCACCGTTCTGCCCTTATCCGAAGCTGCCCACCTACTGTTGACAAGGTCCACGATTGCATTGTCAATTGTAAGCCTGCATGTATCCAAAGGGATCTCCAATGTAGAGAATTCATCAGAGAGTTCGATAGTCGTGGCCCTTCTGGCCATATCATCCGCTCTGCAGTTGCCGGGAATATCTCTATGTCCCGGTACCCATGTGATACAAACATCATATCGGTTCGCCATCTCATTGAGACATCTGCGACAGTCGTACACCGTTTTGGAGTTTATTACACTAGAATCCAGTGCCTTGAGGGCTGCTTAGCTATCGGAAAGTATGGTGATTTTTCGCCTGTGAACATTTTTGTCCACAATAATTTTCACCGCAGCCTGAATTGCAGACACTTCCGCCTGAAAGACGCTGCAGTGATCTGATAGCCTTATAGAATTGGATATTCCGATTGATTTCGAATAGATACCAATTCCAACGGCTCTTTCCAATTTGGAGCCATCGGTGTAGATTTGTGCGGTATCCCCGCGAGGTGCGCCGCACCTTTCCTCCAGTCCTCCCTTTTCGGAATGGATGACCTAAAATTCATTGAGAAGTCATATCGCGGTGTCATATAGTCAATGCTTCCGACAATATCAGTTTCTTCAAGTATCCTTGTATGACCAATGCTCGATGCATGCCATTGTCCAGTCGCCCAAAGACGCCTACTAACCCTAGCCGCCAAACCCATGCAGTATAGGTCAAGTGGTAGAAGGTATAAGATCATCTCCAGAGCGATCGTAGGAGTAGTGCGCAGGGCACCACTTATAATTATGCCAGCAGATCGTTGTAACCTGCGTATCAGGTTTAAGTTCGTTGTCCTATTCAGGGATTTCCACCACACCAGGCATCCGTAGGTCAGTATAGGTCTGAACACCGCTGTGTATATCCTGTTGGATCATCCTAGGTCTCATTGGTGGGTATTAAAAAAATATAATTTTTTTTATCACAAAGGCTTAAGCGAGGTTAGGAAGAAAGGTAATGAAACCCCACCACCAGAACAAGAAACACGATAAGCAATAGAAAATGTCGACAGAAGAGGTAAAACATACTAAGGATAGGTAATCTAGAGTGAAGCAGAAAGCAGCAGAAGAGAAGGAAACACAAGCCAGCTAATGCTCGTTGTGGAACTCTCAATATCGGAAGTTCTAGCGGAGGCCAATTCTACAAGGCCATCCATTGCAGAAACCCTAAAAAGAATCTCGAAATTTTGCTGCTGTACGTCAAGGCAAAGATCCAGAGAGTTGTTAACAAACTCCCACATTACTGCAGATTCGTGGCAATTTTATTTGCTCTTGAGAGTTTTCGCCAGAACTCTGCTGACAGGAAGTCTCTGAAGAAATATTTTTTCATATTTCTTTTTGATGTCTGGCCTGGGGTTTGAACAGTGGTCTTACGTCTAATAAGCCAACACACAGCCCAATGAATTGAACTCAATTGAACATACATTGCAGCTTATAGCGATAACACATGAAGCGAAGCCTCAGACCTACCTCGACAATCAGCGAAGATCATAGGCTCAAAGCACGATTTCTTTTAAAATAAGCTGGAAACTAGCCTAAAAACTTCGTAAATCTAGTGTCGAAACGATAGTTTAATTAAACTATCAAGAAAGAGTAAAGCAAACTCTGCTTTGAGCCAGAGACAGGCCCTAGAGATGCAGTGGCATATAAAATGGATCTTTGCAGAACTCATTAAGAGGTAAATGAAGTTTCTCCGCATAACTATCACTTGCAATACCCCAGAATTTAACTTCCAAGACCCAAAAGTCAAAGATAGAATGAAGATAAGGAAAAAGAAAGAATAGCTGAGAATGCTTAGGAGTCCCAGAATCCACTGAACACTTTTATGTTCTTTTAGCTAAAAAAGCAAGATTTTTTGAGCGCCTTGCTCAATACTCCAGCAGACAAGAGTTGTCTTTTAATCTTCAAAACTAAGATCATGACCAATTTCAACCAATCAGAACCTCCTGTGCCTACTTTCTTTGTTCTCTTATCTGCAAAAAGTATGTTGAGCCTTTTGCTCAACATGCCTGCATTCAAAGACCTTCTTTATTCTTTCAAATTTAATTTTTTCTTTAATTTCCTTGAGTATTAAGTGAGTGACCTTGGTTATGAAAAGACCGTACAAAAACAGATTTATTTTAGTGACCTTTTTCTTTTAAACGAACGAAGTCGTGCTGTTTAACATATCCCATCGTTACTAACATAGTTAAACTGCAGATCCTTTGGTAGTTTTAGATTTAAAACGCTCAACTAAAATACATTTTAAGTACACAGAAACAAGAAGAAGAACGAAAGGTTTAAAACCCACAAAGCTGGATAAGAATGAAGGAAAACAATGATTTTTTTCTTTGTTGAGGCATGTTGAGCCGTTTAGAGAATCTTTGTTTCTTTTCTACCCAGGGCTTGATTTTAAGCTGGTACGTTAGATTAAAACAAAACAAAACCACTTTTTTTGTTTGTTTAGGCATGTTGAGCCATTCTTTTTTATGTTTCTTGAACTGACTAAAGCTTATCATGAGCCCAACAGGCTAATGAGCAAATTCTTGGAAAGAAGTGTTTAACAAAAACGGTGTAAGGATATGAAAAGTATTTATTTAAAGGATCATAAAATTGTTGTTTTTGTTTTCTACTGATAGTCTTGTCAAAACACCACGTATAACCTTGGTTGATGAAAGATTGAAACAGCATTGTAAAGAACAGTATTTGAAATGACTGTAACAGCGTTAAATGTTTAAAGAATTGCGTTTTATAATAGTGGAAAAATATTTGAAGACCCAGTAGGAAAATATGGATAAGAGTAATACTATGGCTTGACCTTTGAGTCGCTGTAGTCTAGTAGGTTCTAGCCCCAGGCCAGACATCAAACCAAAATATAAAAAGTATTTCTTCGGCGACTTCCTCTCAGCAGATTTCTGGCATAAACTCTCTGAGCATAAAACTGAGAGTAAATAAAATTGCCATGAAAAGTTTCTCAAAAATCTGTCGTTCGGAGTCGACTTTAAACTGTAGGTCCCGCCACTCATGTATAAAATTAACACACACAACATAAGAGGTGTGAGAAACTAGGACGTAATCCTGACTGAAGGGTTGTAATGACCAATTACGTATGTATGTAATACCTTGGCCAGCTGACAGCCCTAAAGATTATACTGTGGGCGTCCTCTAAGTGGAAGCTAATCTTCTTGTGCTGCCTCCAAAAAACAACTTTGAGCTCTCGGCACTGATTTTGATCCATCCGTGAAGATCTCGCTTTGGTTCTATCGTTTTGGCGGGGAGTAAGGGTAAACCTAAGTAAAAATCATTAAAGATCTGCAAAGTGATCATTTCAGAGAGAAGGGATACGTATGGAAATTTGTATATAACACAGGGATATTAGTAACACAGAATTGCAGTTGCTAGAATTGAGCTGTGGCCACATGCCCTACCAAATTATATCACATTGATGCTAAGTTTGAAAGCCAGAGTTGCACATAATAATGAGTTACTCGTTATGCTGTTAAAAAAACCTACGCTGACAGACTTCCCTTTGGTTATGGCGAATCAACCGATTTAACGAAGTAGTCACCTTTCTTCACCTTCACCTTTTTAATTTTTTTCTCAATTATTGGAAAGAGGAGACTCTGTTAACTTTGGATATTCTTTAAGGGATCTAGGGAGACACAAACGTACTCAGGTCTCAAGGGAAAACTCTACACCAAAGGGTAGGGAACCTATAGTTGCTTTTTCAAATTACCCGTGGTAATTTGGTTCACATTTATCTAAACTGTTGTGAAAAGCGAGCGTCATCAGAGAAGTTCGTCACTTAAAGGGTCCGCCAAATAACTTTTTTTTGAAATTGTTTTAAAAAAAAACTACTGAATATTTTCTAAAATTTCTTTTTCTTTTCTTCCGTTTAATAATGGAAAATAATTTCATTCAAATGGCTGCCTCGGCTGGCCATGCAGTAGCCTACACGATCGGTCCAATTTTTAAGCACATTATCGATTGTGTGCAGCTGTATTTCACCAATGGCTTCACGAATATTGTCCTTTAAAGCGTCAATTGTCTCTGGCTTATCGGCGTAAAATTTATCTTTGACGGCACCCCACAAATAATAGTCCAACGTTGTCAAATCGCAGCTCCGAGGTGGTCAAACGACATCAGCTCTGCGGCTGATAATGCGATCTTCAAAAACAGGGCGCAAAACATCGAGTGAAGCTTCGTCTGTGTGGCACGTAGCGCCGTCCTGTTGAAACCAAATGTTACCAATATCATTCTCTTCAATTTTTGTGAACAAAAATTCGTTCAGCATGGCCCGATAACGATCGCCATTGACTGTAACGGCCACTCCTTGCTCATTTTCGAAGAAAAATGGCCCAATTATGCCTCTGGGCCAAAATCCGCACCAAACAGTGACTCGTTTTAGGTGCGTCGGCTTTTCAATGTATGCGTGCGGGTTTTCTGTGCCCCAAATGCGACAATTTTGCTTGTTTACATACCCGCCAAGATCAAAATGAGCTTCAACTGAAAAGATGATTTTTTTTGCCAAAATCGGCATCTTCTGGTGTAGGCTACTGCATGGCCAGCCATTTGAATGAAATTATTTTCCATTATTAACCGGAAGGGTTGTACTTTCAAATAAAAAAAGAAATTTGAGAAAATATTCAGTAGTTTTGTTTTAAAGCATTTAAAAAAAAAAAAGTTATTTGGCGGACCCTTTATTACGATTTCTTGGAAGAAGTTTTTACTTCTACTGTCGATGTTTTAAGTATTCTGGAACATTTTGTGATACTTTTAAGGCTACTTGCTGACATCATACTAGATTTTCTTAATGGCAATTAGAAAATTATGCATGTTTTCTTAAGGAAGGTAAGTAAGGATGTCTAAAGCGAGATTCGTAATATTTCTGAAGTTCTTGGTAGATGTTTTACTCTTGAAATGGTATCGTCGAATATTTTGGAGCATTATTCTTGATAGAAAATTCGATGAAAATTCTTTAATTAAGAAAACCCCGCAGGCCTAACAATCTGAGAAACTGGTTAAACTGGGCTTATTAGTTAGCTCTGGGGCATCGCTTTATATAGAACTACAGCAAGCCGATATGTATTCTTAAATAAGATTTCAATAAAGCTGTCACTCCCTCCTGATATTAGTTTTGATTACACCTCGCATGATTTGTTTGACGAGATACTGATTTCACGAGACACTGTCATGGCTACTGACCACAAGATTTTCCTTTAAGTGTTAATCGCTTTACAGAAAATTAAATGCTTGAAACCTTAGTGTCCATGGTCAATTGTATTCTGTTCCTACAGACCTTTTAAAATTTGAAGGCCATTCAAAAACAATGAAAGAAAAATTTGTTTGAATTTAGTATGGAAAATTTTCCACAAAAAAAAAGGAATTTAATTTTCATTCGAAATACATACATGGTACATACATAAATAGTACCTTAGTTTAGACAAAAACTAAAAACAAACACACATCCATACACATATTAGTTTAGCATATCATTTAAACAAAATTTTAATTTTAGTCACAACAACTTAAAGCCTTGAGAATAACCCACATTTTTCTTTTGCTACAACAAAATATTTTGTTTTAAAATTTTTATGATTCCTCATGAGTTTTATGACAGGGATTAGGAGAATATCTATGCATTGTTTGGCTGGCTATCTTTGCTGCCTGGCATGATGATCAGAAATTGAAATTTCACAGGTACAAAGTAACACAGAAATAAGATGTCTTTGTGTCACGGACTGCAGACTAATTACATTGCCACGGATGGACGGATAGTATGTTTGTAGATAATTCTTTAGATGGATAGACAGGCAGGCATTTATAGGTCCACATATTTAAGAGTGGTGATTTGGTAAATTTTTTCATGGAAAGAAGGAATTGTAGTCAATGCTTTAGAAACCCTACTTAGAAAAAATAATTAAAAATTCTGTTGAAAAAATAATTAAAAATTCTGTTGAAAAAATAATTAAAAATTAATAAAGAATTTAATTCAATGAATTAAAATTCAATAAATTAAACAAATAAAAACTCATTAATTGAAGGATTTTGACTTTTGCAATTCTTGGACATTTATTAGGCATGGGTTGCTATTACCGAATCTATGAGTTTTTTTTCCTTTCGTTGGAGGTAGAACTCTTCAACATCACTCATCACAATCGCCTAAAACATCAAAATATCAATTCTCGGAATCCCCTTTAAGTGCTACTTGAAGGAATAGTCAGTTCACTGTGTTGATCTCACTTTTTCACAGGCTTAGTGATTGTGCTACTTTAATTTTTTTCCAGCTACTTCTCTTTGCATAGTTCTTCGTTTACGTATGTATATTATGAAGCCTGTCCCTGTTCCCTACATGTCTTCATGACATTTGAAATATTTTCAGTTGGCAAGCTGTATCACATGTGTCCGTATGCGCCCCTCCTTAAATCTGTGGCATAAAACACTAGGCTTTCCACATTTTCGTCTTGTTCTGAGCAGACTAAGCACTTCGGTGAGTCACCTTGCGTTCAAAAATACTTCCATACATACATAATTGGTCATTACAACCCTTCCGTCAGGATTACGACCTAGTTTCTCACACCACTTATGTTGTGTGTGTTAATTTTATACATGAGTGGTGGGACCAACAGTTTTTAAAGTCGACTCCGAACGACAGATTTCTGAGAAACTTATCATGTCAATTTTATTTACTCTTAGGGTTTTTGCCAGAAATCTGCTGAGAGGAAGTCGCCGAAGAAATACTTTTTGTATTTTGTCTTGATGTCTGGCCAGGGGTTTGAACCTTGGCTTTACGTCTAATAAGCCAACACACTACCTACTAGACTACGGCGACTTCAAAAAATACTTCCAGTATCATCCATAAGCCGTTAGAAATTGAGTCGATAGGTGATCTCTCCATGTTTACGTTTTACCTATCCATCTTACTATATATGGAGTTAATTTGTATGTCCATTGTCCACCAGCAGAATTGTAGTACCTTTTTTAGCCAAATTTTGCACGATAAGTCATATTTCAATCTGACGAATGGCTCTGTACAGCGATTTTCCTTCTCGTGATATTTATACGAGGCCATTCTGGAGACCAGTAAAGTGAACGCTGAGAATCAGGTGAACTGAGAGACTCTCACAAAGGCCCTGTTAGCATTCTAGGAGAAAGTCAGCGGACCAATCTTGTTGTTTCGGTAGGACCTGCAGAATTAGAATATCATCCTGATAAGAATGGGCTAGGCCTTCGATACAATGCGATATCAATTTTTAATGAACGCTCGAGGGCGTAACAGATAGGTCGATGATACTGCCATTCTAGAGAACAATAAAGTGCACGCTCAGGATAAGGTGAACTAAGACACTCACACATAGGTCTTGTTAGCATTCTAGGAGAAAGTCAGCGGACCAATATTGTTGTTTCGGTAGAACCTGCAGAATTAGAATATCATCCTGAGATGAATGGGCTAGGCAAACTGTCTTTCGGAACAATGCGATATAAATTTTTACTGAATGCTCGAGGGCGTAGCAGATAGGCCGATGATACTGAATTGTTTTTTGGGCCTAGATTTATGTCGTGGATAGGGTCGTGAAATGTATTTAAGAATTACGACTTCAAAACTTTAATTATCTTTATTTAACGGGTAAGTATTGAAGTCGCCGTAGTCCAACAGGTAGTGTGTTGGCTTATTAGACGTAAAGCCAGGGTTCGAGCCCCAGGCCAGACATCAAGACAAAATACAAAAAGTATTTTTTCGGCGACTTCCGCTCAGCAGATTTCTGGCAAAAACTCTGGGAGTAAATAAAATTGCCATGGAAAAGTTTCTCAAAAAATCTGTCGTTCGGAGTTGACTTTAAACTGTAGCTCCTGCTACTCATGTATAAAATTAACACACACAATATAAGTGGTGTGAGAAACTAGGACGTTGTACAATGGGTCGATTCGACCTCCGGGTACTGTAATTGTCTTAATCGACAAGTACACGTCCTCTAACCTAACCTAACGGGTAGGTTGAAGAAGGATGATCGGTAGATACTCAACTGTAATGTATGCAGTACCATTATGGTCCAGAATCCTCGATATAGAACAGACAAAAAGGAAGTTAGTATCGATATATAATTTGAAGGCTTTCAGAGTACTCTGCACCTACCGATCAGCATCTGAAGATACGTCCAAAGTTATGGCAGGGAAAATTACAATACACTGAAGTTGATCTTCTCTTATATGAAAGATCATATGGAGAATGATCCAAGCAACCCATTGAGGGAACTACATATCTATGATAAGTTAGCAGAGGCGTATATATATATAAGTTCCTGTTGTTCCTATAAAGAGCATAGGGCCAGAGGCGTAGTCCAAAAATTTTCATATGGTTGAGGAAATGTCTTGGTGAGATAAACTTCTTATTATTGCTCATACATGATATAGAAGCTATCTTTACTAAGAACAGACATAAGGACTCTCTCTCTCTCTCTTTTTCTTTCATGTTATGTTTTCATGTTCCAGGCTTCCATGTTTGAAGCACACAAGCTATGACTGAATGCTATTAAAAGAGGAAAAACAGAGAGAAACTGAGAATATGTTAGGGGTGGAAGAGCGGCTTAAAATAAATGCTAAACAAGCTTTAAAGACAGGCTAAATTTCTGGTAACCTATGATTTAATATGTAGTTTGAGTGGCAAACCTTTAGAGGATAGCGATGAAATAAAAAGTGGTTTTAGTCAGTTAGAATTCGAAATATCCTTGGACTTCTGGAGGCAATTAAAGGTTTACTCATCATTTATAAAAAAAAATTTAAATATTGTATATGAGTGACAGTTAATTTCCGCGACTTTGGCATTTCTTAGTTCGTTGTTGCGAAAATTAATTTTAAAGACGATTGCCGAGGTAGCAAATTGCAATCCTTGGAACCTTAATCACATTCTTGCAATTTAAATTCAAATGACCTTAAAAAATTTTTAGAAACCAAAATTTTTTGCCTAAACTCTGGCTGCAGGTAGAATGGGTGCGCATGATAACGCATGTTATGATGCCTTTATCACTAAACAAGGCTTACACAAAGAGAATTGAAGGAAGTTTTGAAACAAAGGATAGCAAAAGGAAGAGACAAAGGTAATTAACATAAAAAAAATTCTTAGAAATTGTAAGTCAGGTATTTGTTTTCTTCCTTCTTGAAATATACATTTAAAGTATTCAATGTCAATTTGGTATAAATAGCACAGCAAAATTTAAAGAAACTATCAGTTTTGTTTTAAACGTTCAACAGATACCAGACATTGGTCAGACATCGTTAGTTTATAAAAATAAAAAATAAATAATTTAAAAGATTTTTATTTTAAATATTTAGAAAAGTTACGAATACTTTTTAATTTTGTAAGGCAGACCTAATTCCAGTTGGCATTTTGCTGTGATTGATGTGGCTTTTGAACATCACTGGGTTCGGTACGCCGTATGATAATTAAAAACATATCCACAGTTGCTATTGTGATTCTCTTTTGGTGAATGTGAATTCTAACCACACAAAATATAAGTGTTATATTCCTAAAAGCAGATGTAAAATAATACGCCGGATACTTTTGTGTTATACTAACTCTCAGTGTGTGTGTGTGTAGTACAACTTCTGGAATGTAATTGTAATACTATAACCAGTTGTTTATGTGTGATATTCTCAATGCATTTCCAATGTTTCTCTGTGTTATATTCATAGAATGTTAGTGTTATACAGTCCAGTTCTCAGTGCAGTTTTCCCACAACAAGTAAGGGTTTTATGCTCTCAAAGTGTAGAAGTGTTATATTCATAGAACTGACGATTATATAAGTGTGTTTAATACTCTCAACATGTGAAAATCTATGTGTTATAATTGTTATATTGTGTATGTATAATATCCTTTCAATGCAACATTACAGATCTCTTGGTAAATCAACAAAGAAACAAGATAGAAAGTGAAAATTGAAATTTAAAAGAAAGTAAGAGAAGGAGAGAGAGAGTGAGGAATAGTTTTTCTTTCCATAGATAGTAACTGAATGAATGGTATGAAACATCAAAGTGTTATACAATTTAAATAGCTAAGTGTACTACAATTTCTAAAATCTAAGAGCAAAGTCTGACTTCACAAGCATCAAGTCGAACTCATTAGGTCTTAAGTTTGGAAGCGAGAAGAAAATAATTTTTTTCGCAAAGAATTTTGCAAAGTACTTTGAACGTGCAAAAGGTGCCTAAGTTTACTATCTTCACAGAAATTTTTTTCTTCTCGCTTCCAAATTTAAGACCTGATAAGTCTTAAACTCTTTTACATTTTCTTTTAAACTTTGTTTCGCTTTTGTTTTTGTACTTTGAACGTGTACTTTGCAAATAATTTTGACAAACTCTTGATATTTTGTTAATGTGCATACAACCATCGCTAGACAACGAACGAAGAACCTTGCTAGTACATCAAAGTGTGAACTTAACCCCGCTCGGTTTTCCCTTCTCTCCTACAAACTCAAGACATTTCAAAATACTTTGCAAAGTATTTTGAACGTGGAAAAGGCGTCTCAGTTACTAAATGGTATGAAAAAGTGTTATACAATTGAAATGTCTGACTTCACAAGCATCAACTCTAACTCGTCAGGTCTTAAGTTTGGAATCGAGGAGAAAAAAGTTTGTGAGAAGAGAGTTATTAGACATAAGACCACGGTTTAAAGCCCCAGGTCAGACATCAAAACGAAATTTGAAAAAATATTTCTTCGGCGACTTCCTCTCAGCAGATTTCTGGCAAAAACTCTGAGAATAAATTAAATTGCTATTGCTAGTCTAGTGGTTTATTAGACGTAAGGCCACGGTTAAAACCCTGGGGCAGACATCTCAATCAAAACGAAATATTAAAAAATATTTCTTCGGCGACTACCTCGCAGTAGATTTCTGGCAAAAATTCTGAGAGGAAAATAAAATTGCTATGAAAAGTTTCTCAAAAATCTTTCGTTCGGAGTCGAATCCGCCACTCATGTATAAAATTAACACACCCAGCATAGGTGCTGTGAGAAGCTAGGCCGTAATCCTAACTAAAGGCTTGTAATGGCCAATTATGTTATGTTGAAGAGAGTAAAATTAAGTAAACAAAATATTCCAGCAAAAATTGATGAGTTCGACTTGATATGTGTGAGCTGAGGCTAAACAATAATTTCCAAAAATTAAGTGTTATACTCATATAATTTTTGAAACAGTGTGTGTTCAGTGTATGTAACTTTCTTTTTTTGGTGATCTTTTGTTTCAAAACATCATTGGCAAGAGAAAGTGTGATTTAAAAAAGGAGGAACAGGGAGAGAGAGAGAGAGAGAGAGAGCGAGAGAGAGAGGGAGGGAGAGAGAGTTTTTGTATATGTTTTTTTTTATTAGTTTGTTTCATACTATCTTGACTTTAGTGAGATACAAATTGCTCAGTTTGTTGTTAAGGCTCTAACCAAGCGCACATCTATAACGCAACACTGGGCAAAGTGTGTCCCTTTAAGGTTTAAGTACAATAATCATAATAATAATAAATTCTTTTATTTATAGTTAGAAAGAAGAAGAGTTAGAGTGAAAAAAAGATATTTTTAAAATTAAATGGCGATTGTCGGTATGGTCCCTTTTGAGTGTACGAAAAATAAATATTAAGTGACTAGACCGAACACTCGTGCTATAATTTTAAACTACTCAACAGTTGTTGTAATTAGCGAAAACGGCATAATACAGTGTTGGAAAGTGTGTGTGTGGAAATAAAAGTGAATGAAAAAAATGTTACAAACAATTATTTTCAGTGGTAAACTAGACTTTAATAATAGTTTAGCTATTTTAATTCTTAAAGCTAGTTAACCATTGAAAGTCGTTGTTTATTTAAAAAGAAGAAGAAGAAAATTTAAACAAAAAGTAAAATAAAAATAATAAATTGAAAAACGCGTTGTGATACAAGCATCAGTGTTAGAAAAGAAAGGAAAATTGTGTATCCTGTATCTTTATATTTTTTTTACTACAATTAAAGGAACGATCGTTGTGATATGAGGCTTTGTTACAAAAACATATCACAGTGATTTTCCTTTATATTGCAGTAATTGTTTATGCCTCTTACAAAAAAAAAGAAATCAAAAAACAACAACAACATTTTATATAAAAATTTATTTAAAACATTTCAAGTCAAGAGAACGGTTGCTGTGATGTATTTTTTACATACAATTGATAAAAGAATTATATCACAGTGGCTGTTCTTTTTTACTTTTAATGTCTCAACCTCATAATTTTATAATTTTTTATTAATAAAATAGTGTTCAACAATAAGCTACATAAACTAAACATCAAATATTGTTGTTTAATTAAAGGGAACTGTCGCTGGTGATATATTTTTTCTAAGCATTCTTGCATTAAAAGTATGTATATTCTGTATGTATATCACAGTGGCTGTTCTTTTTGATTTTGCAATAAAAATCCCTAAACCTTGCTTACAAACAATGCCATATCTTTTTAACCTTCATTTAAGGAAAAATTAAAAGAAGAAAAAACATTTCTTTTCTTTGGTTCAAAAAAAAAAAAACCCAAGTCTTGTTCAAATTGAAGAGAGTACAGTTACTGTGATGTATTTTTCTATAAGAAAATTTTGTTTTTGTATATGGTATATCACAGTGGCTGTTCTTTTTTTGGATTTAACAATACAACAACAACAAAAAAACAACAACAACAACAACAACACCTTTAATACTATACAAAGAAAATTCTATTATACATACACACTAACACACCGGCATTTGTTCTAGGAAAAATAATTTCCCTTAATTCCTCTCTCTTTCTGTCTCTCTCATTTTCATTTAAACTAAACCATCTGTTATCTGTTTTCAATGCTTATTAACTAACGCTCGCTCTCACTTTTATTCTAACTCTGTCTCTCTCTCTTCCTGTCTCTTAGCTCTCTCTCTGTACATATTTGAATTCCTTTCAATTGTGGTTTCTTTTCCAACAGTTTAAAAATTTTATTTTATTGCCCTTACAAGTAAGTCACCGTAGTTGTTGTTTTTCGCATTTTTAAAATGTATACAACCAGTGTAAACATGGCTTTTTAATCAAAACTCGCTGGTAAATAACTCTGGGGTAGAAAGTGTAGTAAATATTGTTGCATGTTTGTTTTTATTGTACAAGTTTTTCTTTTTTGCAATGCAAAACAAAAAACAAACAAACAAAAACTTGTGTTAATTTAAGTTTTTTGCTGTTATTAAAAACAACAAAGTAAGTCTATAAGAGAGTAGTAACTAAAAAGCAGTGGCGTAAAATTCAAAAAATAAATTTTTATTTAGGTTTCTAAATATTTATTACGATTAACACTTCTTTCATCTTTATTAAAAAATTAAAAAAAAAAATATTTTTAATTCCCTATTCCAGTTAAAAAAACAAAACTTTTAGGGCCATTATTACAACTTCCCGTTAAAGTTGGATTTAATTAAAGCTAACTTTAGCTAAAGTGAACTTTAAAGTCAACTTTAACTTCTTTTCGTTATTACAACCTAATGATAAAATAAAGTTAACTTTATAAAAAAATATGGCAGTGCCGGAGCAATGTCCATAACATTACCTAAATAAAGCAAGTTTTTTTTATACGCAGTGGCAACGACGCGTTTCGTTTTTTTTGTTGTATATACATACTTACATATTGACGCCTCCGTTCTATAACATTCTAAGTCGAAAAAGTGTATTTTGAGTTATGAGCTCTCAAAGTTTTCACGCGATATACGACTAGTATGTGTATTCTAAGTAGATTTTTCCCTATAACTTCGGAACGGATCGGCTTATCTTAACCAAATTTTGACAATACTTAAATTAGAGAACGTAGAAAAAATGTAATAACATTAGGTATACTTAGATATATGCTCATTTTGTTTATATTTGAAATTGCCATATTGAAAATATTATATAATATGGCAAGTTCAAACATAAACATAATTTTAAAAGTTACCAGTAGAATGATTGTCCATCTATAATAATGAAAAACAATTTATCTGCCCATTGAAATCCTTCCTTAAGTTAACGGCAAGTTGTAATAATGGCCCTTGGATTATTTTGTTTAATTAAATATTTAAAAATTCGATTTGGAAACAAGGAATTTTTATTTGTTAATTTTAATATGAAAAAGACAAAAATAAAATAATTTTAATAAGTATATTTAATATGTACACATAAAAATGTGTATGAAGATAGATTTTAAAATCTATCTCTCATGTTAGCTACCAGAAATTTATGTTATTAACATAACTAACAGAGCTCTGTTATGTTATTAACAGGAACTCTGTTAAATAATTAATTTAAGACTGGGAAAGAAAAACAGGAAAAATTAATTAAATTCACGGGTAAAAAAGTAAAAAAAAGCAAAAATTTATAAAATAAGTCCTATAGTTAATCACTGTTACAAAATATTGCATAATAAGAACTACAATAAATAGATAATCACACATTTCGGAAAGCTATTGTAATCCGATAAATAAATCAATATTGTGGGACAGTGCAAGTTGTTTTTAAAGCATTGTACGTCCCTTTAACTAAATCAATCGCCAGAATCCTTAACAGCGGGCGTTTTCATAGTAGATTTTGAAATTTTCTGAGATTTCAGATTTTAAAATCCTTTTGCGGGAAAATAGGACAACATGGGCGGACAGTGCAAGTTGTTTTTAAAGCATTGTACGTCCCTTTAACTAAATCTATCGCCAGAATCCTTAACGGCGGGCGTTTTCATACTAGATTTTGAAATTTTCTGAGATTTTAGATTTTAAAATCCACTGTATGTCATTTTGCAGGAAAACAGGACAACATTGTGAATGGTAAATGTAATAATAATCAAAGACGCCAACAAAATTAATCAAAATTAGTTTGATAGTGGGGAATAGGGAGAAATAAATAATTCTTAAAAAGACAAACGTAAACTATATGTGCTCTACGGTACCCACATCTACCTAGTTTAAAATTTAATCGAAGTCGTTACGTTATTTAGGTGAGGCATACAAAGAATAACAATAAGAGGTCCGAATCATGGGTAGCGCTGACGAAGATGTAGTTGTTGTACTCGCTCCAAAACAAAAACTAACAGACATACATGTTATATATGTCCATACGTAGTTATAAACCATCGAATTAGCCGACTTATAGGTATCTCTTAAAGGGGGAGGGTGGCCCTCACACCACGTCCCTCACAAACACTTTCTTGGTGTCACTTACACCACGTGTCCCTCACACCACGTACCTCACACCACAACCCTCACACCACGTGTCCCTCACACCATGTGTCCCTCACACCACGTCCCTTACACCACGTCCCTCACACCACGTCCTTCACACCACGTGTCCCTCACACCATGTCCCTCACACCATGTCCCTCACACCACGTCACTCACATCACGTGTCCCTCCCACCACGTCCCTCATACCGTCCCACACACCGTCCCTCACACCGTCCCTCACACCGTCCCTCACACCTTTCCGTGTGGTAGCGGATTAGAATACTACCATAGTGGTTCCCTGCTTGTCGTAAAAGGCGACTAAATGGGAGGGCAAATGTAGAGGGTGCGGATGAAAAGTCTGGCATATACCCAATGACACTGATGCTTTAAAGCGAAACAATGCCGCTCAAAGTATTGAACTACCGTGGTATCACGATAGCACCGTGGGAATCACAAACCAGCATGCGTGCAAGCACGCACCCAACGGACGGACCGGACGGTGTGTGGGACGGTGTGAGGGACGGTGTGTGGGACGGTGTGAGGGACGGTGTGTGGGACGGTATGAGGGACGGTGTGTGGGACGATTTGAGGGACGGTGTGAGGGACGGTGTGAGGGACGGTGTGTAGGACGGTGTGTGGGACGGTGTGAGGGACGGTGTGTGGGACGGTGTGCGGGACGGTGTGAGGGACGGTGTTAGGGACGGTGTGCGGGACGGTGTGTGGGACGGTGTGAGGGACGGTGTGAGGGACGGTGTGCGGGACGGTGTGAGGGACGGTGTGTGGGACGGTGTGCGGGACGGTGTGAGGGACGGTGTGTGGGACGGTGTGCGGGACGGTTTGAGGGACGGTGTGTGGGACGGTGTGAGGGACGGTGTGCGGGACGGTGTGCGGAACGGTGTGAGGGACGGTGTGAGGGACGGTGTGAGGGACGGTTTTTTTTTTTATAGCTTTACGAGCTAAAGGTTGGGAATCTTCGAAAGACATTGGTAGCCCGGCCTACCAATGTGCACGATTCGCCGCAAGACTTACTCTCGGCTTGCTAAACGCATACTTACTAAACCCAACCTAGTTCGTCACACTTCCATTAAGTCGCCCACCCCCCGGGACCACAATCAAGTATTACATCGGGGGAGGTAAAGATTCAGCGAGTGCTGCTATCCATTTCTGCTGTTCTTGCTCTCTCTATTATTCTCTGTTAGAGAACTTCCTTCGCGAATAAACATACCGCGTTCCAGTTTTCGCGCGATGTTAACATCAGGTTAACCACGTTGTCGGGAGTCACCTGGGAACCGATCGTCCTCTCAAGGAAATTTCGTCGGAATTCGTAGCGCGGGCAAGTAAAGAATATATGCTCCGCTGTTTCACTTGTATCCAGACATGATGGACACGCTTCATCCACGTCATGCCCATACTTGTAAAGGTATGCCCTATAGCATCGATCTAACCACTCTCATCAGCAATTGCCTCTTCTCCTGTCTCGGACCTCCCAAGTTGGGCATTATCCGCGCGAGTGCGCCCGTTGCCGCCGCACACTTCCTACTAATATACGTCAGGTGCTCCTTGAATGTGAGTCTGTTGTCAATCATAACTCCTAAGTACTTGATAGACTGCTTCGATGTTATCCTTTGTTCGCCGACAGTTATGGTGATGTATTCTATTTTCTTTCTACTGCTTACTAATACGATCCAGCGATCCAGCTTCTAACTCTGCTAACTGCCGCATTGGACGTTCGTTCCAAATTACCAAGGTGTTTACCCCTCACCACGAGGGCTATATCGCCCGTAGGAAGCCTAAGCCTCAGTACACCATCATACATGGCGTTCCATAGTATTGGGCCCAGCACCGAACCCTGTGGTACCCCTGCTGTTATAGCGTATGAGTTTCTGCCTTCGTCTGTATCATACAAAAGTACCCTATCCTTAAAGTAGTCCACTATGAGTTCCATCAAATATCCAGGTACGCTCCTCTCATCAAGTGCAGCCAGGGTGGCGTCCCAATCTGCCGAATTGAATGCGTTTTTAACATCCAGGGTAATGATTGATACTCCTTATCACCTTTAAACCAGCGGTCACCGGTGATGGCCTCTTTCGCTACGGTCATGACCGCCTCTATTGCGTCCACTGTGGAGCGCCCTTTTCGGAAGCCAAATTGGCGATCCGACAGGCCGTCTCTCTCCAATATCGCTTCGAGTCTTCTACTTATTATCTTCTCCAGCAGTTTACCTACGGTATCGATCATACAAAGTGGGCGGTAACCTGTTGCATCCTGCGCACCGTTGCCCTTCGGGATGAGAACCAACCTCTGTCGCTTCCATATCCTTGGGAATTTCCTCTCCTGAATGCATGTATCAAATACTGTTAATATCACTCACACATATCACATCAGTTTGCTTTAATAAATTATGATTTCTATTTTGTTTAAAAATTAAAAATGATATTATTTTTTATTATTTAATTTTATTATCATTATTATGATTATAAATTTTATTTATTTTATTGTTATTATTAAGCAAATTATTATGTCTAAATAAAATTTTTATTTTATATTATGTTTATATTAAAAATTATATTATTTTTTATTATTTATTTTTATTATTATTATAATTATTGTTATTCTTTTTATTAATCTTATTAAGCACATTTTTTTAAATAAATTTTGGTTGTTATTTTATAATATGTTAATATTTTTTAAATTTTATAATAAAATTTTTATTATTTTTGATTTTTAAAAAATATTAATTATAATTAAATTTAAGTATTTAAATAATACTTTTTTTAAATTATTTGTTATTTTTAAATTACCATTTATATATTATTTTTTATATATCACTAAAAAAATTATATAAAATAAATTTTTAAAATTTTTATTATAATTTCTAAGGGTTCCTTTATATTTAAAATGATAATTAAAAAATAAAATAAAAACCAAAAATATATTAAATAAAATTTTATTAATATTCAATTAAATAAAATAAATTATTGTTTTTCTAATTTAAGAAAATATTTATTGTAATTTATTTTTTTAATTAGAACAACAAAATTTTATTTTATTATTCATCAGAAAAAGTATTTAAATTTATCATGAAGAGTTTCTTTTACAAATAATCTATATAAATAATAATAAATAATTATTTAATTATAATTAACTATATTAATTAATTATTATTATTATATTATTAATTAATTATTAATTATTATTATTATTATTATATTAATTAATTATTATATTAATTAATTATTAAAATACTATTAAATTAATTATTATTATTATATTATTAATTAATTATTAATTATTATTATTATTAATTATTATTATTATATTATTAATTAATTATTAATTATTATTATTATTATTATTATATTAATTAATTATTATATTAATTAATTATTAAAATACTATTAAATTAATTATTATTATTATATTATTAATTAATTATTAATTATTATTATTATTAATTATTATTATTATATTATTAATTAATTATTAATTATTATTATTATTATTATTATTATTATTATTATTATATTAATTAATTATTATATTAATTAATTATTAAAATACTATTAAATTAATTATTATTAATTAATATAATAATAATAATTAATTTAATAATAATTAATTAAAAAAAAAAATTTTAAAAAAAATTTAATAATAATTAATTATTATAATTAAATTAATAATAATAATTAATTTAATAGTATTAATTAATATAATAATAATAATTAATTTAATAGTATTTTGAATTACTTTTTTACGCAAATAAAATTGCTTTTAAATTAAAAAATAATTTAATTTAATAACAAAATTCATACACTGGGTGTATTTAGTTCAGGATAACAGGATATCTTAAATTCACTTGATCCCAAAAATACGGGCAGAAATATGGGGAAGGGGCATAATTTTTTTCTTCTGTTGACAATGTAATGCATCCACAATTATAGAATTGTGTTGCCCGTTGACTAATATGACAGTTATTTGAAATACTAGAATAGGATCGTATCAAAATTAGCAAGCCCGACATGTAAATGGGGATAATAATTGGAAGAAAATAAATTCTGAGGTGATAAGTGGCAATCTTATGTTTTGTGTTCCTTTTTAAAGCCATGAAAACACATCTGAAAACTTATAAACAAGGAAAAAATTCATCAATTCGTTTTTTTTTTGTATTTCAATATTTTGATTTGAAAGGTCTGTTAGCAGCTTTTCTTTTGGAGCGTCGTGTTACACAAACTCTAGCAATCCATGATCAAACCCCAGAGATTGCAAGAAAATTTTCATAAAAGTTTTCGTATTTAAGAGACGTGCAAATAATTGATCCAAGAATCCATTTAAACTGCTCTCTACCAATGAAAATAATATCAGACTGCGCATACTTCTTACGAAAAGTAGGCCTCAATTAGGAAAAATTTTTTTCACCACTTCATCCAATTAGAAAGGGAATTGTTACTAGGCAGCGACAGATTGTAAACCTATTATGCTAATAGACTGGTTAAGATGGAAAAACTTTTTGTTATTGAAAATAAAATAATGAATAAAATCTAAGGACGTGAGGCGATGCTCTGCGACTGTCATATTGAGTGAGAACTGCTAAATTCGTCAAACTGAGAATACTATCACAGAAATGGTTAGGTTAGGTTAGGTTAGGTTAGAGGACGTGTACTTGTCAATTAGGACAAGTACAGTACCCGGAGGTCGAATTGACCCATTCTACAACGTCCTAGTTTCTCACACCACTTATGTTGTGTGTGTTAATTTTATACATGAATGGCGGGACCTACAGTTTAAAGTCGACTCCGAACAACAGATTTTTGAGAAACTTTTTCATGGCAATTTTATTTACTCTCGAGAGTTTTTGCCAGAAATCTACTGAGCGGATGTCGCCGAAAAAATACTTTTTGTATTCTGTAGTAATGTCTGGCCTGGGGCTCGAACCCTGGCTTTACGTCTAATAAGCCAACACACTACCTACTAGACTACGGCGACTTCATGCGTCTGGTATAGTTCTTACAATTTTTTGAGCAGATTTGTAAACCCTATTAGGGACTTGGACTTCGCCATACATACATAGTACATAATTGGTCATTACAATCCTTTAACCAGGATTACGACCTAGTTTCTCACACCACTTATGTTGTGTGTGTTAATTTTATACATAAGCGGCGGGACCTACAATTTAAAGTCGACTACGAACGACAGATTTTTGAGAAACTTTTCATGGGAATTTTATTTATTTTTAGAATTTTTGCCAGTAATCTACTGAGAGGTAGTCGTCGTGTATTTTCGTTTTGACTTCTGACCTGTTGCTTGAACCCTGACCTCACGTCTAATAAGCCAACACACTATCTACCAGACTATGGCGACTAGTATAGAAAATTGGGTGACGGTGAGTGAGCTAGTTTAAATGATAAAAAAGCTGTGCCAATCAAGTACTGAACCTTTGCCATTTTATCTATGCTATCGACCTGTAAGGGATAGATGTGTGGATATGGATTCAAAGAATATTGACCACTTCATTTGCCAATGTTCGTCTCTCGCTGGATGCACGAACTTGTCAGCTAGCGTTGATGTATCGCGTCGTGTTCTATCACAACGAGCAGCTATGTGTACTTAAGTGAGCTTTGATGTCAACAAACCTGGTGTTTCCTTATATTCAATTCTAAAGAACAAAAAGGACACACAATTAAATGAAAAAGAAAGTGTGGCTTCATACACTTAGGGCCATTATTACAACTTGCCGTTAAAGTTGGGTTTAGTTAAAGGCAATTTTAGCTAAAGTGAACTTTAAAGTCAGCTTTAACTACTTTTTGTTATTACAACCTAAAGATAAAATAAAGTTAACTTTTTCAAAAATATGGCAGTGCCGGAGCAGTGGCAACGAAGGGCCTCTTTTTGTTGTTGTTGTTGTATTTGCTCATTTGGTTTATTTTTGACGTTGCCATATTGAAAATAATATATAATATGGCAAGTTCTAATATAAACTTATCTTTAAAAATAAAAGGTTGGATGATCCGCCCTTTAGCTTAATAATGAAAAACAATTTATCTGCCCGTTAAAATCCTCCTTTTAGTTTACGAAAATGGCCCTTAATGAGCTACAATTTGACCTGCTTTACTACAAACTGAGTGTGGCTATCGAAGCTATGGTATATCAGTGGAGCTAAAACGGGGGTTATATTGAGAAACAAAGAGCCATGCTTCCCAAATTGGTTTTATTTCACTTGGCAGAGATTTGTAGATAAAATTATTTGAGCCCAAAGGATAGCTTCCGCTTATTAAGATTTCCCTTCCCCCTATAAATAAATTGCCATTACGCCTCTGCTATTTGCCTTTTTGCAAACATTGCTAAAATAAATATTTTAAAACAACATTGTGGTGGCATTTTAAAACCGTTTATGGAAACTCTAAAAGTAAAAGTCTTTCGTCTTATTTTTCTTTCGTTTATTTTATTTTATTTCAGTTTCTTTAAGACAACAAAATTGTAATTAAAAATGTAAAAAGAAAATATTCAGAACAAAAAAAACAAACATTCATAAAAATTGTCATTTTCTTGTCAGTATTTTTTTAAAAAAGAAGAATTTCAAGATTTTATAAATTTGAAAACCATAAGTTCTCTTCAAGAGTACTTCCTTGAGTGTGTATGGCAGTGTGTTGCAGATAATTTACTAAACAGGATACAGGATTTAGAATAATTTTGTATTGAAATGGAAGGTATGTAATACGTTTAATAAAAATATTCATTTAATGGAAATAAATAAATATTGATTTCTAATCAAAAAGAGAATGAATATTAATGGCTAAACGAACGAACGAACTGACAGTATTGAATTCATGACCTCCCTTCCTGCTACATAACTCAATTCGTTTAAATGATATCGATGCGTGTCAAATTGTCTAATAGAAGTGCGTGCTTTCTGTTACGGCAAAAATACTATTTTTGTATCATCAATGGCTCAATAAATATTTAAAGCACTCATATATATTGCCTAATGCAAGTATAAATACAAATGCAATAAAAAAAATATTGAAACATGGTGGGAAATTATATTCAGGCATGTCACAGGCTAAGCTATTCTCGGCAGGGCTAATAATGCCGTCCAGTTGCATAGGTGTTGTGCCCACAATTCATAATGACAAACTCAGAATAATCAAACCCTTTCTCAAAAACCTGTCGTTCGGAGTCGACCTTAAACAGTAGGTCGCGCCACTCATAGATAAAATGAACACATACGACTTACATAAGTGACATGAGAAGCTAGGTCGAAATCCTGACTGAAGTGTTGTTTTGACCAATTACGTAAGTAAGTCACTTGGCTATATCCCAATTATATGATCGAAGACCAGATCGATTATATAGCAAAAATCGGCAAAAAAAAATGGAGGGGCTCTTCTAGGAACACGTAGCTTCAAAGGGGCAACAATCAATAGGAACTAGTTTGAGGCAAGAAGAAATACGTTATGATTATACAAAAAATCTTGAAATATAAGGAGTGTAGCTACAAAAAGGTATCAATAGTTGGGAGAAACAAGGCGATTTTAAGCTCCTTGATAAAGTGAGCGCATTTGTTGCGATGCTGATTACGGGTGCGCCTAACATTATCTCTACAAAAGCCTTTTTTATTGTGCTTAATTTGTCTCCATCTAGATTACTAGCTAAAAAACTTGTTACAAGGCGACTTATTGCCTCTCTCGCTGGTACATAGCTTAGTTTGGCCTTTCCTCTATCCTATCTTTTCAGATCCGAAGAAATCTGAACCCCTAGCCTTGGTAGAAGATTTGACGGCACTAGAATATCAAGAAGTCGCCGCAGACTAGTAGCTAGTGTGCTGGCTTATTAGTTGAGAGCTCTTGGTTCAACCCCTGGCTCAAATAAGTCGGACAAAAAAAATATTTTTTCTCGGGACTTCCTCTCAGAAGCCTTTTGGCAAAAACTCCGAGAGTAAAATAAAATTGCCATGAAAAGTTTCTTAAATCTATCGATCGAACTCGACATTAATTAGTAGTCCCCAGCGCTCATGGATAAAATTAACACACACAACATAAGTGGTGTGAGAAGCTAGGTTGTAATCCTGACTTAAGAGAAATGCTCAGGCAGAGAAATCTGGTCCTTTGACCCGCTCAGCACCAGGAATACTGTAGAAAGACTTGACGTAACTTTAGTGTATTTCAGATCGAACTACAGAACTGATCTTGTGTAAGAAATCTCTGCTGTGACCTTTGAACTTAGTGGTGTGAAAAGCTAGGTTGTAATCGTGACTAAATGGTTGCAATGATCAGGCAGAGAAGTCTGATTCTTTAACCCGCTCAGCTTCATGATTACTGTAGAAAGACTTGACCTAACTTTAGTGTGTTTCAGGACGAACTTGTATAAGAAATCTCTGCTGTGACCTTTGAACTTAAGCCTCCATGTTTCGTAAGAGTAAACGTACTTTCGCATTTTTTTTGTTTCATTTATTCTTCAAGGCTTAAGCAAGTACTGAAGTTTTTTCTTTCTGTGATATGCCTAACTATCTAATGGGGCCTATTTGCCCCATTGAATTATGTTAGAATATTAGAATATGAAACATTTTTGTTTTAGTTGTTGCCTAGAAGTTCAAGTCTAAAGTCTAGAAAAATGTTTAAGAAAAAGCTAACGAAGGTAGAAAGACTGAAACTACGTTTCCAACGTCAGGAAAATGAATTGATACGCACCAGGGCGAAAGAACGATTTAAGGGTATTCAATTAATTTATTTATAAAGGTCAAAGGGTCAATAGAGTACAATTTCTAATTTTCGATATCAATTTTCTTTCTTTTCAGGTTTTGTTTATGTTGTTAATCCACCAGAAATACCAAAAGTAGCCTTTGGCACTAGCTTGGAACGTGAGGTCTTACCGTTGAGGGGTCCAAATCTCTCATCGTTTATGCGCAAACATCAAGGTGATGTTTTCCTAAGTCCTGGGCCTCAGGCCAGAACCGATGAGAGAGATCATTTGGAAATTAAGGTAAGTTTCGTAAGAAAAAGAAGGTTAAATATTATGCAAATGACCTTTGAACTTGGGACTAGTACTAGCTGATGAGCCCTTACAGTAAATGTCCAGTGAGCATAAAAATAACTCCAGTGTAGCCATAGATATGGAAGCCAATGTCTTAAAAAAACTAAGTTTTCCTTATCGAAAGTTTACGTTTAGGATTGGTGTGACCTTTGACCTTTTGTAAGCGTACTTATAGCTTCTGGATCTTTAACAATGTTGTATTACTATTTTATAAGCGCACTTATGGCTTCATGACCTTTGACAATGTTGCATTACTTTTTTACATACGATTATTATAACGATTTAATGATGACCTTTAGTGACCTTTACTATTTTAAACTATTTTCCATGACGATTTTTACTCGTAGTACCCCTCCCATTTGGGTTATTCAGCATTTGCCAGTAAACTTTTGCGTTTGCCAGCTGTAGAAACATCCACTTATCCTTGTGTGGGCACCTATGATATCGATTCCAAGAAACCCGACAAGCAGGTCTATCCACCCTTCAATGTGGGCTCAAAGAGAGGAGAGAAAATAAAATATTTAACGCCACCGTAAGCATGACCCCGATTATATTAACAGTTGATTTGAAAATTAATACGAAAGAAAAAAATAATTTTTTTCTTTGCAGACCCAATACTTACTCGCATCATATTCCACGCCCTAAACTACAAGTGACTACGGCCTTTGGCAAACAGCGTAAAATCACACCCGTTGTCAAGATCATTTGTTCAAGTTTTAATATATCCCAGTGCCATAAGTGTGAACAGCAGCCGTTGGGTGATTATTGGCACAGTTTCGAGGATAATTTGGATTTGTGCCGCACTTGTATGCATAAAATCGAGAATGAAATGAAATGCTGCTCCGCCACCGAAGTACAACGTAGACGTTTGCGCCGTGAGAAGCTACCCTATCAATTGGTACGCTATTGTGGCTTTTTTCATGATCACGGCGGCACCTTGGCTGCCACACAATTGATTCCCATGAAAACGTTAAAATTTAAAATTAAAAAAGAAAATTATCTCTCATTATACATGTGAGAGACTAGGCTGGCACGGAATGGAATTATACCTCAACCGTATTAACTTTTTGGCTTGAAAATAATGTGTTTTTTTTTTCTGTAATGACTTTGCTATGATATGATATCGTAGTTATTTACATGGGTAAGTAAGTATGCATAGGTATTTGTAGTTATATCATCAATACTCATACCCATACCCTGCATTGCATTGAAAATTCAAATTCAATTTCAATTACACTTAACACATGTCCTACGTGTGAAAAATTAATATGGCACAGTGGTTCCAGACACCAGTAACAGAGTCTACAATAGTAAAATAAAAAATGGTAAGGAACCCTCTACAAATTCACTCAAATCTATGTAATGTTAGATGGCAACTCTAGCATTCTAGAATTTGCAATATAGGAGGTCAATAACTAACGAAAGTAACTCATCACGCATAAGTGTTTTCTAGGCTAGCATTGAGCTAGCTAAGACTGGTATGGTAGGTAGGTAGGTAGAAGTGGCTGTCCCCTCGATGGAGTCATGAGCGGACACACTTAGGCCGCACACAGGGCCATTGTGATACCACAGTTTCACATTCTCCCTATTCCAGGAACCACTTTGAGCTTCCGATGAAGCGACTCAGACTGCCAATATCCATGCATGACAGTTCATCTGGGTCCACCATGTAGTAGGCACCCAGGTGTCTCTTTCTCCTCTGACCAAGTGCTGGGCATGTGCACAGTAGCTGAATAATAGTTTCATCCTCCTTCTCATCTCCACAGCTTCTGCAGAAATCATTCGCGAGGTGTCCAAGACCAATACGCCTCGCATGCGTTCCTATAATACAATGCCCCGTAATAACCTCGATAACAGCACTGAGCCTGCTTCTTTGGAGTTTAAGCAGAGTCCCATCCAGCCTTGGCCAGATTTTTTGCGCCGTTCTGCCCTTATCCGAAGCTGCCCACCTACTTTTGACAAGGTCCACGATTGCATTGTCAATTATAAGCCTGCAGGTATCCAAAAGGGATCCCCAATGTAGAGAATTCATCAGAGAGTTCGACATTCGTGCCCCTTCTGGCCAAATCATCCGTTCTGCAGTTGTCGGAAATATCTCTATGTCCCGGTACCCATGTGATACAAAGATCATATCGGTTCGCCATCTCATTGAGATATCTGCGACAGTTGTACACCGTCTTGAAGTTTATTACACTAGAATCCAGTGCCTTGATGGCTGCTTGGCTATCGGAAAGTATGATGATTTTCCGTCCGTGAACATTTTTGTCCACAATAATTTTCACCGCAGCCTGAATTGCAGACACTTCCGCCTGAAAGACGCTGCAGTGACCTGGTAGCCTTATAGACTTGGATATTCTGATTGATTTCGAATAGATACCAATTCCAACGGCTCCTTCCAGTTTGGAGCCATCAGTGTAAATTTGTGCGGAGTCCCTTGGGAGATGCGCCTCACCTTTCCTCCAGCCCTCCTTTTTTGGAATGAATGTCCTAAAATTCATTGAGAAGTCATATCGCGGTGTCATATAGTCAATGCTTTCGACAATATCAGTTTCTTCAAGTATCCTTGTACGACCAATGCTCGATACATGCCATTGTCCAGTCGCCCAAAGACGCCTACTAACCCTAGTCACTACACCCCTGCAGTATAGGTCAAATGGTAGAAGGTATAAGATCGTCTCCAGAGCGATCGTAGGAGTAGTGCGCAGGGCACCACATATAATTATACAAGCAGATCGTTGCAACCTGCGTGTCAGGTTTAAGTTCGTTGTCCTATTCAGGGATTCCCACAACTCCATGCATCCGTAGGTCAGGATAGTCTGACTACCACTGTGTATATAGCTAACAATACCCGACATGTCGTAGAGCATAGGTGTTCCGATTGCCTGAGTAAAAAGGGGTATTATCGGTCGTTTTACAGAAAGGTTTAATTTCGGGTCTGCTCGACTGAGATAGATTTGAAGACAAAATATTTCCTTACATCGCTTGGCTATCCAGTAAACTATTAGGGTTCTCATAAGCCATTGATCCTGTCGAATGATATGCTGATTTCCTCTAATGAGTTCTGCAGAAAATGTCGGTCTAAGGAATAGGAAAAGACTATAATTTACCTCTTGTGTACGTGGTTTGATTTTTGCCAAGCAGAGGTAGAGGTATCGTTACCTATTGGGAACGTTTGACCTTCTGGGTGGATTTGAGAATGAGGTTTCTCTGTCGCCTTTTGACTGAACTCTACGACGTAAAGATTAATGCAACAGCAAGATTTATTATGGAGTCGGAATGGTATCCTATTGGAAATGTTTGACCCTCGAATTAAATTTGGATTTATGTTAACATAACTCATGTGGCCTTTAAACATCAAGGAGGGTCATCCCACCTAAGGATGATTGCCAAGAGCACCGAGATTTGGAGAAAGTTTACGGAGGCCCTTATCCCTACCATGAGTCTTATTTAAGACACCTATACATATAGCATATAGAGAGACCTCCCTCCTGCGACAAAACTAACACTTTACAAGACACTCATCCTACCCGTGCTTCTTTATGGCGCAGAGGCATGGACCCTATTAAGTACTGATGCCGCAGCCTTGAGTGTGTTCGAGAGAAAAGTACTGCGTAAGATCTTCGGTCCAGTACGAGTTGGCGGTGATTTCCGCATTCGATACAACAGTGAGCTGTATGAGCTCCTCAACGACATGGACGTTGTACAGCGTATTAATATCCAGCAGCTGCGCTGGCTCGGCCATGTTGTTCGAATGGAGGAGGATGCTCCGGCGTGACGGGTATTTGATGCTGGAATCTGCGGAAGTCAGCGAAGAAGACGAGCTTGCATCCGTTAGAAGGACCAAATCGAGGAAGCCCTGTCATCGATTGGTGTGACCAACTGGCGTAGGCTAGCACGAATCAGAGTCGCCTGGAAGGGTGTGTTAAGGCAGGCCGAAATCCATTAAACGGGTTGTTATGGCCAATTAAGTAATACATAGAGCATATCTGAATCGACCGTGATAATTAGGAAAGGAATTTCCCTGTTTATAATTGTTCTCCAACCACTGTTTCATTTGCCATTGCCTGTCACACAATGAAAGCATAAGTGTAACATATTTTAAGGTGCTCTTACTCCCTTCCTCTCTCTCTCTCTCTCTCTCTCGCTTTCTCTTTAATTTTGATGTTACATTGAATATCTCGCTTTCGCTCTTGCTTCCCTATATCCTTTTTTCTATAAAAGTTTAAGCCATTGTTGCCATTTTCGGAATGCCTGCCTGCGGTCTAATAATGTGGCCTGCGGAAGTTTTTGTGTGTCATTATCATTGAGTGAGAGGTTACAATTTAATGAAATGTAAAATGGTTGGCATGTCTGCTGCTATTGCTGTTGCTGCTGCTGCTACTGCATGCTATACACAGCTGTAAAGTATGCAGCAAGTATTGCAACAACGGGGAGAACAACAGCAATAACAAAAACTACAATAAAGTTAGAACCACAACCTGCATATGTTTTGGTAAATTAATGGTTATTGTGGCATAAAGCGTGTTTGTTCCAGAAAGAGAGAGACAGAGAGAGAAAGAGAGGACGTTTCTAGGTACTTGTATTGTCACACATACTGACAATATAAACGCTTGTGAGGCCAACGACAGAGAACATGAATAAATTTAACGAAAAATATTTGCAAGTTTTTAGGTTTCCATGTCTAAACGAGTGAGTGCACATCCATTATTTTGGGGGTTTAAGTGATGTGGTAAAGATTACAGTAAAACCTGGATATAAAGGGTATGACAATTTATGATTGAACTGGTACTTCCCATGAGCAACAAATTAATTGCGAAGGTACTGAACTAACGATTAGCAGACGCAGGCGCAGGCGACCACGCACAATGGACTGGTTTCTGACTAAACAGCAATCCGGTGTTGGCTACATTACTAGCGTGAGAATAGTTACAGAACAATAGATGGAATGGTGATATTCGTTAACTTCGAAGAGGAGGAAGAGACTGCCTACATTGCTACACAAATAGAATTCTCTACTAAGAATATCAAGGAAGATTGCATCTCTAATTCTGGCCCCATATACGAATGCTACATGTCGTATACAACAGAAGCCCCATTAATGTTAACACAGGAGATCGCCATGGATGTCCATAATCGTCTCAAACTATTTGATGTGGTCGTTGCGAATATTATGGCGAAAGTAGAGCTACCAGAAAAAAGCATCGAATGGTATTTGATGGTGGCAATTTAACGGGCCGCTCAATGGATCCTCGTCAACGGTGCTCCTTTCACTCGCGTCTCGGTCTTTTCTGATAGTCAGGCCGCGATAAGATTTCTATCGTGTTTCGTGAATAACTCTAGGATCGTTAGGGAATGTCGCCGCTGTCACGACCTTCTTTCTGGGCGCTTCACCAGTGTCTCACTGGTGTGGGTGTCCGGGCACAGTAATGTTCTGGGAAACTGTAGGGCCGATGAGCTCGACCGATGGTGCGCTCCTTCCGGAATCCGCTTCTATTGAACTGGGTATGCCACTTGCCTCGGTCAAGTTGGATATTGCGCAGAAATTCTCTCGGGACGCCAACCTATCCTGGGTCAATGAGGAGTCCTGCTCCACCGCTAGACTCACCTGGCCCTTGATGGATAGAAGGCGTACCAACCAATTGCTTGGTCTTGGTCGTGACGTCTTCTCAACCACAGTGGCCGTGCTTACAGGTCATTGTGCTATGGGCAGACACGCGGAGAGAATGAGGCTCCCATAGTCGTTAAATGCCGTGGATGCAGATCCGCTAAGGAAGAGGAGACTGTTATCCACTTTCTTTGTCAGTGCCCGTCTCTTGCTAGGTGCAGATATAGGTTATTTGGCTCTCCATTTCTTGTCAGCTTGACGGAGCTATCAAAGACATCAAGGATATAGCTTCGTTCATCAAACTTTCTGGCTGGTTTTCCAGCGTGGGGTAGTCGTGCTTTTGATGTGCAGCCCTTGCGCTGACCAACTTCTTCCTCTTCCCTGATTTTGGTGGAACTTGGTCAGTACAGGGACTGCGTTCACCCGTGGCATCACAACGGGCCGCTATGCGTGCTCAAGTGAGCTTTGTGATGTCAAAGCTACCACTCGGACCTAACCTAACCTAACTTATTTGATGGCCCTCTCAAAGACCTAGATTATGCGGAAAGCAGGTGTATATTGACGGACTAATTTGATGACATGGATAATTAGCGTAAAGTCTTAAGGTTGAAAGGCTTGGAGGAAAGATCAACCTTTGCTGAGCTGGCATCTATGGACGTCTATAGAATCTATGGATTTAAAAGTTCTCAAAATGCTTGGGACGCGACTAAGGCTAACGGACAGTTATTTCATTCACATTAAAATGTGACATGTGACGTCATTGATCCAATACTTTTTAGAAAATAAACATTTTGTCCTTTATAAAAAGTTTCCACTGTATCAGTGCTTTCCTTCCTGTGTCGTCTATATATTGTACAGGTTGAAATTTGTTCGTTTAACAATATATTCCTGACATTCCTGTAGTCAGTCGAAAACCGGCAACAAATGAGTTTTTGATGCGATTGTGCATAATAAATTCAAAGAATAGTTTTCTTCAAACCCCCTACACACACCAGCCCCCTTTTAGGTGGATACTTCCCTGCATTTTATTATGCTTGGTCTACTACAGTTTGTTGTGTAGTCAGGAAATTTTGTCTAGTGAATGAAAGAGACAGAAAAAAGGGACTAAAAAACGTACTGCCGGTGGTATTATTGAGCAATTTTTTGGTTGTCATCACCGACAATAGCAAACCAACACAACAATTGTTGTTAATGCAACAATTTTCTCTTGTAGAGTACTAATACGGACAGACGGAATGGAACGGAACGGGACTGGTCTTGTGTGAATTCGTTTTAAGAGCAGAAATATAAGAACCAGAGTTAAACCAGAAATGTTGTTGTTATTGTTACTTTAGTTAACGGAAACGGAAGTGTTTTTATGTCCTGCTTAACAAAAAAACCCCAAAAACCACACAAAAATGCAAGTTTTTGTTTTCCTTCTCATGTTTTTTTCTACTTTTTTCTTTGGGTGGTTTTTTTCGTTAAGGGTCCGGTCCATAAAGTTTTTGAATGGAATGGATGGTACTTAATGACTTTCGGCAAAAAAAAAAAAAAAAAAAAAGTAGTACAAGAAGTATTTGGAAATGAAATTGATACACAATGTTTCAAATAGGAAATCTAAAAATTAAAACAAAAACATCTGGAAAAACAATAAAAGTACTATTTTGAAAAAGTACTTTTAAATACTTTAAAAAGTACTTTCAAAAAGTACTTTCAGAAGTACTTTTTAAAAAGTACTATTTTAATAATGAATAACATATTTTAAAATTAGAAATTTTTTTAAGTACTTTATTAAAATAGTACTTTTCAAAAAGTATTTTTTAAGAAATAATAATGAATAACATTGTTTTAAAATTAAAAAATTTTAAAGCACTTTTTTAAAATAGTACTTTTTAAAAAGTATTTTTTTTAAGAAAAAACTTAAAAAGGTACTTTAACGTTTTGTAATTTAAAAATAAAAAATAACTGGTTAAAACACCTAAAAATTACTTTTTTAAAATAAAATATAATTGAGAAATTAAATATTTTGACAAACGGAAAAAACAAAAAAGGGATTTTTTAAAAAGTACTTTTTTTTAAGTACCTACAATGGAGAAAAGCAGCTTTAAATGTCTAAAAATAAAATTAAATTGATACACAATTGGATAGAAATTAAATGAAACAGCATCTGCAAAAAATCATTAAAAAGTAAGGAGGGATTAAAAAAGGAATTTTTTAAAAAGTACTTTTTTTTAAGTACCTACAATGGAGAAAATCAACTTTAAATGTCTAAAAATAAAATTAAATTGATACACAATTTGATAGAAATTAAATGAAACAGCATCTGCAAAAAATCATTAAAAAGTAAGGAGAAGTACTTTTTTTAAAGTACCTACAATGGAGAAAAACAGCTTTAAATGTCTAAAAATAAAATTAATTTGATACACAATTGGATAGAAATTAAAAGAAACAGCATCTGCAAAATATCATTAAAAAGTAATATTTTGAAAAAGTACCACAAAAACTGAAAAAAGTACTTTCAATAACCATTAAAGGACAATTAATATTGGGAATTTTAAATAACGAATTCATCTTTTGATATATTTTCCGACGCTAAATGCCCAGTCGTATTGTAAAGCATACAACTGCATTAGCATGCAAAATAATCATTAAAAAGTACTATTTTGAAAAAGTACCATAAAAACCGAAAAAAGTACTTTTAATAAAAATTAAGTTACAATTAATATTCGTATTTAAAATGACGAGTTTGACGTTTGAAAAATATTTTTGATGCCAAATGTCCAGTTGTTTTGTAAAGTAGTCAACTGCATTAGCATGAGAATATTATGTATTACCGAGGGGCTCTACAGAGCTAAAATGGATAAGAAGAAGACTGACTGACTTTGCATTTGCATCCATTGTACTATTGTTAGTCAATTAGGCCATGGATCTTTTGGGAGACATGCTAATAGACATGGAATTCTTTAAACGATTTCTGCAGCAGCTGTTTGTCTAAGGTGGAGTTAATAAACATCTTTTTCTGGTACTTTATTGGATACCTTTTGAGTACACTTTTGTTTTTAGCAATTTTATTTATTACAATTTCTTTTTATCTGTTTTTAGTTCTGAAAGTATATGTAATATTTTGTGGTACTTTTTTTGGTACCTTTTTTACTACTTTTAGTACAATACTTAGTACAATACATATGTAATATTTTCTGGTACTTTTTTGGTACCTTTTTTATAATTTTGTATAATTTCTTTAGGTTTAAAACAATTACTTTCTGCCACCTTATTTAGTACTTTTTCAATTTTTTTTGGTACTTTTTGAGTACTTTTTAAAATTTATTCAAACTTAAATTTTTAATTAAGGGCTCCAAAACAAAAAAAACCTTATGTTGTGTGTGTGGAGTGGTTATTTGCATTCTGAGTAAAAGCAATTAATTTATTCGGAATTGGTACCACAAAACAATGATTTTTTTCTTCCTTTTTGGTTGTATTCGTTTTGGGCCATGTGTTGTGTATAAATCTCGTTTTGTTGCTACATTTGTATTCAGATACGCTTAAAGACTACAATACTTTTTCGTAACAATTGTTTCATTGTTGTTTGTTATTGTTGTTGTTGCGTTCCAACTTTTTTCTTCTTTATTTTCTTATTTAGTACCACATTGGTGGCGCAGATTGTAGGAACATTGGTACTCGGTATTGTTATAAATTGGCATTGACAGTGGCATCAGTAGTAGAAGATAAAGTCATGTTACTACAATAATCTTATCCTTTTGGTTTTTGTTTTGTTGTTGTTTTTATTATTGTTGCATTTTATTTTTTTTTGTAAGCATTTTGCAGGATGTGACAAACCGGAAATGTAAGAATAACACACACAAAATATTCAAAATCAACAGAGATAAGCAAGTGATACTCGAGGAGGCACTTGGCTGCCGATAATATAATGGAGTCGATGGGAAATTCAACTTAAAAAACGGAGGGATTCGTAACAGATGGCGTACGAGTATATTTTACACATGGTTTGGAAATAAGAGAGATTAACTTTCCTGTAAAAAGGGGCCAATAGATGTGGTAACGCAAAGTTTACACATTTGCCAAGGAAGTGTGTGTGTGAACCCACATGCAGCGAGCAAGCAAATCTGGCAAGCTATGGATATATAAAGAAAGCAATTTGCGTTAAACCTAGGCAAAGTCCATCTTAGAAATCTTATAGCAATAATAACGGGACATTGTGCTCTGCATGCATATGTCCAGAGTCTGGACACACCCCTCAAGGAAATCTGCAGAAGCAGAAATGACAAGAAAGATGAAGACGCTACAGGCCATCACCTCCATCACGAGAGAAGAGATTATTAGACACGGATTGTGGCTAGCCAAAGATGATTTCACTATCGGTGTGGTTGGGAAATACCAGAGACAAGAAAGATGAAGACGCCACAGGACATCACCTTCATCCCGAGAGAAGAGATTATTAGACACGGATTGTGGCTAGCCAAAGATGATTTCACTATCGGTGTGGTTGGGAAATACCAGAGACAAGAAAGATGAAGACGCCACAGGACATCACCTTCATCCCGAGAGAAGAGATTATTAGACACGGATTGTTGCTAGCTAAAGATGATTTAACTATCGGTGTGGTTGGGAAATACCAGAGACAAGAAAGATGAAGACGCCACAGGACATCACCTTCATCCCGAGAGAAGAGATTATTAGACACGGATTGTTGCTAGCTAAAGATGATTTAACTATCGGTGTGGTTGGGAAATACCAGAGACTAGGAATTCAAGAAATTCTGCAGAAACAGAAATGTCGAGGAAGATAAAGACACCACAGGACATCACCTTCATCCCGGGACAAGAGATTATTAGACACGGATTGTGGCTAGCCAAAGATGATTTCACTATCGGTGTGGTTGGGAAATACCAGAGACAAGAAAGATGAAGACGCCACAGGACATCACCTTCATCCCGAGAGAAGAGATTATTAGACACGGATTGTAGCTAGCCAAAGATGATTTCACTATCGGTGTGGTTGGGAAATACCAGAGACAAGAAAGATGAAGACGCCACAGGACATCACCTTCATCCCGAGAGAAGAGATTATTAGACACGGATTGTGGCTAGCCAAAGATGATTTCACTATCGGTGTGGTTGGGAAATACCAGAGACAAGAAAGATGAAGACGCCACAGGACATCACCTTCATCCCGAGAGAAGAGATTATTAGACACGGATTGTTGCTAGCTAAAGATGATTTAACTATCGGTGTGGTTGGGAAATACCAGAGACTAGGAATTCAAGAAATTCTGCAGAAACAGAAATGTCGAGGAAGATAAAGACACCACAGGACATCACCTTCATCCCGAGAGAAGAGATTATTAGACACGGATTGTTGCTAGCTAAAGATGATTTAACTATCGGGGTAGTTGGGAAATACCAGAGAATAGGAATACAAGAAATTCTGCAGAAACAGAAATGACAAAAAAGATGAAGACACCACAGAACATCACTTTCCTTCTGAGACAAAGGATTCTTAGGCACAGATTGTGACTAGCCAAAGATGATTTAACTATTGGGGTGTTGGGAAATACCAGAGACTAGATATACCTCTCAAGGAATTCTGCAGACACAAAAATGACGAGGAAGATGAAGACACCATAGAACATCTCTTCTATCCTGAGACATAGGAATCTTAGACACAGATTGTGGCTAGCCAAAGATGATTTCACTATCGGTGTGGTTGGGAAATACCAGAGACTAGGAACACCTCTCAAGGAATTCTGCAGGAACAGAAATGACAAAGAAGATGAAGTCACCACAGAACATCTCTTCTGTCCTGAGACATAGGATTCTTAGGCAGATGATTTAACTATCGGGGTGCTTGGGAAATACCAGAGACTAGGAACACCTCTCAAGGAATTCTGCTGAAGCAGAAATGACAAGAAAGTCGCCACATGACATCACTTCCATCCTGAGACAATGGATTCTTAGGCACAGAACGTGTCTAGTCAAAAATGATTTAACTATCGGGCTGGTTGGGAAATATCAGAGAATATGAATACCTCTCAAGAAATTCTGCAGAAACAGGAATGTCGAGGAAGATGAGAAACCATAGAAGATCTCCATCATATTGACACAAAGGATTCCTTGACACAGGACGTTTCTAGCCAAAGATGATTCACATAAAATCCACACCTTCATTAAACCATCGAAAGAGCCGAAGTCGTCGTAGTCTAGTAGGTAATGTGTTGGCTTATTAGACATAAGGCCACGGTTCAAACCCCAGGTCAGACATCAAAAAAATATTTCTTCGGCGACTTCCCCTCAACAGATTTCTGGCAAAAACCCTGAGAGTAAGTGAAACTGCCATGAAAAGTTTCTCAAAAATCTGTCGTTCGGAATCGACTTTAAACTGTAGGTCCCGCCACTCACGTATAAAATTAACACACACAACATAAGTGGTGTGAGAAGCTAGGTCGTAATCCTGACTGAAGGGTTGTAATGGTCAATTATGTACATACAGTCACACAGATAATTATACGTACCCCCCCACCCCTCATAAAAATCATTTTTTTTAAATGATAATATATGGAAAAGTCAACTGATTTTTGCGCCAAATTTTTTGCTTTCCGTCGCAGCCGAACAAATTATATTTGTTCTCATCACTAAATACTACATTCGCCCAAGTCCATATATTATTGGGCAAATTCCAATCGTGGCTTTTTTCTCGGCACTCGGCTTCCGAAACCGTTCTTTCTCAAAACATCTTTTTTCTTTATTTAATTAAATGTGTCGTTACAGACGCTAATGTAAAGAAATTTTAGATTAGAAGTTCATTACTTTTTAAAAAAATGTTTTTTAGGGGGGTACGTATAATTATCTGTGTGACTGTATGTATGTATGAGGGCTGGAAAATTCTAAATAGAATAGGACCTCAGGATCAATGAGAACTTACAGCACGTACGTGAGCTACGTTTTACGGGCCGAAGAGGACCGATTTACTTCTGTTCTTAAATCGCATGGCCATCCATTGCACAATGGCGATTCTCTTTGGCAGGCAAGGGACTTCTGCAGGAGGAAGAGACTCTCTTTTAACTCATGTATTAGTGCTCTGCTCTTGTCACAAAAATATGTTTTAAAAGGTCGGGGAGGACCGATTTACTTCTGCTCGTACATAGCATGGCCATCCATTGCACGGTGGCGATTCTCTTTGGCAGGCAAGGGATTTCTGCAGGAGGAATAGACTGCCTTTTAACTCATATATTAGTGCCCTGCTCTTGTCACAAAAATACGTTTTACGGGCCAGAGAGGACCGACTTACTTCTGTCCTTAAATCACACGGTCATCCATTGCACGATAGAGATTCTCTTACGCAGGCAAGAGACTTCTGCAGAAGCTATAGGTCTGAGAAGGAGGAAGGAGTCTATCTGTCAACTCATGTGTTAGTGCCCTGCTTTTGTCACAAAAATACGGAGTAGCTTTCATCTTATGACATCTTTGACTGAACTCCTTAATATAAAGATTGTTGCAATTGCAAGATTTATTTGGACTCGGGTTGGTTTCCTTAAGGGAATGTTTGGAATATAAGTGTGATATTATAGTGGGCCTAGATACTAGTCTATGTGGGACCTCTGCCTTTAAGAGAGTCCGCCATCTTACCTTACCTAACCTAACCGAACTAATCTAACCTAAGTTAACTTATTCATACTTTCTGAAGTCGCCGTAGTCTAGTAGGTAGTGTGTTGGCTTATTAGACGTAAAGCTAGGGTCGGAGCCCCAGGCCAGACATCAAGACAAAATACAAAAAATATTTCAACGGCGACTTCCTCTCAGCAAATTTCTGGCAAAAACGCTGAGAGTAAAAAAAAAATTGCCATGAAAAAGTTTCTCAAAAATCTGTCGTTTGGAGTCGACTTTAAACTGTAGGTCCCACCGCTCATGTATAAAAATTAACACACACAACATAAGTGGTGTGAGAAACTAGGACGTTGTACAATGGGTCAATTCGACCTACGGGTACTGTACTTGTCTTAATTGACAAGTACACGTCCTCTAACCTAACCTAACCTAACTTGTTCACTCACTTGACCATCTCAGTTACGTTAAAGTAACGGTTTTTTTTTACTTTTCCCTCATGTAGAAATTTAGTTCTTACCACCACTCCAACTCCGGAAACCTTGTTTTTTCTTGTTGCTCTTGATTGTATTCTACTGTACGGAAAACGTATTTGATTTAGAAAATTCGTACGTAACCGCACACATGTTAAAGGCAAGTGGCCATTAAATAAAGAAAGCGGTGGTCCGAAAAAAAAAAACAAAAAGGAACGAAGGAAGTAATGAAAGAGTTTTTATTACCAATCAAAACATATTTACAAACATACATACATACACGCATAACAAAAGGCTTATTTTGCGTTTGAATTGTCTCCAGAAGAATACAAAAAAAGTACGCGAAAAAGGTTCTCCGAATTTAAATGGCAAAAGTTTTGTTTGAAAAAAATTTTTTTTATTTATTTTCTTTTTTAAATTATAATTAATATTTTAATTATTCAAATTTACACATTAACACGTTGATAACATAAAGATTTAAAATATAACAACAAGAACAACAACAATTAAAGCATTTTAAACACTTACACGCATTCGTAAGAGGCAGGTGTCGCAATAAAAAATAAATTTGAGCGCGTGTTTGTAAAGGGTCCGCCAAATAACTTCTTTTTTTGAAAATGCTTTAATAAAAACTACTGAATATTTCCTCGAATTTCTTTTTTTATTTGAAAGTACAATCCTTCCGGTTAATAAAAGGAAAATAATTTCATTCAAATGGCTGCCTCGGTTGGCCATGCAGTAGCCTACACCAGAAGATGCCGATTTTGGCAAAAAAAAATCATCTTTTCAGATGAAGTTCATTTTGATTTTGGCGGGTATGTAAACAAGCAAAATTGTCGCATTTGGGGCACAGAAAACCCGCACGCATACATTGAAAAGCCGACGCACCCAAAACGAGTCACTGTTTGGTGCAGATTTTGGTCCAGAGGCATAATTGGGCCATTTTTTCTTCGAAAATAAGCAAGGAGTGGCCGTTACAGTCAATGACGATCGTTATCGGGCCATGTTGAACGAATTTTTGTTCACAAAACCTGAAGAGGAAGATATTGGCAACATTTGGTTTCAACAGGACGGCGCTACGTGCCACGCAGCCAAAGCTACGCTCATTGTTTGCGCCCTGTTTTTGAAGATCGCATTATCAGCCGCACAGCTGTTGTCGTTTGACCACCTCGAAGCTGCGACTTGACACCGTTGGACTATTATTTGTGGGGTGCCGTCAAAGATAAGTGTTACGCCGACAAGCCAGAGACAATTGACGCTTTAAAGGACAATATTCGTGAAGCCATTGCTGAAATATAGCTGCACACAATCGATAATGTGCTTAAAAATTGGACTGATCGTGTAGGCTACTGCATGGCCAGCCGAGGCAGCCATTTGTATGAAATTATTTTCCATTATTAATCGGAAGGATTGTACTTTCAAATAAAAAAAAGAAATTTGAGAAAATATTCAGTAGTTTTTTTATTAAAGCATTTTCAAAAAAAAAAAAAAAAGTTATTTGGCGGACCCTTTACAAAAGGAATCTTAATACAGCTGGTGAGTGATAAAACAACGAAACCCGCATGCCGATTAATCGGTTAAAAAATTGTTGGCTCGATTATGGTTGGCAACGCAACTATTTTTTAGTATCCGAAAAAAACATTTTTTTTCTTCCTGACATGTTTAAATATTGGTTGTCAGTTGCTGTTTGTAATTTCATTTTTGGCAACCGGCAATGCAACTGAACTTGAAATTATTGCCTCGATTATGGTTGGCAACGCAACTATTTTTTTAGTATCCGAAAAAAAAAATTCTTTTATACCTGAAATGTTTAAATATTGGTTGTCAGTTGCCCTTTGTAATTTCATATTTTGCAACAGGCAACGCAACTGAGCTTAAGTTGCCAATCATAATCGAGCCATTTTTTATCGTTATAAAAATTTATTTTAGGTTTTACTTTAAGTTCTCCGTTTAAATTTTAAAGGAATACCTTTAAAAGATTTTTTATTTTTAGTTACCAGGTGTAAGCAGATATGTTTATGCCCCCTCCCCGCCATTAACAGAATTTCTAAAAACCCCGTTTAATTAAGTTGCGTTACAAATTACGCGCGACAATAAAGACCTTTTTTATTCGTTGTTTTTTGTTGCTGTTAAAAAGGTTTACACTCACACATACATAGATTACATGGTGCCTACACTTTACTTTACTTTACGTTACGTTACTGCTACATGAGGCAGAGTAGTATGGAAGGAGTTAGGGTGGTAAAGGAAGTTGTCTTATGATGATAATGATTGTTTAGAAGGTTAAATAACAACTGCTGTGAATATTAATGAATTAATTATGATAGAAATTTACCACGTTGTATATATACATGTATTCTTTAAATATACATACATAAGAGTGTAGGTATGTGTACTACGACGACAACAAAATATAATCATCATGTAAATTGGGTTTATGAACCAACATAATTTATTATTATTTTTTTTTAAGAGCGTTTATAAAGAAAGGTTCCCCCTTCATAATGGCAGTATTGCCACAGTAATTTATTGCAGAAAAGGATTTTTAAATATTAAAGGAAATTAAAGCGTAGAAGTTTTAATGGAGTGTTCTTTAAATTTTCTAATTTTTTTTAAGTCAATTATAAAGAGTGTTTTTTATAGAGGTATAGAACTTTAAGTTGGCATTAATTTTCGAGATGGCGATCGATTTAACAGCTGTCAAGTGATTTATTCTCAGTTTGGTTGGGCAATTCATCATGAATAGACTCACGCCTGAACAACGCTTGCAAATAGCGCAATTTTATTTCGAAAATAACGGTTCTGTGCGGAAAACGTATCGTGCACTACGTCTTAATTCGATTAACCATGGAACGTTATCGCACCACGTTTACTCTTATTGATAACTCACATCCCCAGAGACGCTGTACGGTGCGTACGCAGAAGAAGCTATTGCTGCTGTAGAGCGTAGCATTGAGGAAGACCCGAATGAGTTCATCCGCCATCGAGCACAGGAATTGGATCTGTGTCCATCCACTTTATGGAAGATTTTGCGGAAGGATCTTGGTTTGCATGCTTACAAAATCCAACTCGAGCAAGAATTGAAGCCAAACGATCATCAAGTAAGGCGTAGATTCGTCGAATGGGCCCAAAACGAGATTACCGTTGTTCCCGATTTTCATAAGCGAATTTTGTTTAGCGATGAAGCGCACTTCTGGTTGAATGGCGACGTCAACAAACAAAACTGCCGCATTTGGAGTGAAGGTAATCCTCAAGTGTATGTGGAAATACCGCTGCATCCAGAAAAACTGACTGTTTGGTGCGCTTTATGGGCTGGTGGAATCATTGGTCAGTACTTTTTCAAAAACGATGGTGGCCAGAACGTTACAGTCAATGGTGATCGGTATAGAGCCATGATTACAAACTTTTTCATTCCTGAATTGAATAACCATGATGTCCAGGAGATGTGGTTTCAACAAGACGGCGCAACATGTCACACAGCTCATGCCACAATAGATTTATTGAAAGACACGTTTGGTGACCGCCTAATTTCACGTTTTGGACCTGTGAATTGGCCTCCAAGATCTTGTGATTTAACACCGCCAGACTACTTTCTGTGGGGCTATGTAAAGTCATTGGTCTATGCGGTAAAGCCACAAACGCTTGACCATTTGGAAGACAACATTCGCCGTATTATTGCCGATATACGACCACAAATGTTGGAAAAAGTCATCGAAAATTGGACGTCCAGATTGGACTACATCCGCGCCAGCCAGCCGTGACGGTCATATGCCAGAAATCATATTTAAAATGTAATGCCACAAGATTATCTTTCGGATAAATAAAATTCATGTCAATCGAATAATCCATCGTTGTTTTATTGCAACTTAAAGTTCTATTCGTCTATAAAAAACATCCTTTAGAATGGAAAAGCAGTAACGATTACCCTAGAGTTGGTATCACTAAAATCGATTAGATGCCATGTTATACAAATATCATGGGTCGTATGAGTGATATTAAATACGAACTCTATTGAAATATTAATCATACGCCATAGAGAAACATATTGGTATACATCAGAGATCAGCAATGAATTGAAATGAATTTTTTCGCTACTCATAAGCACTCATGAAATTTGGAATATAAGTGAGTAAACAAAATTGAATTTGTAACTAACTACTCTGATTCATTCATACTCACTACACCATTGATTTATAAGTACATGTTGCAGTACATGTACATGTAGCGTGTTTTCAGGCGGAGGTGATGGCCATTTAACGGGCCGCTCAATGGATCCTCGTTAACGGTGCTCCTTTCACCCGCGTGTCCGACTTCTCTGACAGTCAGGTCGCCATAACATCTCTGTCGGGTTTTGTGAATAACTCCAGGATCGTTACGGAATGTCGTCGCTGTCTCGACCTTCTTTCTTAGCACTTCAGCGTCTCGCTGGTCTTGGTCACCGGACACAGTAATGTTCTGGGGAACTGTAGGGCCGACGAGCTCGCCAGAGCTTGTGCACTCCTTTCGGAATCGTCTTCGATTGAGTTAGGTATGCCACTTTCCTCGTTCAAGTTGGCTATCGTGCGGAAATTCTTTCGAGACGCCAACTTATCTTGGGTCAATGAGGAGTCCTGCTTCACCGCTAGACTCACCTGGCCCTTGATGGATAGAAGGCGTACGAACCAGCTGCTTGGACGTGGTCGCAACATCATCTCGACCATAGTGGCCATGCTTACGGGCAGACACGTGGAAAGGATGCGGCTCCCATTCAACGGCTTCCGCCGCGCGTGCAGATCCGCTGAGGAAGAAGAGACTGTGATCCACTTCTTCTGTCAGTGTCCGCCACTTGCTAGGTGCAGGAATAGATTATTTGGCTCTTCGTTTCTTGTCAGCTTGACGGAGCTATCATCTACTGACATCAAGGATACAGCTTCGTTCATCAAACTTTCTGGCTGGTTTTCCAGTATGGGGTAGTCGTGCTTCTGATGAGCAGCCCTTGTGCTGACCAACTTATTCCTCCTCCCTGGTCTTGGTGGAACTTGGTAAGCACAGGGACTGCGTTCATCCGTGGCGTCACAACGGGCCGCTATATGCGCTCAAGTGAGCTTTTTGACATGATCAAAGCTACCACTACGACCTAACCTAACATGTTGCAATGAGTATGAGTACAACGTGTTGACATCAAACTCATACCATTTGAAATATGTTTGATTCATAAGCCTACTCATTTAGATTCGCAACTTAAAAAATACTTAAATTTACAGCCTTAGCTGTTGTTAGACATTTATAACAACAACAACAAAAAGACACATAAGCAAAAAAAGGCAGAGCAGCAGGCAGAGCAAACACACAACCTTCTAGTGAGTATTTTAGTGTTTGTACACAATTCATACTTATTTTGTCATTCGTGTATGCGATGAGTTATGGAGAGTCGAAATCAGTTGTTAAGTACGAATCTGATGAGTACTTCAAGCTTTGAATATAAGTAGAGGGGTTCCATGATATTAATAGAAGTATGAAGGCGCATAAGTATCAGAAATTATGACTATGATTCGATTTTACTCATCTTTTTGAATACTTATTGCTGATCTCTGGTATACATACATACATACATACATACATCTGTAAAGGGTATTCGGTTGCTGCGATTTCATTGAAGATTTATTTGCTTATAATGCTTGAACCTTACCACGGTCCATGTACTAAATAGAATGTGATCCAAATGACTGTCTCTTCGTTTGTTGCGGCAGTTGATGTTTTAAAAAAAAATTTCACAAAGATCGGCCAATGATGCATTCTACCAATGTTGGTTTAGAAATGCTTTAACGACAAGCGATTATTCACTTTGACATAGCCATACAAAAAAGGCAACAAATCGCATAATCTTGTAGGGTAAATGACGTTGCGAAAACGACAACATTGCAGGCAATACACTCTAAAGCGGCCACGTCCATTTTGTATTCTACAATTGCAGGCCACAGTACTCCGAGCCATAGCTGCCAGATTATACGATTTATCGTCATTTTGACGATTTTGAGCTCCAAAAATATCATATTGACGATTTGACGATTTACGCCCTTATTTTGACGATTTTTAGAAATTAAAAATTTACATCATATTCTTTACTTTAGTATGTACATTAAAAGCCACTTTAAGCTTTGTATTTACTTTGCAATTGTTACTATTGGAAATTAATATTAGTGAAAACAAGGATTAAAACATTATATTTATAAGTTACTTTTGAATACATGTGATGATTTCTCTGTATTTTATTCCTTTTTAACCCCTTAAAAGCCAAAGAATTACAACTCCTAAATAACCTCGTAGTTGTCGTTGCAGACAATTTAAAAAATTCGAGTATAGCTTCTAATAATACCATCAAAAGAACAAAGGCAAGCGCCGTTATTTTGTTTCGTACGAACAACACTCAGATGATCGATGGCATTGTGTTTGGAACTATGAAAATATGTTATGTGAAGAAGGAGAGAGAGAAGAGTGTTTATGGACACTAGGCTTGTATATTTTTATACCATAAGTAACAGGAAAGGCCTCTGCAGGGAATGAGTCCACATACGAATAGTCAGACTAAAAAACGTATTTTTACTGTAATGCAGTGTGCGATCCACTGGCCAATCGACCACATACGGAAGTGGTGGCCGACAAAGACAAGCGTTACGTAGAAATATATGATTTTCGGGAAGAGTCCTCTTACTTCGTTCGAGCAAAATCCTTTTGTCGACACGATAGAACTGTGAAACACAAATCACATTGCAACGATGCTCCAATGATTCAATGGAGTTGGATACACTACCGTCATTAACGAGTTACTACGGCCTCTCCTGTACACGATCGAGAAACCTCAAAATAGAGGTTGAGGCACCGACCCATACATGAGAGTTGTATTCCAGTCTCGGTCGGTTACAAATGGTGTAAATAGTAAGATCATAAGATCTTAAGGAAGAGGGTGCCCTGGTAGTCTAGAGGGTAGCGTGCTAGACTATTAGCGTGAGGGCCGTGGGTTCGATTCCCACCAGAGACTCTGATCTGTAACACTACACCGAGCATAAGGTCAAGATACTACGTTCGTATATAATTAGAATATAATTTGTAATTGTATTGTAATTAATAAATAAATAAATAAATAAGAAGGAACTGAAGGAACTGAAAAATGTGTCGGTTGAAGCCAACATTACACTGAATGCTCAGAATGTCAAGAGCTTCTGACTCCTTAATATTTAAGATAGATTAAGATGATGCAATATTATTGCTGCGTTTATGTGTCAATAAACAACACTGGGATAGATTGTATAATCCTTAAACAATTTTTTCCTGAAAATGATATAAAATATCTCCGTTTTTGGATATGGATAGATGATATATTTTCTGACGATTTTAATAAACGTCTTTGACGATTTTGACGATTTTTTCTCAAATATTTGACGATTTGATGCCTCATTTATCTGGCAGCTCTGCTCCGAGCTGATAATTACGGTTTATCCGATTGTTCTTTAAAAATCACTTTTGAGTCCTCCGAGCCCCATATATAACAATTTTGCTTGCTGATGTACCCACCGATTGAGAAATTGGCTTCACATTACGAAAGAAAATTTAATTTGAAAAGTCTATCGGCAAATTTACCGTGCAGAAATTCTTGTCATTTGAATACGTCAAACGGTTTCTAATCCTTAGCAGGGGAATATTGGATATTCTAGTTTCGCCAAGTTAAGCAGACATAAGCCTCTCGGCGTGATAATTTAAGGACTGTTAAGGACTGAAATATTTCTTAACCAAATTGGTCGCTCTGAGTTTTTGTGAACGTGAGCGTTAAGAGCTTAGAGGACGTCCATTGTGATTGCATTGCTCTCCACACGCAGAAGATTCCCTATCATGGTGACATTACAGTGCTTTTAATTTAAGATGTGGGGCCATAGCTGCCAGATATTTGAGGCACCAAATCGTCAAATATTTGAGAAAAAATCGTCAAAATCGTCAAAGACGTTTATTGAAATCGTCAAAAAATCGTCAGAAAAAATAAACAAATAAATTAAGTTTTTAAAAACCAAAATTATTTCTATTGTAGTAAAACATATAAAGTCAATATATGTACATATCTGAGTTTAAAAATAATCTTCATTTATTATTTTTTTTTTTCCGAAAATGGAGAAATTTTATATCATTTTCAGGAAAAATTTGTTTAAAGATTAAACAATCTATCCCAGTGTTGTTTATTGCATCATCTTAACCTATGGGTGGTGTAAATATTAAGGAGTCAGAAGCTCTTAACATTCTCAGCATGAAAATTCAGTGTAATGTTGGCTGCAACCGAGACATTTTTCAGTTCTTTCAGTTCCTTCTTAAGATCTTATCATCTGATCTTACTGTTTACACTATTTATTTATACTATTTATGAGGTCGGTGCCTCAACGTCTATTTTTAGGTTCTCGACCGTATACAGGAGAGGCGGTAGTAGTTCGTTAATAACGGTAGTGTATCCAACTCCATTGAATCATTGGTGCATCGTTGCAATGTGGTTTGTGTTTCACTCTTTTATCACTACTACAAAAGGATTTTGATCGAACGAAATAAGGGGACTTGTTCCCGAAAATCATATACTCCTATCTAACGTTCGTCTTTCTCGGCCAGGACATCCGTATGTGGTCTACGTTTTTAGTCGGACTATTCGTATGTGGACCTCAATTCCTGCAGATGTCTTTCCAGTTACTTATGGTATAAAAATATACAAGCCTAGTGTCCATAAAAATTGTTCTCTCTTTCCCTCTTCCCATAACATATTTTAATAGTTCCAAACACAATGCCATCCATCCCCTGAGTGTGCGAAAAAAATAACGGCGCTTGCCTATGTTCTTCCGATGGTAATATTCGAAGATATACTCGAATTTTTAAAATTGTCTGCAACGACAAGACAAATTATTCCCAACTACGAGATTATTTCGGAGTTGTAATTTTTTGGCTTTTAAGGGATTCAAAAGGAATAAAATACAGAAAAATCATCACATGTATTCGAAAGTAACTTTAGAATATAATACTTTATTCCTTGCTTTTACTAACATAAATTTCCAATGGTAACAATTGTAAAGTAAATACAAAGCTTAAAGTGGCTTTTAATGTACTAAAGAAAGTATATGACGGCAATTTTTAATTTCTAAAAATCGTCAAAATAAGGGCATAAATCATCATATCGTCAATATGATATTTTTGGAGCTCAAAATCGTCAAAATGACGATAAATCGTCAAATCTGGCAGCTATGTGTGGGGCACAAAAACCCTAATAGCTTCTGTAAAAGTTAACAGCAACAGGAAGCGATTCGGGAAGTGGTACATTTCTTAAGCGAATGTTAGACTCTCGGGTATTTGTGCAAATGTTAGAATCTCTTTATGACATTATTTCTAAACCACCCTGTATACACGAATTCCCCCACAAATAGAATTGCAAGTAATTCCCTTAAAATTGTTTATATTTCCAAGCAATAATAATTTCATATAATCTGACCTCTCTCTCTTAAACCCAGTATCATCATCATCATCTGCGCTCTCCCCTCCTCTCCTTTTTTTTGTTATGAAATTACATTCAAAATTAAACTTGGCATACCAGCATGGCATACCAACAGATGAAACCGTTATCGTTTATTCTCTTTTTGCAGAGAATAGAATTGTTGTTATTGCTTTATTATTATTGTTGTTTAACAACAACAAGAACAACGAAACTAAAATAAAGTAAAGTAAAGGGGAGAAATCGTATTTTCTAATCTAAAAAAATTGCTTATCTTTACACAAAAATCCCTGAAAATCAAAAATTCTTATTAAGCAACACAGCAACAATAGCAGCTTCAGCAGCAATTGCTATGCGCTATGGCAGCATAACTAACAATAGCCAACAATAAATACTAGCATAAGTAGTTGATGTTGTTGTTGTTGTCGATTCAGTTGCTGTTGTTGTGTGAAACATATTCATGCTTTATTGTAAGCATTTGTATAAGTGGGGGCTATAGACAGTGAATGTCAGTGGAAATCGTACTGTGTTCTATGAACGTAGTAAATTCACATCGTGTGTGTTCATACAAGTGAACAAATTTACTCAACCCTAATCCTGCCTTCCAATATCCCGTGTGAACAGTGTGCAAAGATTGGCGTCACTGAAATTCGAACGGAGTCCTAGCGAAAGTTTACATTATATTCTAAGGTCACTGATATCACTGAAAATCTTAGGGCGAATGTTGGAGTCTTTTCCTTCGCTTTTTAATGGAACGTTAGGTGAATTTTGCCAGTCATTTCCCACTCGCCAAGCTAAGTGGAGGTGGGTAGAAAGAAACTGGTCGACTAGACTTCAAAATAGATGAAAGACTGTAACATCAGAGATGTAATCTAAAACGAGTACACGATTGAAAAATTAATTTTACATCAAAGACATACTCAAGCTAAGTATCTTTGGGCTTGATAGGACACTAAGCAGTTGGCGTGTAGATTACGTAGAGCGCATTCTGAGACGGTAAAAGAGAGACCTTGAGGCTGCGGAACAAGTAAGCATGTCGGCATAGGTGATACTGTCACACGTGCCAAGCGAAACCGAAACGATGATTTAGACGAAAGGAATAGTGGAGACGCTTAGATGTGTCCTCAACTTTCAATGCGCAATCCGGATGCAGATATAGACATGGAGAGGCCAAAGAGCCAAAAGGACTCCACTTCGAAGTAATACCATCGTAGTTCTGGAGTGGGCACGAACAAGTCCACGAGAGACGAGGGGGAGATTTAGTGGGTGAGGGCCCCACACACGGAGAATGTGACGAGTTTCTCTATGGTGCGGTTAGGAACATTTACCCCTCCTCGGCGTAAAAAAAGCAGTTAGCGTGTACAGGATACTATGGTTGATTGGATATCAAAATTACTTTTGGAAAAAGCAATCTATTCGACCTTAGGGAGCGAGCTCATCACTAGAAATATAGAGAGATTAACTCTACAAGATTGAATTGCCAGTGCCAAGGAAAAAGTTTGCTGTGGGGCAATCGCCTATGCGGCTTGTATAATGCTTAAAAATTTTTGAGCAGATTTGTAAACCATATTAGGGACTTGGACTTCGCCATACATACATAGTACACTAATACCCCGGTTTGCATCGCCTCGTTCTGCGTCTGCTTCGAAGTTGCGTCTTTTTAAAATTTCTGTGATTTCGAAGTTGCGTCGTTTTTGCTTCAGTTTGCGCCGCATGTTTCGAAGTTGCGTCGTTAGTGCTTCGATTTGCGTCGTTAATACGAAAATGTTTGTACAAAGCTAAAACAGAAAAAGGGGATTTCCCGTTTAAATCTAGTGCAAATTCGAAGTTGTGCCTTTTTAAAATTTCTGTGATTTCGAAGTTGCGTCGTTTTTGCTTCAGTTTGCGCCGCATGTTTCGAAGTTGCGTCGTTAGTGCTTCGATTTGCGTCGTTAATACGAAAATGTTTGTACAGAGCTAAAACAGAAAAAGGGGATTTCCCCTTTAAATCTGGTGTAAATTCGAGGTTGTGCCTTTTTAAAATTTCTGTTTAAATATTTTTTATTGAAAAACCTATTTTTTCAGCTAAAATTATGAATCTTGGAACCAATTAAATGAAAATCAATACAAATAAATGGAAAATCGTGCTTCGTTTTGCGTCGTTTCGGTTTGCGTCGCGTTTCTTCAGGCCCTATTAGCGACGCAAACCGGGGTATTAGTGTAGACCAGGATTACGACCTAGTTTTTCCCACCACTAATGATGTGTGCGTCAATGTTATACTTGAGTGGCAGGACCTACAGTTTAAAGTCGATTCTGACCGACAGATTTTTGAGAAACTTTTTCATGGCAATTTTATTTCATTCTCAGAATTTTTGCCAGAAATCTGCTGAGAGGAAATCGCCGAAGAAAATACTTTTTGTATTTTGTCTTGATGTCTGACCTGGGTTTTGAACCGAGGCCTCACGTCTAATACGCCAACACACAACCTACTAGACTACCGGCGACTTCATACGGACCTTCGCCATTTGGACCTTAATTTTGCAGGAGCTGTAGAGACAAGGAAGAGATATTTTCAAAGCATAGAGCAAAATCTTCGTTGCCTTCCAAAATGTCACATGAGTTAGTGAAGACAAAAACCTGTATTCTTATGTTATACGTCGTACCGTACAATTTTTCCTGGCTTTCACTTTATAGGTTCAGATATCAAGAAAGCATGTAAAAAAATAAGAGGGGATGGAAAGAGAGAGAGAGCGAGAGAGAGAGAGAGACACAAAAATGTAGAATATGGTGATTACAATAAAAGAGAAATTGATTCTCAACACAGATTATAGAGAGGCTGATGTACGACATTTTTGTAAAAAAACCTGCATTGTAGTTCAATGCCTAACTAAGGAGAAATGATTGTTACTCAGATGTACATACATACGCACATAGTTGACCATTAAAACCCTTCAGTTAGGATACGACCTAGCTTATGTTGTATGAGTTAATTTTATACATAGGTTCGGTTAGGTTAGGTCGGAGTGGTAGCGCTCTGTTATCACAAAGCTCACTTGAGCACGCATAGCGGCCCGTTGCGATGTCACGGGTGAACGCAGTCCCTGTACTAACCAAGTTCCACCAAAAACAGGGAAATGGAAGAAGTTGGTCAGCGCAAGGGCTGCACAACAAAAGCACGACTATCCAGCATTGGAAAACCAGCCAGAAAGTTTGATGAACGAAGCTATATCCTTGATGTCAATAGATGATAGCTCCGTTAGGCTATATCTACACCTAGCAAGAGACGGGCACTGGCAAAGAAAGTGAACAACTGTCTCCTCTTCCTTAGTGGACCTGCATCCACGGCAGAAGTCGTTGAAAGGGAGCCTCATTCTTTCCGCGTGTCTACACATGACGCAATGACCTGTAAGCACGGCCACTGTAGTCGAATTGACATCACGACCAAGACCAAGTAATCGGTTGGTACGCCTTCTATCCATCATGGGCCAGGTGAGTCTAGCGGTAGAGCAGGACTTCTCATTGACCCAGGATAGGTTGGCGTCTCGAAAGAACCTCCGCGCAATGGTCAACTTGACCGAGGCAAGTGGCATACCCAATTCAACAGAAGAGGATTCCGGAAGGAGCGCACCAGCTCTGGCGAGCTTGTCGGCCCTACAGTTTCGCGGAATTTCACTGTGCCCGGGGACCCACACCAGACAGACACTGGTGAAGCGCCCCGAGAGAAGGTCGAGACAGCGGCAACATTGCCTAACGATCCTAGAGCTAATCACGAAACCCGATAGAGATCTTATCGCGGCCTGACTATCAGAAAAGATCGAGACGCGAGTGAAAGGAGCATCGTTGACGAGGATCCACTGAGCGGCCCGGTAAATTGCTATCACCTCCGCCTGAAATACACTGCAGTAGTCCGGCAGACGGAGAGAAATATTTAGGTCCAGTTTCCCAGAGTAGACACCGCTTCCAACCCCATTATCGAGTTTCGAGCCGTCGGTATATATATCCAGGACTTCCGGGGGGACGACCGTATTAGGACTCCAGTCATCCCTACTTGGAATCAGAGAGTGGAAACATCTGTCAGGACAATATTCAGCGGCGAAATAGTCCATGTTCACAGGGGCCACTGGATCAACCTCCAGCATAGTGGAGTGACCAGAAGGTACAATGTGCTAACGAGAGATAATTTTTATACATGAGTGGCAGGACCTGGGAATGGCAGATATTTGAGAAACTTTTCATGGCAATTTTATTTACTCTCAGAGTTTTTACCAGAAATTTGCTGAGAGGATGTCGCCGATGAAATATTAATTTATTAAAGACGCAAACCCATACACTTGTTGTTGACAAGAGACAATTTTATAACTCCGCTTTGCTGTATCGATTTCGCTGACATTCACTGTGTGGTATGTATAGACTGCAAGTATGTATCTTGAAGAGAGAGAGGAAAACAGAGAGAAAGAGAGTGAAAACGGGACAAGGGGAGAAGTAGTATATGGTGGTTACGGTAGCATATAAATTGCACCTCATCATGAATTTATTTTGAACATCAGTTCAGTTCAGTTAAGTTGTGTGGTGGTTGGTTGGTTGGTGGCTTCTGTTGGTTGACCAAATGCTCGCCCGTTCATTTATTCATTTATTTTACAAAAATTCACTTATTTCCACACACACACGTACATATATATACACCTATACTATAACACTTACATTGTCCTGTTGGCTATTTGAAAGAAGGTTTAAATTTATATTTTTTTTTTAAAGCAATTCTTTGTTCCCAAAGATAAATTGTTGTTGTTGGTGTGTAAACGCACTTACCTTTTGCGTGTTGGGCAGCAGCTAGTCTTTTATTGTTGCTGTTATTGTTGTTGTTGTATTTATAAATTATTTTCCCTCTTTTGAATTAACAATGAATGTGTGGATGTATGGTTAGCATTTGTGTTGTTTCCGTTTCCTTTCAGAAAGCTGTTGCTGTTGCTGTTGCTGTGCTACTGTTTGGCTTCGCTTTGCTTGGCCAATGGTCACTACTTGTGTGTGTGTGCGTATGTATGTGTAAATAAACAATGTCATGGAATTGCGTTTTTTTTATTATGATTTCATATCCTTTTTCCGAATCCGCTTGCTCTCTGTCCTCTCTGCTTGCTACGTGAGACGTGCATCTTGTTAACGATTTTTTTTTAGTTTGTGCTGCATTATTGTTGTCGTTGTTGTTGTTATTATTGTTGGCACTCATGTTATTCCATGTATTTCGCCATACAATTGTGCAAATTAAGCAAAAATTTAATAACGTTCCAGCCAACCAACGAAACGAAACGTAACGTAACATAACGAAACGAGAGTGCAAATAACGTACAAAAGAAAATGGAAAAAAATTGTTTCCTATGAAAAGATAAATTCTTAGCAAAAATCATAAAAAGGAAGATGAATGTTTGCTGGCCTTTAGCCTTCTTCTTAAGTAATCTACTCTTGCAACACTTTTTTTCTTGCGTTATTTTTTCTTCTTAAACGTAGGCGTTGGAGTTTAAATTGATATGCTGACCACTAAATGCAAATATTTTTAACAGCACAGGTTTAAGATTTCTCACTCAGTTTAGTTTACGTACAGGCATAGCTATGAGGCATAGCTAACTGCCAGTATAAGACGACGATTACACTGGTGCCAAGGTATCCCTTCAGACCTTAAAAGCCAAAGTAAATCATCATAGGAGATCTATATATATGTTCCTCTTACTCCTCTAGGGAGCATAGGGCCGCAACAAGTTGGTTCCAATAAACCCGATCGTCAGCGCGGTGTTTCACTTCGTTCCACTGTAGATGTAGTTTGGATAATTCGATTGTGATTTGGCGTTTCCAGGTGTGTGATGGTCGTCCGATGCGTCTGCTTCCCTGGGGGTTCCAATCAATGGCTTTCCATGTAATGTCATGTAATGGCTTGCGAAGAGTGTGCCCCACTTGCGTCTTCTTATTTCCATCTCTATTGGTTGTTGGTTTGTATCTGACCAGAGTTGGGCGTTGGATATTATGGAGGGCCAGTAAACACGCATGATTCTACGCAGGCATTTGTTCACAAATACTTGAATAGACTGGGAATCTCGGGGTGCCATATTCCACGTTTCGCAACCGTAAAGTAATGTGGATTTGACGCTGGAGTTGAAAATTTTAATTTTGGTGCGTCTCGATATATTAGATGATTTCCAAACGGGGTTAAGTTGGGCAAAAGCTTTGTCTTATTAATGCGGCGGGCAATATCTGCTATTGAACCGCCGGATTTATCGATTATACTGCCTAGATAGCAGAAGGACTCCACTTCATCAATTTCCTTGCCGTATATTAGGAGTTTCCCCGTTGCATTAGCATTCATTCTGAGTGATTTAGTTTAGGAGATCTGGATAGTCTGAATTGCTGTGCAGCTGGCTGTGGACTTGCTATTAGTCCACACCAGACTGTTTACTAGGCGAATTAAGATTCCGAATTTCAGGCTTCCTTTCATACTTCATACTTGGAGGAGTTTCTTGGACCTGACTTAAAAACTCAACAAAGAACCGAAACACAGAAAATCTTAGCGGCATACTGCACTTGTAGTAAAATGTTCGGTTGCCATATCTGTTCTGCAGGTAAAAGACCCTCTATACTCCCTTACGATGCAATTGTATAGTGACTGATGGTGAGGACAGCCAAGAACAGCAGAATACTTAGAGGAATGTAGGGATTAACTACCGTGGCCGCCCATTACTGTCACGGATATCAATTATAGTTCTGAGAAAGCCTTTCAGTGTTTACGACCGCATTACTGAAACCGTATAAGCAGTACGCAGCTCAAATTCATATCGTCCGATTGAGGTACTTAAGGAGATTCCCAGGATAAATTCATAATAACTTGTGGACGATGTTTAAGGAAGAGATCAACTGTGTTTCCTTCTTTCACAATGTCTTGGCTAAGACAATGGTCTTTAAGCTGTATTCTAATCCGATGTAAATGAACCACGATCGGCCAGCACCAGTAATTACAGCTGCTAGTATGAACACCCCTCGTAATGTGTAACTTCAGCGTTATCCTAAAGGCCTCTTGTGATATCAGCCAGGGGAGAAAATATTCTGTAAAGGAATGCAACTGGATTCCTGAAAACATCTTGTTATCCAGGAATCTTTGAACTGAAGAGTTCAGTCAAGGATGACAGAAATTGAAAAGTTAAGAGCCACCGCTGCTTCATTACCTCCACCAAGGCATTGACACATGAGATGAAGGAAAGCTTCCACCTGCTCCTCAAACCCTCTTCTTGTGCGGAAGTCATGCACAGGCCCCCTGCATGCCTTTCACTAAGCCCGTGGTTTGTTAAGATTGCAATTGTGCGGTAAATAGAACAAGTAAATCAGTCCCCTTCTTATCCATAAAAGTCAAACTGCGTTCGGCAATATTGAACGTTTCATTCTGCTGCCAATGAAGTTAAGCTTCTCTGTGAACGAACCGGAGAATATCTTGTTTCACTGAGGCAATCGAAAACCCTATGTGCTGTAGCATATTCAGAGATTGTAAGCTTCGTACAGGTCCTGTTAAGTTCATCAGTAAAATGCAATTTCCTGCGATACCCCTATGTCCTGTAAACTATACAGGAGTTACTGACAAAAAAATCCAAAATTTCCTTTAGAAAACTTTGGAAATCATGAATATCCACGGATGTGAAAGAGACGTTCGTTGGGGACATAACCTTGACATCTGAGCTTCTGACAAAAGAGCCAAAATTTCCCTAAGAAAACTTTGGAAATCATGGATATGCACGGACGTCAAAGAGACGTTCGTTGGAGACATAACCTTGACATCTGAGCTACTGACAAAAGAGCCAAAATTTCCCTGCGAAAACTTTGGAAATCATGGATATGCACGGACGTCAAAGAGATGTTCGTTACATAATGATGTTCGGGACATAACTTGAATGACCAAGTCAGTCGGACACAGAGAGGGAAGTGCCACCACCCAATAAACATTGTGCCGCTTTTAAAATGGCCAGTTTTCTGCTACAATAGAAGGTCAGAGAAGAGGCAATTGGGTGTAGCAAATAATGAGTATGAGAGGAGTGGGAATAGAGTGGTAAGGAAGCCATCTTCCTGTACATCTTCTCACACCATAATACATGGACTCCTGCCAAGCAGATATAACAAATGGAAATGCCACAATCATTATGCTTTACTGGCAGTAAAAAAAGGAAATTTTTAATTTAATTGTGTTTTAAATATGTGTGTGACATTTCCAACTGCATTACTCGCGAATCTCTACTCCCCTCTACTTATCTTGCTGTGGAAAACTTATATTTTCTTTTACAGATTTCAGCTTGAATACTAATTTATGCCCTTTAAGCAGTTTTATGCAACAGCAACCTCTACAGCAACAGTTGCTGTTGTAGATTTTCCAACAATTTTCATATGAAAATTATTCTCATCATAATCATCATCATCAGACTTATTTTTCCCAACTTCTTTTACCAGGTCTTCCTCCTTACACTTCTTTTACGAAATTTAACTTTTCATAATGCCTGGAGACAAGAATACCTTCAGGTTTTTGTTGAAAATACCAACAACAACAACAACAACAGCAGAAAAATAGGACCCTGTGAACTTGTGTCACATGCATCCAAAGACAGTCAGTTAGTCAGTCAGTCAGTCAGTGTCTCATAAGCAGAGATGAACTGAGATTTGAAAAATCACTTCCAGATTTTAAAATATGCTTGCCACTGAAGAGATTTATTTATAGCAGCAGCAGAAACAGTAACACCAACAGCAGTAGCAGCAACTGTAAGTAAAAGAAAGAAAAAAGGAGAGGAAAAATTATTTACGAAATGGTGGGGGAAAATCTAAAGAAATTAAATTAAAAATTAAATGAAAATTTTAAATGGGAAAATTATTTCATTCTCAGCAAATATTTTCATACGTATGATAGCATAGCACAGCACAGGCCAACGAATTCCTGCAGAGGGTGGGAGGTTAAATTGAAAATGAATTTGAATTTTAATTGCATAAATCAGCATATTCTGCTAATAATGTGCAGGATAATTTTAAAAAAAGCAATAAAAAAATTTAAGAAAACAATGAGAAATGCTTGGAAGAAATACAATAAAACAATACTTAACTGCAAAGAAATTTTTAGGGCTAAGAAAACGATTGCTGCAGCACTCCATTAGTATATTTAGGCTGTAGAATAGTCAGCCGGATTTAATGGGCGCACATTCAAGTGCAAAATACATTCTGATAAACCGTAAGTTAAGACACAATTATAGAGAATGCTGTGGAGCTAGGTTCAAGTTTAGGTTAGAGGACGTGTACTTGCCAATTGAGACAAGTACAGTACCCGGAGGTCCAGTTGACCCTTTGTACAACGTCCTAAAGGCAAGAGGATAATAAAGGGTGTTTTTTTATAGAGGTATAGAACTTTAAGTTGCAATAAAACAACGATGGATTATTCGATTGACATGAATTTTATTTATCCGAAAGATAATCTTGTGGCATTACATTTTAAATATGATTTCTGGCATATGACCGCCACCGCTGGCGCGGATGTAGTCCAATCTGGACGTCCAATTTTCGATGACGTTTTCCAACATTTGTGGCCGTATATCGGCAATAATACGGCGAATGTTGTCTTCCAAATGGTCAAGCGTTTGTGGCTTTACCACATAGACCAATGACTTTACATAGCCCCACAGAAAGTAGTCTAGCGGTGTTAAATCACAAGATCTAGGGGGCCAATTCACAGGTCCAAAACGTGAAATTAGGCGGTCACCAAAAGTGTCTTTCAATAAATCTATTGTGGCACGAGCTGTGTGATATGTTGCGCCGTCTTCTTGAAACCACATCTCCTGGACATCATGGTTATTCAATTCAGGAATGAAAAAGTTAGTAATCATGGCTCTATACCGATCACCATTGACTGTAACGTTCTGGCCACCATCGTTTTTGAAAAAGTACGGACCAATGATTCCACCAGCCCATAAAGCGCACCAAACAGTCAGTTTTTCTGGATGTAACGGTGTTTCCACATACACTTGAGGATTACCTTCACTCCAAATGCGGCAGTTTTGTTTGTTGACGTAGCCATTCAACCAGAAGTGCGCTTCATCGCTAAACAAAATTCGCTTATGAAAATCGGGAACAACGGTAATCTCGTTTTGGGCCCATTCGACGAATCTACGCCTTACTTGATGATCGTTTGGCTTCAAATCTTGCACGAGTTGGATTTTGTAAGCACGCAAACCAAGATCCTTCCGCAAAATCTTCCATAAAGTGGATGATGATGGAGAATAAATCACTTGACAGCTGTTAAATCGGTCGCCATCTTGAAAAGTAATGCCAACTTAAAGTTCTATACATCTATAAAAAACACCCTTTAGATAGGGAATGAGGTGAGGAATTAGGAAAGGGAGAACGAGGAGGCAGAGGAATTACACAAACTAACGAAGCACACAAGAGAGCGCGACTACACTATTGAAGCGCTAGCACTTCTCAACCGGCTCTAACTGATAATGAATCTATGGAGAGCTTTTATGTCGGCTCTCGACACAGATTTCAAACCCTCAAAAAAGCCCTTGCCAGGGGTCTTCAACCTCAGCATACTAAGGGAGCGACAGTTACAGAGAAGGTATTCGATGGTCTACAACTGCTCCTCATCGCAACAATAGTTCGGCTGGGATCCGTTCCAGATCCTTGTCAGCGATATAATCTCACAGTGCCCCAAATAAACCCAATAAATCTTATGCAAGCCCAGCAGCCAATCTGTTTTTACACTGTCTACAGTAGGCCATTTTTTATTCACGCCGAGGAGGGGTAAATGTACCTAACCGCACCATAGACGAAGTCGTCACAACCTCCGTGTGTGGGGCCCTCACCCACTAAATCCCCCCTCGTCCCGTGGACTTGTTGTGCCCACTCCGGAACTACGGTGGTATTACTTCGGAGTGGAGTCCCTTTGGCCCTTTGGCCCCTGCGTCCGCGTCCGGATTGCGTGTCGAAAGTTGAAGAGACATCTAAGTGTCTCCACTATTCCTTTCTTCCAGGCCCCTGCTTCGAATTTCGCTTGACACGTGTGCCAGTTTCATCCATGCCGGTGTGCCCACATGTTCCGCAGCCTCAAAATCCCACTTCTTCAGTCTTAGAATGCTCTCCACGTAATTCACCACCGAGGTCCAATTTCCACTACTCGCAATCATAACCCCGACAATGTTACCGGCAGTGATCGTCCCAACTATCGACGTCAGTGCAGAGCGATAGCTCTGCCAGCGTACACACTCGAATACGGTGTGCTCTGCGTCATCAATTATCTCCCCTTCCTCGTAAAGACAGTAAGGGGAGGCGGTCTTGCCCATTCTGTGCACATATTTTTTAAAATATCCGTGACCCGATAGCATCTGTGTAACGTAGTAGTTTATCTCACCAAATTTCCGACCAATCCATGGCCTTCGGTTAGGAATAAGTCTCGCGATCCATCTTCCTCTATCTTCCTCGTTCCATCGTTGTTGCCATTTTGAAATGGTGTTTTCCCTGAAATGAGCGGTTATGTGACTTCCAGCCGATTTCGCCCTATAAATCTCCATCCATATCCAGTGTTTCGGCCCAAATTTCGCTCCCAGCAGGCCATAGACACCTAGAAACATAACAACTCGATCCATTCCCCCAATGCCTTTGCACTTCCCCTCTAACCCATTGATGAGGCCGTAGAGGTGGCAGATTGAAGGATTTGAACAGCTATCACATCGCCCTCAGAAAGTTAACCTAATCTAGCGAGAGCATCCGCCGTCTCATTACCAAGTATCCCGCTATGACCCGGAACCCAGCATAGATAGTTTTGGTCTGGTCCAAAAGTCCCCTTAACGACTCCTTGCACTCGCGTATGAGCCATAATTTGCACCAGATGCTGTGGAACTAACAGAAGCGATATTTTCGTCAATGCGTACATTGCTATGAGGCGCAGATCTAAACACGTTGGTAACGCTTCCAGTCTCTTCAGATTTCGCTATAATCCTGCCAATTCCTTGCACAGTACTTGAATTCTAACGACCATAATCACCCTGTAATACTCGAAAAGTATGCACTTTTGAATCATCACTTTTGCCGTCAGTTTTCAATATTTTTTACGTATTCTTCGGTTGTTTAACGATTTATATTCGTAACTAGCAAATCTTTCATTAAATAAATAAAACCCCTTAATGGATAACTCGATATAACACAACAGCATTTAAACGCCGCGCTCTTTACTACCACTTCACTAAGAATATTGCTGTCACTTAGTTTTCCATCGTTGATTTTCAGTTTGGCAACTTCGAGAATTAACTGTGTTGATTTGTTATTGTTTTTCTCTTTATTTTACTCATCTTACCACAGGTCCTACTTGATTACATGATACTACACTACGATTTCCGTTGTCCAAATGTCTAACATACGAGCAGATGTAATAATTACCGACAACGCCATTGTTTCTGACAGCCGGGTGGCTGTTAGGGTACTGGGTTCTACCATAACAATATTTCCGACTGACGAACACCATTCTTTAAGCAAGACGATACAGCATAGCAGTCCAGAGACATTGTGGTAATTCAGGAAACTTTAGGGTCGTTGAAATGGCCAGACGCGTGCACGGAAAATCTGTTCAAACTCCAAGGAACGTGCTGAGCGTAGTCGTCAGAGTCATTACAAGATAATGCATTCTGGGTACCCATTGCATTTGACTTCTGTGGGAGTTGTAGAGCGGTTCAAATGGACGTGGTGCAACCATGAAAATTTTAGGAAAGTTCTCTACATTAATAAAAAGTGCGCGGAAAATCTGTTCAAAACCCAAGCAACATGCTGAGCCATTACTAGATAATGCATTCTGAGTACCCATTGCTTTACAGTTCAGCAGACTAATGGCGAACATTGGAGGCCCGCTACCGGCGAGACGGAGACTCCTGATGGAGATTGGAAACAGCATTATGCTTTATGGGAGCGAAATTTGGGCCGAAACACTAGATGTTAAGAAGAGGGCAAACTCACTTGTATCGGTACAGAGAACGGCTGCATTGTGTATCGCGTCGGCATACTGCACAGTGTCCGCTCCAGCCGTACTGGTGATAACGGGTATAATCCCTGTGGATCTGCTGGCACCAGAGCGGATGGAGATTTATAAGGCGAAATCGGCTGGAAATCACATAACCGGTTACTTCAGGGAAAACACCATTTCAAAATGGCAACAACGATGGAACGAGAAAGATAGAGGAAGATGGACGTCGAGACTTATTCCGGACATAAGGCCATGGATTGGTCGGAAATTTGTAGAGATAAACTACAACGTTACACAGATGCTATCGGGTCACGGATATTTTAGAAAATATCTGCACAGAATGGGCAAGACCGCCTCCCCTTACTGTCTTTACGAGGAAGGGGAGGGGAGGGAGCACACTGTTTTCGAGTGTGCACGCTGGCAGAGCTATCGCTCTGTACTGACGTCGATAGTTGGCACGATCACTGCCGGTAACATTGTCGGGGTTATGATTGCGAGTAGTGAAAATTGGACCTCGGTGGTGAATTATCTTGACCTTGATCTTGAGGCTGCAGAACGAGTAAGCATGTCGGCGTAGGTGATACTGTCACAAGTGCTAAGCGAAACCGAAACGATGATTTAGACGAAAGGAATAGTGGAGACGCTTAGATGTCTCTTCAACTTTCGGTACGCAATCCGGACGCGGATGTGAACATGGAGAGGCCAAAGGACCGAAAGGACTCCACTCCGAAGTAATACCACCGTAGTACCCATTGCTTTGGACTTTTACGGAAGTTGAGGCAAAATAAGGATGCAGTTCTTCATTTGTTGCGAACATGGCCAACATTATGGCGTATAGGATGTTAGCTGGACTTCTACTAAGCAGACGATCTCACTAAACTGTCGAGGATGGAAATTGTTAGTTGAAGTGATTGTTATGGCTTCGTGAGTTAAGAAGTTTCGATTGCTTTTACGACAAAGATATCAGCCCTAAGCCGTACGTGGCCTTCAGAGTTGACAACCATCCTGAGCAGTGACACCATCAGATGGTGATGATGAAGAAAGAGGTCGTACAATAACTAACGATGGCGAATATTTTAAGCAAGAGACTTCCAAACTCTTCTGATCTGTAATACCATCAGATGATGATGATGATGAAGGAAGAGGGCGTACAATAACTAACAATGGCGAATATTTTAAGCAAGAGACTTCCAAAATCTCCTGAGCAGTGACACCATCAGATGATGATGATGAAAGAAAGAGGGCGCACAATAACTAACAATGGCGGATATTTTAAGCAAGAGACTCCTCAAAATCTGTGTAAAAATCGTCTACATTTTGTAAGTTGTACAGAATATTCCAATAAACCAAAACCTTTCCTTGTAATTATTTATCCAAAAATAAAAATAAAAAAATAATTGAAATAAAATCGTATATGTGGGCCTATTTCTCATACTACCTTAAGGGATAAGACAGAACTTTTTTTTGACTTCAAAAGCTTTTACGTAAAACACGGCTGCTATTATCTGGTATGGGTTGGCTAATTAAACTCATTATCGTATGATAGTTAAACAGAGTCATTAAAAATCATGATGGTCAAGTCATTCCAACCATGGCACCACCATTCCCTTTTGTCTTCAATGTTGGCTTCATGTTATGTTTTAGCCAAACGACATAAATAGCGTTTGATTGCATCAGTTTATGGTCAGTTGAGTATAAGAGTTGTGTTCAATAAGGCTTTAAAAAATGCAGAAAATCCTATGGCTGGTATTTATAGGCTCGGCAGCGACAAAGCCGATGGCAGGTAGAAATTGTACAAGAGTCGGATGTAACATTTTGCTGCCCATGGAGACCGGAAATTATGATTTGGCTTTTGTGTTAAATTTTACGCGTTATTTGCATGGCATTTATCAGTTTCGTAGTTTCGTTGCGTTTAGCGAGAGACGTGAATATAATCGGGCACAACACATTATTGTACGGCCCCTGGAGCAGGCCTTAATGGAGGAATTTCGTACACCGGTTGTGACATGGGGCCGTAATAGAAATTCTCGTCTATGCCTTAGTCTGGGCTTGAACAATTTAATTTTCATTTACATTAGCAGTGTTCATGATCCTATACTCGACGTAGTTAGTCGCGCCACGGAGGGTATGCACAACATGCCGATGATTTTTATTTTTAAACGCATTATTAATCCAGCGCCCAATCTACGCGAAATACGACAGTTTTTTAACTGGTGTTGGCAAGAGAATATTTTAAATGTGGCCTTAACGTATCAGGTTATACGTCATCATTGGCGTGGCACTAATACCACCGTTGATATACGTAATGAAGTGTTCAATTATACGCCATTTCCGGAAATGCGTATTTTAAACGTTACCCAGCTGGTGCTAAGGAATCGTGGCAACTTTATAAGGGACAGCATTAAGAATGTTCATGGCTATCGCTTTCAAACGCCCATGTTTATGGATACGCCCACAGTGTTTTTGGTAAGTGACTGATAAGCTAAGCTTCATTCATTTTCAAAATATTTTGAAGTTTCTTTTTTTTTTTTTACGCAGTCCGACTACGAAAGTCATTCTGGCAGACGTATTCAGAACTTTATAACCGGTACCGCAGGGCGTACATTCCACGAATACTTGCATTTTGTAAACGGTTCGGTACGTCTCAAGCCCACACACATCCTCAGCTATTATCACTTTCAAAAGGAGACACTCACCTATGCAGCGGAACGTAAAATTGACATTGGCATACATCCCTACTCTTCATTATTGCCTAATGCCAACCAAACCGAGGGAAGTTATCCCATAGGCCATACCAAGGCCTGTATTATAGTGCCCGTAATACCCGAAATAGCTCATGGCCAATATATTATACATACGCTGCCTTTGACCATATGGTTGTTATGGTTATTGGAACTGTTAAGCCTTTTTATAATACAGTGTATACACTTGGGTCAACTGAATATAGGCAGCGGAATTTTATACTCCTTTAGAACCCTTATGGCCCAGCCTTTAACTATCCACGAGTTCGAAAAACGTCGCGGCCTGTTCAGGTCCCTGCATCTGTTTGTTATACTTCTAAGCGTTCTGGTCAATTCAGGCTTTAGTGCCTCATTAACCTCGATTTTAAGCACCACACTGGTAGGCAAGCAAATTACTTCCGTAAATGATCTCTTGAAATCGAACCTTAAGATCATGCTTAGCCAATACGAAAGGGAAGTCTATTTCGATCAGGATCTACTGCCCAAACAATTGGAAAAGATTTTGCTAATCGTCAATGAGTCCGTAGTGTCTGATCATAGGGATATTTTAAACACATCCTACGCCTATATTGTTAACACCCAGGAATGGCGTAAATATGACTTCCAGCAGCAACTCTTGTGGCTACCGAAATTCCGCATCGCCCATACTAAAGATCTATGCACTGTGAATCAGTTTAGCAGATTTCCCGTACAATGGGATTCGCCATTTCTTAAGAGTTTGGAACAATTTATCATTATGAGTACGGATTCAGGTCTTAGAGAGGCTTGGTATAATTGGAGCATTTATCAGGCCACCAGATTAAGGTTGATTAAAATGTTTAAACCCGAAAAGGAAAATGATTATAGGCCCTTTACTATCAATCATTTTCTGAATATAATTTTTGGTTATTTTTTATATTCGGCCATAAGCATTTTGGTCTTTTGTGGCGAATTAATATGGTCTCGTAGAGAAAAACTAAAAGGTCAAAGGTTACTCAAGAAAAATCGCGAACACAAATGGAGAAAATTAGTGTGGCTGCATAGAGAGGAAATTAAGAAATTAAACAAAATGGAAAGGAAGAAAACTAATAGAGGGCAGAAAAATTAAAATTTAAAAGGACAAAATAAAGTTCAAAGGTCATTCAAAAAAAAAAAAAACAAAGGAAACGAAACAACTAGACAGAAAATGGAAAATAATTGTAATATAAAAATTTTAATTAATTTTCTGATATTTTCATAGTGAAAGGTCAAAGGTCATACAAAAACCCGAACCAAAACCCAATTAAACACAATAAAAATCAAGCACAACCTCAAATTATGAAGAATTATTAGAAAAACTGTAACTAAAGTATTTAAACGTTTTAAAATATTGAAAGGTCAAAGGTCAGATAAACAAAAAAAAAAAAAAAAAAAAAAAAAAAAAAAAAAAAGGAAACGAAACAACTAGACAGGAAATGTAAAATAATTATAATATAAAAGATTTAATTAATTTTCTGCTATTTTCATACTGAAAGGTCAAAGGTCATACAAAAAACCAGAACCAAAACCAAATTAAACACAATAAAAATCAAGCACAACCTCAAATTATGAATAGTTATTAGAAAAACTGTAACTAAAGTATTTAAATGTTTTAATATATTGAAAGGTCAAAGGTCAGATAAACAAAAAAAGAAAACAAAATAAACGAAACGAAACAAATAGACAGGAAATGGAAAATAATTATAATATAAAAGTTTTAATTAATTTTCTGCTATTGTCATACTGAAAGGTCAAAGGTCATCCAAAAAAAAAAACCAGAACCAAAACCCAATTAACACAATAAAATCAAGCACAACCTCAAATTATGAAGAATTATTAGAAAAACTGTAACTAAAGTATTTAAATATTTTAAAATATTGAAAGGTCAAAGGTCAAATAAACAAAAAAAAGAAAATAAACGAAACGAAACAACTAGACAGGAAATGGAAAATAATTAGAATATAAAAATTTTAATTAATTTTCTGATATTTTCATAGTGAAAGGTCAAAGGTCATACAAAAAACCCAGAACCAAAACCCAATTAAACACAATAAAAATCAAGCACAACCTCAAATTATGAAGAATTATTAGAAAAACTGTAACTAAAGTATTTAAACGTTTTAAAATATTGAAAGGTCAAAGGTCAAATACACAAAAAAAAAATTTTATGTTAAATAAACTACTTAGCAAGCAATGAAACACTTCAAAATATAAACGCTTCATGTAAAAAATTTAATATGTGTGTTTAAAATAATTTGGTATATTGAAAGGTCAAAGGTCATGCAAAAAGAACGACAAAAACTTAGACAAAGTAAAAATAAAGCACGGCAAGTCTAAAATTAAAAAAAATTATATGTTTAAAATCATTGAAAGGTTAAAGGTCATGCAAAAATTAGTGTATTGAAAGGTCAAAGGTCATATAAAAAGATCGACAAAAATTAGTAAAACATAAAGCACGGCAATGGTCTAAATTTAAAAAAAAATTATATGTTTAAAATCATTGAAATGTCAAAGGTCATACAAAAAATTAGTATATTGAAAGGTCAAAGGTCATGCAAAAAGAACGACAAAAATTAGTTAAAAGGCACGACAATGGTCTAAAATTTAAAAAAATTATATATTTAAAATCATTGAAAGGTCAAAGGTCATACAAAAAATTAGTATATTGAAAGGTCAAAGGTCATACAAAAAGAACGACAAAAAAAATTTGTAAAAATAAAGCACGGCAATGGTCTAAAATTAAAAAAATATATGTTTAAAATCATTGAAAGGTCAAAGGTCATACAAAAAATTAGTATAATGAAAGGTCAAAGGTCATGCAAAAAGAACGACAAAAATTAGTAAAAAATAAAGCACGGCAATAATCTAAAATTAAAAAAATTATATGTTTAAAGTCAATCATTGAAAGGTCAAAGGTCATACCAAAAAAAAAAAGACAAAGAAAGTCAAATAATCTAAAAACAAATCATATAAATAATGAAAGATGTAAGGAATTATTCGAAAAATTTTAATTTAGGTATTCAAAATCGTTTAGAGGTCAAAGATCATCTAAGCGATAATGCGGAGAAAGAAGAGACACAATTTAATTCCAGCAAAGAAACAATGCTTTCCATACGGCCAATTGAAATTTCCATTGCTTCAAGGACTTTTGAATTCTTTATTCCATTCAACATTTAAACCCTGTGAAATTCCAAATTGTTTTTTAAAACTTTTATAGCCTCATGTCTGTAGAATTCTAAGACCATAGTCTCTATTTGCTAATCGTGTGTATTGAAAAAAAATAAAACAAAACAAAACAAAAAACGAGAGAAAATTGTGTGAAGAATAGAAATGCAAAAAACGGATTTCTTTTCTTATCATTTATTTGTAGGAGATTTTCTTTTTATATTCTTATATGCTGCTCTAAATGAAATTTAATTTATCATTTTGCCTCGAAAGAGAGAGAGAGAGAGAGAGAGAGAGAGAGCTAGAGGGAGAGACAGAGGGAAAAGAAGTGTTCAATGTTTATTTTATAATTTTTTTCTTTTTTTTTTTGAAGATTTTTGCCTCATGAATGTTAAAGAATTTTTCTGCCCTCTATATCCCCTACAAATATCGAAAATATTTTTTATTATTGCTATCGTAGCTTAAAAAGAGTAGAAAGCAAACTTAAAGCAAAAGTTTTCGGTGAGCGGATAAAGAATAAATAAAAAGAAAATTCTTCGAAAATATACAGAATTTGTATCAGTTTATTTAATATTCAATAATACAGTGCAGCACAAAATTAAGCACTCACCTCTAGGAATAATAAAATTGTTTAAATTCAGAACAAATAAATATTTTTATAAGTGTGACCCTTGACCTATTATGCAGACAATGAAGCAGTAGCAAGGCAATCATCTTGGATAGCAAACTAAGGTTAGGTTAGGTTAGAGGACGTGTACTTCTCAATTAAGGCAAGTACAGTACCCAGAGGTCGAATTGGCCCATTGTACAACGTCCTAGTTTTTCACACCACTTATGTTGTGTGTGTTAATTTTCATACATGAGTGGTGGAACCTACAGTTTAAAGTCGACTCCGAACGACAAGTTTTTTGAGAAACTTTTTCATGGCAATTTTATTTACTCTCAGAGTTTTTGCCAGAAATCTGCTGAGAGGAAGTCGGCGAAGAAATACTTTTTGTATTTTGTCTTGATGTCTGGCCCGGGGTTCGAACCCTGGCTTTACGTCTAATAAGCCAAGGCATTACCTACTAGACCACGGTGACCATATTGTTTAAATTCAGAACAAATAAATATTTTATTCGTGTGATCCTTGACCTATTATGCAGACAATGTAGCGGTAGCAAGGCAAGCATATTGGAATATGAATACACCACGTAGGTAGCAACTTTTCTTTGTTAACGCCAGAAAGCAATCGCTATAAGCTAGGCTAGCAATTTTAAAAATGTATACTAATCGGAAGACCTTGTAATCAAAACAATTGAAATCTATGGCGCTATGGTCTCGCTTTAGCGATACGGCATCTTGAAACCTAGTTTGTGTAAACTATGACTACTGTGGCGATCTTTATAACGAGTGTTCTTAGTCATCTAAGGGATTGCTTACTTACTTTCTTACTTCCTTGACCATTACAACCCTTCTTACACCACCCATGCTATGTGTGCTAATTTTATCCGTGAGTGACGGAACCTACAGTTTAACTTCGATTGCCAACAATAAATTTGAGAAACTTTTCAAGGCAATTTTATTCTACTCTTAGTGAGAGGAAGCTGCCGAAGAAATATTTTGTTTTTCATATTTTAGACGTCTAAGTTAGGGTTTGAACCAGGGACTCATTATACTATCTACTCGAATACGGCGAACTTAACTTAATCGGCTTTCGAGAGACTTATGAGGCTAAATAATGACTAAAAAAACTGTCACTATGCGAATTCGGTATTAGCTTATATAGATTGGTAATAAAAGCATATTTACTGACAGTAAATCGCCCAATGTATGCCCAGAAAAGGTGTTCCCAGAACTAAGGAGATAACAGTTACTCTCATATAGGTTTCTGTATACAAGGTTTAATGAATGAATGCTAAAAATTTAGTAAAAATCTTGTGATTACGAAAAAAAATTTTGTGAATGACCTTTGACCATTCAATACAAAACTTTGAAAACGGGTAAGTAAATACCTAAAGTTTAGATATATTGCCAAAAAAATTTAAAATTATTTTGAATTTCTTTTAAATTATTAATATTTTTAGGAATGACCTTTGACCTTTCAATACAAAACTTTGAAAACGGGTAAGTAAATAACAACAATTTAGATTTATTGCCAAAAATATGTATAATTACTTCGAATTTCTTTTAAATTGTAAATATTTTTAAGAATGTCCTTTGACCTTTCAGTACAAAACTTTGAAAACGGATAAGTAAATACCAAAAATTTAGATTTATTGCCAAACATAATTATTATTACTTCGAATTTCTTTTAAATTGTTAATATTGTTAAGAATGACCTTTGACCTTTCAATACAAAACCTTGAAAACGGGTAATTAGATACTAAAAAATTTAGATTTTATGCCAAAAATATTTATAATTCTTTTGAATTTCTTTTAAATTGTTAATATTTTTAAGAATGACCTTTGACCTTTCAATACAAAACCTTGAAAACGGGTAATTAGATACCAAAAAATTTAGATTTATTGCCAAAAATATTTATAATTCTTTTGAATTTCTTTTAAATTGTTAATATTTTTAAGAATGACCTTTGACCTTTCATCAAGAAATGTTATAAATCAAAAAAAAAAATCACCTAAAATTTAAGTTCTTTTATCTAGAATTTATGTTCTGCAAATTTTTTTGCAAATTAATTAATGTTTTCTTTTAAATTGTTAATATTTTAAAGAATGACCTTTGACCTTTCATGAAGAAATGTTATAAATCAGAAAATAATCGCCTGAAAGTGAATTTCTTTCATATAGAATTTATGTTCTGCACAATTTTTTCAAATTAATTAATGTTTTCTTTTAAATTGTTAATATTTTTATGAATGGCCTTTGACCTTTCATGATGAAATATTATAAATCAGAAAATAATCACCTGAAAGTGAATTTCTTTCATATAGAATTTATGTTCTGCAAAATTTTTTCAAATTAATTAAGGTTTTCTTGGGATGACCTTTGACATTTAACGAAATTCCCCTTGGAAAACTAATAAAATTAAGGAATATTTTAGAAAATCCTAATAAAAACTACTTTTTTCACTTACTATGAAAACTTTAGCCATTGAAACATATTGCTTTACAGCCATATTTGGAAAAACGTTGCAAACATTTGGCCAAAAATACAATTTGAGTAACATTTCACTTGTCACATTAAGAATTCATAAAAGATATTCAAAGACTATACAAGAGACAACTCAAAAAAACTATCATCATTTGCTAGGAGGCAAACATATACATACGGCAACAAAGTTTTCAACTTACGAGTGCCACAATACGTACAACGAAGGGTCCTTACTTGCAGCAACAACTTCAACTGAAATTATAGCACTTTTCTTATTGCATTATTTAATATTTTTGTTGTTGCTGTTGTTGCTGCTGCTGTTGTTAGTAGGATTTTGAAAATAAAATCATATTGATTCTTAAGCCTTTACAATGACACCAAAAGCAACAACAAGAAAATCTTAAGATGCCAAAAGTGGCATAAGAAATGCAATATGCCTGCCTCACTCATATGCCACTACAGAAGAGAGAAGCAGAATATCAGCCACATCAACATCAGCTAGCGTATGAGTGTAAGCACCAGAAGGTGAAAAAGGTAAGTCAGTCAGCCAGTCAGTCAGTCAGTTGCTCAAGTTTAATATGTAAAGCCTTAAGGCCGATAAGATAGTTGGGTTATAACTATGTGAACTTTTATCAAGTGTAAGTGAGAGATAGAAAGAGAGACAGAGTGTGATGGAAAAGAGAAAGGCAAGGCTTGGTAACATAGCAATTTAGACTTAAAAGATACTCAAGGCATTCGCAATAGAAATCATGTGGAAAATACAAAACTTTGAAATACAAATTGTAGACATTTTCCAAATGAATACCTAAGCACAATACCTACAGAGAGACGATGGCTTACGAAACGTTTGTCAAAATGGATAACATTAGGGTACGATATATTTAAAAAACATTTAAAAGACACAATTGATGCACAAGGAATGCTAAAACGTGGCAAACTAATAATTTTCACAATATGACCTTTGACCTGTTATTAAATTTAAATCCAATAATTAACAAATTAACAAGAAATCCCCTAAAACAAATACAATTTCAAGCCATACAATCAAATATAATCCTTTTAAACTGCTCTTGACCTTACCGTAGAACTATTTTTCTTGTAATGGGTGATTTTTTAAGAGCTATAGGAAAAATTTTCAAAAGAAACACATACATTTCAGAAAAATGCATGAAATCTTTATTTGAATCGATAGTACGGTCCATATAATTTAATGTTTGAAGATTATTTCATGCAAATGTTGATCGCGACTGCGCCTCAAAGGGTCCATCCGCTTAGTCCAATTTTGGCATACTTTTTCCAACATTACGTCCGGTATCTCACGAATAAATGCTTCAATGTTGTCTTCCAATGCGTCAATTGAAGCGGGCTTGTCTGTATAGACATCATGAGCTTTAACATAGCCCCACAAAAAATAGTCTAAAGGCGTTAAATCGCACGATCTAGGTGGCCTATTGATCGGTCCCGAACGTGAAATAAAATGTTCACTGAACTCGCCTCTCAATAAGTCCATTGTTGCGCGTGCTGTGTGGCATGTGGCACCGTCTTGTTGAAACCACATGTCATGCAAGTCAAGCTTCTTGAATTTTGGGCAAAAAAAAAAGTTGGATATCATCTCACGGTAGCGCTCACCATTCACAGTTACGTTACGATTCGCAGCATACTTCTTCAATGTACGGTCCAATGATGCCACCAGCCCATAAACCGCACCAAACTGTGACTTTTTCTGGATGAATTGGTAGCTTTTGCAATTGTTTCTGGCTGATCTTCACTCCAAAATCGACAATTCTGCTTATTTACGTATCCATTGAGCCAAAAATGAGCTTCGTCGCTGAACACAATTTTTCGATAAAGAAGTGGATCTTCGGCCAACTGTCCACAAGAGCCCATTCACCAAAAATTCTGCGTTGCGGTAGGTCGTTCGGCTGCAGTTCTTGCCCGAGCTGTATTTTGAAAGGCTTCACACCTAAATCCTTCCGCAAAATTTTCCACGTTGTTGAGTAACAGAGGCCCAATTGCTGCGAACGGCAACGAATCGATAATTGATGGTCATCATTAACACTGGCCGATACAGCTGCGATATTTGCTTCAGTTCGCACTCTACGTAAGCGTGTTGGTGGTTTAATGTCCAACAATGTAAATTTGGTGCGAAATTTAGTCACAATAGGCCGAATAGCCGCTTCAGTGGGTCGATTAAACCGACCATAAAATGGAAGAAGCGCGCGATGAACTTTCTTAACAGAGCACGCATTTTGTTAATAAAATTCAATGATTTGCGCAAGCGTTGTTCGTTTGTAAGACGATTCATGGTTACATTTTAGACCAAACTGAAGATGTTTGACAGTGAAACAAAACACGAAACGTGCGTGAGCTGTTTAAAGCAGGGTTGCCAAAAAGAAAATAGCTAAAAAATCACCCCTTAATTGTTTGACCTTTTGACCTGTCAATAAATTTTAAAATTTTGTTTTTAAATTAAAAGTAAATCCCATAAGACAATTAAAACTGCAAGCAAAAATAGGAAAATATAGTTTTTAAATGAACTTTGAGTTTGATCTACAACAATATTTCTTGCACCCTTGTTGGCCTTTGACCTTTCATTAAATTTAAAGTTACATAAATCAAACGTAAATCCCATAAGACAATTAAAACTGCAAACAAAAACAGGAAAATATGGTTTTAAAATGAAATTTGACCCTTCACCTACAATATTTTTTGGACCCTTGTTGACCTTTGACCTATTATTAAATTTAAATCAAATAATTAACAAATTAACTAGAAATCCCCTAAAACAACCACAAATGCAAGCCATACAATCAAATGTAATCCTTTTAAACGGTTCTTGACCTTACCGTAGAGCAATACTTCTTCTAATTATTTGACCTTTTGACCTGTTAATAAATTTTTAAAATTAGTTTTTAAATAAAAAGTAAATCCCATAAGACAATTGAAACTGCAAGCAAAAACAGGAGAATTTAGTTTTTAAATAAACTTTGACCTTGTTGACCTTTGACCTTTCATTAAATTTAAAGTTGTAAATCCCTTAAGTAGTAAAATATTATATTTTTAAAATGACCTTTGAATAAGCCACAGAAGACCTCTGCAGAAATCCGGCCTAATTGACCTTTCAACCAAAATAAGTTTTTAAAGAAATTTCTTTTATCTTCATCATGAGTTTTATGTTGTGCCCTATTGTTACTCAATATCACACAGACATTCGTAGTCGACAATTGTATTTTCACTATTTTAGAGATTCATTTCCAATTCTCAAGTACAAAATTTCTTCCTTTTCTTCCTCGAAAGGCATGGGATTGAGAAGTAGCCGAAATTGTTTGTTGATGAAGTGCTTCGATACAGGATCAGTGGAAAGAAGTTAATTGAGGAAAGTAGCTCTTAGTTGTGCAACAAAAACGAAAAAAAAAACAATTTTAGTTGTTGAGTTACAAAAAAAATAAGAGAATATTAAGCGGGCCGTAACCCTATGTTGGGATGTGTTAGAGAATTTCACACACTTTAGGCCTTAAAACCTGTCAAACATAATAAAGGGTTACAAACACAAGGACTAATGTATTCTTGAGGCATTTAGGATTAAGAAATGAAACAAATTTTTGCAGGGAATGTATTCCACTTTTAAGGTAAGTCTAGTTGGGAATGGTTCCGTAATTACCAGGGGTTCTACAGAGCATTAATGAGCCCAAGAACTCCGCTCTTAGCTACAAAAAGCATTTTGTTCCTTTCTGTAGGAATAATAAAATGGCGAATTTTGAACCGCCGTAGTTGAATGATGTCTAGTTATTGCTCTCTATGGCTAGGTAGACGGGTGTCATTCGGCTTAGGAAACTTTCCAGGAAGTACAACACCTTTGCGAGGATTAAGGAAGCGAAAGAAAGAACTTAGTACATAAAATGCAGACAGGGGTGCTCTAAATATGAGAAGAAGTTTTATCTTTATTTAAAGTGGATCTACTATTCTGTTTTTCAGTTCTCATGTGTGGCTGTATTGAATGGTAGTTGGATTTAGGGATGGCGAATGAAGTCCAAATTTATCGATAACTTACATTTTCTATCTACATCAGGTGGGGGTGGTAATAAAACCACTAACGAGAAGGAAAGGGAAGAAGTTGTAAAGTAAGTACTACTTTTCAGACTTCATTGTGGATAATTCTGGAACTTCTTCAGGTAGGGGTGGTAATAAAACCACTAACGAGAAGAAAATGGAAGAAGTTGTAAAGTAAACTCCAAATTTGTCGATAACTAACATTTTCTATAGTAAATCTGTCGATAACTTGCATTTTTGGGCATATCGGAAGTAATTAGTACTACTTTTCAGAATTCACTGTGGATGATTATGCGACTACATCAGATGGGGGGAGGGGGTGGTAATAAAACTACTAACGAGAAGGAAAGGGAAGAAGTTGTAAAGTCCAAATTTGCCGATAACTAACTTTTTCTATAGCAAATCTGTCGATAACTTGCATTTTTGGGCATATTGGAAGCCATTAGTACGACTTTTCGGCCTTCATTGTGGATAATTCTGGAACTACTTCAAGTAGGGGGTGGTAATAAAACTACTAACGAGAAGGAAAGGGAAGAAGTTGTAAAGAAAAGTCCAAATTTGTCGATGACTAACATTTTCTATAGTAAATCTGTCGATAACTTACATTTTTGGGCATATCAGAAGCCATTAGAATACTTTTCAGACATCATTGTGGATGATTCTGGGACTACATCAGGTGGGGGTGGTAATAAAACTACTAACGAGAAGGAAATTCTTGAGGCTTTTTGAAGAAAGCCTTGCGCTTGGCAAAATGAGTTTGAATATGCCAAGATTCCAAAGGTAATCGATTAAATCATATGAACTCTGAGCCCGGAATTCATGGACTTTAACAAGCTGCCGGCAGGGGAATTTGTAATCAGACAGGGATCGGTGTAATGGTCACGCGATCTTTACGAATGTATTGAAGGAGACTGGTTTTGAAGCCTACACGATCGGTCAAATTTTTAAGCACATTATCGATTGTGTGCAGCTGTATTTCACCAATGGCTTCACGAATATTGTCCTTTAAAGCATCCATTGTCTCTTGCTTGTCGGCGTAACACTTATCTTTGACGGCACCCCACAAATAATAGTCCAACGGTGTCAAATCGCAGCTCCGAGGTGGCCAAACGACATCAGCTCTACGGATGATAATGCGATCTTCAAAAACAGGGCGCAAAACTTCGAGTGTAGCTTCGGCTGTGTGCCACGTAGCGCCGTCCTATTGAAACCAAATGTTGCCAATATCCTCCTCTTCAATTTTTGTGAATAAAAAATTCGTTCAACATAACGTTCAATAATAACGATCGCCATTGACTGTAACGGCCACTCCTTGGTCATTTTTGAAGAAAAATGACCCAATTATGCCTCTGGACCAAAATCCGCACCAAACAGTGATTCGTTTTGGGTGCGTCGGCTTTTCAATGTATGCGTGCGGGTTTTCTGTGCCCCAAATGTGACAATTTTGCTTGTTTACATACCTGCCCAGATCAAAATGAGCTTCATCTGAAAAGATTATTTTTTTTTGCCAAAATCGGCATCTTCTGGTGTAGGCTACTTCCTGGCCAGCCGAGGCAGGCATTTGAATGAAAATATTTTCCATTATTAACCGGAAGGATTGTAGTTTCAAATAAAAAAAGAAATTTGAGAAAATATTCAGTAGTTTTTTTTTAAAGCATTTTCAAAAAAAAGAAGTTATTTGGCGGACCCTATAGTGCTATTATCTCCATAAAGAGTACAATAAACTCCAGGCTATAGAGTTTGCGTTTAGCAAGGCTAGCTAGTCCGGGAACGGTGTTATATTGAAGGCACTAACGAGGTAATCTCTCTTTTCCTTCGATTTTCCCCGAAATTAGTTGGGTATAATTCCCCCAGAATTAATATTATAACACCAATACACAATTACATTTTAAACACACAAAGGCACATAGATACTCGTATACATTTCTAACGATAAGAAGATAGAGAAGACATTTTGAAAATATTATGAATGAAGATGAAAACATTACGACGACAGGTGCAAAATTATAAGATGATTGCTTTACTTGTTCGAAACTAAAGAAGAAGAAAGAACGAGAAAGAAGGACTCTCCCAGGATTTGAAGGCAACATATGGAGTAGCACAGTCATACAATCATTTGCTGATATTCATACAGTGTTCGAAAGTAAGAAAACTGAAGACATTTGTATATGATATCCGTATCCATATAACGTATCTGTGGATATATATTTTATTTCGTTATGATTTTTTACTGTCAAAATGTCAGGTTTTTTTTTGTTGGTTTTAGTTTTTGTTGGTAACACGTAATGATGTCTGTACAAAAATTTGGTAATATTGTCCCATTATAATAACCTTGGTAAACAACAAACTACTTTGGATACTGGGTGTGTAAGCTAAAATGGGGAGAATTTGAAAAGAATGGTGCTTTCTTTACAAAGGGAAATGTAAATGCCTTACGTCCTTACTTGTCGATAACATGGCAGAATATTCAAGATATTGTTACGTTTTTACGTTTTAAAACCCTTTGAAACATGAGCACGTAGATTGCAAATAAAATAAAAATAACTTGGTGTTTAGTTTTAATTAAAATTCTTTATTATTCGCACAATTCTGTGTGCCACTGTTCACAACTTGATGTAAACAACAACAATTGCTTTGTTTGTTATTCCTCTTTGCACTCTTTTGCGTAAATAATAACAATTATTAGTCAATTTGTTCGCCAGATCTTTGTAACGGTGATCTTCAAACCACGATTATTCCTTTCAGAAACACCACGTCTTCACACAAGACTGACCAATTAAGACATGTACAGTTTAAAGTCGACTCCGAACGACAGATTTTTGAGAAACTTTTTCATGGCAATTTTATGTACTCAGAGTTTTTGCCAGAAATCTGCTGAGAGGTAGTCGCCGAAGAAATACTTTTTGTATTTTATTTTGATGTCTGACCTGGGGCTCGAACCCTAGCTTTACGTCTAATAAGCCAACACACTACCTACTAGACTACGGCGACTTCTTGCCAGATCTTTATAACGGAGATCTTTAAACCACGATTACTTTCTTCAATCACACCGCGTTTTCATACAAGACTGACTGAACTTTTACTAACTAGTTGCCTGCTTTGCCTTGCCTTTTATATGGCAACGTAAACAGTCTGATGAATGTTAATGAAGGCGTTTGTTCATTATTGTTGTTCGTGTATTTTTTTACATTTATTCTTGCAGTGTTTGTTGTTGTTGCATTTTTGTTTACTTGTTTATCCCTTTTTAATACTAGTTTCCGTTCGTATATTTTTGTTTACTTGTTTATCACGTAAACAAGTCCATTGTTTTTGTTGCTTTTGTTTATAATTATAATGTTAAACGATGTAAAAGCAAAACACCATTTCCATTTTCATAACAAGATTCTGTTTCTTTTTCTGGTAATGGAAAGAACAGATCCCAGCCGGACTATTGCAGGGAGTGTTGCGATGAGGAGGAGTTGGAGACTCCTCCTGGAACACCTCCTCTGTAACTGCCCAGCCCTTGGTAGATTAAGATTGAGGACCCTTGGCAGGGCCTTCTTTGGGAGCTTAAATTCGGTGTTGAGAGCCGACATCAAGGCTCTCCACAGATTCATTAGTGGCTTAGGCTGGTCGAGAGGTGCTAGGACTTCATCGGTGTAGTCGCGCTCTCCCATCCTTTTGTTGTGTCTGGTCTGTGTGATTCCTCCGCTTCCCACTCCCCCCTTTCCCATATTCCCCCCTTTCATCCTAACCCCTATACTATCCTTTCCTGCTTTAGGACGTTGTACAATGGGTCAATCTGACCTACGGGTACTGTACTTGTCTTGATTGACAGGTACACGTCCTCTAACCTAACCTAACCTAATGAAGAGAAAGAATAAAAATTGCTTGAAGGGAGGGTTTTCTAACAGATATTATCAGAATGTTTGGTTACTGTATGTAGTTTTCAGGATGAGAAACTGTAGGAATCCCTATATCATCTTCATTGTGACTACCCCACTCTTTGGGAGCATTAGATATCCGTGAGCTTTAGATTCTGTTATGATTTGGATGATATCAAGGATATTTGACTGAAAAATGTGGTTGACTCTTGTGAGGAGTACTTCAATTACACTCTCCGTATTCGAGTTTACGCCAATAACAAGGAAAAGGACCAGAGCTCCCTTGCCTTTTGACAGTAATTTGAGTCAGCTTTTATGATGATCCCCTAAGCATATGGGGTATCCACATTATAACTATTCTAAGCCCAATTTTGAGTATGAAAGCAAAGGAATTGCTACGTAGTTTTCTATGTGAATGTCCAGCTTTGCCTCTGGGCAAGTAGTTTACAGGAACAGGAGAATCGCTACCGATTCTGACAGTATTTGACAGCATTTCAAAGCATCATAATTGGTGTTGGGAACTCCGAGTGAATGAAATGAAAAAAAAATGTTTTTTTCTTTTGATGCATCGTTTATACATGGCAATTTTGCAGGCAAGTACATTTTGTGAATTTTTTTTCCTTCTCATCTATGAAAAAAACCAAAGTTTTTCCCCCATTTTTTTTTTGTTTCAAACCACGTACTTTTATTGCTATTTTGCCCCCTTTTTTCCCTAAGTAATGGCCAATCCATTTAAATTGATTTTTTTTGTTCCAAGAAAAAAAAAACTCATTGATATGCTAAACGCGATTGTAGTATAGTAACAGCAACAATGAAGAAAAAATTGCATCGAATACGTTGCAAGTAATTTTCTAATCACATACACACGCTGTCAGCCCCGTAGAACATTTTTAACCCATTAGGGACACAAGAGAATTGAATTTTTTTTCTAATTTGATTACCTAGTCCCCTATTAAGAAACATCGAAAACATGATGTCAAACCAAGAAAATAGATAGAGTTGGGCTATGTATGGCTCGTTGTGATACCATAGTCTCTCATTTCCTGTACCGCTGGAACCATCCAAAGCGTCTGTTGAAACCATTTAAACTCCCAATGTCCAAAGGCAATATCTGTATAGTAGAATACCATATGCTTCCTTTTCCCGCGACATAAAGCTGGGCATATCTTTAAGAAGAGAAGAACAATTTCCTCATATTCTGCGTTTCCACAGCTTAGGAAGAAGACCAAGATCGCATGAATACAATGGTCCAGAATACAATGTATAGGAACGACTCCTTGGAGTTTGAGCATGTCATTCAGATATACTGCTCTTTTTCGGCCGTTCCTTAAGCCTGGCGCGACCTTCAGGGAATCTGTTATTGTATTTTAAATACTGATCTTGCAGGTTATCAACATGGTTCCTTCTCCTACGACATAACGCTATGCAACCTAGAAGCGCAGAACCGTCTTTCTCTCCCCTGATAAAGTGACAATGCGTCTCTCGTAGAAACCAAACAGGATTCCTAATGTAGAGGATTCACCCAGTCTGTCGCATCAGCCGTATTTTTATTTGAGAACCTTACTCTCCAAAATGCCCCAGGCGCAAAAGTCCGACGGATTGAGATCCGGAGATTTTGGTGGCCATTGTGCGGTAGAAATGAAGCGAGGAACCTCCTTTTTAAGCCATTTTTGGTTGACGCGTGCTGAGTGCGGTGATGCTGAGTCCTGTTGGAATGCCCATGGTCTGCGGCCGAAATGTTTGTCTGCCCAGGGCTTCAATACTGTCTGTAAGACATTTTCCCGATAATATTCGGCATTTATTTTGACTCTACGGTCGATGAATACGAGCGGAGAGCGGCCATCGGTCGTTACGGCGGCCCACACCATTACCATCGGCGGCGCTTGAGTTCCGGTGGCCAATCGCAGGTGTAATTTTCAGCTGACCTCTTTGGCAAATAAACCCGATCATTTTGTTTGTTCACAAAATGCTCAATTTGGAATGACTTCTCATCGGAGAAAACCAAATTCGGTAACTGGCCACTTTCGTGCAAGCAAAGTAACTGCTTGGCTCTTTCCAGTCAAACTTTTTTTGTCCATCGATGAGCTCTTGCACTTTTTGGAACTTCAATGGCTTTAGTCCAAGCTCATTTTTCAATTTGTGTTGCATTCGTTCTCGCGATATGTTTAGCTGACGAGCAATTTTTCTACCACTGCGGCGTCGATTTCGATCAAATCTGGCCTTCACTTTTCGGATCATTTCTGGTGTTGTTACCGTTTTTTTCGTCCACTTTTTAGACGCGATGCAGCACTGCCAGTATCACGGTAACGAGCAATGGTACGAGAAACAAAAGATTTATTCACATTTAAATGCTGGAGGGCTCTAACGATAGCCGCCTGTGGTTTTCCAGCCAAATATAAAGCAATCACACTATCACGCTTGAATTCCATCACGAATAACTTTTTTTCTGAAGGCAATAGATCAAAATGCTTTTGTAAGCTTGTAAATAATAAAATGAACTGTCACTGGAATAAATCTGTCAGCTGTCAGACGAGCGGTTTACAAATGATAACAACCTGAAGTTGGTTGCAATACATATCAGCCACCCTGTAGAGTACGTCTTAGAGCTCATTGTGCTACAACCTAGGGGTCTGATAGCCACCTGGCTATCAAAAAGTATGACAATATCATCCCAACAGCCCGTATGGTCGACATTTCCTTCTGTAAGATGTTATAATGATCTGGCAGCCTTGTCGTATCAGGCATACCTGACGACTTGGAACTTCGAAAGCAGTTTCGAATCATCCGTGAGCTGCGTCACACCAATTTCTCATTCCCTTCTATCCGGAATGGATATTCTGAACTTCTCCATGAAATCGATGTGCGGAATCATGTAATCAATACTCCTCAAGGTTTCCTAATCCTTCAGAATTCTTGAGTGCCCTTATACGATCCGTGCCATTGTCCAGTCATCCATAGGTTCTGACTAATGATGTTTGTTGAGTGTTTTCGGTAGGGAACCAGCAGGAAGAGACAAAAAATTAACTCCAAGGATGACGCAAGTGTGGTAGGCAGTAATCGCAATGGAGACTGATATCAAGATCAAGTTGAGTTTAAATATTCCACCAAGAGATTCCCACCGAGCTAAACATACATAGTTCAAGATAGGTTTGACTACTGCTGTACTGATACATTGAGTCAGCCTAGGTACGACATCCTATATTCTTCCCAAAACTTTATGACAAGCATAACGAGCAATGGTTTTTGTTTTTGCAAATTTTTGGCATTAGCGATGTTCTAAAGGACCAATCAAGGTCATATCATATCATAATGCTTAAAAAATTTATTAAATTTTTCTCTAGCGGGCCTATTCCGACATCCTATATTCTTCTCAAAACTTTATCACAAGCATAGCGAGCAATGCTTGCATATTTCTGGCATTAACGATGTTTTAAAGGACCAATCAAGGTCATATCATATCACAATGCTTAAAAAATTTATTCTTTTTATCTCTAACGGGCCTATTTACCAAATCCAATCACTGCCACTGGTTAAATACATTGTTTTTGTTTGAAATTTTAACGTATCGTTTTGGTTAAGGAGGCATTAGTTTCCCCAGCATGCGATATTTTTCTCAATTGCAGCAACAGCATCATAACAACATCATTCTAAACGTGAGCCATGAACGTGGCCATTGTTTTGCTATCAGATTCAATATTTTCAAACAGTTTTTTTAGAGAGAAATTCTTTTTTGCACAGAATTTTTTCCCCCTAGTTTTTCACTCGTATTTTTTTTTGTTTTTTTGTTTCCATCGTTTCTGTCATAGCAGCCAGCAGTCAGGCAGGCCTTAACAAGAATGACGGTCATTTATTCATTTTTGGTCCATTAATTTGTTAAGTAAACTTTGTCCATGAGATGGCGAATGACACTGATTTGTTAGAAATCATTTTAAACACACACACACAAACATACATAGAAAGCAGGCAACCGGAGGCGTAGAGAAATGAAAATTAAAAGCAAAGCATAGCAACCAACATTTAATCAGAAAGAAATGTGAAAAAAAAAACGCAGAGAAAAATATTTTTCCATGTTTTTTTTTTATTATAATTTTCAGTTTTCTGCATAAAATACAACAACAACAACAACGAGAGAAAAAATTAAAAATTATTAGAAAATGTCTGTCATTGTTATACCCCGTATTGTACGCGCATTAAAAATTATGAATATTGTTTAAGGGGTTCTCATTAACAGTGGGACAAAAGCAGCAAAATTTGGAAGAAAAAATTTAATGGAATGAATTTGGAATGAAATCAGAAAAGTTTAGGACAAAAATATAAAATTTTTGGACAAAATTAGAAAATTTTGGGACAAAAAACGAAAAATTTGGGAAAAAAAACAAACAAAAAATACAAGTGGGACAAAAGCAGGAAAATTATGAGAAAAAATTAGAAAAGTATAGGACAAAAACAGAAAAGTTTGTGACAAAACATAAAATTTTTAGACAAAGTTAGAAAATTTTTGGGACAAAAACCGAAAAATTTGGGACAAAAACAAAAAAATTAACAGTGGGGCAAAAGCAGACAAATTAAGAGGAAAAAGTAGAAAAGTATAGGACAAAAACAGAAAAGTTTGTGACAAAACATAAAATTTTGGGACAAAGTTAGAAAATTTTGGGACAAAAAACTGAAAAATTTGGGACAATATAAAAAAAATACCAGTGGGACAAAAGCAGAAAAATTATGACAAAAAAATTAGAAAAGTATAGGACAAAAACAGAAAAGTTTGTGACAAAACATAAAATTTTGGGACAAAGTTTGAAAATTTTTGGGACAAAAAACTGAAAAATTAACAGCGGGGCAAAAGCAGAAAAATGATGAGGAGAAAAATAGAAAAGTTTAGAACAAAAATAGAAAAGTTTAGAACAAAAATAGAAAAGTTTGTGACGAAACATAAAATTTTGGGACAAAGTTAGAACATTTTTGGGACAAAAAACTGAAAAATTTGGCACAAAAACAGAAAAATTTGGATGAAAAAAAAAACTGAAAAGTTCGGGAAAAAACAAAAAAGTTTGGGATAAAATTAGAAAATTTTGGGACAAAAAACAGAAAAATTTGGATGAAAAAAAAAACTGAAAAGTTCGGGAAAAAACAAAAAAGTTTGGGATAAAATTAGAAAATTTTGGGACAAAAAACAGAAAAATTTGGATGAAAAAAAAACTGAAAAGTTCGGGAAAAACAAAAAAGTTTGGGATAAAATTAGAAAATTTTGGGACAAAAACAAAAAAATTAACAGCGAGGCAAAAGCAGAAGGAAAAAAATAGAAAAGTTTAGGACAAAAACAGAAAAGTTTGTGATGAAACATAAAATTTTGGGACAAAGTTAGGAAATTTTTGGGACAAAAACTGAAAAATTTGGAAGAAAAAAACTGAAAAGTTCGGGAAAAAACAAAAAAGTTTGGGATAAAAATAGAAAATTTTGGGACAAAAACAGAAACGTTTGGAACAGAAGAATTTGGAATTCTGGACTATTTTTTAGGGTAATATTACTTTTGCGTTAGGCAAGCTGATAAGCCCTACTTAAAGGTTATGGTGTCACAAGCCAATCTACCTATCGCCATAGGAAAACATCCTGATCATTTTAGTTCTAGAAAATTTAGTCGCAGATAACAAGAAAATAAATAAATAAATAAAATGAGAGGCCAAATCTTTTCATGACAAGAGCTGGTTTCCCTCACACATGAGGTAAAGATCCACAACTCCTCTTCCACAGATCCACAACTCCTCTAGGCGAGCTAAAGCTAAGCCAATGCGAATGCCTTCCATTGCGGCAATGCTTGCAATAGTGCGATTGATGACCATCGATATAGTGGAAGTACATAATCAGTCTTCGTCTTATGCTGGTCAGTCCAGGAGATTTTAGTAATACTGATCACTTGATATTAACCCTTTAGTAAGGGTTACAACCCAGCTTCCCACACCACCCAATATTGTGTGTGTTAATTTTATCCATGAGTGGCGTGACCTACAGTTTAAAGTTGACTCCCAACGGCAGATATTTAAAAAACTTTTCTTGGCAATTGTATTTGACTCTCCGAGTTATTGCCAGAAGACTGGCGAGAGGAAGTCGTTGAAGGATTTTTTTTGTTTTTTGTTTTGTTCGAGATGTCTGAACCAAAGGATGAACCATGGGCTCTCATATGTAAATAGACCAACACACGACCTAGTACACTATGGCATAGTTTTGATTCCATAAAGAAAATTATTTTGCATTTTGCAACATTTTGCTGCACTGTAACTTAATCACTGTTATTAATTTCATAAAAATTAATTTAACAAATCTTATATTTTTTTATTCAATTAATTTCTTTTGCTCTCTCCCTCTCTCTCTCCTTCTCATTCTGTTTCTCTCTCTTTCCCTTATGCTCTTTAGTACTCTCTTTTCATTTCAATAATATTTTACAGCCATTAACTGCAGTCGTTTTATGCAATTATTAAGCTTTTATAGCATACTTTCAGGGTGTTTTGTTATGAATATTTTCTTGCATATTTTTAGGTGCATTTAACTTAATACTCCGTTACACTCTTGGTTTTTTTCTTCTTCCTCTAACGCAATGCTTTTGTGCGAGTGAAAGAGATTTCTTTTTTTTGCCTCATGCTGCTTTGGCTTTTGTCAAGTCATAAATTAAATGCATTTGTTGTTATTTTATTACTTTATCCCTCTCTTTCACTCTCTCTCCTTGTTTCTGTGGGTATTTTTAAACATTCATTATCACAACAAGTTGCAGCCATGCATGCAACAAACTGCTGTTCTCCACCACCACCACCCTCTACTATTAACAATAACAGGACATTATGTGGCTCCTGTTTTTTTTCTTCAAGACAGAGACGAAAGGAGAAAAAAACGAAACGAGCATCACATCTCTATGGAACAACAGCTTTGAAAGTCGTTAAAATGTTGTTTTCTTTTGTTATTGTTACAGCAATTGCTGTAGCTACTGTTACTGCTACTGCCACTGCTATTGCAACTTCTTGTTGCAACATGGCTTTGAAATTGTTGTAATAACAGTTTTGTACATGTTTTTATTGGTGTTGTAGTTGCTGTATTTCGTATATTATGGCTGTAGAACGTTTGATTTCATGTATATTTCCTTTAGGAGCTATTTAACTACAAAGAACTCTCCTTATCACCCCTCTTTCTCTCCCTACTGCTCAATGGCAAAGTGCCGTAAAATATTTGAAGTATTAAATGACTTTTAGGACACAGCGTTTACACTGCCTGTTCACTGCTTGTTAGGTTTTTACCCTTTAAAAAACGTTTGAAATATAAGCTCGCAGATTGCAAATAAAATAAAAATAAATTTGTGTTTAGTTTTAATTTGAAATTCTTTATTGTTCACACAATTCTGTGTGCCACAGTTCACAACTTGCTGTAAACAACAACAATTGCTTTGTTTGTTATTCCTTTGTTTACACCCTTCGCATAAACAATAACAATTTCTAGATAATTGTTCGACAAATCTTTGTAACGGAGATCTTCAAACCATGATTATTCTCTTCAGACACACCACGTCTTCAAGCAAGGCTGACTGAACTTTTACTAACTCAGTTGCCTGCTTTACCTTGCCTTGCCTTTTGTATGGCAGCGTAAACGGTCTGATGAATGTTCTTGAATGCGAATGTTCGTGACTTCGCCTTCTCGAGATCTCTATAAATGTAAACATCGTTGTTTCATTGTTGTTGTTTATGTTTTTTGTTGTATTTTTGTTTACTTGTTTATCATTTCTTATGCTGGTGTTTAATGTTATAACGGGAGATTTTTTAGCTATTGTCTTTTTGGCAACACTGGTTTAAACAGCTCACGCACGTTTCGTGCTTTGTTTCACTGTCAAACATCTTCAGTTTGGTCTAAAATGTAACCATGAATCGTCTTACAAGCAAATAACGCTTATGCAAATCATTGAATTTTATTATCAAAATGCGTGCTCTGTGAAGAAAGTTCATTGCGCGCTTCTTCCATTTTATGGTCAGTTTAATCGACCCACTGATGCGGCTATTCGGGCTATTGTGACTAAATTTCGCACCAAATTCTACATTGTTGGACATTAAGCCACCAACACGCTTACTTAGAGTGCGAACTGAAGAAAATATCGCAGCGGTATCGGCCATTGTTAATGATGACCATCAATTATCGATTAGTTGCCGTTCGCAGCAATTGGGCATCTGTTACTCAACAACAATGTGGAAAATTTTGCTGAAGGATTTAGGTGTAAATCCTTTCAAAATACAACTGGTCCAAGAATTGTAGCCGAACGACCTACCGCAAAGCAGAATTTGTGGTGAATGGGCTCTTGTGGAAAGTTGGCCGAAGATCCACTTCTTTATCGAAAAATTGTGTTCAGCGACGAAGCTCATTTTTGGCCCAATGGATACGTAAATAAGCAGAATTGTCGATTTTGGAGTGAAGATCAGCCAGAAGCATTGCAAAAGCTACCAATGCATCCAGAAAAAGTCACAGTTTGGTGCGGTTTATGGGCTGGTGGCATCATTGGACCGTACCTCTTCAAAGATGTTGTGAATCGTAACGTAACTGTGAATGGTGAGCGCTACCGTGAGATGATATCCTACTTTTTTTGCCCAAAATGCAAGAAGCTTGACTTGCATGACACGTGGTTTCAACAAGACGGTGTCACATGCCACACAGCACGCGTAACAATTGAAGTTATTGAGAGGCGAGTTCGATGAACATTTTATTTCACGTTCGGGACCGATCAATTGGTCGCCTAGATCGTGCGATTTAACGCCTTTAGACTATTTTTTGTGGGGCTATGTTAAAGCTCATGTCTATAAAGACAAGCCCGCTTCAATTGACGCATTGGAAGACAACATTGAAGCATTTATTCGTGAGATACCGGCCGAAATGTTGGAAAGAGTATGCCAAAATTTGACTAAGCGGATGGACCATTTGAGCTGCAATCGTGGTCAACATTTGCATGAAATAATCTTCAAATTATAAATTATATGGACCGCACTATCGACTCAAATAAAGATTTCATGCAGTTTTCTGAATTTTATGCGTTTTTTTTTTAAATTTTCCTATAGCTCTTAAAAAATTACCCATTATTACGCAGTGCGATAATTTGTAAAGAAATTCATTGTTTTTGTGTTTGTAGCTTTGTAGCAAAACACCAGTACCTAGTTTTCTCCATTTTCCTAACAATATCGTGGTAAGCTATGCTAACCATAGAGTGTGACACCCAAACAAAGCGAAAGTGTTCACATGTTTGCACACGTCGTATGGAGTGGCGTGGAGAGCTAAAGCCAGAGCCTCCTTTCCTAGTTGATGCAGAATATGGCGCTGCAACTGTGATTTTCATTTTCTTAACCAGTGTGACTGACTGGCCTGTCTTACAAATTGTCAAAAAAAAGGAGAACAATTCCTAGAGAAAAAAATATCCGAGTGAGTGTATGTTGCGTGTTTAAGTGTATTTAAGAGCAAAAGTGGTTGTAATCGCAAACACCATTTACAGTTATAGTTAGTTAAAGATACGACAAAAACAACACACCAACAATAACCGATAAAAACTCAACAACAACAACAACAGCAACAACGACAACACTTTGTTGGCATCATCAAATCCACTTTAACTTGTATGAGAGAAAAACTTACTCTCGGCGAAATCTAACATCAGCCAACAATATGTGGCAGGTTTTACGAGAAGCGGCCCTATGCTCCCTAGAGGAGTAAGATGAACATATATTTACGAGAAGAATAGCAAATTTTTCGGAAGGATTTCGAAAATATCAGACCCTCTACTGCCTTTTATGAGAGAACTTTTCCAGTTGGAGATGAGGAGAGGCTCAGACCTTCTACTGTCTTTTACAAGGGAATTTTTCGGAAGGATTTCGTAAGGATCAGACTTTCTACTGCCTTTTACGAGAGAATTTTTCGAGGTGGAGATGAGGAGAGGCTCAGACCTTCTACTTCTACTTTTATTAGAGAACTTTTCTATGTGGAGATGAGAAGAGGCTCATCCTCCGTGAAAGTATGGCTTTTGATTGAAGAAAAGAGTATCTATGAGGATTTAAACTCTTCATCGATAGCCGATATTTTGGCCCTCTTAAGGTATGTAATGGAATTACGCTGGCTGTTGGATGTACGTACATAAAGGGTGTTTTTTATAGAGGTATAGAACTTTAAGTTGCAATAAAACAACGATGGATTATTCGATTGACATGACTTTTTTTTTATCCGAAAGATAATCTTGTGGCATTACATTTTAAATATGATTTCTGGCATATGACCGCCACGGCTGGCGCGGATGTAGTCCAATCTGGACGTCCAATTTTCGATGACTTTTTCCAACATTTGTGGCCGTATATCGGCAATAATACGGCGAATGTTGTCTTCCAAATGGTCAAGCGTTTGTGGCTTTACCGCATAGACCAATGTCTTTACATAGCCCCACAGAAAGTAGTAGTCTAGCGGTGTTATATCACAAGATCTTGGAGGCCAATTCACAGGTCCAAAACGTGAAATTAGGCGGTCACCTAACGTGTCTTTCAATAAATCTATTGTGGCACGAGCTGTATGATATGTTGCGCCGTCTTCTTGAAATCACATCTCCTGGAGACATCATGGTTATTCAATTCAGGAATGAAAAAGTTAGTAATCATGGCTCTATACCGATCACCATTGACTGTAACGTTCTGGCCACCATCGTTTTTGAAAAAGTACGGACCAATGATTCCACCAGCCCATAAAGCGCACCAAACAGTCAGTTTTTCTGGATGTAACGGTGTTTCCACATACACTTGAGGATTACCTTCACTCCAAATGCGGCAGTTTTGTTTGTTGACGTAGCCATTCAACCAGAAGTGCGTTTCATCGCTAAACAAAATTCGCTAATGAAAATCGGGAACAACGGTAATCTCGTTTTGGGCCCATTCGACGAATCTACGCCTTACTTGATGATCGTTTGGCTTCAATTCTTGCACGAGTTGGATTTTGTAAGCACGCAAACCAAGATCCTTCCGCAAAATCTTCCATAAAGTGGATGGACACAGATCCAATTCCTGTGCTCGATGGCGGATGGACTCATTCGGGTCTTCCTCAATGCTACGCTCTACAGCAGCAATAGCTTCTTCTGTACGCACCGTACAGCGTCTCTGTGGATGCGAGTTATCAATAAGAGTAAACGTGGTGCGAAAACGTTCCATGGTTAATCGAATTAACTGCTCTGATGGACGATTTTGTCGACGATAAAATGGACGTAGTGCGCGATACGTTTTCCGCACAGAACCATTATTTTCGAAATAAAATTGCACTATTTGCAAGCGTTGTTCAGGCGTGAGTCTATTCATGATGAATTGCCAAACCAAACTGAGAATAAATCACTTGACAGCTGTTAAATCGGTCGCCATCTTGAAAAGTAATGCCAACTTAAAGTTCTATACCTCTATAAAAAAACACCCTTTATATCCCCGCATAGTTGAGCATCTCTTTGCTTCTGATCTTTTCTCTCTCTCACTCTCTCTTTAAACCAATCTTACAAACACAATGAAAATCATTTAAATTTTTCAAAGTGAAATGATCCACATATGCCCCGTTGTATGTAATATTGCTCGAGCAGTGGGTGTATGGCTTCCTTTTATTTGAAACGCTTGTTACAGTTTTTATCTCAAGTGTTGGGTTTGTTTGAGTATTTTTACGCATTTTTTTCATATGATTTTCAACGTTTTTTTCCTCCTTCGATTGGTTACAACCGAATCCCATTTTGTTTTTTTGCTTTTGCCTTAAAAGCCAAAAACATTGAAGGGGTTTATTTCAAAATTTGTATTCAAGTGTTTTTGGTTACCAAATAAAAAAAAAAAAAAAAAAAAAAAAAAAACACACACACACCCACACACAAGTTCCAATGCAAACGTTTTATTAAAAGATTTTTCTATTTGACCTCGTTAGGAAGACAAATTGGTTTATTAATGGGTTTTGTCTCGAAAAAAAAGGAAGAAAAAATCTGTTGCAATGACAACCAGCTCAAGTCAAGTTGTTTTTATTCAAATTTTTATTACCTCTCTGGGAAGAGGAAGCGGGCAGGGGGAATATAAATGTTAAGTGTTTAACGCATAGCAATAAAGCACTTCCTTTTTCTTTAAAACTGTAGGTCCCGCCACTCATGGATGAAATAAACACACAGAACATGGTGGTGGTGTGAGAAACTTGATCGTAATCCTGCCTGAAGGGTTACTTACTTCATTGGTCATTACAACCCTTCAGTCAGGATTACTAGCTAGCTGCTTACACCACCCATGTTCTGTGTGTTAATTTTACCCATGAGTGGCAGATGGCCTACAGTTTAACGTTGTCTTCGAACGACAGACTTGGGAAACTTTTCTTGGCAATTTTATTTAATTTTCAGAGTTTTTGCCAAAAGACTGCAGAGAGGAAGAGAGTAAGTCGTTCGAGATATCTAATTGCTGGGGTTTGAACCGTGGTTTTTTGTCTAATAAACCAATACACTACTTACTAGACTATGGCGACTTCAACAATCTCCAAACATTTCCACATGAAAACTGCTGAGATTTTCATAACGAAGCTACAGTTCAAGATTTTTCGCCCAATTCTTCTTGGGACATCCCCATAGCTTTACCGGGGTCGTATTTGGAATAATAAATTCTTGAGGAATTAAAAGAATAAATAGGCAAGAACCCCTGGCAGCGATGGCATTAATTCTGCTGATCTGCAAAAGAAACTGTAGCTGTTGATATCATGAACAGCGTATACCGTTGTTTTTATTTCCAAGGGAGAAGGGACTAAAGGACTGAAGCCTTTTAACGACCAGTTAAACTATAGGGTGTTTTTTTTATAGAGGTATTGAACTTTAAGTTGCAATAAAACAACGATGGATAATTCGATTGACATGAATTTTATTTATCCGAAAGATAATCTTGTGGCATTGCATTTTAAATATGATTTCTGGCATATGACCACCACGACTGGCGCGGATGTAGTCCAATCTGGACGTCCAATTTTCGATGCCTTTTTTTAACATTTGTGGCCGTATATCGGCAATAATACGGCGAATGTTGTCTTCCAAATGGTCAAACGTTTGTGGCTTTACCGCATAGACCAATGACTTTACATAGCCCCACAGAAAGTAGTAGTCTAGCGGTGTTAAATCACAAGATCTTGGAGGCCAATTCACAGGTCCAAAACGTGAAATTAGGCGGTCACAAAAAGTGTCTTTCAATAAATCTATTGTGGCACGAGCTGTGTGACATGTTGCGCCATCTTGTTGAAACCACATCTCCTGGACATCATGGTTATTCAATTCAGGAATGAAAAAGTTAGTAATCATGGCTCTATACCGATCACCATTGACTGTAACGTTCTGGCCACCATCGTTTTTGAAAAAGTACGGACCAATGATTCCACCACAGCCCATAAAGCGCACCAAACAGTCAGTTTTTCTGGATGTAACGGTGTTTTCACATACACTTGAGGATTATCTTCACTCCAAATGCGGCAGTTTTGTTTGTTGACGTAGCCACTCAACCAGAAGTGCGCTTCATCGCTAAACAAAATTCGCTTATGAAAATAGGGAACAACGGTAATCTCGTTTTGGGCCCATTCGACGAATCTACGCCTTACTTGATGATCGTTTGGCTTCAAATCTTGCACGAGTTGGATTTTGTAAGCACGCAAACCAAGATCCTTCCGCAAAATCTTCCATAAAGTGGATGGACACAGATCCAATTCCTGTGCTCGATGGCGGATGGACTCATTCGGGTCTTCCTCAATGCTACGCTCTACAGCAGCAATAGCTTCTTCTGTACGCACCGTATAGCGTCTCTGGGGATGCGAGTTATCAATAAGAGTAAACGTCTTGCGAAAACGTTCCATGGTTAATCGAATTAACTGCTCTGATGGGCGATTTTGTCGACGATAAAGCGCACCATAGTGCGCGATACGTTTTCCGCACAGAACCATTATTTTCGAAATAAAATTGCACTATTTGCAAGCGTTGTTCAGGCGTGAGTCTATTCATGATGAATTGCCAAGCCAAACTGAGAATAAATCACTTGACAGCTGTTAAATCGGTCGCCATCTTGAAAAGTAATGCCAACTTAAAGTTATATACCTCTATAAAAAACACCCTTTAGAAAGTAAATAATAATTTGGTTCATTAAATTTCATTTTTCATACACAAAAACTTGATGTTTCATTTAAAATATACGTTTTAAATAAAGTTTCCTTTAAGTATGCAATAAAATTTTTGTAGAGTATACCCTTAGGCAACGTTTTTCTTATAAACCTAAAAGTATGCTTCAATATCACAACAATTTACACTCTACATTTTAGATTTTCTATGCTTAATTTCTCTTTATAAAACTTTCTTTGTAAGAAGACCTTTAAGTAACATTTAAATTCATTTGTTAGAAGAAAAAAAAGCAAAGAAAGAACGGAAATCAAGCTCCCAAAAGTATGCTTTATAATGTTGTTGTGAAGAAAAAAAATATGTTTGTTAACAAATTTGTTATATCCGCCCTTGTGACATTTTACGGAGGAGTAGTGGGAGAAGCATGGGAAGCATTAAGAGCACAAGCAGCAGCAGCAGCAGCAGGATATAAAAATAAAACTTTGATACTGTCAAAGAAGTTTCTTTTGTTCGAAATGCTTTCGACCAAGATATTGATGGCCAAACATCAAATAAAAAAAAAAAAAAGAAATTCTATAACCCATACACAAACCTTCATATACACACATACACACTCATAGATATTGGCAGTTATTATCCGGAATATACGCTTACAGTTAAGACATGCTCTCTTATGAGTGTATATAAATAAATATTTGAACGCTTCAAAAGATAACAAAGAGTAGATGAGAGCATGTGTATATGTGTGCGTGTGTTTGTGGTGGAAGGCTATGGATATGCATGTATATGCGTATTCGTACATTTCTTTTATTTGTCGAATTATAAGTTTTGAGGTTAAATTTCAATGTCTGATCTCTTCTTGAATGGTGTGCAGCCATTAAACATATTTTCCTTGCTTCTCTTTTGCCCGAAATTTTTTGTGTGAATTCCTTTCTTGTGATTTATTCTGAAATCAATTTGTTATGCTCCACAATAAAAGAAAAATAAGAAATTCTACATTATTTATTTCATCTTTTATTTTTTCCAATTTAATTTTGGTTTACATTTGTGAGATGTTTTTTTGTATTCGTATCTTGTTTTTCATCTCTATCATTTGGTCATTGAATATTGATGAATTGTGAAAAGTATCACATTAAATTTCTATAATATTAAGTGATATTTCATTTCAAAACCATTTCGTTTTTATTTGTTTTTCTCTTTTAACGTAAAACTGTTGTCCTGCCTTTACAAAAAGGTGGCAATGAAAGAAAAATGGCAAAATATTGCAGAAAAATACAAATAAAATTGCTTTAATTTTTTAACACTATCAGAGACACAACTAACCTACACTACTATATATAAAAATAAAACAAAAATATTTTTTTATAAAAGTTGAAAAATTCCTTTCGTTAAATATTTTAAAAATTTAACAAAAATAATAATGCCACAACATGTATTACTATGTATTCTATATTTACTCCAATTCTAAGCATAATTGGTTGCTTAGTTACAAAGCTAGCCAAATATCCTTTTTTCAATACATTAGTAAAACTGTTGCTTGATCAAAAATTATACTGCCACAATATGCAGTATGATATAACCTATATATAAACCGAATTTCAAAGTAATTAGTTGTGTAGTTATAAAGCTTGCCCAATATCCTTTTTACGTGCTTTAGTAAAATAGCGAATTTAATAAAAATAGTTATGTCACAGTTTATAATATTTTATATTGTGTATTTAAACCAAATTACAACACAGTTGTTCATTTAGTTTTAAAGCTAGCCTAATATCCTTTTTCTTAGATTTGTTAAAAATTAAAAAAATAAAAAGTTTTATTTGTTCAATGGCAATATTAAAACAATGAAGTACGCTTTAAATTGTTGTGCAATATTTTTTCTTCTTTTTTTTAACTCACAAATTGAAAGGCATATAATTTTATTTCTGGTAGAAATTTTAAGCAAATAAAAAAGCTACAACACGTGTGATTATGTATACATTGCGCTCATCAAAAGATTTTTAATTACTGAGCTGATATTTCGAAGCTGTTCCTATATCCTTTTTTTGAAGTTCGTAAAAATATTTTTTAACGCATTTAGTTTTGTTTTTTAGATCTTTTTTTTTATTATTTTTATATTTTTTTAATTTTTTAAAACAATTAATGGATTTTTTATGGATTTTAAATGAAATTTTGAATTTTTCTTTAAAAATTCAATGTTCGAAAATTCGAAAAACCCGTAAAACTCAACAATAATGTCTAAATTTCTTTACATTTAGCGTGTACAGGTGTTGTAATAATAGCTAAACGTTTCCTAGAACGATTTTTACAAGATTTGTATTTTCGAACTTAAGTTCGAATTTTCGAACATGAATCGAAAACCTTGTATTTTAATAATGATAATAATTTTATGGAGATCCCAAATGAAATTGCGTATTTATCATTAAGAATTCAATGTTCGAAAATTCGAAAATCGCTTAAAACTTAAAAATAAAGTAAAAATTTCCATATAGTTAACAACTACACGTATTGTAATATTTATAAAATGTTTTTCCAGATTGATTTTACCGCTATTTGTATTTTCGAACTTAAGTTCGAATTGCTTAATATGGGCAAAAGTTCAATAAAAACAATTTTTATGGGTTTTAAATGAAATTTTGAATTTTTCTTTAAAAATTCAATGTTCGAAAATTCGAAAAACCCGTAAAACTCAACAATAATGTCTAAATTTCTTTACATTTAGCGTGTACATGTGTTGTAATAATAGCTAAACGTTACCTAGATCGATTTTTGCAAAATTTATATTTTCGAACTTAAGATATAGATCGAAAACCTTATATTTCAATAAAAATTATAATTTTATGTAGATTTCAAATGAAACTTTATTTTTATTTTTAAGAATTGAATGTTCGAAAATTCGCAAATCGCTTAAGACTTAAAAACAAAGTAAAAATTCAATATAATAGACATTTGCAGGTATTGTAATAATAATTAAGCGTTTTCCATCCTATTTGCATTTTCGAATTTAAGTTCGAATTTTCGAAAATGAACCAAAATATAGAAAAAAAATAATTTTTTATGGGTTTTAAATGAATTTCGTTTTTAATTTAAGAATTCAATGTTCGAAAATGCGTTTAAAATGCGTTAAAAATGAAAACAAAACATTTAATAAATATAAAAGCCATAGTTAGGGTTATCTGCATATTACGTGAATTTAAAAAGGCCTTTTTCGTTTATAAAATAAATAAATAATTTTATTTTAGGGTATTTTAAAACCGCATTTATAAAAAAAGAAAAATTTCGCCTTTTTTTCAATTATTTGTTTGTGTTTATGCTTAGCAAACACTCTTACACTCGAGTAAATTCTTTAACACTTTAACTCACTTATACACACAAATGCAAATACATATGTACATACGTACACACATTTAGAGAAAGATGTTTTGAAATCTTTTTTTTTTTTTTTGTTTGTTTATAACGGTATTAAATGCGTATGCTGGTGGTGGTATAACAAAGTGCAGATGCTTAGAAACTTAAAGAGATATTTTTATGCCATTATTTCGCAGCATTTGCCTCGGAGAACGCTTTCATGCTTGTAAGTTGCTCAGCCTCTCTCACTCACTCAGTCGCTCTTTATCATAAACTGACTTTGTGTACCAGTATTGGTCTGATAAAAATGTGAAATAGGAGTGTGTGGGTAAGAGTCAAAGGATGCCTTTCTTTTTCTTACTTGTACTGCTTCACGTTCATTATTTATGCCTGGTATAAAGGCAAGAGAAGAGAGGGGAAAGAGTGAAAAAATAACAGAAAGAAAGTGATAAAATAATAAATAATATTTATGTTGTTTGATAAAGAATTTAAACATTGTGTACGACTGGTTTGTGTATCAGTGAGGGAGTTTGTGCATGTGTTTGTCTGTGTGTAAATAGGAAATTCATATACGTTTTACTTTTAACGCAACGAAAAAGGAAACTGTATTAATGCTTAAAACACTTTTTCACACATACGTATACACTCTCTGTGTAACATTTATTGCAATAAAACATATCACTGTGAGATCGTGTCTTCCTTGTAACGGAAGTTTTGCATATGAAACCAGTGGAAGAAGAGCAAGAAGAAAAAAAGCCAGTCAGCTTTAGCATAGAACACAAGTGATAAAAATATATCACTTCCCTGGCATTTTTCCACTTGTTTATTTGCGTCTCCTCCCCGCTGGTTACTTTGCTTTCTTCAATTCAATTTTTTTTCTCTCTCTCTCCTCTCTCTTAAGCAAATATTTTTATTTGTTTGTTTTATTTATTTTCATTTCCATGCTGCTACAGGTAAGTAAAAACTTATATACATATATTCAAATAAAATCTTTATATCTTTAAGCTTTAATACAATTTTTTACTGCTCTTATTATACATATATTATCATACAACAGCCTTTAAGTCTCTTAAAACTTAAAAAATTATTAAAAATAGTAAATATTTATAATCCTTTAGCATGGAAAAAGATTTTGATGAACTTAGAAAATTTTCGAACTTAAGTTCGAATTTTCGAACATCCATGAAAAACCTTGTTTTTCAATAAAAACATTAATTTTTTATATATTCTAAATAAAATTTTGATTTTTTCTTTAAGATTTCAATGTTCGAAAATTCGAAATTGGTTCTAAATTAAAAATTACAATGAAAATCTTTAGATATTTATTATCTACAGATCATAAATAATGATTTAACATAATTCCATATGGGTTTTAGTGAATTTTGTTTTTTCGAATTTAAATTCGAATTTTCGAATATGGCTTACAAATGTTTATTTTCAATAAACATATTAATTTTTAATGCATTAACAATAAGAATTTAAATTTTTCTTTGGAATTTCTTTGTTCGAAAATTCGAAAATGGTTTTAAATTTAAAAATTAAATCAAATTTTTTATGTATTTGTTAACTACAGGCCTTAGGTCTTATTTTAAAGTTCAAAATCAAGCTTTATGTTGAGTAGGAATTTTCGAACATTAAAGAGTTTCTAAGTTTTTCAACAAAAATTTTTAATTTTTCTTTTAAACTTATATGTTCGAAATTATTTGTGTATGTACATATTTACATGTTACAGTTTAAGGTTGCAATCTATCATGCACAATTTTTTTTTATTATACTTATACCGTTTGTAAAACTAACTACGAAAATATTCATTATTTTCTTTCGTTTTTCTTATTAAATTTTTATAGAAATTGTTTTGCCAACATGGAACATAAATTATACAAGAGCAAAGAAAGAAAAACCTATTTTGTATTTCAGCACATAATTCACGCCAATTTGTTATAAATAATTAAAAAACAAAATTAAATTTTTTTTTTTCAAAGAAAATTTTTTTGTAGCCTTACAGCCACTCACGGCAAAGAAAAAGGTGTCAGTTTATCAGAAAGGCATATTAACAAGTAATTTATGGCCTTTTGTTTTACAATAAAAAAAACTGCTTTAGGCTTTAATGACTTCTTCGTTAACGTAAAAATGAAATGTTAACATCAAAACTAAAGTTATCTCCGGTTTTAAGCACGAATAAAGGTTTGTTTATTTGATGCTCGACTAGCAGACAACCCTATAAACAACCATTAAAGGCCACATACTTTAAATGTTTTGAGCGTAAAGTACTTTTTAGCCACACACACATACGCAGTCTTATAATTTTAATTCAACACTTCAACACGTACACAAACCCTAATGCACTCACCATAAACTCACGCACACAGCCGCCTTAATCAAAAACGCTCAACACTGTGTACAGAGAGAGAGAGAGTGTGCACATACCGTTTAAATTCAAATTAATGCAAAACAAAACACTTAAACAACAGCCTGGTTGTGTTAAAAAAGACATACAGAGACATACAGAGAGAGAGAGAGAGAGAGAGAGGAAAGGCGACAGTGTCACCATAAGAGCCTATTTAAATACGTGCATTTTAAAGTAAACATAACATTACATATGTGTTCGTGAGAGTAAGGCGTGAGACTCTGCTTTTTTATTTGTTTAAACATGTGTTTTAAAGCAAAAACCAAAACTGTTTTACTCTCTATTTGCCTACATACACATACATACATACGTCTGTAAGCTGTAGATTTTTCCATTTAAACAACAAATGATGTTTGTTTGTATAGACAGATGTGTGCTGTGGTGTAGGTTGGTGTGCTTGTTTGTTTATATTATTATAGCATATCCGTTAAATTGTTCATTTTAAATGTAATTACTTTGTTGTTGTTGTAGTTGTTGGTTTTTTTCTTTCTCTCTGCCAAACTTAATTTGCAACTGTTGCAGTATTATTATGCTGTATTGTGCTGTACTGTTCCAGGTTGTGTTGTGTTGCTGCAGCTAAAATCACCACTTGTTAGCTTAAATAACCAGCAGACCATTAACATCTGCACCTATAACCCAGTGAATCTGTAAAATGATTCTGAAAAGTCCATGTTATTGAAAGGAATTTTAAATAAAAATTGAAATGAATTTCGAAATAAGCAGCAGTCCTGTAGAAAATTACTTTAGAATACAACACAATCCTTGTAATCTAACTGTGGTAAAAGGGATTATCAGAATACTAAGAGGTAGTAAGACAGCAGGCGAAGACAAAATATAACTTCATCCACCCGCGGGACTGCCGTTAGGTATTACCTAGCACTTCTCAATCAGCTCAACCTATTTATGAATCTATGGAGAGCCTTAATGTCAGCTGACATTAAGACAATAAGTCCAAACCTTCAAAGAAGCCCATGCCCAGGGTCCTCAAACTCAACCTACTAAGGGCTGGACAGTTACATATGAGGTGTTCGATAGTTTCCTACTTCTCCTCGTCGCAACATACCCAATAGTTCGGCTGGGATCTATCGGGTCCGCCATCTAAAGTTTTTTTCTTCAAACTAGTGCTTATTTCGTGAATGGTAACACTTAGCTCATGTCTGATTTGACAGATAATTAGTTTTATCCTTCCGCTGAACGAATATGGTTGTGTATACGCTTGAACAACGCCGGGAAATATTGCGACATTACTTTGAAAATCATGGTAATGCTGCAGAATTGCGTACGGATTTTGGAAGAAGAGAAGCACCGTCAGCTCCGTATGTTCGTTATCTTGTGAAAAAAAGTGAAAGAAACTGGCATCCTCATCGATAAACCAAAGCGTTAAAAGCCAAAAACAGTGCGTACACCCGAGAATATTGCTGCTGTGGCAGAAAGTGTGCGTGAAGCGCCATCAACATCAATTCACCGACGTTCTCAACAATTGAACATTACGGAGACATCATTGAGACGAATTTTGCATAAAGACCTTGGTATGACGCCATACAAAGTCCAATTGGTTCAGGAGTTGAAGCCAATTGGCCATCCAATGCGTTTTCGCTTCGCTAAGTGGGCCTGCGATCGACTTACAGAGGATGCCGATTTTGGCAAAAAAAAAAAGAAATCATCTCTTCAGATGATGCACATTTTGATCTTGGCGGGTATGTAAACAAGCAAAATTATTGCATTTGGGGCACAGAAAACCCGCACGCACCCAAAACGAGTCACTGTTTGGTGCGGATTTTGGTCCAGAGGCATAATTGGGCCATTTTTTTCGATAATGAGCAAGGAGTGGCCGTTACAGTCAATGGCGATCGTTATCGGGCCATGTTGAACGAATTTTTGTTCACAAAAATTGAAGAGGCAACATTTTGGTTCAACAGGACGGCGCTACGTGCCACACAGCCGAAGCTACACTCGATGTTTTGCGCCCTGTTTTTGAAGATCGCATTATCAGCCGCAGAGCTGATGTCGTTTGGCCACCTCGGAGCTGCGATTTGACATCGTTGGATTATTATTTGTGGGGTGCCGTCAAAGATAAGTGTTACGCCGACAAGCCAGAGACAATTGACGCTTTAAAGGACAATATTCGTGAAGCCATTGGTGAAATACAGCTGCACACAATCGATAATGTGCTTAAAAATTGGACCGATCCTGTAGGCTACTGCATGGCCAGTCAAGGCAGCCATTTGAATGAAATTATTTTCCATTATTAATCGGAAGGATTGTACTTTCAAATAAAAAAAAAGAAATTTCGAGAAAATATTCAGTAGTATTTTTTTTAAAGCATTTTCACAAAAAAAAGTTATTTGGCGGACCCTTTATATCACACTAAATCAAATTTCGCCTTCGTTCCTCCAACCTTCGGAGTTCCAGCATAACTTCAGCCATTCTCCGACTGTATTGGCTCCATAGAATCCTAGAATTCAACATCTCTCCCACATCTCAACCACTTAGCACTAGGTATGTGTGGACAATTTCACTCAGATCGTGTATTTTAGCATAACAAATGCCGCATATTTTTCTTTTCAAACTACTGGCGAATACTTCTCTGGGTTGACGAAATATCCTAAGGGAGATCTAACCGATCGATCAATCAGATTCAAGCCATTTGCCACTCGTTCTCTTGCCTGTTCATTTGCAGCCTCATTGTCCAACACATCACAATAAACCGGAATCCACAATCCTCTCCAGAAGCATAGTGACAGCCTTTAAAACAGCTTGACATACATACATAACATTGGTCATCACAACCCTTCGGTCAGGATTACGACCTAGTTTTTCACACCACATATGTCGTGTGTGTTAATTTTTATACATGAGTGGCGGGACCTACAGTTTAAAGTCGACTCCGAACGACAGATTTTTGAGAAATTTCTCATGGCAATTTTATTTACTCTCAGAGTTTTTGCCAGAAATCCGCTGAGAGGAAGTCGCCGAAAAAATACTTTTTGTATTTTGTTTTGATGTCTGGCCTGGGGCTCGAACCCTGGCTTTGCGTCTAATAAGCCAAAACACTACCTACTAGACTACGGCGAAACTTCAAGCTGCTTGACTGTCCACATAAATGGCGAACGTCTCTCCAGGTACAATACGTATCCACACCAGTTCTGCTGCCTTGGCGATCGTAGTCGCCTCAGCCCGGAATTTACTGCACTTGTTAGAGGGTCTCACGACATCTTAATGCCACCCCAGTGTAGCCTTCATCTGCAAACGATCAGTAAAGTTTACCTGACCGTCAAGCAGACTACATATGCTACTCCATTGTTCGCTGCTAAAAAAAAAAACACTGAAGACATGAAATCTTCACAATAACCTCAAAAGATTCTTTGCAGCCGGTTCTGGGTTACCCTAATGGTACTCGATATCTCGTTAATAGGCCCGATAGTATTAAATTTGTTTATCCATAATATAAAGGGTGTTTTTTTATAGAGGCATAGAACTTTAAGTTGCAATAAAACAACGATGGATTATTCGATTGACATGAATTTTATTTATCCGAAAGATAATCTTGTGGCATTACATTTTAAATATGATTTCTGGCATATGACCGCCACGGCTGGCTGGCGCGGATGTAGTCCAATCTGGACGTCCAATTTTCGATGACTTTTTCCAACATTTGTGGCCGTATATCGGCAATAATACGGCGAATGTTGTCTTCCAAATGGTCAAGCGTTTGTGGCTTTACCGCATAGACCAATGACTTTACATAGCCCCACAGAAAGTAGTCTAGCGGTGTTAAATCACAAGATCTTGGAGGCCAATTCACAGGTCCAAAACGTGAAATTAGGCGGTCACCAAACGTGTCGTTCAATAAATCCATTGTGGCACGAGCTGTGTGACATGTTGCGCCGTCTTGTTGAAACCACATCTCCTGGACATCATGGTTATTCAATTCAGGAATGAAAAAGTTAGTAATCATGGCTCTATACCGATCACCATTGACCATCGACCATCACCATCGTTTTTGAAAAAGTACGGACCAATGATTCCACCAGCCCATAAAGCGCACCAAACAGTCAGTTTTTCTGGATGCAGCGGTATTTCCACATACACTTGAGGATTATTTTCGAAATAAAATTGCACTTTTTGCAAGCGTTGTTCAGGCGTGAGTCTATTCATGATGAATTGCCAAACCAAACTGAGAATAAATCACTTGACAGCTGTTAAATCGGTCGCCATCTTGAAAAGTAATGACAACTTAAAGTTCTATACCTCTATAAAATAACAGAATAAAGGGTGTTTATTCTGTACCTTCTCCTCGATGATATGCCTTATTTAAAACGTTAATACTTCATTAATGATGTTGCAATATTTGTTACTGGCAACGTGCAATGTGCAGCGTATAGAAAAGGTGTGCAACCTGCATCCTTAAACAACTAATAAGCCGAGGACGTTTATAAGCAAAATTAAGAAATACAACATGGGAGAGATATACATACATATGAGAGTGTATGTGTAACCAGCTGCGTATATGAATGTGTGTGCATGGTGTGTGTGTGTGCGTGTCTGCATGTCCCTTAAGTACTTAATGGCATGTTAGTAATTTAATTAATTGTTGTAATTTAAAATTTTAATTTGCCACAAGTGCATTTTGTTTACCAACAAAACCACAATAACAATATAACACTTAAAGTGGAGCACAGTGGGACGAAAATAAGGAAAAACGAATTAAAAAAAAAAACAAAATTAAAGTTGTGTGCGTGTCCTTTAACTGTTAAAAGTTGGAAACCTTTTAAACTGATTAGCAGGTTTTCAGAAAACCTGAAGAAGAAGGAATAGCTACAACACCTTCTTTGAGACTGTCATACACTATGGGTGCAGATAGTTTTCAAAAACTAAATTCCCCACAAAACTGATAGCATTTATCAGGACATATACAATGAACTGGATTAGGGGCTACACAATGGGCTTAACTTTTGATGGTTTGGACTTTCTTCTAGAAAATACCGTCAGGTTTCAACCTGCTTTCCGAATATTGTACTTTAAAATCGAACAGCTCCGATCCTGGGCAACTATTTCCACTTGACCCATCCACGAATACCACAGGATGGACACAATTTTCGAACAGTATGTGGCCGCCAAGCTGCTCAATTCATTCTTATTTACTTAGTCTTGTAGAAAGCGTTTCTCAAATTGTTTGCTGGCCCTGTAAAGTGCAATTTGTCAGGTCATAAGGCCCCTGATAAATCTCGTGTCAAACTTGTTTTCCATTATCCTAATCATAGTTTACATAGCTCTTGTCTTCACTAACATAAGTAAGTCCTTTAGAGTCTCTAGCGCCGTTCTTCTCTCCCCAGTTATACTGACACAGACTCGACACTTACCACATATAGATCGTATGGTATACGTCCCAGAAGATCGTCGGACAGCTCAGCATATTAATGGCGAATATTGGAGGACCGCTACCGGCGAGACGGAGACTCCTGATGGATGTTGGAAACAGCATTATGCTTTATGGGAGCGAAATTTGAGCTGAAACACTAGATGTTAAGAAGCGGGCAAACTCACTTGTATCGGTACAGAGATCGGCTGCATTGCGTGTCACGTCGGCGTACCGTACAGTGTCCGCTCCGGTAGTACTGATGATAGCGGGTATAATGCCTGTGGATCTGCTGGCACCAGAGCGGATGGAGATTTATAAGGCGAAATCGGCTGGAAGTCACATAACCGGTTACTTCAGGGAAAACACCATTTTAAAATGGCAACAACGGGTGGAACGAGGAAGGTAGAGGAAGATGGATGATGAGACTTATTCCAGACATAAGGCCATGGATCGGTCGGAAATGTGGAGAGATAAACTACTACGTTACACAGATGCTATCGGGTCACGGATATTTTAGGAAATATCTGCACAGAATGGGCAAGGCCGCCTCCCCTTACTGTCTGTACAAGGAAGGGGAGGTAATTGATGATGCAGAGCAGCACACTGTTTTCGAGTTTGCACGCTGGCAGAGCTATCGCTCTGTACTGACGTCAATAGTCGGAACGATCACAGCCGCTAACATTGTCGGGGTTATGATCGCGAGTAGTGAAAATTGGATCTCGGTAGTGAATTACGTAGAGCGCATTCTGAGACGGAAGAAGAGAGATCTTGAAGCTGCAGAACGAGTAAGCATGTCGGCATGTAGGTGATACTGTCACACATGCCAAGCGAAACCGAAACGATGATCTAGACGAAAGGAATAGTGGAGACGCTTAGATGTGTCCTCAACTTTCGATACGCAATCCGGACGCGGATATGAACATGAAGGAGCCAAAGGGCCAAAAGGACTCCACTCCGAAGTAATACCACCGTAGTTCCGGAGTGGGCAGAAACAAGTCCACAGGAGACGAGGGGGGGGGGGGGATTTAGTGGGTGAGGGCCCCACACACGGGGGATGTGACGACTTCCTCTATGGTGCGGTTAGGTACATTTACCCCTCCACGGCGCAAAAAAAAAAATTACGCCCCCTTCATAAATCTTGGTTTACACTCCCTAGACCTTACTGCCTTCCTTGACATGCTTTCTATATGAGCCTTCCATGTCAGTTTACTGTCCAATAATATTTCCAAATATTATTTCTGCATTCGTATGCCGACATTGACAGAGTAAAACATATTAAACAGGAGAGGCTGCATTGGTTAGGACATGTCCTGTGAATGAGCATTGTACTCCAGCAAGAAAAGTTTTTGAAAATGATTTCGAAAGAGTTTACAGAAGGCGGGTCTAACCAAAGTTTTGATGATAAGACCAAGTTGAAAAAAACCTCTCGACGCTTGTTGTGAAACATTGGAGAATAAAGTGGATAGGAACTTATCTTATAAAGGGTCTGCCAAATAACTTTTTTTTAAATGCTTTAAAGAAAAACTACTGAATATTTTCTCAAATTTTTGTTATTTGAAAGTACAATCCTTCCGGTAAATAATGGAAAATAATTTCATTCAAATGGCTGCCTCGGCTGGCCAGGCAGTAGCCTACACCAGAACATGCCGATTTTGGCAAAAAAAAATAAATCACCTTTTCAGATGAAGCTCATTTTGATCTTGGCGGGTATGTAAACGAGCAAAATTGTCGCATTTGGGGCACAGAAAACCCGCACGCATACATTGAAAAGCCAACGCACCCAAAACGAGTCACTTTTTGGTGCGCATTTTGGTCCAGAGGCATAATTGGGGCATTTTTCTTCGAAAATGAGCAAGGAGTGGCCGTTACAGTCAATGGCGAACGTTATCGGGCCATGTTGAACGAATTTTTGTTCACAAAAACTGAAGAGGAGGAGGATATTGGCAACATTTAGTTTCAACAGGACGGCGCTACGTGCCACACAGCCGAAGCTACACTCGATGTTTTGCGCCCTGTTTTTGAAGATCGCATTATCAGCCGCAGAGCTGATGTCGTTTGGCCACCTCGGAGCTGCGATTTGACACCGTTGGACTATTATTTGTGGAGTGCCGTCAAAGATAAGTGTTACGCCGACAAGCCAGAGACAATTGACGCTTTAAAGGACAATATTCGTGAAGCCATTGGTGAAATACAGCTGCACACAATCGATAATGTGCTTAAAAATTGGACCCATCGTTTAGGCTGAAAATATTTTCCATTATTAACCGGAAGGATTGTACTTTCAAATAAAAAAAAAGAAATTTGAGAAAATATTCAGTAGTTTTTTTTAAAGCATTTTCAAAAAAAAAAAAGTTATATGGCGGACCCTTTAGATCGTATGGTATACATCCCCTACATAAATCTTGGATTACAAAGATTTTACTGCCAGCCTTTTGCATATCGTTACGGCATGCTTAGCCCTGCTCGACATGCTTTCTATATCAGCCTTCCATGTCAGTTTACTGTCCAATAGTATTCCCCGATATTGTTTCTCCATTCGTATGCCGACATCAAACATGAGAGGCTACATTGGTTAGGACATGCCCTGTGGATGTGGAAAGTGAGGCCAAAAGAGTTTGAAAAAGGGGATGTTCAAAGGTTCATTGGAAAGACCAGGTTGAGAAGAACCTCTCAACATTTATTGTAATACATTGCAGGAGATTGGCACAAAACTAAAGTGAATGGAAACTGATGCTTGGCCTTTGCTAACTGGTTTCTGAGGAATGACTATGTAAGAAGTAGAAGAAGAGAACCTTGTTTTAAATTTAAATTTTAACTTAAACAAACAGGCTCCATTACTTTGTCATCAAGCATAAGTACTGACTTTAATACAAGCTTAGCAGGGTTTGGCTTAAGTTGTAAGCCAGTAAAGCTTTTAAAGCTGGTAATACGGAATTGCTTTGTGATGTAATTTAAACGAAAAGAAGAGAAAGAACAGTTATATTGTTTAAATGTCTTCTTCTTCTTTTGTTTTTTTGTTATAAATTGTCCAAAAGTTGTGTTGTTTATTAAGGCAGTTTATGTTGTATAAGGCAGGGAAAGGTTAGGGGAGTGTTGTAGTTGTAATGGGTGATTTTTTAAGAGCTGTAGGAAAATTTTTCAAAAAAAAACACATAAAATTCAGAAAAATGCATGAAATCTATATTTGAGTCGATAGTACGGTCCATATAATTTAACGTTTGAAGATTATTTCATGCAAATGTTGACCGCGATTGCGCCTCAAATGGTCCATCCGTTTAGTCCAATTTTGGCATACTATTTCCAATATTTCGGCCGGTGGTATCTCACGAATAAATGCTTCAATGTTGTCTTCCAATGCGTCAATTGAAGGGGGCTTGTCTGTATAGACATGAGCTTTAACTTAGCCCCACAAAAAATAGTCTAAAGGCGTTAAATCGCACGATCTAGGCGGCCAATTGACCGGTCCCGAACGTAAAATAAAATGTTTACCGAACTCGCCTCTCAATAAGTCCATTGGTACGCGTGCTGTGTGGCATGTGGCACCGTCTTGTTGAAACCGCATGTCATACAAGTCATGCTCTTGCATTTTGGGCAAAAAAAAAGTTGGATATCATCTCACGGTAGCGCTCACCATCCACAGTTACGTTACGATTCGCAGTATCTTTGAAGAAGTACGGTCCAATGATGCCACCAGCCCATAAACCGCACCAAACTGAGACTTTTTCTAGATGCATTTGTAGCTTTTGCAATGCTTCTGCCTGATATTCACTCCAAAATCGACAATTCTGCTTATTTACGTATCCATTGAGCCAAAAATGAGCTTCGTCGCTGAACTCAATTTTTCGATAAAGAAGTGGATCTTCGGCCAACTTTCCAAGAGCCCATTCACCAAAAATACTGCATTGCGGTAGGTCGTTCGCCTTCAATTCTTGCACCAGCTGTATTTTGAAAGGCTTCACACCTAAATCCTTCCGAAAAATTTTCCACGTTGTTGAGTAACAGAGGCCCAATTGCTGCGAACGTCGACGAATCGATAATTGATGGTCATCATTAACACTGGCCGGCCGATACAGCTGCGATATTTTCTTCAGATCGCACTCTACGTAAGCGTGTTGGTGGTTTAATGTCCAACAATGTAAATTTGGTGCGAAATTTAGTCACAATAGCCCGAATAGCCGCTTCAGTGGGTCGATTAAACTGACCATAAAATGGAAGAAGCGCGCGATGAACTTTCTTAACAGAGCACGCATTTTGATAATAAAATTCAATGATTGCAAGCGTTGTTCGTTTGTAAGACGATTCATGGTTAAATTTTAGACCAAACTGAAGATGTTTGACAGTGAAACAAAACACGAAACGTGCGTAGGCTGTTTAAACCAGTGTTGCCAAAAAGATAATAGCTAAAAAATCACCCGTTAGTATTGTTGATAGAACGGATATCTTGTTTTATTTTTTTTCTTCCATTTCATATTAAATGATCATTTAATGTGTTTGTATTGTAGGCATTATATGTATGTGTATGTGCCATATACACATACACAATAAGTAGAAACATTTATAAGGTTTACCTAAAAGTATGCAACATTTTTCATCAACAACACACATACGTACAGAGTCATACACGCACTCGGTATTGTTAAAACATACAGGGTATTTTTCTTTTTTGAAACCATTTCCATTTTCCTGTAAATAAATATGAATGTAATGTTGTATGCGTTGGTGAGTGAGTGTGTGCGTGTGTGTAGGTCTGCAACAATGCCTGTGTTATGTTATGTTTTAATATTTAATATTTTATATCCTTGAGCATATTGTGTTGATATATGACACATACAATTAAACATTATTTTTTCTCATTGTTGTTGTTATTATTGTTGGATTTTTTGTATATAAAACGTCGGGCCCCGCCTTCTTTCACTATCCCATTCGTATTCTCATCAATTATACATTGTCATCGATTAACTTTATTTTCCTTTTACTGGCGAAATCTTTCAATTCTTGTGTCCTTTGCTTGGCATTCCATTCTGTTTTAAAGCAAATATTTCGTGGAAATGTTTGTTGACTTTAAAACGAATTTTTTTGTTGTTTTTGGGTTAAAGTTCCTGGCACCTATTAGAACTTTTTTCTTTCATTCGATTACCGTTTTGCTGCTTGACATTTGGCGTTGTTTACTAACCAGAAAACAGTAGATTTTCTTGCTTTCCGCTTAATTTTCATTTTCGTTTTGTTTTAAAAGTATAAAAAATTTATGAAATTTTGTTCGCGAAATGAGTACATGTAGAAATGGGGAAGGTAACCTTAAGATAGTTACCTAACCTAATATCTTAAGAGGAATTTTATTCAAATGGAATCCCATAAAATCCTTTAAATTTTAATCGTTTTTAAGTAAACAATTTAATTTCTGTTACATCATCCTCGTCCTTTTAATAATAACGTTTGTTTCCTTGATTTTTAAGTTACAAAAATTCTTATTTTGTTTACTTTACACTTACAGGGTGGCTGATATAAAGGGTGTTTTTTATAGAGGTATAGAACTTTAAGTTGCAATAAAACAACGATGGATTATTCGATTGACATGAATTTTATTTATCCGAAAGATAATCTTGTGGCATTACATTTTAAATAGGATTTCTGGTATATGACCGCCACAGCTGGCTGGCGCGGATGTAGTCCAATCTGGACGTCCAATTTTCGATGACTTTTTCCAACATTTGTGGCCGTATATCGGCAATAATACGGCGAATGTTGTCTTCCAAATGGTCAAGCGTTTGTGGCTTTACCGCATAGACCAATGACTTTACATAGCCCCACAGAAAGTAGTCTAGCGGTGTTAAATCACAAGATCTTGGAGGCCAATTCACAGGTCCAAAACGTGAAATTAGGCGGTCACCAAACGTGTCTTTCAATAAATCTATTGTGGCACGAGCATTGTGTGACATGTTGCGCCGTCTTGTTGAAACCACATCTCCTGGAGACATCATGGTTATTCAATTCAGGAATGAAAAAGTTTGTAATCATGACTCTATACCGATCACCAGTGACTGTAACGTTCTGGCCACCATCGTTTTTGAAAAAGTACGGACCAATGATTCCACCAGCCCATAAAGCGCACCAAACAGTCAGTTTTTCTGGATGTAACGGTGTTTCCACATACACTTGAGGATTACCTTCACTCCAAATGTGGCAGTTTTGTTTGTTCACGTAGCCATTCAACCAGAAGTGCGCTTCATCGCTAAACATAATTCGCTTATGATAATCGGGTACAACGGTAATCTCGTTTTGGGCCCATTCGACGAATCTACGCCTTACTTGCTGATCGTTTGGCTTCAAATCTTGCACGAGTTGGATTTTGTAAGCACGCAAACCAAGATCCTTCCGCAAAATCTTCCATAAAGTGGATGGACACAGATCCAATTCCTGTGCTCGATGGCGGATGAACTCATTCGGGTCTTCCTCAATGCTACGCTCTACAGCAGCAATAGCTTCTTCTGTACGCACCGTACAGCGTCTCTGGGGATGCGAGTTATCAATAAGAGTAAACGTGGTGCGAAAACGTTCCATGGTTAATCGAATTAACTGCTCTGATGGACGATTTTGTCGACGATACAATGGACGTAGTGCGCGATACGTTTTCCGCACAGTACCATTATTTTCGAAATAAAATTTCACTATTTGCAAGCGTTGTTCAGGCGTGAGTCTATTCATGATGAATTGCCAAACCAAACTGAGAATAAATCACTTGACAGCTGTTAAATCGGTCGCCATCTTGAAAAGTAATGCCAACTTAAAGTTCTATACCTCTGTAAAAAACACCCTTTATAATGCAACAAAGTAAAGAGCTATATTTTTTTATTTTTTTTTTTAATTTTATTGTTCAAAAGCAAAAAATGTTGAAAAAAACATCAAATTTTAGAATCAGTACAGATTTGTTCGAATTGGCCACCTTTGGTACGAATTATGGCCTACAAACGGCCGACAAAGCCATCACAGGCTGCACGAAAGTGGCTGTGCGGTATTTTGGCCCATTCCCGGCGAAGCGCCGTCTTGAGATGATCGACACTTTGGTATTTTTTTAGTGAGAACCTTACTCTTCAAAATGCCCCAGGCGCAAAAGTCCAACGGATTGAGATCCGGAGATTTTGGTGGCCATTGTGCGGTAGAAATGAAGCGAGGAACCTCCTTTTGAAGACATTCTTGGTTGACGCGTGCTGAGTGCGACGGTGTTGAGTCCTGTTGGAATGTCCATGGTCTGCGGCCGAAATGTTTGTCTGTCCAGGGCTTCAATACTGTCTTTAAGACATTTTCCCGATAATATTCGGCATTTATTTTGACCCCACGGTCGCTGAACACGAGCGGGGAGCGACCATCGGCCGTTACGGCGGCCCACACCATTATCATCGGCGGCGCTTGAGTTCTGGTGGCCAATCGCAGGTTGACCTCTTTGGCAAGTAAACCCGATCATTTTGTTTGTTCACAAACAGCTCAATTTAAAATGGCTTCTCATCGGAGAAAACCAAATTCGGTAGCTGGCCACTTTCGTGCAAGCGAAGTAACTCCTTGGCTCTTTCCAGTCTAACTTTTTTTTGTCCATCGGTGAGCTCTTGCACTTTTTGGAACTTCAATGGCTTTAGTCCAAGCTCATCTTTCAATAGGTGCTGCATCCGTTCTCGCGATATGTTCAGCTCACGAGCAATTTTTTCTGCCACTGCGGCGTGGATGTCGATCAAAACTGGCCTTCACTTTTCGGATCATTTCTGGCGTTGTTATCGTTTTTTTTGGTCCACTTTTTGGACGCGATGCAACACTGCCAGTATCACGGTAACGAGAAACAAAAGATTTATTCACATTTAAATGCTGGAGGGCTCTAACGATAGCCTGCTGTGGTTTTCCAGCCAAATATAAAGCAATCACACTATCACGCTTGAATTCCATTACGAATAACTTTTTTTCTGAATGCAAGAGATCAAAATGCTTTTGTAAGCTTGTAAATAATAAAATGAACTGTCACTGGTATAAATCGGTCAGCTGTCAGACGAGCGGTTTACAAATGATAACAACCTGAAGTTGGTTGCAATACATATCAGCCAGCCTGTAGTTCTGCGTCATTTCTTTATATAGGCTTACCTTCCCCTTTAGATAATTTTAATATTACGTTTTTTTTTTAAATATATCTTACGTTTAGTCGTTTTGCTTTAAACATGATTTCTCAGTATTTTAATATTATTAAGGCTGCTATTGTCTCCTACACACACACCCACGGCCACCCAATCCTTTTGGCAAAACTCTCGACACTGGTACAGATACTCTAACGAAACCAAATATTTATAAAACGTTAATAAAAATACATGCAAATACGACAACAAACATTAGATACGTTCGTTAGCATTAATCTTATCTCCCGTATTGGTTAAACAAAAATAAAAACAAAAATGATACAAAAGGACAACGACTCAATAATACCGACTAAAGGATACCCTTTACCTGGTCGAATACAGTGGCTATGAGATGGGTGTGTAAAGACTCAGGAACAAAGCTACCATTTCACAGCTTGATGGAGACGAGTTGCAGACGAGTTGGAGGCCTTAAGTGTAAATTACGGTCTCCATGGTTATGATCGGCAGCTCGAGATGGATTGCTTATCTCATAAGGCGTTATTTTTTTGTCTTGGGCCAGAGGTGGGAATCTTCGAGACATTTTTGTTCCAACAAAAGAGTGCTCGACATTCACCATCACTGGTGCCTGCGTACTAAACCCACCCCCTTTATTCTTCAACCACTCTCCTCCGCGCGGGACTGCCGTAAGGTATTACTTCGCGGAGGTCTGGTTAGCTTTAAAGCTTTATCACACAAAGTCAAGTTTCGCCTTCGTTCCTCCAACATTCGGAGTTCCAGCATAACTTCAGCCATTCTCTGGCTGTATTGGCTCCATAGCCTCATATGGCCTCGTCAGCGAATGCGCCAGGGGGGAAGAACAGAGACATTGTGGGGGCTGGGTGCCTATGGACTATCTATAGCAATAGATAGTGATAGGACAGGTTTGCTGCTGGGCTTAGATAAGGCCAGACTGAGGATAATTATTGGTTTCATTACAGGGCATTGCGAGATTAGGTCACAGCATATGCACAATTGGTCATTACAACCTTTTAGTTAGGATTTCGACCTAGTTTCTCACACCACTTATTTTGTGTGCGTTGATTTTATACATGAGTTGTGGGACCTACAGTTTAAAGTCGACTCCGAACGACAGATTTTTGAGAAACTTTTCATGGCAATTTTATTTACTCTTGAGAGTTTTTGCCAGAAATATGCTGAGAGGAAGTCGCCGAAGAAAATACTTTTTGTATTCTGTAGTAATGTCTGGCCTGGGGCTCGAACCCTGGCTTTTCGTCCAATAAGCCAACACACTACCTACTAGACCACGGCGACTACTATTGGCTCTATTGGCTCCATAGAATCCTAGAATTCAAAAGAAAGTATCATGTCCAAATCTGTGCAGGTACTTCCTGAAGCACTCATAACCGGTTAGGAACTGGGTCACGTAGTAGTTCAGCTCGCAATGTTTGTTCTCCATCCAAAGGGTTACATCAGGGAAGCACCCATGACCGGTTAGGAACTGGGTCACGTAGTAGTTCAGCTCGCAAAGTTTGTTCTTCACCCAAAGGTTTACATCAGGGACAAGGCTGTGTCCATCTCCCCTTTAAACTGTTCTCCCATCGTGACTGCCATATGTGCATGGAAATCCTTCGTTCCTCCGCTTTTATAGCTGCTGTTTGTCCTGGATACTCGAGATGGTGATAGTATATCCGCCATGTGTGTGAAGATAAATTCAAATTTAACTAGCAAAGACAAAAACCAAAAATTTTAACAGAGGTAATGTTAAAGCTAACAGAACAATGTTAAGTAGTTAACAGAAAATAGTCAAGGTAGGATTATCGATATTGTGGGCAAATGGGACATGCTGCAGATCCGTCATCCTACCCAAACACTGTTAACATAGGCTATATTTGAAGCCCGATATCTCAAGTTCCAAAATTATTTGGGATATACGACTTATTGGGTTTTATTAGGGACACCTTAGGCTACAATTTGTATATAGTGGGATATGTGCAGCAAGTGCCTGATATCGTATATTTGGGTGATTTCTTCCTTGACTATTTTTCGCATTTTCTGTTAACCACTTAACATTGCTCTGTTAACTCTAACATTAGCTCTGTTAAAATTTTTGGTTTTTGTCTTTGCTAGTTAAATTTGAATTTATCTTCACACACATATATCCGCCTCATCTCATCCGCCTATATGTCCAGAAGCCACTTATTTGTCTAATCGCGCTTAGTCGATACACCGAGGACAGTATCCTCCTTGTCGTCCCCACGGAGAGTGCCACCGACCAGATTGGGCAAACATATAACATTATCGACGTTACAACCCTCGATATTATCCTCCTCCTGAATGGACCTGGTCCTCCAATATTTAGCTTCATTCACGCCAGTACTCCCTGTTACAGATGCCTTTTCGCTGATGAATTTCACGTGCTCCTTGAAGCTCAGCCTCTCGTCAATAGTCACTCCCAAATATTTTATGGCCCTCTTTGATTTGATCCTAGTGCCCTCCATAAGGTGTGCATATATCCATACAAAAACGATCTGGCACAGGATGAAAGTTGCCTGAGGAAAGTTAGTGGGCATTCGGTCACGATCTTTTCTTTTCTTGGAGTTGTATGGGCCCAATTTTAGACACCGCGAGTAGGTGCAGTTTTGAGAGCTTATTTTGGATAGGAAACTGTACTGGAAGAGGAAACTGATACTGCGATTCTCTATATGACGACCACGATTTCCCAGATTTAATTTTTTTATTGGCACAGCGGCCATTTATACCTCGGAGGATTCATGCTCAGAATTAACAACGTATATAGGTCTGGAGCCCTACCATGCGACGATAGCGGTATTCTCTACATAACAAAATATTGAGAAATTGTTAAATACGTAGAACAGTGAAGTGCTCTATTAAAGGCGACAATAAGTTCCAATATGAGCATCACTTGGAAGTCCTAAAGTATAACACAGAATTGTTATGACCGCCAATAGATTTGTACGGATTATTATAGATAGACTGGGCATCTACAGAGCATAATAGTCACGGGTGTAAACGTTTGTAGATTATACCTGCTAACGCTTCGAACACTTGAATGTTTAAAAGGCAGTTTGGCAAGCAATGGCTGCGATCAGGTCCTAGTTTGTTATTCACACCGGTGTTCTCAAGTATAAAAGACTAGTTTTTAACCTTTGAACGCATGCTCTTAACAGTTATTACAGATAGAGAATGCAAGTACAGAGCTTGGCAGTCACAAATATGGATATTTGATCCATTCAGTGCTTCAAATAGGGGACATGGCAATTATAAAAGTCATGGATTTGTTATCGTTCATTAGAAAAGCGGTAGATCTGTCAAACAATGTATAGGACCGGGATGTTTACAAAGCATCTTGTAAGTCACAGTGTCCTGTAAATAGGCCTGGTCTAGAATTTATTTCTAAAGGGTGGTTTTTATAGAGGTATAGAACTTTAAGTTGGCATTACTTTTCAAGATGGCGACCGATTTAACAGCTGTCAAGTGATTTATTCTCAGTTTGGTTTGGCAATTCATCATGAATAGACTCAGGCCTGAACAACGCTTGCAAATAGTGCAATTTTATTTCGAAAATAATGGTTCTATGCGGAAAACGTATCGCGCACTACGTCCATTTTATCGTCGACAAAATCGTCCATCAGAGCAGTTAATTCGATTAACCATGGAACGTTTTCGCACCACGTTTACTCTTATTGAGACGCTGTACGGTGCGTACAGAAGAAGCTATTGCTGCTGTAGAGCGTAGCATTGAGGAAGACCCGAATGAGTCCATCCGCCATCGAGCACAGGAATTCCATCCACTTTATGGAAGATTTTGCGGAAGGATCTTGGTTTGCGTGCTTACAAAATCCAACTCTTGCAAGATTTGAAGCCAAACGATCATCAAGTAAGGCGTAGATTCGTCGAATGGGCCCAAAACGAGTTGACCGTTGTTCCCGATTTTCATAAGCGAATTTTGTTTAGCGATGAAGCGCACTTCTGGTTGAATGGCGACGTCAACAAACAAAACTGCCGCATTTGGAGTGAAGGTAATCCTCAAGTGTATGTGGAAACACCGTTACATCCAGAAAAACTGACTGTTTGGTGCGCTTTATGGGCTGGTGGAATCATTGGTCCGTACTTTTTCAAAAACGATGGTGGCCAGAACGTTACAGTCAATGGTGATCGGTATAGAGCCATGATTACAAACTTTTTCATTCCTGAATTGAATAACCATGATGTCTCCAGGAGATGTGGTTTCAACAAGACGGCGCAACATGTCACACAGCTCGTGCCACAATAGATTTATTGAAAGACACGTTTGGTGACCGCCTAATATGACGTTTTGGACCTGTGAATTGGCCTCCAAGATCTTGTGATTTAACACCGCTAGACTACTTTCTGTGGGGCTATGTAAAGTCATTGGTCTATGCGGTAAAGCCACAAACGCTTGACCATTTGAAAGACAACATTCGCCGTATTATTGCCGATATACGGCCACAAATGTTGGAAAAAGTCATCGAAAATTGGACGTCCAGATTGGACTATATCCGCGCCAGCCGTGGCGGTCATATGCTAGAAATCATATTTAAAATGTAATGCCACAAGATTATCTTTCGGATAAATAAAATTCATGTCAATCGAATAATCCATCGTTGATTTATTGCAACTTAAAGTTCTATACCTCTATAAAAAACACCCTATTATTTCTACAAGTTTCATAGTGTGACCTATGACCTTTTTTACGAATAACCAGTGGAAAGCATAAATTTCGTGGATATTTAAAAATAATTCTAATTATTTATGAACTAACAAGTTGGGAAACCTTAATATTGAAAATTTAGACAAATGACCTTTGACCTTTATACAGAAATTTAATATTAGATTAATTATAGCGAGAAATTGCAATGTAAGGTTAAGTATTATAATGTATTATAGAGCTGGATATGAAAATAAAATATATAAAATAGTGACCTTTGACCTTTATTATTAAAAAACAATTATTTTTCAAAAAAAAAAAAAAAAAAAAAAAATTTTTGTGAGTCGGCTGATTGACCACCATTGCTGTCGGTAGCATGTGAAAATATATTCCGATTCCCTGTGTCCATTTAGCCAAAAATAACGCCATCATTGTTTGCGTATTATTGATGCTGCCGGTGCGCTGCAGTTGCTTTTGCTTTCCGTAGTGATTCAATAAAGAACAATTGAATTCCTTTCTTTCTGTTGCTATTTTATTGGTTTTTGTTGTTGTTCTCCGATATGTTGTTATCGTTGTCGCTTTTTCAAATATCGAAAACTGGGTGTCTAAATGGCTGTTTCAACGTTAAAACATTACATATACACGGGCAAATAGTTTTGGTAGGGAAATAAATATTTTGTTTTAAAGGGTCTAACGAAATGAGATGAGTATTTTGAAAGATCCAGAAAAATGAAAATCCCTTTTTTGGCTTGTCAATGCAGAAGCCTCTGGTAAAGGGTCCGCCAAATAACTTTATTTTTTGAAAATGCTTTAAAACGAAAAACTACTGAATATTTTCTCAAATTTCTTTATTTTTATTTGAAAGTACAATCCTTCCGGTTAATAATGGAAAATAATTTCATTCAAATGGCTGCCTCGGCTGGCCAGGCAGTAGCCTACACCAGAAGATACCGATTTTGGCCAAAAAAAAATCATCTTTTCAGATGAAGCTCATTTTGATCTTGGCGGCTATGTAAACAAGCAAAATTGTCGCATTTGGGGCACAGAAAACCCGCACGCATACATTGAAAAGACGACGCCCACAAAACGAGTCACTGTTTGCTGAGGATTTTGATCCCGAGGCATAATTGGGCAATTTTTCTTCGAAAATAAGCAAGGAGTGGTCGTTACAGTCAATGGCGATCGTTATCGGGCCATGTTGAACGAATTTTTGTTCACAAAAATTGAAGAGGAGGATATTGGCAACATTTGGTTTCAATAGGACGGCGCTACGTGGCACACACCTCCGAAGCTACACTCGATGTTTTGCACCCTGTTTTTGAAGATCGCATTATCAGCCGCAGAGCTGATGTCGTTTGGCCACCTCGGAGCTGCGATTTGACACCATTGGACTATTATTTGTGGGGTGCCCGTCAAAGATAAGTGTTACGCCGACAAGCCAGAGACAATTGACGCTTTAAAGGACAATATTCGTGAAGCCATTGGTGAAATACAGCTGCACACAATCGATAATGTGCTTAAAAATTGGACCGATCGTGTGCATGGCCAGCCGAGGCAGCCCATTTGAATGAAATTATTTTCCATTATTAACCGGAAGGATTGTACTTTCAAATAAAAAAGAAATTTGAGAAAATATTCAGTAGTTTTTATTAAAGCATTTTCAAAAAAAAAACAGTTATTTGGCGGACCCTTTATATATACGTTGTACAGTGTCGTACAGTGCCTGATATTTCTGTCTTACAACTGATTACGCAGCAGCATATTACATCTAATGTCAGGAGAGAACCTAAATTAGTAGTGGCCGGATTCAATGGAGCTGTGGTTCTCTTTTTACGAGTATCCCCTTACACTTACAGAATTGGCCATTACAACCCTTCAGTCAGGATTACGATCTAGCTTCTCACACCACTTGTGTTGTGTGCGTTAATTTTTATACATAAGTGGCGGGACCTACAGTTTAAAATCGATTCTGAACGGCAAATTTTTAAGAAACTTTTCATGGCAATTTTATTTAGGTTAGGTTAGGTTAGAGGACGTGTACTTGTCAATTAAGACAAGTACAGTACGCGGAGGTCGAAATGACCCATTGTACAACGTCCTAGTTTCTCACACCACTTATGTTGTGTGTGTTAATTTTATACATGAGTGGTGGGACCTACAGTTTAAAGTCGACTCCAAACGACAGATTTTTGAGAAACTTTTTCATGGCAATTTTATTTACTCCCAGAGTTTTTGCCAGAAATCTGCTGAGAGGAAGTCGCCGAAGAAATATTTTTTAAATTTCGTTTCGATGTCTGATCTGGGGTTTGAACCGGGACCATACGTCTAATAAGAAAACACACTACCTATTAGACTATGGTCCCTAAGTCTGTTAGAAATTTTACAGCCTTTTCAAGGGCTAAACTACACGTTTAGAACTGCTTTACAGTTGGAACGGAACAGTCTTATGAAATTTGCTACTATTTGTACAGCCTTTAAACGCTATTAGAGAGATAGCGGACAGCGTATTTGTAATCTAATCCACACCGTGCTTTATGTGTAGTATGTGGGTGTGTGTGTGTAGTATAACAGAGAAAATTTATATGGAAATTTCCAAAAAAAAAGCAACCGAAACACAGCGTATAAGTATCAGTGTTTTAAAGGCAACCCATAAATGTGTGAGTGTGTGTGTCTATGTGGCGTATGTGATGCACCGAATATTCATGTTTTACCCTCAGGGAGAGAGAGATAGAGAGCATTTAAAGCATTTAATTGAAATGGTAAAGATTTAAGAGATGGAGAAAGAGATTCTCTAAAAAGGCATACCAACCCACTCGTGTATCACAATTTGTTGATACATTAAGCAGGAAAACAAAAACAAACACACACACTCTTGCATACACTGAGGAAAACGAAGAGAGAGAAGGTAGAGAGATAGAAAGAGAGTTTATCGTCTAATATTTGCTGGTATTGAAATGACTATTGTTTCGTTTACGTTCGTATTGTATTTCTAAACGTAAAGAGTTATCCATTGTGGAGATTTTTATGAAATTTTTTTGTTATTAAAATGCGTGATGCTGCCGGTTTAGCATAAGATAGGAGGGTTTACACGGTTGCTAAATGACACACATTTGAAAGCGATTCCTAGCAAATCTGTCGCTAAACAAATGACCCGACAAATCACATGAAAGTAGTTTAAAAACTGAACAGCCTTGCCATACCGTAGGTTTTTAAACCACTAAATGGTTAACCCACTACTTTTTATCTCGTCGGAAACAAAAATATCAACGACAACAACAAATTTGTGAAACATTTTTTATGATATTTTTTTCCAATACAATCATGCAATCAATACTCCTTTCTATGTATCATGCATGTACATATGTGTGTGTATACATACATATATTTTAGGTTCTCTCTCTGCTTCTCTCTGTTTATATGAAAAATAAAAATAAATTCGGTTTTTATATTTCTAAGCTTTGTTTGCTGTGTAGGAAACAGCATTGAGGAGGGGGGCAATTGGAGGTGTGGTTGTGATGGTGATGGTGGCCATTATGCAATATGAATATTTAAACAAACAAACTAAAGAAACTACATAAACAAAAACGATAACAACAACAACAACAACAACAACAACAACAATAGCAACAGCAAAATAAATTCAATACTGTTGACTAAAAGTGTTGTCATGTTAGTTTTCTTCAGCTCTACTTAATTAATGTTTGGAAAAAAAAACTAGAAAAAATAGAGAGAAAATAATCGGGAAAAAATAATGCGAATTATACGAGAAAGAGAGAGAGAGAGATTTAGAAAAAAAGTTTAGAAAAATTTAGTTGAAATGCATTTCAAATTTCCAATCACTATACCCTACACCAGCATATAAAATTCAACATCAAAGTACAAGTACAAGGACAATGTCATAAGTAGTAAAGGGTGTTTTTTTATAGAGGTATAGAACTTTAAGTTGCAATAAAACAACGATGGATTATTCGATTGACATGAATTTTATTTATCCGAAAGATAATCTTGTGGCATTACATTTTAAATATGATTTCTGGCATATGACCGCCACGGCTGGCTGGCGCGGATGTAGTCCAATCTGAACGTCCAATTTTCGATGACTTTTTCCAACATTTGTGGCCGTATATCGGCAATAATACGGCGAATGTTGTCTTCCAAATGGTCAAGCGTTTGTGGCTTTACCGCATAGATCAATGACTTTACATAGCCCCACAGAAAGTAGTCTAGCGATGTTAAATCACAAGATCTTGGAGGCCAATTCACAGGTCCAAAACGTGAAATTAGGCGGTCACCAAACGTGTCTTTCAATAAATCTATTGTGGCACGAGCTGTGTGACATGTTGCGCCGTCTTGTTGAAACCACATCTCCTGGACATCATGGTTATTCAATTCAGGAATGAAAAAGTTTGTAATCATGGCTCTATACCGATCACCATTGAATGTAACGTTCTGGCCACCATCGTTTTTGAAAAAGTACGGACCAATGATTCCACCAGCCCATAAAGCGCACCAAACAGTCAGTTTTTCTGGATGTAACGGTGTTTCCACATACACTTGAGGATTAACTTCACTCCAAATGCGGCAGTTTTGTTTGTTGACGTAGCCATTCAACCAGAAGTGCGCTTCATCGCTAAACAAAATTCGCTTATGAAAATCGGGAACAACGGTAATCTCGTTTTGGGCCCATTCGACGACTCTACGCCTTACTTGATGATCGTTTGGCTTCAAATCTTGCACGAGTTGGATTTTGTAAGCACGCAAACCAAGATCATTCCGTAAAATCTTCCATAAAGTGGATGGACACAGATCCAATTCCTGTGCTCGATGCCGGATGGACTCATTCGGGTCTTCCTCAATGCTACGCTCTACAGCAGCAATAGTTTCTTCTGTACGCACCGTACAGCGTCTCTGGGGATGCGAGTTATCAATAAGAGTAAACGTGGTGCGAAAACGTTCCATGGTTAATCGAATTAACTGCTCTAATGGACGATTTTGTCGACGATAAAATGGACGTAGTGCGCGATACGTTTTCCGCACAGTACCATTATTTCCGAAATAAAATTGCACTCTTTGCAAGCATTGTTCAGCCGTGAGTCTATTCATGATGAATTGCCAAACCAAACTGAGAATAAATCACTTGACAGCTGTTAAATCGGTCGCCATCTTGAAAAGTAATGCCAACTTAAAGTTCTATACCTCTATAAAAAAACACCCTTTACAAGTACAATACTCGAAGGTCCAAATGTCCCATTGCAGTACGTTCTAAAGGAGAGAGAGAGAGGATAATAAAGGAGATAGGGAAAAGGAGAAGAAGTAGGCAAGTGAGGTTAAGGAGTCGAAGGATTACAGATTACAAACACATACGAGAGTACGACTGCAACCTTGAAGCCCTTTTTTTACGCCGAGGAGGGGTAAATGTACCTAACCGCACCATAGAGGAAGTCGTCACATCCTCCGTGTGTGGGGCCCTCACCTACTATATCCCCCCTCGTCTCGTGGACTTGTTGCGCCCACTCCGGAACTACGGTGGTATTACTTCGGAGTGGAGTCCCTTTGGCCCTTTGGCTCCTGCGTGTTCATATCCGCGTCCGGATTGCGTATCGAAAGTTGAAGAGACATCTAAGTGTCTCCACTATTCCTTTCGCCCAGGTCCCTGTTTCGAATTTTGTTTGACACGTGTGCCAGTTTCATCTATGCCGGTGTGCCCACATGTTCCGCAGCCTCAATATTCCTCCTCTTCAGTCTTACAATGCTCTCCACATAATTCGCCACTGAGGTCCAATTTTCTCTACTCGCGATCATAACCCCGACAATGTTACCGGCCGTTATCGTCCCAACTGTTGACGTCAGTGCAGAGCGATAGCTCTGCCAGCGTGCACACTCGAAAACAGTGTGCTCTGCATCAGCAATTACCTCCCCTTCCTCGTAAAGACAGTAAGGGGAGGCGGTCATGCCCATTCTGTGCAGATATTTTCTAAAATATCCGTGGCTCGATAGCATCTCCAAATTCCCGACCAATCCATGGCCTTATGTCCGGAATAAGTCTCGCCGTCCATCTTCCTCTATCTTCATGATTCCATCGTCGTTGCCACTTTGAAGTGGTGTTTTCCCTGAACTAACCGGTTATATGATTTCCAACCGATTTCGCTCTATAAACCTTGAAGCCCTAGCACTTCTCAATCAGCTCAACCTATTTATGAATCTATGGAGAGCCTTAATGTCAGCTGACATTAAGACAAAGAGTCCAAACCTTCGAAGAAGCTCAAGCCCAGGCTCTTCAACCCCAACCTACTAAGGGCTGGACAGTTACATAAGAGGTGTTCGATAGTTTCCTACTCCTCCTCGTAGCAACATACCCAATAGTCCGGCTAGGATCTATTCCAGATACTTGTCAGCGACTAATCTCGCGACTCTTGAAGTCGCCGTGGTCTATTAGGTAGTGTATTGGCTTATTATTATGCGTGAGGCCTCGGTTCAAACCCTAGTTTAGGCATCTCCAACTAAACGAAATTTGAAAAAATATTTCTTCGGCGTTCCTACCTCTCAGCAGATTTCTGGCAAAAACTCTGGGAGTAAATAAAATCGCCATGAAAAGTTTCTCAAAAATCTGTCGTTCGGAGTCGACTTTAAACTGTAGGTCCCGCCACTCAAGTATAAAATTAACACACACAACATAAGTGGTATGAGAAACTAGGTCGTAATCCTAACTAGAGGGTAAAATTCAGGAGTTAAAAATAAAGCTCACGAGTTAAAAAAACAACTCGCGAGTTAAAATTGAAAAGATAAGAAAGTAACACGCGATTTAAATATAAATCTCAGTCATCCAGAGTGTTACAAAATGCCAAATAAGTTTAAATTCAAAAAATTAACGCATCTTATTTATTGGTTTAAATAAAATAAACAATCGATTATAAAGTTCGTGAGTTAAAAAATAAAACTCGTGAGTTAAGAAATAAAACTCGCGAGTTTAAAAAAATATAAGAGAAGTTTAATTCTTAAAAATTAATGCGTTTTATTAGTTCATTCTAAATTGAAAAGAACTAACAAGTAAAAAAATAAAACTCGCCGGCTTAAAAATAAAACTCACGAGTTATAAAATAAAACTCGCAAGTGAAAAAATTTTAAATTTTAACAATGAAATAATTTTTCGATTTAAATTAAAACAAAAATACTCAGCAACAAAATAAAACCCGTGAGATAACAAATAACACTCACGAGTTAAAATTCATAAAGATAAGAAAGAAACTCGCGAATTAAATAAAACTCGTGAGGTAAATAATTTTAACAATAAATTAGTTTTTAGATTTAAATTTAAAAAGAAAAAATACTGAGCAAAAAATAAAACTCCTGGTTTTTTTTACTCACTTAACTTACTTCATATCAATATTTTAATTGTACTGCAATTTATACATTGTGTTTCATAAGTCCATCTTAACTTTTTTTTTTTTGATTTTTGAGAAACTTTTCATGGCAAATTTATTTACTCTCAGAGTTTTTGCCAGAAATCTGCTGACAGGGTGACACAATGGGCCATATAAGCCACCAAGTGAACTTGCCTGTGAACGGCAAGCTAACCGCTAACCTAACCTAACTTAATAAAGCTGATAGTGGTGGAAAATTAGCGATTGAGGAGGACATATTCAAAGAAAACAAAGAAAGAAGAAAAGATTCAATTCCTAAAGAACTCCTTTATGAGATAGGCTATCATGAAGTCGCTTTTGTCGCACAGTGCATCTTATAAAATTTTTCTATTTTCGAATGGTTTTTAGAACAACAACAAAAAAGTAGAAGAAAAAATACTCAAATTTTTAATGCAGATTTAATAGCACACATCATATAAAGGGTGTTTTTTATAGAGGTATAGAACTTTAAGTTGGCATTACTTTTCAAGATGGCGACCGATTTAACAGCTGTCAAGTGATTTATTCTCAGTTTGGTTTGGCAATTCATCATGAATAGACTCACGCCTGAACAACGCTTGCAAATATTGCAATTTTATTTCGAATATAATGGTTCTGTGCGGAAAACGTATCGCGCACTACGTCCATTTTATCGTCGACAAAATCGTCCATCAGAGCAGTTAATTCGATTAACCATGGAACGTTTTCGCATCACGTTTACTCTTATTGATAACTCGCATCCCCAGAGACGCTGTACGGTGCGTACAGAAGAAGCTATTGCTGCTGTAGAGCGTAGCATTGAGGAAGACCCGAATGAGTCCATCCGCCATCGAGCACATGTATTGGATCTGTGTCCATCCACTTTATGGAAGATTTTGCGGAAGGATTTTGGTTTGCGTGCTTACAAAATCCAACTCGTGCAAGATTTGAAGACAAACGATCATCAAGTAAGGCGTAGATTCGTCGAATGGGCCCAAAACGAGATTACCGTTTTTCCCGATTTTCGATGGCTACGTCAACAAACAAAACTGCCGCATTTGGAGTGAAGTTAATCCTCAAGTGTATGTGGAAACACCGTTACATCCAGAAAAACTGACTGTTTGGTGCGCTTTATGGGCTGGTGGAATCATTGGTCCGTACTTTTTCAAAAACGATGGTGGCCAGAACGTTACATTCAATGGTGATCGGTATAGAGCCATGATTACAAACTTCTTCATTCCTGAATTGAATAAGCATGATGTCCAGGAGATGTGGTTTCAACAAGACGGCGCAACATGTCACACAGCTCGTGCCACAATAGATTTAATAAAAGACACGTTTGGTGACCGCCTAATTTCACGTTTTGGACCTGTGAATTGGCCTCCAAGATCTTGTGATTTAACACCGCTAGACTACTTTCTGTGGGGCTATGTAAAGTCATTGGTCTATGCGGTAAAGCCACAAACGCTTGACCATTTGGAAGACAACATTCGCCGTATTATTGCCGATATACGGCCACAAATGTTGGAAAAAGTCATCGAAAATTGGACGTCCAGATTGGACTACATCCGCGCCAGCCAGCCGTGGCGGTCATATGCCAGAAATCATATTTAAAATGTAATGCCACAAGATTATCTTTCGGATAAATAAAATTCATGTCAATCGAATAATCTATCGTTGTTTTATTGCAACTTAAAGTTCTATACCTCTATAAAAACACCCTTTATATTCCTTTACACATACAACTAAATAACGGTAATACACCCTACAAGCGGTAAAATCTTGAAAGTTTAAAAGATGGCTACTCAGACTCAACGTATAAACTAGAATCTATAAAAACAGTTTCGTTTAGTCTTGAGCATATAAATGGCAATGAAAGTGGGGATTAGGGTATATCCAGGAGGACCTTCACTTCCATTTTTGTGTTTATTTTTTATCAGCATCATTAACATCATCATCCATATCGAGCAGCTGTAGAAGTGGAAGCAGCAGCATCATTTCCAAAGTCAATATCTTTACAAATCATTCATAAATCCTGGCAATCTTTCATTGCATAAAACAATTTTTCCACATACACATACACAAACCCTGCCGTTATTCTTTGAGTATTCCGAGAGAGGGAGAGAGGGAGAGCGGGAGAGCAAAAGAGAGATGACACAGTAATAATATACTTATGAACACACAGCGTATGAAACATACAAACGCAGCCATGTTGTTTATCCATGTGACAAATACACTTAACAAACGGATATTCTCACACACACATGCATGCATGCCTGCACGATGCGTACGTTCATATGTTAAGTTAGCTGCTGTCTGTCTAACAAAATGGCTGACATTCATTAGTTTTTTATGACTTCCATTCAAGAGAAGTGCTTGCTTCTCTTATTCATTATAACCAATAATAAATAAAAACAACAACAACAATAACACGAATGATATGAAAAGATAAGCCTGATACTACTACAACTACAACTACCACTGCTGATGGTGATGATGATGACGAGGTTCACGTTGATAATCTTCCTGATAATGACTGTGTATGGCGAAATATGTCAGCAGTTGAGTGCATGAATAAATAAAAAAAACAACAAAAACAACAACAACAAAAACAACAATTGAAAAGGAAAACTGAAAAGAAGTCAATATGATAAATGACAAGGACGAATGAATGACTCCCACCATTGATTTGGTCATTTGTAATGTGCGAGAAATTCATAATGAGAGCCGGAAAGAGAGGAAGAGAGACAGAGAGAGCATGTTTAAATTACTTACTTAAAGGTCAAATAGGGATATTATTACTTGAATTGGTTGAGGATAATAGAAAACCAAACGCCATAGTTCCACCAAATTCTTAAGTTGACTATGATCTTTGAAACGATGATGAATCCAATGAGCGGTGGTCTTGCCGCATTGCAATAGGCCACACAATGGCAGTGCCCGCTCTGTTAATAGTGCCTTTCAAGAAAAGTATTTCAAGATTGTTTTAAACTCATTTGGCATGAGAAGAGTCTTCCTTTCGCTTCACCTGCCCGTTGGTTGAGTATACTCTTTAGAATGCCACTTCCCTTTTGACTGAAAGCTTCTGGTCTTATTTAAGCTTATTAAACTCGCTTGACAGTTCCACACTCTTTCCGAATCAAACTTATGCGAGTTAAATAGCGCGAATACCGGCCTAATTATCGGATAGTATTCTTGTCTCCTCCTTTGTATACCCTCCTTTGTATAATGGCATGGAAGATACCCGCAAATTTCCACATGGCTAATGACTATTTGGAAGGGAACTGCTCCTGTTCTAATGGCTGATTTTTTCAGAGCTAGAGGAAAATTTTCAAAAAAAAAAACGCATAAAATTCAGAAAAATGCATGAAACCTTTATTTGAAACGATAGTACGGTCCATATAATTTAATGTTTGAAGATTATTTCATGCAAATGTTGACCGCGACTGCGCCTCAAATGGTCCATCCGCTTAGTCCAATTTTAGCATACTCTTTCCAACATTTCGGCCGGTATCACACGAATAAATGCTTCAATGTTGTCTTCCAATGCGTCAATTGAAGCGGGCTTATCTGTATAGACATGAGCTTTACCATAGTCCCACAAAAAATAGTCTAAAGGCGTTAAATCGCACGATTTAGGCAGCCAATTGACCCGGTCCCGTACGTGAAATAAAATGTTCACCGAACTCGCCTCTCAATAAGTCCATTGTTACGCATGCTGTGTGGCATGTGGCACCATCTTGTTGAAACCACATGTCATGCAAGTCAAGCTCTTGAATTTTGGGCAAAAAAAAAGTTGGATATCATCTCACGGTAGCGCTCACCATTCACAGTTACATTACGATTCGCAGCATCTTTGAAGAAGTACGGTCCAAAGATGCCACCAGCCCATAAACCGCACCAATCTGTGACTTTTTCTGGATGCATTGGTAGCTTTTGCAATGCTTCTGGCTGATCTTCACTCCAAAATCGACAATTCTGCTTATTTACGTACGTATTCATTGAGTCAAAAATGAGCTTCGCTGCTGAACACAATTTTTCGATAAAGAACTGGATCTTCGGCCAACTTTCCCAAGAGCCCTTTCACCAAAAAATTCTGCGTTGCGGTAGGTCGTTCGGCTTCAATTCTTGCACCTTCCGTATTTTGAAAGGCTTCACACCTAAATCCTTCCGCAAAATTTTCCACGTTGTTGAGTAATAGAGGCCCAATTGCTGCGAACGGCGACGAATCGATAATAGATGGTCATCATTAACACTGGCCGATACAGCTGCGATATTTTCTTCAGTTCGCACTCTACGTAAGCATTGTCCAACAATGTAAATTTGGTGCGAAATTTAGTCACAATAGCCCGAATAACCGCTTCAGTGGGTCGATTAACCTGACCATAAAATAGAAGAAGCGCGCGATGAACTTTCTTAGCAGAGCACGCATTTTGATAATAAAATTCAATGATTTGCAAGCGTTGTTCGTTTGTAAGACGATTCATGGTTAAATTATAGACCAAACTGAAGCTGTTTTGACAGTAAAACAAAACACGAAACGTGCGTGAGCTGTTTAAACCAGTGTTGCCAAAAAGATAATAGCTAAAAAAAATCACCCGTTAGTACTTGCCCTTGATCTAACCGTATACGACATATATACATAATTGATCATTACAGGATTACAACCTAGTTTCTCACACCACTTATGTTGTGTGTGTTAATTTTATACATGAGTGGCGGAACCTAGAGTTTAAAGTCGACTCCGAACGACAGATTTTTGAGAAACTTTTTTCATGGCAGTTTTATTTACTCTCAGAGTTTTTGCCAGAAATCTGCTGAGAGGAAGTCGCCTAAGAAATAATTTTTGTATTTTGGTTTGATGTCTGGCCTGTGGCTCGAACCCTGGCTTTTCGTCTAATAAGCCAACACACTACCTACTAGACCACGGCGACTTCACCGACCGTATACAACACTTTCCAAAATCATGAGTTTACTTGTTCTGCCCTGGGGAAATTTAAAGAGGGAGCTGACACTCGATTTGTCAAGTCTCGAGAGCTACCGTAGGAATCTGGTGTTATTTTTGTCTTCCATTATCCTCACTATGGTCTACATACCTCTGATCCTGATTATCATATGCAACGGGCTTAATTACAACAGAGCCTCAAGCGTCACAATAGGATACAGGTAATCACTGCCCCAATGCATATCTGTGTCTGGATCTAATACAATTCCATCCAAGCTCTTTTCAACTTCAGTGGGCTTGATCATCCATAAATTTTCAAAAAAAAATTTAAAAATTTTACACCCCTTTCCTATACCCTCGTCATTAAACCGCCAATGCCCAGGCCTGTGCAGATTACTTTACAGATTACCAACCAGAGATGGAAACCAATAACCATCATTATTTATTGAAATTAAAAAGAAGCGAAAAAAATCAAATCAAATACTTCAATTCATTCATTCTTTATTAGCCACTGCAGTGTAAAAAAATTTAATTTAATTTAATTAAATCCCAGAGAGTGGGAGAGAGCAATGGCAAGAGATCAAAACGCATGGAATCCATGACTGAAGGAATGGAAGAGGGCTTGCATAACGCCGATGCATGGTGAATTAAGTGGAGTTTAGTTTGTGATAGTGAGTGCTGCTAAGGATGTGGTTTGTTATTATTGGCATTAGTTTGGGGTTTTCTTTTCTCATATTAATATGAGAGGACAACTGTAGTAGTAATTTGCCACCATATGTTGCAGAAAATCTGTGGCATGTGGCGGACATTATAAGGATACAGAATTTATTAAAAAAATAAAAGTAATGCGTTTTATTTATTAATTTAAATTTGAAAAAAAACTCTCGTGTTACAAACTAAAACTCAAGAGTTAAACAATAAAATGCGTGTATAATAAATAAAATTCGCGAGTTAAAAAACAAAACTCACGAGTTCGAAAATAAAACTCAAGAGTTAAAAATAAAACGCGTGAAAAAAATAGAACACGTGAACATAAAATAAAACTCGCAAATTAAAAACAAAACTCAAGAGTTAAACAATAAAACGCGTGTGTAATAAATAAAACTCGCGAGTTAAAAAACAAAACTCACGAGTTCAAAAATAAAACTCGTTAGTTAAAAAAATAAAACGCGTGAAAAAAATAGAACACGTGAACATAAAATAAAACTCGCAAATTAAAAATAAAACTCGCGAGTTAAAAATAAAACGCGTGTATAAAAAATACAACTCGCGGGTTAAAAAATAAAAAATAAAGCTCGTGAATAAAAAAGAAAACTCGTGAATAAAAAATAAAACTCGCAAATATAAAATGAAACTGGCTTGTTAAAAATAAAACTCGCAAGTAAACAAACATAATTCGTGAATAAAAAATAAAACGGGGGAATAATAAAAAAATAGGGAAGAAAAAATAAACTTCGAGAGGTAAGAAATAAAACTCCTGAATAAAAATAAAACTCGCGAGTTAAAAATAAAACTCCTGAATAAAAATAAAACTCGCGAGTTAAAAATAAAACTCGTGAATAAAAATAAAACTTCCGAATAAAATATAAAACTCTCGAATATAAAATGAAACTTGACGGTTAAAAATAAAACCCGTGAGCTAAAAAATAAAACTCCGAATAAAAAATAAAACTCGAGAGTTAAAAAATTAACACGTGAACATAAAAAATCGCAAATTAAAAACAAAATTCGCGAGTTAAAAATAAAACGCGTGTATAAAAATAGAACTCGCGGGAGAAGAAAAAAATAAAGCTCGTGAATAAAAAATAAAGCACGTGAATAAAAAAGAAAACTCGTGAATAAAAAGAAAAATCGCAAATATAAAATGAAACTTGCTTATTAAAAAGAAAACTCGCGAGTAAACAAACATAACTCGTGAACAAAAAATAAAACGGGGAATAATAAAAAAATAGGGAAGAAAAAATAAAATTCGGGAGGTAAGAAATAAAACTCCTGAATAAAAATAAAACTCGCGAGTTAAAAATAAAACTCCTGAATAAAAATAAAACTCGCGAGTTTTATTTTTAATTAATAATAATAAAAAATAAAATATAAAATTAAAAAATAAAATTCAAGAGTTAAAAAATAAAACTTGTTAATAAAAAATAAAACATCCGAATAAAATATAAAACTCTCGAATATAAAATGAAACTTGATGGTTAAAAATAAAACCCGCGAATAAAATAAATAAAAACTCGAGAATAAAAAATAAAACTCGAGAATAAAAAATAAAATTCGAGAGTTAAAAAATAAAATTCGAGAGTTAAAAAACTCAAGAGTTTAAAAATAAAATGCATGGATATAAAATAAAACTCGCGAGTTAAAAATAAAGCTCCTGAATAAATATAAAACTTGCGTGTTAAAAAATAAAACTCTTTAATAAATAATTAAAATTGCGAGTTAAAAATAAAACTCGTGAAAAAAAACATAAGTTAAAAAATTAAAAGCGTGAACAAGAAATAAAAACTCGTGATTTGAAAAATAAAACTCTTGAATAAAAAATAAAACTCGCGAATATGAAATGCTTGATTATTAAAAATAAAACTCGCGAGTTTTATAAAACTTGTAAATAAATAAATAATAAAATTCGAAAGTTAAGAAATAAAACTCCTGAATAAATATAAAACACGCGGATTAAAAAATAAAACTCGTCAATAAATAATTAAAATTGCGAGTTAAAAAAAACTCGTAAAAAACAAAACTTATGAGTTAAAAAATTAGACGCGTGAAAAGTAAATAAAACCTCGTGATTTGAAAAATAAAACTCTTGAATAAAAATAAAACTCGCGAATATAAAATGAATTTTGATTCAAAAAATAAAACTGGCGAGTTTTATAAAACTTGTAAATAAATAAATACAAAATTCGAAAGTTAAAAAATAAAACTTGCGAGATAAAAATTAAAACTCGGGAGTTGAAAAATAAAACTCGTCAATAAATAATTAAAATTGCGAGTTAAAAATAAAACTCGTCAAAAAAAAAAAACAAAACTTATAAGTTAAAAAATTAAACGCGTGAACAAAAAATTAAAACTCGTGATTTGAAAAATAAAACTCTTGAATAAAAATATAACTCGCGAATATAAAATAAATCTTGATTGTTAAAAAACTCGTCAATAAATAATTAAAATTGCGAGTTGAAAATAAAACTCATGAAAGAACCAATACTTATGAGTTAAAAAATTAAACGCGTGAACAAAAAATTAAAACTTGTGAGTTGAAAAAAAAATCGTGAATAAAAACTTAAAACTCGTGATTTGAAAAATAAAACTCTTGAATAAAAATAAAACTCGCGAATATAAAATGAATCTTGACTGTTAAAAACAAAGCTCGCGAGTTTTATAAAACTTGTAAATAAATACATATAAAATTTGAAAGTTAAAAAATAAAACTTGCGAGATAAAAAATAAACCTCGCGAGTTAAAAAATAAAACTCGTCAATAAATAAATAAAATTGCGGGTTAAAAATAAAACTCATGAAAAAAAACAAAACTTATGAGTTAAAAAATTAAACGCGTGAACAAAAAATTAAAACTCGTGATTTGAAAAATAAAACTCGTGAGTAAAAAGTAAAACTCGCGAGGTAAAAAATATAGGAAGAGTTTAAATTTTTTCAATTTGTTATAAATAATTGTGATCATTTTTATAATTTCCGCTTGCATAGACCATATCTAACGTAAACTTATTGAATTGAATAATATTTCGAACTCTGACATCTTACATGCAGTAGATGGTATACGAAGCATTATTATTCATGGAATATTTTTTCTAACAATTTGTCCTTTAGCTTTAACTTTGACTATTGATAGGTCATGACAGTATTTGAAATGTGAAATGTTTATACACACATGAACTTTGAACATTATTAAAAGAGAGAATGAGGGAGAAATGATTTAAAAATGGTTATAAAAAATAAGATTAAAAGCAATATTTTTCTCTTTGTAGGAACTTAAATTTCTTTGTATATGGTAAATTAAAATTAAATTATTTGAATTTATAATTTTTATTATTTTTTCTTGATTTCTTTTTGGTCTAAAATAAATAAAAACTCAAATCATTGGTTAGCCAGTAAAATTTGAAATTTTCAGAATTTATTATTTGTGGTGTGATCAAAATGGCCATTTTCATTTGTGAATTTTTTCATTTTTTTCTTCTTTTTCAATTTGAATTTGAATTTCATTTTTTTTGTTGGCCACAAATTCGTCTATTAAACAAATGCGGTAAATGGCTGATATTTTGTGTGTGTTTTTATTACAAAAAAAAAACCGGCCAAAATTCTCTTAAAAACTAAAATTATTTAAAATAGGCAAACTAAGCAACGCCCATTTGAAAATACAAAAACAATTTTGCTTTTTTTTAATAAAAAAAAAATAAAAAAATTTTCTTTTGAAAATAAAATGTTATTTGGCTGGCAAATTGAATATAAAAACGTGCAAATTTGTTAAATTTTGAAAACAAAGTTTCTTGTTTTTGTTGTTGTTTTATAATACAATATTTTGAATACAAAATAATTTAAAATGAAATTAAATTATTTAAATATGAAGACAAAGCAATACAAAAACAAAATGATTTCAAAAAATTTTGATAAATTTTGTGAAAATAAATACGAATTTTTTCAGAAAATTTTTTTAAATTGAATTAAAATTCTTTGCAAAAAATAATACAAATTAACATAAAACTCGAAAGGAAACAAATCAAACTCATAGGTTCCATTTATTAATAAAATAAATTAAATTATTGTAACTTTTTCCATCAAATCCACGAGCTTGAAAATAAAACTCGCCAGCTTTTAAATAAAACTCTTGGATAAACAGAAGCAAACACTCAGGTTTAAAAATACAACTCATGAGAAAATTTGTAATTATTTTTTATATAAAAAACTAAATTAATTATTTCCTTCAAATCAACGAGTTTTGAACAGTAAACTCGCTAGCTTTAAATAAAACTAGTGAGCTAAAATATAAAACTCGTGAGTGAAGTCGCCGTGGTCTAGTAGGTAGTGTGTTAGAAGCCAGGGTTCGAGCCCCAGACCAGACATCAAAATAAAATACAAAAAGTATTTCTTCGGCGACTTCCTCTCAGCAGATTTGTGGCAAAAACTCTGAGAGTAAATAAAATTGCCATGAAAAATTTCTCAAAAATCTGTCGTTCGCATTCGACTTTAAACTGTAGGTCCCGCCACTCATGTATACAAAATTAACACACACAACATAAGTGGTGTGAGAAACTAGGCCGTAGTCCTGACTGAAGGGTTGTAATGACCAATTATGTACGTATGCATGTGAGATATAAAAGTCAAAAACAAAATTTATACCTATATTTGAAAACTTATTAAAGTTTAAAGCATTTTTTTCTCAAGACCAAAAATAAAACTCGCGAGTCTGAAAATAAAACGAAAAAAATGAAATTCTGTATAAATTTCTGTTGCTTTACTATATTGTGAATAAATTTTATTAATTTTTTTGTTCCTCAAGCCTAAACATAATAAACGCGAGCTTGAAAATAAAACTCACGAGTTAAAAAATATAACTCTCGAGTTAAAAATAAAACTCTCGAGTTAAAAATAAAACTCGCAGGTTGCAAAATAAAACTCACGAGAAAACAATAAAACATGCAAGTTAAAAAACAAAACTCACATGTTAAAAAAAACTCGTGTATTAAAAAAACCCTCGTGTTAAAAACAAAACATGCAAGTTACAAATAAAACTCAGGAGTTCAATAATAAAATTCACGAGTTAAAAATAAAGCTCACGAGTTAAGAAATACAACTCGCGAGTTAAAATTGAAAAGATAAGAAAGTAACTCGCGAATTAAAGGATAAAACTCACGATTGAGAAATTAATGCATTGTATTTATTGGTTTAAATAAAAAAACAATCGATTATAAAGCTCGTGAGTTAAAAAATAAAACTCGTGAGTTAAAAAATAAAACTCGCGAATTTAAAGATATAGGAAAAGTTTAATTTTAAAAAATTAATGTGTTTTATTAGTTCATTCTAAATTGAAAAGAACTAACAAGTGAAAAAATAAAACTCGCCGACTTAAAAATAAAAAACTCACGAGTTCTAAAATAAAACTCGCAAATTAAAAAATTTTAAATTTTAACAATGAATTAATTTTTCGATTTAAATTTAGAGAAGAAAAAAATACTAGGCAAAAAATAGAACTCCTGACTTTTTTTACACACATAACTCACTTCATATCGATATTTTAATTGTACTGCGATTTATACATTGTGTTTCATAAGCCCATCTTAACTTCTCTTCAAAATCCTTACTCACATTCTGCCGTTTAAAAAAAAAATTGTTCCATTTATCATATGAATCCTGTCTTTATATCTGTTCTGTTTTTATTCTGTGGAAATAATTCCGCTTTTAAATCAATTTATTATTATCATTCTGCTATTGAGCTTATTTTTAAATTGGTTTAAATAGATCATCATACGCTTTGCTATTATGCCCTTTTCCTTATGCTCCCACCTTTCATTCTGTACTGTCATTGCCTTTGCAGCAAATGCTCTTTGCATTCACCTCTCATGCACGTCTTTTTTGCATATCCTTCTCCGGTTTTCATTTTATTTTTCTTTCGGAAAATTTTTTACACTTGACTGGCCCATAATATCCTCAGGATTCGTAGTAAAAGTAACAATGACGATGACACAATAGAACATTCAAACAAACGAATGAATGAAAAGAGAGAGAGAGAGAAAAAATAATAAAAATTGCCGAGTAATTGAAATGACATCCAGTAAAAGGATATTAAAGGACGAAATCAATAGAATTATTAAGGAAGAAATCAAAAAATGAATAAAAAAAAGAGTGAAAAACACAGAAGGAAAACACAATTCCAATTGAAAAGGTAAGAAAAATTGCAGCAGAATTTTGTTTAAAGGAAAGGAAGGATAACGAAAATTTTATATTTAAAAAGGATCAAAGGATAGGAAGGAATATATGTACGATATATTTATCTAGCGAGGTCGCTAGACAAATGTTAAGTAAGCTTAGTTTTTTAGAGAGTTTCTATGAAGGAAACTTTCTGGATTTATTGACAGAGGAAATCTTATCCCATCGTCCTCATTGCAGTTCCTACAGCATTCGTAATGCCGGAGATCAAGTTTTCACGCCTGAGCACGCAATCACTGTGCGTAAGTTGAATATAAAGTGAGTTCTTGTCACCGTGAATGATCTCTAGTGATCATAGAGCCGCCAGATTTGTTGCTAGGACAAGTGGGTTCCCTGACCCATCTAGTCTCAGCGGTCGTACTGCTTACTTTCCTCTGTTTTAAGTGGAAATAAACAAGAAACACGGAATTACGCTCTTTGATTATTTATTAGGGCCAGAAAACTCTGCCTTTGATAGCCCCATAAGGGATCGTGTTTTTGCCGCAATGTCTGAGCTCGGTATATCTGCGAAGCTGATAAGACTATGCAGAATGACGTTGAGCAATTCCTGCAGCTCCGTCAAGGTAGGAAAGAACCTCTCCGAACCTTTTGCTACCGTGCGAGGTTTCAGACAAGGCGACCCCTTATCATGCGACCTCTTCAACTTCGTCATGGAGATTGTTCTGCGAAAGGCAGGAGTGCATCGCAGTGGCACTATTTTTCAAAAACGTGTCCAGTTGCTTGCGTACGCTGACGACATTGACATCATAGGGTGAACAAGCGTACTGCTACCTTTAGTGCTATTGAACGGGAGTCTACTAAGATGGGTTTGGCAGTAAATGAGGGCAAAACAAAGTATATGTTATTGACAAGTAGAGACGCGCGGCGTATTGATTCTCAGATTACGGCCGATAACTATACTTTCGATGCGGTCAAGGAATTCATCTATCTTGGCTCCGCCGTTACCACTAGAAATGATGTCAGTCTGGAGATCAAGCGCAGGATCACTCTTGCCAACAGGTGCTACTATGGTCTCAAAATAGGCAATTGAGTAGCAATGACCTCTCTCGCGCGACAAAACTAACACTTTACAAGACACTCATCCTACCCGTGCTTCTTTATGGCGCAGAGGCATGGATCCTATTAAGTTCTGATGCAGCAGCCTTGACAGTGTTCGAGAGAAAAGTACTACGCAAGATCTTCGGTCCACTACGAGTTGGCGATGATTTCCGCATCCGATCCAACAGTGAGCTTTATGAGCTCCTCAACGACATGGACGTTGTGCAGCGTATTAATATCCAGCGGCTGTGCTGGCTCGGCCATGTCGTTCGAATGGAGGAGGATGCTCCAGCGAGACGGGTATTTGACGCGGGGATCTGCGGAAGTCGGCGAAGAGGACGACCTTGCATCCGTTGGAAGGACCATATCGAGAAAGCCCTGTCATCGATTGGTGTGACCAACTGGCGTAGGCGCGCAAGAAGCAGAGGCGCCTGGAAGGATGTGTTGCGGCAGGCCGAAATCCGTTAATCGGGTTGTTATGGCCAATTAAGTAAGTAAGTAAGTAATACTCTACCATCCGACAGAGATTGGCTCTTCATTAGGACCGAATAGTTTGCAATTCGGCAGTGGTGAATTCATGTGGTCGCTCATCACGAATATCAAAAAGTTGCAAGTGTCGAGAGATTCAAATCACTTGTATCCCTCATAACCAGTTCGTCAGATTGAGATTAATCGGAGGATGATATCAGGAAATGCTCATCTTTGTTCTCCTCTCTAGCGGCTCCTTGGTTATGGCAATGATTGGTATTCCTTACCGCCAAGCATGATTACTTATCGTCCAGTATCCAGTGAAAACAGGAACTAATCTCGGCATATCCCTTCTAGCACGTCTTAAGAGCAATCTGGTGCGTTTGTTACCATAAACGGGCCAAGTCCGCCTTGAGATCCTACAGAAGTCAGTTTGTCTCCGTCTGAAATGTGCTTTTCCTGGTAAGAAGAAGTCGAGAGCTTCGCTTTTGTGGAACCCGACATATGCTTTATAGAGACCTGATGAGCTAAGTTTACCTTGCTATTCGTCACCATAAAAATTTTGAATTCCTTTGATTCGAACAAGAGAGAGTTTACAAATATGGCCGCCCCTTGTCACACTTTTCATGACAAGTTTATTTCAATCTCTGAGCTCTTTTTTGCCAAAAGACGGCTGAGGCTACCGACCGGCGTAGGAAGTGTATTCTGCAAGTTGAGATTTAAACTACGGGCTCTTGGGAAATTTAAATCATGTGGAGTCCCTGCGGTGATCAATTTCTTTCCTAGTTTGGTGGATCTCGGTCAGCATAGGAACTGCGTTTACCTGAGGCTTCAAAACGTGCCGCTATGGGTGCTCAAGTAAGCTTTTGGTATGAAAACTATCCACTCCAACCTACCTAACCAAGCCAACATATTATCTACTAGACTATGGCGAAATCCTAGAATATTCCTACGAAAATTAAAATGAAGACGGAAAACAGTCCTCATCCTTGAAATTGAAAGATGGCAAGTTATGCTTGGGTGGTTAGAGAGCCTATGTATACAGTAATCCCTCGATTTACATCACAGTGGGTTCCAAAAAAAGGCGACGTAAATCGAAACGACGTAAAACGAATTTCATATTGCTCCTACTAAAAAGTAGTATGTTTTTAATAAGGAACATAAAAAAGTTACAGTAATCCCTCGATTTACGTCGCAGTTGGTTCCAAAAAAAGGGCGACGTAAATTGAATGACGACGCAAATTGAAGTTAAAGGGAACAAAAAATTTGACGACGTAAATCGAAACAACGTTAATCGAGGCGACGTAAATCGAAGGATTACTGTAGTAAAGGGTGTTTTTTATAGAGGGGTATAGAACTTTAAGTTGCAATAAAACAACGATGGATTATTCGATTGACATGAATTTTATTTATCCGAAAGATAATCTTGTGGCATTACATTTTAAATATGATTTCTGGCATATGACCGCCACGGCTGGCGCGGATGTAGTCCAATCTGGACGTCCAATTTTCGATGACTTTTTCCAACATTTGTGGCCGTATATCGGCAATAATACGGCGAATGTTGTCTTCAACAATGACTTTACATAGCCCCACAGAAAGTAGTAGTCTAGCGGTGTTAAATCACAAGATCTTGGAGGCCAATTCACAGGTCCAAAACGTGAAATTAGGCGGTCACCAAACGTGTCTTTCAATAAATCTATTGTGGCACGAGCATTGTGTGACATGTTGCGCCGTCTTGTTGAAACCACATCTCCTGGAGACATCATGGTTATTCAATTCAGGAATGAAAAAGTTAGTAATCATGGCTCTATACCGATCACCATTGACTGTAACGTTCTGGCCACCATCGTTTTTGAAAAAGTACGGACCAATGATTCCACCAGCCCATAAAGCGCACCAAACAGTCAGTTTTTCTGGATGCAGCGGTGTTTCCACATACACTTGAGGATTAGCTTCACTCCAAATGCGGCAGTTTTGTTTGTTGACGTAGCCATTCAACCAGAAGTGCGCTTCATCGCTAAACAAAATTCGCTTATGAAAATCGGGAACAACGGTAATCTCGTTTTGGGCCCATTCGACGAATCTACGCCTTATTTGATGATCGTTTGGCTTCAAACCTTGCACGAGTTGGATTTTGTAGGCACGCAAACCAAGATCCTTCCGCAAAATCTTCCATAAAGTGGATGGACACACAGATTCAATTCCTGTGCTCGATGGCGGATGGACTCATCATTCGGGTCTTCCTCAATGCTACGCTCTACAGCAGCAATAGCTTCTTCTGTACGCACCGTACAGCGCGTCTGGGGATGCGAGTTATCAATAAGAGTAAACGTGGTGCGAAAACGTTCCATGGTTAATCGAATTAACTGCTCTGATGGACGATTTTGTCGACGATAAAATGGACGTAGTGCGCGATACGTTTGCCGCACAGAACCATTATTTTCGAAATAAAATTGCACTATTTGCAAGCGTTGTTCAGGCGTGAGTCTATTCATGATGAATTGCCAAACCAAACTGAGAATAAATCACTTGACAGCTGTTAAATCGGTCGCCATCTTGAAAAGTAATGTCAACTTAAAGTTCTATACCTCTATAAAAAACACCCTATATTGCTACGGACACAACATTTGAAAAAAATGATCAAAATTTAAAGAAAAAGGCAAAACTGCGGAAAATATTGTATTAAAATGCCTGAGATTTAGAGAATGAAATGGAGAATGGAAACGAAAACTTTGCTGGACCATGCAATAAAGGTGATGCTGCTATTCGTGCAGAACTGAAAGACGGTGGAAGAGCTTATAAAAGCAGTTAACAAAGCAATTTAAAAGAGCAGCCATACGCGAGCGGACTACACTGCAAAATAATGTTGTATTGCAGTTTGGCCAAGTATGGACGGAGGTTTGGTTGCTTTGCATTTCAAAAATTCTTTTGGATGGGCAATGTAATGGAAATTTATTCCCCTGTAATCTGACAAATCTAATCAAATCTATTTTAAAACTATTTTAACATATATTGACTAATGATTTCTGTATTAGTCATGCTGTAAGAATGTTGAATCTTTTTTTTTTTTTTTAAAAGAAGAGTAAAACAAATCAGAATAGAATAGAAAAAGAAATCTGTCTTATTGTCAATTTATTTGTTCATGGTTGAAATATTTGGTTGCATTCGGATCATTATTTTATTTCAAAAAAACACAAAAAACGAAAAAAAATTGTGTTTTTTAAAAAAATTTTTTTTTCGTATTTATTGTGCACTTTTGTTCTCTTCACTTCAAAGTATTTTCATTTTATTTTCGTTTTCAAATTTTTTCGTATAAATTTCTATTAAAAAAAAATAGAAAAAATAGAAGAAAAAAAAAATAAAAATAAAATTTATTTTAAACGAAATAATTTATAAAATTAAATATCATCCATCCAACCATTTCTATACAACAGCCCACCATAGAGGTGTACTGTAAGGGTATGAAAAAAAAGGGGAGTGATATTCTAAAACACATACACTTATACACATGTGCACATGCAGTTGCTCTTACCCATACATGCATATATAGAACAGTGACTATGGATTTGATTTGATTTTATTCACGTAAATTAAATATTTAACGAAAATGTATCAATGCCTGCCTGCCTGCTTGCTTGCATGCATGCATGCCAGCCTATCATAGCCTATAGTAAGTACAATATGCACAACACAACACACAATACATACAAAGTATAAGTGTAAGTGTACATATGTACATATATATGTATGAGACTATTTTTAAAGATATTTTAAATGCATTTTGCAAGTTATTTTTGGCAAACATCAAACAAAGGCGACCACATACAACAGCAACAACAACAACAATAAAAACAGATAAGATATATGTATGTAGACAACAACAACAACAAATATGTTAACAGCAATAACAACAACAACAACAACAACAATATGCAACAAAACAATATGTATTGTTTTGAAAAGAAGAGAAAACTAAACAATAAAACAACAAAACCGTAGAATAAGAAACCCAAAAACAAAACACAAAAGTTTACAGATCTCACAGACAGAAGAATAGAAGAAGAAAAATCATCAAATTCTTGGCATTAAACAGAAGCAAACTTAAGATTTAAACGCTTGAATGCAGCAGCATCACAGACAGTGTCGCGCAATAGCAAAAATATGCAAAAAAAAATTTGAAAATTTTTAAAAGCAAATAAATTACTTTTATTAGAAATAAAACAATAAACAAATCGTTTCAAAAAAAGGAGGCCTTAGAAAAAGTATCTTTTAAAGAAGTACTAATTTGGAAAAAGTACTAATTTGTAAAAAGTACTTCACGTACATTTTTTTTATTGAAAAGTGCCAGAAAAAACGACTGATTTTTGTACGTATTCATAATACATACATACATAATTATAATAATAATAATAAAGATTATTAAAAATTCAAAAGAAAGTAGTTTAGAAAAAGTACTTTTTGCATATAGTACCAAACAAAATATTTTAAAATTGTTTAAAATCCAATGGTATAATAAGAAAATAATAAAAATAATGGAATTTTTCGAAAAGTACTTTTTGGACAAGCACTTTTTATATACATAAGTACTTTTTTGGAAAGCAATCGGTACCTTTTTGAAAAATGATACTTTTTGGAAAAATATTCCTTTTTTCTATATTTCAAAAAATGTACAATTTTGCAGGAAAGGAAAATTTTTCAAAAAAAAGTACCATTTTCCAAAATAGTGCCTATTTTCAAAAAAGTAAATTTTTTCAAAAAAGTGCATTTTTTCAAATAAGCGAAATTTTTCAAAAAAATTCAATTTTTCCAAAATGAAAGAAACGAAATTTAAAAAGCACTTTTTTAATAAGCACCTTTTTGGAAAGTACCAAAACAATCGGTAGCTTTCTGAACAATTATACTTTTTGGAAAAATATTCCTTTGTTCTATATTTCAAAAAATATACAGTTTTTCAGAAAAGGACAATTTTTTTAAATAGTACCATTTTCCAAAAAAGTACAATTTTTCAAAAAAGTACCATTTCCCGAAAAATGTGTAAATTTTCAAAAAAGAAAATAACGAAATTTAAAGAGTACTTTTTTGAAAAAGTACTTTCTTAATATGTAAGTACCTTTTTGGAAAGTATCAAGAGAATTGATACCTTCTTGAAAACCTATATTTTTTGGAAAATAATCCATTTTATTGTATTGTTTTTTAAAAAGGACAATTTAAAAAAAAAGTAAAATTTTTCAAAAACGTACCATTTTCCCAAAAATGGACAATTTTTCAAAAAGTACCATTTTCCCAGAAAAGTGTCATTTTTCAAAAAAGAAAGTAAAGAAATTTAAAAAGTACCTTTTGAAAAAGTACTTTTTTAATAAGTACCTTTTTGGAAATTACCAAACAAATTGATACCTTTTTGAAGTATTATACTTTTTTGAAAAATGATGCTTTTTCAAGAAACTACAATACGTATTTCAAAAAAATTTACTGATTTTCAAAAAAAAGGATAATTTTCCATAAAAGTACCATTTTCCAAAGAAGTCGCCGTAGTCTAGTTGGTAGTGTGTTGGCTTATTAGACGCAAAAGCCTGGGTTCGAGCCCCAGGCCAGGCATCAAAGACAAAATACAAAAAGTATTTTCTTCGGCGACTTCCTCTCAGCAGATTTCTGGTAAAAACTCTGAGAGGAAAATAAAATTGCCATGAAAAGTTTCTCAAAAGTTCTGTCGTTCGGAGTCGACTTTAAACTGTAGGTCCCACCACTCATATAAAATTAACACACACAACATAAGTGGTGTGAGAAACTAGGTCGTTGTACAATGGGTCAATTCGACCTCCGGGTACTGTACTTGTCTTAATTGACAAGTACACGTCCTCTAACCTAACCTAGCCTAACCTTTTCGGAAAGTACCAAAGGAATCGGTGCCTTTCTTAACAATTATACTTTTTGGAAAAATATTCCTTTGTTCTATATTTTAAAAAATATACAGTTTTTCAGTAAAGGACAATTTTTTTAAAAAGTACCATTTTCCAAAAAAGTACAATTTTTCAAAAAAGTACCATTTCCCGAAAAATGTGTAATTTTTCAAAAAAAAAAACAACGAAATTTAAAGAGTACTTTTTTGAAAAAGTACTTTCTTAATATGTATCAAGGAAAGTATCAAGAGAATTGATACCTTCTTGAAAACCTATATTTTTTGGAAAAATTATAATTTTTTCAAAAAAAAGATACAATATTTGGAAAAATGTACTGTTCTTCAAAAAAGGATAATTTTCCATAAAAGTATCATTTTACAAAAAGTACCATTTTTCAAAAAAACTAAATTTTCAAAAAAAAAAAAACATTTTTAATAAAAGTTTCCTTTTCCAGTAAAGTACTTGAAATAGTATATTTTTCAAAAAAGTACCTAGTTTCAAAAAGTCCAAACAAACTAGCCATTTTCAAACAAAAAAAATCCCCTTTACAGAAAGTACGCTTTTGCAAAATTTGTAAAGTAATATTATAAGAATAGTACACTTTTTCAAAAAATTATACCTTTACAAAAAAGTACTATTTTCTAAAATAGTACTAATTTTTGCAAAAAAGTACTAATTTTTGCAAAAAAGTACTAATTTTCACAAAAAAATACTAATTTTTATAAAAAAAAAGTACTAATTTTTGCAAAAAAAAGTACCATCCAGTCAAAAAATACTACTTTTCAAAAAAGTTCTATTTCTTCTAAAAGGTTCCTTCAAGGTACCCTTTTACAAAAAAGTACCATTTTTGAAAAACTACTTCTCTTATAAAAAAATGTTTTCAAAGGATTACAAATTGTTTTCTACTGCATAGAATGTGGTAATCATAACACGGTGCCACAATGAAAATATTCCGTAATGCGTTCATTACATGCAAATAATGCATGAAGAAACAAAAGTACTATTCCTATACCAAAAAAAATATTCGAAAATAAATACAAAATATATGAACGTGAAGAGAAAATAAATATTTTTTTTGTTTTGTATTACACAGTAACCCTGTAATTTCAACAATATGTTGAATATCATACAATATGTTGCATTAATATATTCTTCTTCTTCTTCTTCTATTTGTATTCATTTTTAATAATTTTTTTCTTTCTTTAGAAAATATTTGTTTTTGTTTTTGTTTTTATTTTTTTGCTGATATTCTAGGAAACTATTGTAAAAATGTCTGTGAATAACTGTCTCTTTGGCTGGCTGATGCAACTGACGGTAATCTTATATTTTAATTGAATTGTACGCGTTTAAAACAGAACAAAACAAAAAAAAATACAATTTATTTTTAAGATATTGTCTCTAAGAAACACATACACACACACTTGCATTGTCACATACCTATACACATATACACACATGTATTTAACACTTCGCACTTGGCGAAGACATAATTAAACTCTCTACAGAGCATTTATTAAGGCTGCTGGCGATGTGTTTAAATGAGTGACAAGTGTCGAGCAATACATCATTTCAAAATGAAATTAAAATGATATTTAAACATCAGGAGGCAGAGAAGAGGAGGGTGGCGAGGGGTTTGGTATATGTGCATGTATTTGTCAATTTACTTCCTTAAATATTTTAATAAAAAACAAAAATTAATTTTTTCCTTTTAAAAAATTTCATAAAATTTAGTCAATTTCGCCAGCCACCGCAAATTAAAACACATTGTATTGCATTCACTACACTATCTTGACCACTATCATGACCACAGCATCTTAATGTTTGCCTCCCAAGCGGGCAAGCAACCCAACACAAACCCTTAAAAAATATTTCATTGTCTGCAATTGTTCTTAAAAGCCACTATGCGTAGCAATAAAGTAAAACAACAAACACACAGAGTAAGAGAGTGTGTGGGGGGAGGTGGAGAAATGTCTCTACAGTCATCTATCAATCATGGTAAGGCAAGCAAGGCATATAACACGAAGGCAGTCGTGCTTTATGGTTTATTAATAAAAAAAATCATTTAATTTTGATACGAAGCCAGCCAGTTCGCTCCTTCACGTATGCAATACTCACACGTATGCAATTTACGCATCTACTGACACGCACACAAATGATGTTATGTTTGAGTATAAAGCTTGCATACAGGCAACAAGCATTTCATATAGGCAAAGGAGTAATAAGAGAGTGACTGAGTAACTGAGCAACAAAGAAAGAGAGGGAAAGGCAGAGATGGGAAGAATGTAATGAAATATAAGCAATTAATGCAATTTAAAGAAAAATAATTCAATAACAAAAAAAGAAAAAAATTTCAGAAATAAAAATAAAATAAAAAAATTAAAATAAAACGCATGACAATGTTGCTGGGTTGTCAGGCAACATATAAATTAATGGCGATGGTTGAAATTATCTGCAGAAAATAAATAAATCACATACAAACGTGTGTATGTATGTGTGTATAGAAAAAATTAAATTTAAACATTTTAAACAATTTTTTTTTCAGTGTGCCACGCAAACCACGCAGCTAGGGACCTAAAATATCACTACATCGGCGCTTGACCAAGGATTGATGCTGAGGCAGATAGTCTCTTACTCTCTAAGCTGGATTATCACCTTGTCTTAGCTGGAATATCACAATGTCCTGATGTGTAGTCTTATATTGCAAGGACTCATGACGACGTGCACTTGTCAATTAAGACAAGTACAGTACCCGGAGGTTGAATTGACCCATTGTGCAATGGACTCATACAATTCTACAATTCGCTCTTTGGCACGGTCTCCCATGTCAAATACAAATGCTAGTCCCAGGAAACTCTACGAGTATTAGACGTTTGGCTCATATAAACTTGGGATTCCAAGAAATTGACTTTGAAAATTCTGTAGGGGATCAGGATCTATTGCTCAAAATTATGGTAATGCTATCGCGCAGCAAAATCTCGCTTAGGGCTGGTCAAACTACCCTTAATTCTGTTTCATTGTCGGAATGTTGCTTAGAAGAATCAGTTTCAGAGTTCTTAGAAGAGAACTTTGGGGTCACATTATCATAGAAAGTAATAGCGTTATAAAGGGTGTTTTTTATAGAGGTATAGAACTTTAAGTTGGCATTACTTTTCAAGATGGCGACCGATTTAACAGCTGTCAAGTGATTTATTCTCAGTTTGGTTTGGCAATTCATCATGAATAGACTCACGCCTGAACAACGCTTGCAAATAGTGAAATTTTATTTCGAAAATATTGGTTCTGTGCGGAAAACGTATCGCGCACTACGTCCATTTTATCGTCGACAAAATCGTCCATCAGAGCAGTTAATTCGATTAACCATGGAACGTTTTCGCATCACGTTTACTCTTATTGATAACTCGCATCCCCAGAGACGCTGTACGGTGCGTACAGAAGAAGATATTGCTGCTGTAGAGCGTAGCATTGAGGAAGACCCGAATGAGTCCATCCGCCATCGAGCACAGGAATTGGATCTGTGTCCATCCACTTTATGGAAGATTTTGCGAAAGGATCTTGGTTTGCGTGCTTACAAAATCCAACTCGTGCAAGATTTGAAGCCAAACGATCATCAAGTAAGGCGTAGATTCGTCGAATGGGCCCAAAACGAGATTACCGTTGTTCCCGATTTTCATAAGCGAATTTTGTTTAGCGATGAAGCGCACTTCTGGTTGAATGGCTACGTCAACAAACAAAACTGCCGCATTTGGAGTGAAGGTAATCCTCAAGTGTATGTGGAAACACCGTTACATCCAGAAAAACTGACTGTTTGGTGCGCTTTATGGGCTGGTGGAATCATTGGTCCGTACTTTTTCAAAAACGATGGTGGCCAGAACGTTACAGTCAATGGTGATCGGTATAGAGCCATGATTACTAACTTTTTCATTCCTGAATTGAATAACCATGATGTCCAGGAGATGTGGTTTCAACAAGACGGCACAACATGTTACACAGCTCGTGCCACAATAGATTTATTGAAAGACACGTTTGGTGACCGCCTAATTTGACGTTTTGGACCTGTGAATTGGCCTCCAAGATCTTGTGATTTAACACCGCTAGACTACTCCCTGGGGGGCTATGTAAAGTCATTGGTCTATGCGGTAAAGCCACAAACGCTTGACCATTTGGAAGAAAACATTCGCCGTATTATTGCCGATATACGGCTACAAATGTTGGAAAAAGTCAACGAAAATCTGCGCCAGCCGTGGCGGTCATATGCCAGAAATCATATTTAAAATGTAATGCCACAAGATTATCTTTCGGATAAATAAAATGCATGTCAATCGAATAATCCATCGTTGTTTTATTGCAACTTAAAGTTCTATACCTCTATTAAAAAACACCCTTTACAATGGACTCATACAATTCTACAATTCGCTCTTTGGCAGGGTCTCCCATGTCAAATACAAATGCTAGTACCAGGGGTCCACAAGGAAACTCTATTGGACATTTGGTTGAAATAAACTTGGGATTCCAAGTCTTTTGTATTTGAAAATTCTCTAGCGGATCAGGATCTATTGCTCAAAATTATGGCAATGCTATCGCGTAGCAAAATGTCGCTTAGGGCTGGTCATACTACCCTCAATTCTGCTTCATTGTCGGAATAACACTTAGAAGAATCAGTTTCAGAGTTTCTCATAAAAAATAACTGCGTTATACATGCATTAGAAGCTGCAACTAGGTTAGGTTAGAGGATGTGTACTTGTGAATTAAGATAAGTACAGTATCGGGAGGTCGATTTGACCCATTGTACAACGTCCTAGTTTCTTGATGTCTGGCCTGGGGTCGAACTCTGGCTTTCCGTCTAATAAGCCAACGCGCTACCTACTTGACTATGACGACTTCAAGCCGCAATTAAATCCAGAACGACTTGTCATTTAGAGCAAATAGGCCTGAGATCTTTATTTTATCTGAAATAGAATATAAAAACTGTTACCAGTTTATCAATCTCTGCCGAGATTACGTAGAACTGGTATTTCCCCTTCATGCCAGTATGATTTAACATCCTTTGTAAGGATATCCTGTTCTCTGAGTTCAGATTAAATATTTTATGAACATTTATTAGCGATTAAAATATGCCTTTTAAACACTGTTTAATTAATAACCAGTAAAAATCATGCATTTTTTAACACATTAAGCGTGTAGAGAAAAGAAAATCTTAAGTCATATCCTTAAAGAAAACAGATAAGAATTCAATTTAAAGATTATAATCATAATGATGGTGATGGTAACAATATGTTTTGTAGCTGGAAATAATATTTCCAAATGTATATTAACTGCTTTTGCTTTGAGCTTTTTATAAGTTCTCTATCTTAACATCCTGTTTCCGGCAACCATAATGTTCATGAAGCAAGAAAAAAATTTGTATTGTTAACTTAAATGGAAGCATATGTAAGTACACAAGTACAGGCATAGATAAACAAAAACAAAATAAATGACTACACGTATTAAGTAAAAACGTATTTAAAATCTATTTGAAAAAAATTTTGCATTTTTTATTTAAATTTTTTTGTTTTTTGTCTTTAAAATATTTTAAATTTTATTAACTTTTTAAAACTGTTGAAATTTTTTTAATATCTTACTCAGTTCCAAAGATATTTGCAATTTAAATTTATTTAAAAGCAGTTTTTCCTATAAAAACTGTCAGCATAACAATTTCAAAACAATAAACTGAGCAATTTTACATTTCAACCATAAACACAAGGTGTGCAACACTAAAAACAATCAGTAAACATAGCTAAATGCTTAACGTTAACGTTTATAAGTATGCATAAGTGTATGTGCTCACACACACGTAAAATCTTAATAAACATAACCCACCACTTGTGCTATATTTCCCATATGTATGCTCTGCTACTGATTACTTGTTTCAATAGCTTCTCACTGTGTTCTGTGTTTATGGTTAAAAGATAATGAGAGACTCAATAGAAAATTATGCGTTGTTCTCTGTTAAATTATCTTTAGAGAGCGAAAAAAATAGAAAAACAAGCTTCTCTTTTTCATTCTCTATTCTTTTCATACTTATAACGACGGCACAACCTTAAGTATACTCATCAGTTTTTCTACTTACAGCAGCAATATAAAGGAAAGTGTTTTTGTGTATGTGTGTGCGTGCCCATGTGTATGCTTATAAGTATTCCTGTCGTTACTGTAACATCATTAACTGAAATTACCATGATTTTCTCTGAGTACTAAAGAGAGAGTGAGTAAATTATTATTTAACCGTTATAAATACATGTCTTTAATGAGCTTAAAGAACTACAACAGCAAACATTACAAATCAATATGAAATTAATATGATGTTAATCTCTTTCTATCTCTCTCTCTCTCTCTCTCGCTCTATTTTTTTTATCACCCTGCATATGAATTTATTAAAGCATTAACACTAAGCCGTTAAACATAAAGGCGTTAATTAGCCGTCACTTAAATCAGATTAAAAATGAATACAAAAAGCATTTTAAAGGAAAAAATAAAAGGGATTTTTAATAATTAAAAGTACTTTTCAGTCAGCTTAATAAAGTTTCTATAACTAAAAAATATGTATAGGGCCTTCCAACATGGAGTTCCAAATATTTAATGCTGAAAACGACCATAATATTAAAGCTACATCTGTCGAATTAGCTGTAATTTATTCAATGTCTTGTGCCAAATCACCATAAACGTGCAAATAATTCTGATCGGGCAACGTACCGTCTGCTTCGCCAACTTTATGATCGCCTTAATGGTCCTACCGAGAGAACTATTTGCAAAGTGGTGGATAAATTCAAGCCCACTAGCTCGGTAAACGATTAACCAACGCCCGTATGTCGAAAAAAACTCAAGATTTGCGGCAGACAACGTTGTAGGGGTGTCTAGTAGAATCCGAGGCGGTCAATTTCATGTCTCTCCCAAGAGCTCGGTCTTTCAAAGACCACAACTTAGCCAATTTGACATTGTAACTTGGGCCTGCAGGCGTAAAAAATTTAACTGACTCAGGAACTCAATGTAACGACCATAAACAACGGCATGTGTACCCTAAATAGGCTCTGAAGCTGGGGGCAATTTTTCATTGAAAATTTTTATTTAAAAATTATCTTCAGCGATGAAACACTTTTCTAGATAAAAGGGTATCAGAGTAAACGAATTTTACGAATTTGGAACACTACCAATCCACATGAGATCCAAGAACATCTAATGCATCACGAAAAATCACTGTTTGATGTGGATTTTGGCCTTGCGTTGCATATTTCTGTGAGAACGATGTTTACCAGGCCATCGATGACAAAGGCGAGCATTATAGGTCGATGATTATCAACTTCTTTTGGCCTGAATTGGATGACCCGGTTACCAATGACATGTGATTTCCAGAGTTCAGGGCTACGCTCCACACAGCTTATGCTACATTGGATATTTTGCATGAGCGGTGTAAGAGCATGGTCATCTCAAGTAGAGGTGATCGAAATGGTGCTACTTGTCCCCATTAGACTTTTCCTTGTTGAGTTCTCATAAGTCGCCGGTGGATGAGAATAAGCCACCAAACAAAGCGATCATCAAAGTTAACATAAGCCAAGCCATCGGTCAAACTCAGCCTAATTTATGCGCCATAATAATGGAAAATTAAATATTTTTGTATGTGCTACATCTAGAGAAGCCATGGCGGTTATTTCATCGCTGTTATATTCTCCAATTAATGACCTTTCTTTCAAACGGTATTTCAAACGAACAAAAAAATGGCGATGATATTTCACACCCACCCACACACTTCGTTTTATTTGAATTTAAAGGCAGAAACGCTTAAGGAATATAATTAAGTTAAAACAATTTTATATCTTAACACTTTTATGTTTTGACATTTTTATGTCCTTATTTTTATCGTTTGTACACGAGTTTTAATGTTTTCACAACAAATTTTTAATGGCAGCCATGAAGCAAAACATTCATTTGCCATACTTTCTACCAAAACACAAGAAAACAAAAACAAAACAAATCTCCAAAAATACAACACAACACCACACATTCATTTATAAAAGGCACTCACTTACTCACGCATACATAGAGTTAGTTTGTGTGTGTGTGAAAGAGAGCGAAGAGAACCTAGTAAATGTCACAATAGTAACTCCAATGTAATGTTGTTTCGTTGTTTGTTTTTTAGGAGCCTACAAATGCACAACACGGACACATACTTACACTCGCACAGCGAATTTAATCAAACTGTTAAAAACGAATGGCATACAAACATAAACAACAACAAATAAACAAATACATACAGTGAAAATGAAAAAAACAAAATTGGAGAGAATGAAAGCGAACATTTGTATTGTATTTTATGCTACACTGGTTTCACACATACGGCTCAAGGCGTATGGCAAAATAAAAACACTCACACATGCCTACACTCATATACAGCAGCAACACATGCATACATTAAAAATGCATTGAAGTTTTACAGGGTTTTTAATCTCTTTTCCGAGAAAGCAAAAAGAGCAGATCGTTAAGGAAAGTATTTTCTACTGCTCCTGTACATACTTCACAAAAAAAACGGGAAAGGAGCCTTAAAAACATGCTTTTGGAGGCATAGAGTTGTTATTTGTAATTTTATAAAGGCTTAACCATTTAGTGGTCTTAAAACAACTGGCCTGGGAGGGCTGTCGGCTGTTAAACATCTTTCTTTGGGGTAATAATGAACACCATAATCAATCTGAACTGAAGACAGCCATGAAAAGAACTCGACAAGTTTTTAAAACTTACCACAGGGTGGTGTTTAAAATGTGCCCACTTTAGCCACGATCGGGCCAGTTCCTGTTGAATACCGATCCCGTAGTAGTATTCGTGGGAATGGGAGATCTGACTTGCTTGCAAGATTAGGTTCTCACTCGATTCTATGTTCTTGTCTTTTGAAGGAATCTCGAATCGGAGTTTCCTCATAAATCAGGTAACGACTGCAGTGTTTGTCACATATATACATACATAATTGGCCATTACAATCCTCCAGTCAGGTTTACGACCTAGCTTCTCACACCACTCATGTTGTGTGCGTTAATTTTATACGAAAGTCGCGGGACCTACAGTTTAACGTCGACTCTGAACGACAGATTTTTGAGAAACTTTTTCATGGCAGGTTTATTTATTCTCAGAGTTTTTTGCCAGAAATCTGCCGAAGAAATATTTTTTTTTCATTATTTGTCTTGATGCCTGACCTGGGATACGAACCCGGGCTTTACGTCTAATAAGCCAACACACTACCTATTAGACTACGGGGACTTCAACAGTGTTTGTCTGAACTTTTTCATGGCAGGTTTATTTACTCTCAGAGTTTTTGCCAGAAATCTGCTGAGAGGAAATCGCCGATGAAATATTTTTTTCATATTTCGTTTTGATGCCTGACCTGGGAAACGAACCCGGGTTTTACGTCTAATAAGCCAACACACTACCTATTAGACTACGGCGACTTTGACAGTGTTTGTCAAAGGGAAATATTCCCCGTTCTGAAGGGTTTAGAGACTGTGGTAGACCTGGTTTCTTCTAATGCGTATTGTTATGATATTTTCGTCAAGGTCCACTGAGGGTTGCAGCCCAAGGGTTAAAGCATTTTTTAGAGTTTTATTCAATTTTATTTTGGCAATCGTTAAATGGAGAACACTTTATAAAAGAATTTCAATTGACAGGCATAAAAAGTGGCCAGTTTTTCATCAAAAACAATTTTCTAAATGACTACGAAAGAGAGGGAGACAAAAATAGACGATTTTTTTTGTAAACCGTTAGCATTTGATTTGTTTTAAATCTGACATGGCGTTAAATTACTGCTCCAAAACACACAAAAAAACAACAAAAACAATAACATGTTGAAAAAACAAAGAATTTTAATTGTTAAAAAGCTTTTCTTCACCATGCAAAGCTTTTTTGTAGTTTAAATTAAAGTAAAGCTTTCCGTTTAAAGACTGGTTTGTAACACGAATTTTGTTGTTGTTTTTGTTGTCTTAAAAAACTGCATTTTATTAAAAATGCAGCTGCAAAAAACAATATTTTTTTGTTTATAGCACATATTTTTTCCATGTTGTTGTTGTTGTTATAAATGATTTATATTGTAAAAGGCGTGAGAAAGTTTTTTTTATTTAAAATAAACAATAATTTTCATGAACATTGTTTATTTGCTCTTTTAACAAATCATTTGAATTCGCCTTAAAGCACTCTCTTAAGTAACTCTCTTAAACTTAAGCTCTTTAATGTGTAACTAACTGTAGTTTGTAAAGGCCATATGCAATTTGATTTTGCATTCAGCGCATGCTTTGTTTATTTACTTTTTTCTTGTCTTTTTCGTATTGTTTTTGTATTCAAATAATGCTTTCTTGTTTATTCTCTCTCTCACTCTCTCTCTCTCTTTTGCAATGTTTTGTTTATGCTTACCTCGTTTTCTTTTTTATTATTTCTGATTGGATTACTGCTGTTGGTGGTTGCATTCATTACATGCACTTTGATTTTACTCTCTCGTACATTTCTGTTAACACACTTAAAATTTCTCTTTTGTTTTCAATCAAAACGAATTGTTTTTGTTTCTTGTATACACACACAAACGCACACACAATGATTTTTTACACTCTTACCACAGCTCTGCTGACGCTTGCTTACAGCAACAGCTCTGTTACATTGCTGCGTTCGTATTTTACTTTGCACTCTCTTTCGCGCTGTGTTGCTCTGCCTTTATTGAAGTCGCGTCGTTTACATATTAAAAGCTTAACAATTTAACAGGGTTTTTATGGTTTTTTGTTTTATTTTCTTGGAAAACCCGAATTCATATACCATTCGAACGCCATTAATGTTAGATTTTGCTTTTATTTTATTCTTTCACTTGTTTTTATTTTTACTTTTCTTTTATTTTTTGCAAATTCACGGTTTTTTCTTTTACGTTCATTATACATAAGTGCGCGCACGCGATCTTAGGAAAACACTGGCATACGTTCATATGTTTTCATCACAGTTACTCTCTACAAACCTTTGCTGTTGCTGCTACTGCTATCGCCATTACAAAGATTTTTGTAAACAACAACAACAAAACAACAGTGAGTGCATAATTCGCCTGTTAAGCTTAACATCACTTTAACGTATGATTATTGGGAGTGCAAGTGTATGTGTATGTGAGTGAGCGCATATTTATGCAATTATACATGCATTCCCACAAAGCTACCAAAATACAGAAAATGAACGTTAATACTGGGTATACACAGTGGTTAAGAGGCATTATTTTTTAATGTTTACGTGGTGTTTGCTTTTAAAAATTTTGAACTGCAGATGCAGTTGAGCAAATATGAATATTCTAAAGAAAATTTAAAAACTGTCTACGCTTCTGCAAGAGACAGTATGGCAGATAAACCGAAGTACTTGACTGTATAGCGTTCTCATTAATTGAGCCTATCAAGCGGATCTCTTTGGTGTATTTTGCACCTCCATCCCCATGAAGGTAGACTTGCCCAACAATTAAAGCTTGCGGACAATTTACAAGGACGTGGATATGCCAGAGCAATAGGCTTTTAATGTTAATTTAAAAAAAAAACTTCTGTAAGCGCTGAAGTTTATTTCTTACGCCTTGATTACATAAACCAGCAAAATTGTTTCGTCAAATCAGCGAGCTATGGCAGTGCGATAAACGACATGTTTTTGACCTCCAGAGTGAAGTTATGTGTTAGACGGCATATGGTTCAAATAAGGCACGAGCTTAAAATAAGTTTTGGCAACTCTATTCAGGAAAATGTATTTAAATTTCTTTTGAATTCCCTGATATTTTATAAGAAAACCTGTTTTACTGCTTTAACCTGGCGACTGGCAACTCTTTTAATTTTAACAGATTTTAAGCCCACACAAACCACTGTTTAACTCAAAGCAAAACAAAACACACGTAAGGCCTTAACAAAGGCAAACTTTGCATGCACATTTAATGATAAAAACAACAGCAAAAACAAAACAAACCTAAAACAATTGTATCAATAACAACAACTGAGGCGAATTACGTACGTTGTTATGGGTTAAGGCGAATTGAAAAAAAAGAAAAGCAAGTGACACACGCACGCACGTATACGCCACCTATAAAAAGACAACCAGCCAGCCAGCCATGTTGTTCAAATTAAAAAACAAACGCAAAGCACATGAGAAAGAGAGCAAGTGTGTGAGTACTTGAGTAATGCCATGTTTTACGATGTTCATACACGTAAGTAAAGTAGCGGTAATTGTTAAAAAGAGAAAATCTATAACATAAGCTTTAAACAACGCAGCAGCCAGCGTCGCTGTTAACGTTGAAATAAAAAATTTTCTCTTTGTAAGCGTTTTTTCTTTTGATTTTTTTGTGTTTTTTCATGAAACACATACAAAATTGTTCAGTACGTCTTGTACTTTGAAGCGAAACGGAGGTATTAAAACGGATCTAAAAATTGTAACACAGTTATTAAAAAAATAGTGAAAAACCAAATCAAGTAAAAATAGAAAGGAAAGAAGCAAAAAAAAATATAAATCTATTAAGAAGAGTAGAGAAAAGTATTAAAAAAATATATAACAAGCAAAAGAAAAATTCTAATTGGAATTGAAAGAATAAATAAGAAAAAGGTAAAGGAAAACAAGAAATTATTTGTAATTTCAAAAAACAAAAGGGAAAGAAAGAAAAATTATTGTAAGCCTATAAGAAAACTAAAAAACGTTTTCTATATGTATTTAGCAGAAATTTGCAAACCAGAGTCAATTTTGTGTTTTAGTTAAAGAAATAACGGTAAAACAAAAGTTATTAAAGCAAAATAAACGAAAAAAAGAAAAAAAATCTTGTAAAACAGCAAAAAAATTAAAGAAGAAAACCCCATAGTAAGCTGCCTACGGTGCATGCATGTGTTTGTTTGCCTGGCATAGTTGTTGCTGTCGTTGTTGTAATAAAACAACATTTGTTAGCCATTGCACATTATCAACCATCTTTTTTTTGTTTTTTTTTTCTGTGAAACCAGCAAAATTTAATATCAACACAAAACAACCAAGTGAAAGTGTGAAAAATAAAATTTTTTTCTTTTACGAAAAACAAAAGGAATTAAAGAATAACAAAAAAGCAAAAAGGAAAGAAAGAAAAAAATATGCAAACTTAAGTGCAATTTACAAATAAAACCCTACAGCCCAGCCATTCAGCCAACCAGCCAGCCATATTTGTAAAAAAACGGTAAATTATTAAAGCAAAGAAAAGGGAGTTTTTCTTGACACTGCTAAGCTTTGCTCTGCTTTACTGCGCTCTTTTTTTCTTTCATTATTCAATGAGAATAATTAAAAAATGGTAATTTTGTTGTTGTTTTTTCCATCGGTTTCAAGTGTAATTGTGTTACATTTTGTATACAAAGAGACAAGAAAAGAAAAAAAAAACATTTTCAATGTGAGTCAATAAGACGCTAAAATATGCAAAAAAATAAACACAGTAGCCAACCATTTGTTTGTGTATTTGCTGTTGTAGTGTTTTTTAACTTTTTTTCCTTTTGAATTGGAAAAACTTGTTTGCATGTATTTGTTGTTGTTGTTGTCAGACGTCTACTACTATTTTTCTTATTGGATCCATGTGTGCGTGCGTATGTGTATGTAATTTTTTTTTGCAATTTTTTTCTTCTCATGTTCCTCTCTACTTGCATTTTCTAGTTAAACAAATAACATAAAACAAGTGTTGCCAGACCATTGAACATACTTTCAAAAAGGGTTTTAGACAACATTGGAAGCAGGTTTCAGGTGAAATCGCCATGAAAAGTTTTTAAAAGAAAAACCCTGGGCACAATGCTTTTTTAACTCACACGCTACTTAGGAATTTCATCACTCTGGGAAGCCCTCTCCTACAGTTTTATTATTACGTTCAGAGGTATTTCCGGATGATTTTGTTCTCCAAGAAATTCACGACTCAAGTGGTGGAGGTCGTTTAAAAGGTTTTTAAATATTTCTTTTAAACATTTGCTGCACTCAATAACATTAGTGAGCTGCAAATAGTAATGCGACAGGAAGGTTAAGATGTCTTAGATGCTGGAGTTTTCAATTTCCAATTAAGATGAGGCTCCTCTGAGAAAACTTGGATGTTTTTAATGAAGTTAACGAGTTATTGGCATCAATTTCTAGCCTTTGACTGCAGCTTCTGCACCAAATGGATATTATAAGGCCTTCTTTTTCTAAAACTGTTGGACACGTTCAGTAGGTCCCTAATGCCATTTCGTATGTAGAACATTTACTACTAACCCCTGGATAGGTCGAATAACTGGGGGAGTTGCTAAGTGCGGCCTTCATGATCACTAATTAAGATAAGTTTACCTTACCATAACTTCGTTTTACCCATTTGGAAATATTTAGAATAACACTGAACATCCATCGTTAAATCCGGCTGTCTCCACAACGTCTTCACCATCTCTCACTGGGCATGGTCGATCGTGATATTAGGAAAACTGCACATCTTGGTTGGGTTGGTTAAGATTTTCCCAGCCATGGTGCTATCAAGGCCCTACATTGTAAAACCTCGCCCATGAACGTTAAAAGTTCATCTAGAAAATTCAAAGTTTCAAGGGTAAATCTTATTTGAGCTCCCAACCAAGGGGTGAATGTTATTTGTTCCGTGCATTGCTGAAGAACTAGCCAAAGCGAGTACAGAGCTTTCAATTCCGAACAATTGAAAGAACATACTCTCCGATCAAGGCCAGTAGGAATACTGGCAGCATTGTTAGTATTGCTGGGCTATGGTGAACCGACCTGGATTAGAAGGCACGTAATTATCTTCACACATGGGCATCTACGGTTCTATCACGATTCTCATAAAACTGATTCGACCATTGCCGACAGACGAGGACAGCTGAGGATCTAAGCGACAACTGTTCACAGCATGTTTCGTGCCTGGCTTTTGCCATGCAATATCGCAGGTTTTTGGCCTACGTTATCTTTGATTGAACTCTAGAATAAGTTAGGTTAGAGTACGTGTACTTGTCAATTAAGACAAGTACAGTACCCGGAGGTCGAATTGACCCATTGTACTCTTATGAACTCTGGAGTAGATAGACCATCTTTTTTGGCATTTTTTTCTTTATCGTTATTTTAATTCTCCAGATCGCATATAAAGATAAAAATGCTTGACTATGATCCATCCCATTGAGTAGAATGTGAAAATCAATAGCCTTGAGTACATGGTGGTCTAGTTACGAATTTTTAAGTCGAATGTTGAAGTCAGTTTATAAATCGTTGACTACGGCAAGCACTCAGAATACGTGGAACAAGTGCCCGCAACAAATTACTTTGTTTGCAATCTTTTACCTTCGGCCAGTTAACTTTGTTTTCAATTTTTTCTTCTGCCTTTTAGCGCCTTAGGGATGCCGTTTTAATTGGGTCCATAAGAGTATTGCCCTAATTATATGGTGGCCAAGAAATGTCACGAATTCAGAGCTTCTGCTTGGGTAGGACGAAAGGTTAATAGGTTAGAGGACGTGTACTTGTTAATTGAGACAAGTACAGTCACGGATTTCAAGTTGACCCATTGTACAATGGTTAATAACGCCAGTGCAAGTTCGGCGATGGGTCTGTCGCACTTTGAGAAACAGTAGGCGAACTCCCCCTTAAAAAGTCGGTGTACTGGAATGCTTAGAGTACCAGGCGATCAGGAACAACATGACGTTGGACATTAAATAAGCATATGTGGGGTTAGCAAAGACGATTGCCAAGGACAGAGAAAACTGAAGAAAGTTTCTCGTGGCTCTATGTTTCAAGTAGGCGTGGAATTTTGTTAAAAGGCTCTGTGTTGTGTAGTTCTGTTCGTTTTATTTGAAGTGTACTGAACGAAATCGGATTCAAAATTCTAATTTCGCGACAAGCCGTATTCCCAGGTAATGCACTACCGTCTAATAGAACATTAGCCATGGGTAGTGCTGTTGAGGTGAAGAAGTTTCATGTAATGATCCTCAATGAGGATCCTCATCAATCAAAACATACTCTTGGACATAATCACAGATGTTTGTGTCAATCCAGAGATGATGTCCCCTGACAACAAAGTGAGTTATCTGGTATCTATTAACCATTTGAAGGCCTATTTTGTTTATGTCCATTTAGTTTCTGCCATTTTTTTGCTTCTAATTCCCATCGATTTATCGCAATTAGAAGATTTAATTTCCACTTTAATGTCGTTTTCCAATTCCTAATTTGTTTTACCATCCTTATGTTTGTGTTTTACCATCTCTAAATAATTTTTTCAAAATCTATTCCTGTTCAATCGCAGTAGTTTTTCTATTTTATAACAGAAAATAATTTAAAAAAAAGAAACAAATTTTTAGACAAAAATTTATCAAAAAAAAAACAATTTGTGAACAAATAATCTCCAATAAAATTGTGCGAAAAGCAAAACCAAAAATCAAATAAAATTTCCGAACTCCTTCTCTTGAATTGTTAAAAAACCATAAAAAAGAAGAAGAAAAAATTAAAGCCTATGTCTTGACTTTGCAAAAAGAGCAAAAAAAAAACAACAGAAGCGCAATCAAATTAAGTGGAACACTTGAAGGGAGCTGCATTGAAAAGTTTTTGTTTCTCTGTTTGCGCCAGCTTTTGAAGTAAGAAAGAAAACATTTTTGAATGCAAATATTTTGTTTTTGCTATTGTTGTTGTTTTTTATTGTAAATTTATTTTTGTTTTGTTGTTGTTTTTGTTGTAATGATACAGAAGTGAAAGTGTCGAAAAGTAAATAATGAACGGTCGTTGGTAATAATTTTTTCTTTTTTTTTTTGTTTGTTTGCTTGAGGAATTGAGTCATTGTGCGGACTTAAGCGGGAGTTAAACTTGACGATTAAACCGAGTGCATCAAGAGAAAATTTTTATTAAAATTTTCAGGTTCACTTGGGCCCGAAGAAAGAGGCTTACTTACTTTACAAAGAAAGATTACGTTGGAATGCATTGCACAGGCAGTAACTATAAGCAGACAATAGAGAAAGAGCCATTAAATAGTTTCTAAACGTTAGAGGGCATAGAAAACAGCTTTGCATTAGGTTCGCTACCATCTTTAAAGGGTAAGATCCTACTTAGGCCACAGGTTAGGCCCACGAGTTAATATCCAACACAGAGATCAAACAAATTCTATGGGAAACCTACCTTCTTAACTTACTTAATTGACCTTTACAATCCTCTAGACAAATCCTTTATGGCTGCCAGAATCCCCTGGTAGTTGTGACCAGTTTGAATGATGTATTGACGCCTTTCAGGTCCCTAGTTGGATGACCTACTGTCTTTAGGAAGCTAGTTCCAATCTATAGCCTCCTGTCTGGCAATATTATCAGTAGATTTTTGAAAAGTGTGGTCTCTCCATACCCAATTTTTTGTAGTAATGCTCGCAAACCGCCATACGTGGTCGTTTCCCATCTGTTTATGCGTCGGATTTTTCGTAGAGAATTATTTATGAATGTCTAGGGTTCTTTGGAAGCCATATTTTGTCGCATTTTATTTAATGTGTTGACTTCACACGTTAAGAATCTGATATAGGTATGCAGTTTAGTTTGTGGCGATATGCCAATCCATTTTTAAATTGTGTCCTTTAGGATTGCACTTCGCACAGGATCTTAGAGCTTATTTACACCTATAAAAACCGAGTTCAATCTTTGCAATTTCGATTTCCTATCAAATCTCTTCTATTCACTTATGTATGTATTCAACCTCTTACACAAAGTTAGACGCAAATGGAGGAAGGTCTCAATGAATATTGTTTTAAAGATATCCTATCAAGTTTCTTTGGTTCTTTCGTCAAAAGCATACAGTGGTGGCCTTATAATTAGAAACGACTTAGCAACATGTATTAGTGTTTTCACACCAAAATTTAAAACCTGATTTTGGCATTAAAACCATAATCAGTTGATTTTGCGTTCACACTGCAAGTTTTATTAAAATTGGTTTTAAATTCATGACATTTATGACTGCGAGAAAAAATTTTATGAGCAATATGCCTTATTTCATCTTGATATATTTAGCTTCTGACTTACCTTTTGCTCCAGAAACTATATCCATTGTGACCAGAAATCACACACATTTCGATTAATAATTAAATATTTACAAATTTTTAAACTTTTCATTGAAGAAATTAAAAATATTCCAAATTTTCCTTTTTTAATACAAAATAAATGATTATTTACATTTATTTATTTATTTACAGTTGTTTTTGTTTTTATTTTGTTTTTATCAGCTGTTTTCAAGATTTCAGAGCTGGTAGCTCTGATTTAGTACATTTAGTACTTCAAAACAAGGTTGTATTTCATAAAACCTACTTAAAACCAATTCAAAAAAGGTTTTATTTTGGTTTTAACACAATAATTTTGTATGGTAAAAACAGGTTTTATTTTTGGTTTTAACGTTAAAACCAACTTTTGCGTTAAAACCACTCGGTGTGAAAACACTATATGTTTGTTAATTTGTTTTACAGTTTTCACTGTGTACCTGGGTCGTCTTACATACGTTTTGCCATCAGAATGGGACAAATTAAACTTAGATTCGTCACTCCAGAGGACTCTGTTCCAGAAACATCGTTTCTTATTATAAGGCCACCGCTTTAAGTGTATGCGTGTCTTACAAATATGTGACAATAAATGTTTCGATTTGATTTCAACTCTGTTGGAGATACTCCTTGAAACTGTATTTAACTTGTACTATCACCTATCACAAGCCTTTTTGGAGGTTTAACAAGTAAAATTCTTGTATCCCGAACAGGATTTTTTGCTTTTTATATTTTTTAATAAAAATCAAAATTTTTTTCTATTTTAAATACAAATTCGCAGGATTCAGTGACCGAATTACTCTCTTTAACAGAGATTTTCCAAAATATTTAACATCTGGCATCTCAATACAACTGAAATGTTGTTTCTTTGTCTCTTTTTTTGCACATTTTCTAACTAGAAAATGGCAACAAATTGCTGCCATTGTTGCCTAACAGGTCTTGTTGTATTTCCACTCTCTCTTTAACGCTCGCTCTGTCACTGCCTCAATCTCTGTGTAATAAGTAACGAGTTACAAACAAGAAGTTTTAGTTCTTGCTGTTGCTGGTGGTGGTCAAAAGTAAAAGAATAAAAAGTTTCTGATTAGAATTCCAAGTGAATTAAAAAAGAAATAAACAACACAATAACACTTATAAGGTATTAAACAATTAATTTTGTATTTTCGATTAATAAAACGAAAGATTAAATGAAGTATAACAATGAAATTCAGTGTAATGTAATGTAAAAGAAGAAAAATTAACAGTAACAGTACATATAATACAAAAATAATAACAACAACAACAACAACGACAAAATCAAATAGGAAATAGAAATAGAGAGTGTATGAAAAAAAGCCTGCAAATAAAAGAGAGAGAGAGTGAGTGTGAGTACGTGTGAGAGCGTAGTTAAGTTGAGAAAATATAATCAAGTGGTGGTGTATTAAAGAGACAATAACAGTGTTGTTAAATTTCAGGAATTATAAAAAGCCACCATTAAACATGCTTTTACAGATGATGCTTATTTTATGTTTGGTTCTTTTTTTTGACCGATACGATTTGGCGTACTAAGCTCGGATAATTCTTAATCCGATAAGTTATTTTTAAAACGCGGTAATTAATTTTATACAGTGTAAATTAAAAGTCGCCGTAGTCTAGTAGGTAGTGTGTTGGATCATTAGACGTAAAGCCAGGGTTCGAGAACCAGGCCAGACATCAAGACAAAATACAAAAAGTATTTCTTCGACGACTTCCTCTCAGTAGATTTCTGGCAAAAACTCTAAAGGTTAATAAAATTGCCATGAAAAGTTTCTCAAAAATCTGTCGTTCGGAGTCGACTTTAAACTGTAGGTCCCACCACTCATGTATAAAATTAACACACACCACATAAGTGGCGTGAGAAACTAGGTCGTAATCCTGACTGAAGGGTTGTAATGACCAATTATGTATGTATGTATGTATGTAAACTAAAAGAGTCACTGCAAGTGATGGTTGTTAAGATTTTTTAATACTTCTGTTGCCTCTTTAGCCCACTTTCTCAGAACAATATTACTTAATTGAACATTACAATCCTTTAGTCGGGATTACAACCTATCTTCTTACGCCACCTGTGTTGTGCGGTACTTACAGTTTGACATCAATCGCGACCAACATATTTGAGAAACTTTAAATTTTATATACCTACTCTCTGGCTTTTTGCCAGACGATTGCTGAAAAATAGGCGCAAAAAATATTTTTTTAAATTTGGGGTTTGAACCACGGTCTCTCTTCCTAAAAGCCAACAGACTACCTACGGCAAATTCTTATGTATACACTTTATGGTCTAGATTAGGTACCAATTGAACGCTAACGCCTTAACCTGTAATACAGAAACATACAAAATCCGCCTTCTGCAGCGTTGGAATTTGTTTGCAGCCGAGGACTGTAAGCACCACATTACCTAACCTAACAAAGTCTTAAATTTCATACAAAAACAAAGTATTTTATTCTACACCTTATCAGAAAATAAAACGGTGGGATTCCCAATTAAAACTGCTTTCCGTGCAACTGGAATTGCAATTTGTCAGAGTGAAAAACTTCAAGTTGACAATACTATTCAAGGAGCATCATTGTCAGCCATTAAACAGCGACGAGTGCATTTGTCTCGTGTGTGTATGTATGCTTTGAAATATGGTGAGAAAGTTCAAATACAATACAAGAAAAGCTTTGAAACACACACACACACTAATAGCAACAAGAAAATCTTTGGTAAATACCAACGAGGTTTTCCTATTAGAAAAAGAGAGTAAGAGTTTTAGATAAACACAGAGAGCAAAATTCCTTATTTCTCCCACACATTTTATACCTACAAAAAGAAAAACAAAAGCAGCAGCAGCAGGCGCCCACATTCACCACTTGAAACTCTGATTTATTTTCACCACTAAAAAGTTTTCGTTTTAGAAAATAAAAAAATGTCGGCAAGTTTACGTTCTCTCCTATATTGTAACTGTGCAGTTGTCAATTGATAAAGTGACGTTAAACGTTAAACTTACGCACTTTGTTGTTGTTGTTCGTTTGCGTTCTTGTGCTTCATGTGGTTGGTCTCTCAACGTGTAAGTTATACTCCTACAAACTAATAAAACAAACGGTAAAATATTTCACAAAAAAAAAAAAGAAGAAAAAGGAAAAGCAAAAGAGAACGAACAGGAAAATAATAAGAAACGAGTGAAGAATTTCAATTAATTTTTATTTAGAAAGAAAACACTTGTTATTGTGTGAAGAAAGTAAAGAAAAGAATAAATAAACAAATTAAAAATATTAAAGAAAAGCAACAACAACAAGAAACATATTATATGTCAAACAACAATTACTCAACATTGAAAAATTTATCATTTTCGTTTGTATTTTCATGTGTCATTCTATAGAAGTAAGCAAAAGAATGAGTGCGTGTGTAAGTGTTGTATGTGCCTAAAACAGAATGGCTTTTTGGCGAATTTTTTATGTGTACATATGTATTCATATATGTATATAAGTGTGTGTGTGTTAATATTAGAAAAATAAATCATATGAAAATAAAATTTATTTCAACAAGATTTTCTCTTTTAACATATTCTTAGAAATTCTTTGAAGGGTGAATAAGAAAAATTATTAACAAAAAAGCTTTAAAAACAGACCAAAAAAAAAATACCAAAAACAACAACATTTACTATAAAGAAAATATTGAAAAGAAAAACAAAACAAAATAGCTTGGCTCTCTCTCTATTTCATTAACAGTAACTTTAACTTCTCTTAACATTAGCAACGAGTGTGAGTGTACATAAGTGTGGCTGAATGTGGTAAATTCATCCCCGAATTAACTTACATAACCCAACTCTCAACCAACTAACCAGCCAGCCAGCCAGCATAACAGTTTTTCTCTCACAATCCTTTTTTTTCTTGTGTGTTGGTGTTGTGTTTTAAATTCCTATTTCAACTCTTTATTCCGTTATATTTGCAAACTTTTTTCCATTCATTCTTGTGTTTCTCTGTCGCTCTCTCTCTCTCTCTCTGTAGGAGTTGAGTTTTCTAATCAGTGTGTACATCTTTGTGTGGATTTTAAGGGTTGTCAATACATCGTAAATCAAACTTTAATGGTCCTTTACTTTTTTATGCGGGGCTTTTATTTCTAATGGAACTCTTGTTGTTTTTTTCTTTATTACTAAAAATTCGTTACAATTAAAAGAATACAATTTAGTTGAACTTTGAAAATGTTTAAAAGAATGTTCAATACAGCCACCACCAACAACATTAATGGTAACTTTTTGAGAGGGTGCAGATTTGTTGTTTGTTGTGCTTCAGGGCTTTTCCTGTTTGGTTGGTTTTTAGTAAACAGGGTTACCATACTAACAGTTAACAGGTTAATAATAACAATTTTCCCCATTTCGATGATTACAGACATTGCGTATATGCCATAGTGCCTAAAATGAAGTGTTTTAAGCAATTATCGATAACTAAACTAAATTTTCTTTAACTTCTTTGAGAAGTTATCGATAAATAACTTTTCATTATCAATTATTAATAGCGAATATTATTCTTCTTTAAGAAATTTTCGATATAATCTTTGTTGAAGAAATTGTCAATAACTCGCGTAGAGAATTATCGGTAACCTATTACTTTTCATTACGAGTTATCAATAACCAACATTTTTCCTTCAGGATTTATTGGAAACTAAATAACTCTGTAGAAATTATCGATAATTACAAATTTCTTTCACGAATTATCAATAGCAAATAAGTTTTATTAAGGAGAGTTATCGATAACTAAATATATTTCATTGGGAATTGTCAATAGGCAATATTTTTAAGAAATCATTGACATAATTTTTTATTAAGAAATTATCAATCAGTTTCATAGAGAATTATCGATAACTTATTGTTTTTTTATTATAAACTAGCTGTACCCTGCGCGTGTTGCTGCGCCACCAACAAAAATAAATTCGAAGCAGACATTACACAAATGTCCAATTAATTATGAAACATTTTATGGATTTTGTTTCCCGTTGTCCAGATGATTCAGACGAACGGGCCTGAGTAGTACCCATTCGATCAGTTTCTAATCTCACTTGTCGTTGTTCAAGTGATTCATGCGAACGGGTCTCTGCGGCTTGTACTCGAAGATTTTCCAGTCCCAATGCTTCTTGAGGCATAGGTCGACAAATGGGTTTAAATTTAAAATAGAATCTCACAATGTACCCAATCCAATTGAACCCAACAGCATTTTTAAAAATTTTTTATGCACAACAACTTTGCTAAAGTTCATATCATAATCAAATGCACAGTTTACGTTTTTATTCATTTTTAGGGGCGCCACCTGTCTGAAATTGGTCATACCAACTTAGAAACATTCGTCAGCTCATGCGCAACAACTTTGCTGAAGACCATAACATGATCAAATGCACAGTTTACGATTTAAATAATTTTTAGTAATTTTCAGTGGCGCCACCTATCGGAAATTGGTCATACCAACTTACGAACCTTCCCCGGCTCATGCGCAACAACTTTGCTAAAGATCATAACATCATCAAATGCATAGTCTACGATTCTATTAATTACATACAAACAAAAAATCATTTATATATATATAGATTATCATTACCTAACATTTTTAGTTGGGAAATTGTATTATTATAACTAAATAACTTTCTATGGAACTTATGGATAGCTTCTGATTTTATGTAGGAGTTAACGACAATTAAAAATTGTCTCATAGGTGTTATCGATAACTATTGATAATTTCCTATTGAGATTGCCAATAGTTATGGACTTAAATTAACAATTAATTAATTAACAATTTTTTTAACAATCGATATCTAATAATTTTTGGTATTAAAAAAATTGATTAGTGAAGCGAAAAATTTGATTGATATATGTAAACTGGGCTTGTATCGCAGGTTAAGTTCATTACAAGAACGGAAAAGCAATAATTATTTCTATTTGGAAAGTTATTGATTACTTAGCTTAAATCTGTATGAGAATCAGAAAATTTGAATACGAAATTTTAACGGGCCATTATGCGGGGACGGAAAGCCGTAGTGTTTTTTTAATCAATAATTTTCTATTTCGATTACATTTTAATTGCTTGCAAAACTAATATTACCTTTGGCAACTCTAATTTTATATTGTTATGCTTTTACTATGGCTCTGTATAGAAAAGAACAAGAACAACAAAAACATTTGCTCTTCACTCAATCATTCATTCACTTGAAATTTACCGTAAATAAAGAAGAAATCAAAACAAAAGAATCATAAAACCAACCAACGAACGAACGTTGCATGGATTCTCTTCACCACACTGGCGATTGCGAGAAAAAGAAAAACCTGTTAAGGTTGTGTGTGAGCGGCGCACATGCATATGAGTGCGTAAATGGCTGTGGTTAAAGTAGAAGTTTTTTTTTTATGGGTTTCCAATGGATTTTTTTTTTGTTTATTTTAATCCATTAACCCTAAAGAATAGTGTGTTTATGTTTGCAATATAAATTATTGTTAGGTAAACTACAGAGTAATTAAGGAAAATTTTATTTATTATTGTTGTTGTTGTATTAATATGTTTATTTTTTAAAATTAGGTAATGTGGGCAACTAGGAGAAAATGGAAAAAATCCAATAATTATGTGGAATATTATAAACAAATTTATTATAGATTTTTAATTATTAAATATATACATACTACCCACAAACATATATACATATATATTTACTTGTTAATAAATGTTTAAATTCTAAAAATTCTCCATTTTTGTTTTTTCTTTCCATGATTTTCTTCAAACAGCTGATCGTTTCAAAGTAAATCAAAGAAAATTGTGTGTGCATGTAAGAAGAACGACCGCAAAGCAGCCAGGAAGTCTAACAAAGTAAATAAATCTTCTAAAAGAAAGAAGCAAAAAAATTAAAATAAATTCCAAATAAATGCCAGCCAAAGCTGCATAAACCACAACAACTAGCATAACCATTGAAAAAAAATTAAAGAAAATAAAATAAAAAATTCCAAGAAATTCTTTAAAATCCAAAACTAAAACGGAAATACAAAAAGAAAAGCAAAAATAAATAAAAAAAAAACGCTTAAAAATAATTTAAAAATATAAATTAACAGTTAAATACAATAATAACAAAAACAACAACAATATTAATGTGTTACGTTCGTGTGTAATTAAGTGTGTAACATTAAAAAGAAAGAAAAAAAATTAAAAAGAAAGCCAAAAAATAATTAAAATTTAAACGCGTCTTCATTCTTTACGTGTTTAAATTCCAAAAATTTACACAGAGAAAGAGAAAAAAACCGCGTGTTTTTTTCTTCTTCCGCCCGTTAAGAAAAGATTTTCAATTTCATTTTAATTTTTGTGTTGTAAACGCGCGCGTTTTTACGCCTAAAACCGCCAAAATAATTCACCAACAGACAATAACCGAATTAAACTTCGCAACGGCGACCACAATGCCATATAACGGCGCAACTAATGGCAGTGGTGGTGGTGGCGGCGGCGGTGGTTTAATAGTCAGTGATGGGCCGCAAAATAAAAAAATACGCACCGGTGTCCAGCAAACCAGCGATGGGGATGTTCACATGCATTCAAGGGTAAGTAAACATTATCAATATAATACACACACACACACGCCGCACTTATACATTAAAAATCATTTAAAAATCGGTTTTGTTTTCTACTTTCAAAGTATTGGTGTGTTTCGCTGTTCGGTTTCATTATTTACTTCTCTTGACATTCGCTACAAATCTATACACACGCAATAAATGTATCATTGTGTATGTATGCATAACAGTGTGTGCCTATATTTTGTTATTTTCTGTTTTCTAAACTGTTGTCTACACTCTCCGCTCTCGCTCAATATTATGGGATAAAATCACACACACAAGCAGGGTTGTTGGGAAAAATCGATTTTCTCCAAAAAAAAAGAAAACAAAACAAAATAAAAAAAGAACAACAACATCGATTGTACAATAAAAAGCAAAATTAAAAAGTAACTGGCTTAATCAACTCAACATAACAGACCTTTCCCCATCTGCTACCCCCCTTCCCCCTCTCTTGCTTTTATACTCACGCATAAACTTGTTCTTTGCATGTATTTTGTTTTTATTTCAAACAATAGAGCAATAGCGAGAGAGAGAGAGGTAGAGTGAAAGAAATTAAATCAGTTTTAAGGGTTTTTATTCTGTTACTGTTATTATTGTTTTGCATTGTTTGTATTTCATTTAATAACGGTAAAGTTATTACTTTAATTAGATTTATACAAATACAAAAGCACTTGGGATTTATAATGCGAATATAAATAAAGTAAATGAAAGATAAATAATGAGAAAAGTAACAGTAAATATAAGTTTTTCATTGTAAAGCAAATGTTGAATGTAAATATTCAATAAAAATTATCGATAATTTCAAACAATGTGGAAAAATTTCGATAACTATACCATAATTTATAATGGGAAATAATCATTAATTCTTTTGAAAAAACTATAGTTAGAGATGCTATTGATAACTAATAGTTTTCTTTAGGAAATTTTCGATAACTAATATTTTTCTTTCAATAAATATAGATAACTTATAATTTTCTATAGAAAATAATCGACAGCTAAAAAACTAGCTAAAAATACAATCGATAACTCATATTTGCCTTTATAAAATGATCGATAAATAATATTTTTTCTTTAGGAAATTTTCGATAACTAATATTTTTCTTTCAATAAATACCTATACATAGATAACTTATAATGTTCTACAGAAAATAATCGACAGCTAAAAAACTGGCTAAAAATACAATCGATAACTCAAATTTGTGTTTATAAAATGATCGATAAACAATATTTTTCTTTAAGAAATTATCGATAACTAATATTTTTTTAAGATAATTTGCAATATTTCATAATATTCTATAAGAAATAATCGATAACCCATAATTTTTTTAAAGGATATCGATAATTCTTGAATTTCCATAGTTTATTGTTTCATGCAGTACATTATCGATAGCTGTAGATCCGTTAAAAAAATAATACCTATTAATTTTCTTAGTGTAATTATCGATAAGTATTTTTCTTCAGGGAATTATTGATAATTAATATTTTTGTTTAAGAAGCCGTTGACTTTATGGATAACTTACTTTTATGCAGGGCATTGTTTTTTTTCCACAGAAAATTATCGATAACGAATAGATTTCTTAAGAAAATGTATTTTCAAGGAATTATCGATGAATAATAGTATTCTTTAAGAAATTTGTTAATGATTTTTTTCATGTAATTATCGATAACTTTCTTTAAGCAATTATCGGTATCGCATTTCTTATGGAAATAATCGATAACTAATTGTTTCTGGGCAGTTATCGATAACCTGTAAACTTCTATAATAGATTATCACCAGCATTTTTGTATTATTTTCTGTAAGAAATTGTCGATAACATATTATTTTAAGTTAGAAATTATCGATAATTTTTTTCAAGCAATTATCGATAACTAACATCCTAAAGAAAATTATTGATATCGATTTTCTTTAAGAAATAATTTTCTCTAAGAAATTATCGATAACTGGAATTTCTTTGGTCAATTAGGCAGGTGACTTGTAAAGAAATGATCGGTTATTATTTAAGAAAAAATCGATAAATAATTTAATAGCTTATAATTTTCATTAAGAAATAATCGATAACTAATTGTTTCAGGGCAGTTACCGATATTCTAAGTTTCTATAAGAAGTTATCGACAGCATTATTTGCATTATTTTCTAAAATTAAAAAAAAAAATAAAATAAAATTGTCGATAACATATTATTTTAAGTTAAAAATTATCGATAATTTTTTTCAAGCAATTATCGATAACTGACACCCTACAGATAATTATTGTTATAGATTTTCTTAAAGAAATTTTCGATATTATTTTCCGTTTAAAATTATCGATAATAATTTTCTCTAAGTAATTATCGATAACTGGAATTTCTTTGGTCAATAAGGAAGTTGACTTTAGTAAAGAAATGCTTGGTTATTATTTGAGAAAAGATCGATAACCAATTTAATAGCTCATAATTTTCATTAAGAAATTATCGATAACTAATAATACATATGTATATGAGTGACAATTAAATACTTTTTTTCTATTATATGAAAAACAAAAATTATTCCTTAGAATACTCTTGGGGAAAAAACAAAAAACAAAAATTAATCGATAAATGATTACAGCTTGATTCAACTTAATTTGAATAAATTTCACACTCTCTTCCGTTGGGAGAGGGGACCCTTAACAACTTCTTATTATTTTCCAAACACAAGAGCGTTAAAAGCTCTAAAAATCAATAGAAATTTATTAGAAAAATTACCCAAAACGGTAAATTTTTACTGGGGAAATACACGAACACGAACACAATCATTATCATTATCAGCCATACAATGAAATGCTCTGTAGAATAATAAAATAGCGAAAGAGCAAAAGAGAGAGAATGAGAAAGAAAATCTTTTTCTTACTACGACTTACTACCCAAGCAGACAGGGCTGCATAAGAAAATAATAATAAAAAAACGCCCTCTTATACGAGTTTGAAGGGAATTTAGAACACCTAGAGGTACCTCTGTCTGTCTGTCTGTATGCTTTACTTTCACTCTAACCGTTATACAGCACAGCACAACACAGCACAACACATTTAAAATTAAAAATATTCTTATGAACGATGATTGCTCTTCATGTCACCATATAATTGTTGTTTGAACGAGTATAAGAAGTTTTTTGTTGTAATAGTTTAATGCAACAAACTTACACACTTGCAAACACACATGCCCGCATGCATACGCTCTTTGTATATGAAAATATTGTACGTAAGCAAGCAAGTGTCTCTCTTTTGGTCTCTGCATTCTATTCTCTTTTTTGTTGTTTGTATTCCTTTGTGCTCAGCCATCGTCTTCGTAAGTTACTTTATTAAAAAGCTTATTTAGCACGTTTTTTTCTCTTTTATTCGTTTATTTTGTTTCTTTTTTTTTCCCCCGTTTGTCTGTCTTATGTATTGTGTTGTTATTAACACTGTGCGCGGGGTTAAATCGCGAGCAGCAGCAGGGTTAGAAACTTTAAAGCGCCTGCAAGTATGCAACAGTCATAACACATACATCCATGCATATGTACATATGTACATACAAGCAAGCCAACAGCAGTCAAGCCAAACAGCCACTCATCCACATAAATGAGTGGCTCATGACTTAAACGTTCGAAAAAAAAGAGAAAAATAAATAAAACAAGAACAACAACAGACATGACAACAGAAATATCACATGCAGTTTATATCTTTCTAACGAACATGTATGAATGTATGAGTGTGTGTATGGGTATGTGTGTGTATCGTTTTTTAAAGGGCTTTTCATTTCTTTTTTTCTGTTGTTTTACTATCTCTGCCTGGGCAAATTTATGCAAGTGCATGCATGTGTGTGTTCTGTTGTTGTTGTTGTTGTTGTTTTATGCTCGTTATTTAATTTTAAATGACATTTAAGCCAAAGAGCACGTACTTTAAAATGGAGAGTGCTACCGCTCCCTCTCTCTCTCCCTCTCTCTCTCTCCTCTACAATCGTTAAATATTATTTAATGAGATAATTCTCTCTAAAAGATGTCAGTAATAACGGCAACAAAAGCCCTTAGTTCTTTAAGGAGTTTGTGGATTAAGTCAAGAGATATTTACTGTTTTATAGGTTAACAAGAGAACGTAGGAAAACGTTGTCTCATTTACAATACAACAACAACAACAACAACAAAAATGTGTTCCATTTAAGTGTATAACGATTTTATGGTCTTAATAATGGAAAGCTTGTACTGAAGCATTGCATTAATGGTAGATTTAAAGTAATCGATAACTTATGATAACATTTTTATATGGAACAGCGATAATCGATAAATTAAAAATAAACAAAAAAACATACATACTTTTCAATTATTATGGAAATTCGAAGCTGCGTATTATAGCTAAAAGTAAATGTTTACTTCAGCAAATATCGATAACTGTACAGATAAATGTTAGTCTTATGCAGGCTGTCGATTAACGATAAATTTACTTGCACAAATATCCATAATTTTTTATTGTTTAACACGACGACTTTCAATGGATTAATAAAAATTTTACGTAAGCAAAAACGGTGACTAAATCAATTAACGGTAATTTTATGTAGAGAGTTATCGATAACTGTAAGTACATATATTTACAATAAAAATTATTGAAAATATAAAACTTTTTATCGATATCTTTATCTATTAAAAAATATTGAAAATATTTATACAAACATTTTATCGATAACTTTAACGATAAATTAAAAATAAACAAAATACCATATTTTTCAATTATTATGGAATTTCGTAGCTGCAAATTATAGCTAAAAGTAAATATTTACTTCAGCAAATATCGATAACTGTACTGATTAATGTTAGTCTTATGCAGGCTGTCCATTAAGGATAAATTTACTTGCACAAATATCGATAACTTTTTACTGTTTAACACGACAACTTTCAATCGATTAATAAAAATTGTACGTAAGCAAAAAAACGGTGATTAAATCAATTAACGGTAATTCTATGCAGACAGTTATCGATAACTGTATCTATATTTGCACTAAGAATTATTGAAAATATAAATTTTTTTTATTGATAACTTGATCTATTAAAAAATATTGAAAATATTTATACAAACATTTTATCGATAAGTTTAACGATAAATTAAAAATAAACAAAATACCATATTTTTCCATTAATATGGAATTTCGAAGCTGGAAATTATAGCTAAAAGTAAATATTTACTTCAGCAAATATCGATAACTGTACAGATTATATATATATTTGTACATCAAAAACGATTACAATCCTATACATCGATTATTGTTATTTTTATTTTGACAAATATCGATATCGGTAACTTTCAATCGATTAACAAAAATTTTACGTAATCAAAAAACGGTGATTAAATCAATTAACGGTAATTTTATGTAGACAGTTATCGATAACTGTAAGTACATATATTTACAATAAAAATTATTGAAAATATAAAATTTTTTATCGATAACTTGATCTATTAAAAAAATATTGAAAATCTTTATACAAACATTTTATCGATAACTTTAACGATAAATTAAAAATAAACAAAATACCATATTTTTCCATTAATATGAAATTTCGAAGCTGGAAATTATAGCTAAAAGTAAATATTTACTTCAGCAAATATCGATAACTGTACAGATTAATGTTAGTCTTATGCAGGCTGTCGATTAACGATAAATTTACTTGCGCAAATATCGATAACTTTTTATTGTTTAACATAAATTTCAGGAAGACAAAAATCGAAAACTGTGTACATATTCGTACATCAAAAACGATAACAATCCTATACATCGATTGTTGTTATTTTTGTGTTCGCAAATATCGATATCAGTAACTTTTAGTCGATTAAGAAAAATTTTACGTAAGCAAAACCGATGATTAAATCAATTAATGGTAATTTTATGTAGACAGTTATCGATAACTGTAAGTACATATATTTACAATAAAAATTATTGAAAATATAATTTTTTTTATCGATAACTTGATCTATTAAAAAATATTGAAAATCTTTATACAAACATTTTATCGATAACTTCGACGATAAATTAAAAATGAACAAAATACCACACTTTTCCATTAATATGGAATTTCTAACCAGGAAATTTTAGCTAAAAGTGAATGTTTACTTCAGCAAATATCGATAACTGTACAGATTAATGTTAGTCTTATGCAGACTGTCCATTAACGATAAATTTACTTGCACAAATATCGATAACTTTTTATTGTTTAACATTAATTTCAAGAAGACAAATATCGAAAGCTGTACATATTCAATCATCAAAAAACGATTACAATCGTATACATCGATTGTCATTATTTTTATGTTGATAAGTATCGATATCGGTAACTTTCAATCGATTAAAAAATTTTACGTAAGCAAAAAACGGTGATTAAATCAATTAACGGTAATTTTATGTAGACAGTTATCGATAACTGTAAGTATATTTACAACAAAAATTATTGAAAATATAAAATTTTTTATCGATAACTTGATCTATTAAAAAATGTTGAAAAGCTTTATACAAACATTTTTATCGATAACTTTAACATTTTTAATACAAATATTTTTATTGAAAATATAAATTTTTTTATCGATAACTTGATCTATTAAAAAATATTGAAAGTCCTTATACAGATATTTTTATCGATAACTTTAACACTTTTAATTCAAATATTTTTATTGAAAATATAAAATTTTTTTTATCGATAACTTGATCTATTAAAAAATATTGAAAGTCTTTATACAAATATTTTTTATCGATAACTTTAACATTTTTAATTCAAATATTTTTATTGAAAATATAAAATTTTTTTATCGATAACTTGATCTATTAAAAAATATTGAAAGTCTTTATACAAATATTTTTATCGATAACTTTAGCATTTTTAATACAAATATTGTTATTGAAAATATAATTTTTTTTTATCGATAACTTGATCTATTAAAAAATATTGAAAGTCTTTATACAGATATTTTTATCGATAACTTTAACATTTTTAATACAAATATTTTTATTGAAAATATAAATTATTTTATCGATAACTTGATCTATTAAAAAATATTGAAAGTCTATACAAATATTTTTATCGATAACTTTAACGATAAATTAAAAATAAATATTTTTCCATTAATATGGAATTTCGAAGCTGGAAATTATAGCTAAAAGTAAATGTTTACTTCAGCAAATATCGATAACTGTACAGATTAATGTTAGTCTTATGCAGGCTAGGCTGTCCATTAACGATAAATTTACTTGCACAAATATCGCTAACTTTTTATTGTTTAACATTAATTTCAAGAAGACAAATATCGAAAGCTGTACATAATTGATCATCAAAAAACGATTACAATCCTATACATCGATTGTTGTTATTTTTGTGTTCACAAATATCGATATCAGTAACTTTTAGTCGATTAAGAAAAATTTTACGTAAGCAAAAAACGGTGAGTAAATCAATTAACGGTAATTTTATGTATACAGTTATCGATAACTGTATCTATATTTACAATAAAAATTATTGAAAATATAAATTTTTTTATCGATAACTTGATCTATTAAAAATATTGAGAATCTTTATACAAATATTTTTATCGATAACTTTAACATTTTTAATACAAATATCTTTATTGAAAATATAAATTTTTTTTGTCGATAACTTGATCTATTAAAAAATATTGAAAGTCTTTATACAAATATTTTTTACCGATAACTTTAACATTTTTAATTCAAATATTTTTATTGAAAATCTAAATTTTTTTATCGATAACTTGATCTATTAAAAAATATTGAAAGTCTTTATACAAATATTTTTTATCGATAACTTTAACATTTTTAATACAAATATTTTTATTGAAAATATAATATAATATATTGAAAGTCTTTATACAAACATTTTTATCGATAACTTTAACATTTTTAATACAAACATTTTTATTGAAAATATAAATTTTTTTATCGATAACTTGATCTATTAAAAAATATTGAAAGTCTTTATACAAATATTTTTATCGATAACTTTAACATTTTTAATACAAATATTTTTATTGAAAATATAAATTTTTTTATCGATAACTTGATCTATTAAAAAATATTTAAAATTTTTATACAAACATTTTTATCGATAACTTTAACATTTTTAATACAAATATTTTTATTGAAAATATAAAATTTTTTTTATCGATAACTTGATCTATTAAAAAATATTGAAAGTCTATACAAATATTTTTTATCGATAACTTTAACATTTTTAATTCAAATATTTTTATTGAAAATATAAATTTTTTTTATCGATAACTTGATCTATTAAAAAATGTTGAAAAGCTTTATACAAACATTTTTATCGATAACTTTAACATTTTTAATACAAATATTTTTATTGAAAATATAAATTTTTTTATCGATAACTTGATCTATTAAAAAATATTGAACGTCTTTATACAAATATTTTTTATCGATAACTTTAACGATAAATTAAAAATAAATATTTTTCCATTAATACGGAATTTCGAAGCTGGAAATTATAGCTAAAAGTAAATGTTTACTTCAGCAAATATCGATAACTGTACAGATTAATGTTAGTCTTATGCAGGCTGTCCATTAACGATAAATTTACTTGCACAAATATCGATAACTTTTTATTGTTTAACACGACGACTTTCAATCGATTAATAAAAATTTTACGTAAGCAGAAACGGTGATTAAATCAATTAACGGTAATTTTATGTAGACAGTTATCGATAACTGTGTGTTTATTTATAATAAAAATTATTGAAAATATAAAATTTTTATTGATAACTTGATCTATTAAAAAATATTGAAAATCTTTATACAAATATTTTTATCGATAACTTTAACATTTTTAATACAAAAATTTTTATCGATATTTTTTTTGAATAATCAATATTGAAAAAAAATATTGAACGTTTTTAATACAAAAATTCTTATCGAAAACTTTTTTGAAAGTAATCGATGTCGATAAAAAAATATTGAAAATTTTTTCGATAATTTTTTTTCTTTGTGAAATGCCGTTTATAATTTATTTCAAGTGGTTTTGTTTCAATAAGAAAATATCAATAATCCTATTATCTTTTCCATTAGTTTGTTATCTCTTATCGAGAAATTTTTATGCAAATTTGTGTATAAATCATACTCATATTCCCCATCAACGCAATTCATTTGATTTTCATAGGAAATCTACTCCTTTTGTCATGTACATGCATGCCGGTTTTCATATTTTTATGCTTGCTTCTGCTCCCCACACATTGTTTTCTTTTGTTTTTTTCATGTGAAAACAATAACCTGGGGAAGGAAAGAAGCCATTAGCCAGTCAGCCATCCATCCATTAGCCAGCCAAACAGAGAGAAAGAGCATCAAAGATTTATTTTTGCTCTCTTTACTGTTATTATTGCTCGTATTAAAATATTAAAAAATTGCAGTGGAGGGGGGGGGGGGGGCGGTAGTTCAATCAGTGATTGCAACAGGACTTTTCCACTCTGTTGTGCGCTTTCATTCTTTCTTTCATAATAATTTTCGTTGTGTTTTTATTACGCTTTTAATTAAAAATATTGCTGGCCCAGAAACAACAAGAAAAAAAGAACGAAAAAAAATCCCTGGACCTGACAATGGCTGGCTGGCCTGCTGATGAATCTTTTATGGATTTCATATAGCGCTTGCAAATGGAAATATTTTTAAAATGTAGCCACTGATGTGAGTTGATGAAAGTATGGATGGGTGTGTAATTGGATTTGACTTGACATAAATAATATTATTAAACCCATTGAACTCCTTCCTCTCTGTAGCATGAGCATTTTAACCCTTTTTTTTACCCCTTTTCCTGGACTTGAAACATTTTGTAACATTGCCATTTGTGCATGGCAATGGCAGTGGCAGTGGCAATGGCCAGAGCAACGTCAACAACCACTACAGCCCCCTTTTCCTTTGTTGAAATTGAAACCATGTGCCATTGCTACTGCTGCTGCTGCTGCATACACTCAATACATTGCACATGATGCTCTTGCAATGCGCTTTATACAGCCTGTTTTTTAATCTTTTTTCTCGTTCAATGATTTTCAATATTTGCCAAGCGAATGTGTGATGAATATAGAGGGTGTGTGTTGGCTATTTCTGATGACTGACGGACTGACTGATCAACCAAACGAAATCAACCACTATTTCTGCATGCAAACAAGGAGTCAAATGTTAGCAATTTTTTTTTTTTTTTTTTGGCAAAAAGGGGTGGGGGAAGATGCTAGAAATTGCAATTGAATAATTTTTGTTATAAAAACATGTGTAGAAACTTGGTGGCATTATTAGTAACATGTTTCGATACATGCCCTACCAGAACATAACTAGTAAAATTACTAGTTATTTGACCGTAAAATGTGACGTCTAAACTAGTCACAACTTCCCATCAAGTTATTAAGGGCAATGTGAAAAACTTGACGTAAACATTCGTGTACATGTGATTTTGCCTCTCTTTCTAACATATGAATTCTTTCGACTGTAAAACATATATCTAACCTGCTCACTCTTGCGCTATTTGAAGTCACAAATAACTAGTTAACTGGTTACACTTGACTATAGTCAAGAATAGTTGACTAGTCACAGTTGACTAAATAACTGGTTACACTTGACTATAGTCAAGTATAGTTGACTAGTTAACTGGTTACACTTGACTATAGTCAAGAATAGTTGACTAGTCACAGTTGACTAGTTGACTAGTCACAGTTGACGCATCATACCCCCTTACAAAAGAAAAATGTTTTTTGTTTTGATATATTTTTATTAAAAAAAAATATATTTTATTTTAAATTAAAAAATAAATAAGTTATTTTTATATAATTATTTCGATAATTAATCTACTTCTTGCAGCGGCTGCACTCTTGGCCTTAGGGGCTTTTATTTAGTTGCTGGGACCTTTTTAGTTGGTTTAGACTTAACAGCACCAGTCTTCTTTACGGTCTTTACCTTAGCCTTTTCTGTATTCTTCTCCTCAGCAGTCTTGTTCTCGGCAGATGGATTTTTACTCCGAGTGCCTTTTTTGTCAGCAGCAGGCTTTTTCTTTGCAGAAGGGGGGTTTTTTGCTTTGGGTTCCTTTGAATGAACTAGAAACACCCTTACCTTTAGTTTGAATTAATTTTCCACTGACAACAGCACTCTTCAAATATTTCTTAATGAATGGAGACAATTTTTGGGCATCTACCTTATATGTGCTGGTGAGGTATTTCTTGATAGCTAGGCAAAGATAAGCTTCCACGTTCTTTCAAGGTTTTAATGGCACATCTACCAATTGGAACACTATACAAAAAAAAGTAACCAAAAATTAGATGACTTAAAATTTACAAATAAATCACACAAAAGAAAACACTTTCCTTCCTTGTTGCATGTCCGACTTCTTACTCTTCTTTCCGTATAGAAAAGCTTTACAAAATTGATTCACTTTCTTTATTTAATTAAATTCAACTTTGTTTCTATTTTTTTTTTTCTTCAAACTTCTTTAATTTATATTTTATTTATTTATTTGTATTATTCTATTTTTCTCAATCACACTGAGAAGTAGCATAGTAAATTTTTGTTTTCAAAGTCTACTACGATTGAGTTTTTGAAATGAATAAATATTAACAAATACAACTCTGTAGATTAAAAAGTCAAATAAAAACTACATGTGTAGTAGTAAGTAAGTTTTGTTTGTGTTAGTTTCGGTCATTAATTTCTTGTAGGTTGTTTAGTAAATAATGTTTAGAAACATGTTTTGTAAAAGTTTTAGAAATATGCACCCTTATTCTGGTTGTCGTCGCCGTCGTCGTCGTCGTCGTCGTCGTTTTTGAGTCGACATCGTTTTCTATCGTCGTCGACATCACGTCGACACTGTTTTGGTATTCTGTAACACTACTGTGTCGACGTCCGACTGTTTATCGAAAATTGTAATAACACAAAACACACATCTCTAATATTTAAGTAAGCCGATTCATTTTATGGTTTATTTAGAAACAAAAAAAGTTTTTTATCATAAGGCCTGTCCAAATCAGCGATGTATTGATCCATGTCCAGGAATATGTGGCCGTTCTGCGCTTTGCAATGTTGCAAACCACAGTCCGTTCTGTACTTGTATTCCTATACAGGAAATCCATTTGTTCAGTGCCAAAAAATGAGTAAGTTTGATAGGATTACAATTGCTGCGAAAACTTAGCTATTAATGCGATTTTTAATGTCTGTAGTTGAACCTCAAAAGGATGTTGTTGCTTCGAATCCTTGTCAACCTTCACAGTGTGGTCCGAATTGCATTTGTAAGGATATAGGGACAACACCTTCATGTACTTGCTTACCAGAGCATACAGGACAACCACCTAATTGCCGCCCTGAATGCGTTACAAACTCCGAATGTCCCTCGCGACAAACTTGTATTAATCAGAAATGTAAGGAACCCTGCTTAGGACTTTGTGGCCAAAGTGCAGTTTGTCGTGTTAATAGCCACACTCCAATGTGTTATTGTAAGTCTGGCTATACTGGTAATCCATTTGTGCTATGCTCTCCCAAACAATAAAATCCACCTGAAGTTGTCGACCCTTGCAATCGCAATCGCCTTGTGGACCCTATGCTCAATGCCGCCAACAAAATGGCGTTGCATCTTGTCAATGTTTACCTGATTAATTTGGCAATCCTTATGAAGGTTGTCGACCGGAATGTTTGATTCCGACTGCCCGTCGAACAGGACATGTGTTAATGAGAAATGCAAAGGCCCATGTCCTGGTACCTGTGGGCAGAATGCCGAATGTTTTGTTAGAAATCATTTGGCGACGTGTAACTGCATTTATGGATATCAAGGCGATCCATATCGCTATTGTGCTAAGGAAGAAAAACGTAAGACAATAAAAATTCACCACAAGAGTTAATTTTTTAATGCTTGTCGTTACCAAAAAATGACGTCGACAAAATCAGAGTCGACACAACACAATATCGACTTAGTATTGACCTACAGAATATCAAATGTGTGTCTACAGTCATCGATAACTGTCAATAACGACAAACAGAATACCAATTTTAAATTGTCGACGCATGTCGACGTCGTCTTGCGTCGACGACGACAACCGGAATAAGGGTGAATAACAAATGTTTCGCAACATTTTTCATAAAAAACAAATGCTGGTTGACTGTTATTTCAAAATATATACAAATTTTCACACCAAGAAAGCAACAATTAATTCTTATTTAAATATTTGAAATGATTTTTCTTAAATTTATTACAAAAATTAAATTAAATTCATTCTTTTGGCAACATGTTTCCGGTTTTATTGCCAGCAACATTTTTCATTATTCTTATTTTATCTCTTTTGCAAATGTTTAAATAACAACACAATCATTATTGAAATGCACTAACGGTATATAATGTTCGATACTCACTTCAAAGCTGTTTTCCTTACTCTACTCCCCACTTCTCTCATTACCAAACTCCTCCTCTCTTGTTTACGTTTTCTTTGGTTTTTTTTTTAGCAGAATTTTTTCTCAATGAATTAAATTTCTGGTTTCTAAGGATTAAAAAACACAAACAAGTGTAAATATGCAAGTGTGTGTGTTTGTGTGTGTTTGTGTTTGCTGCTTACACATTGTTATTGTAGCATTTGTTTTACTTTTTGTTGTTTTGTTTTTCTGCACAAAAATATTATAACGGTATAAATCTCTTGTATGAAAACGAAGAAACAAAAAAAAAAAAAGCCGACTAAAATACAAACCAACTTGAAAAAGTTCAATAACCTGTGACCATTCATGCCATACAAAAAATACTTTTTGCCTCGCATAACAACGAAGAAAAAACAAAATAAAACATCATACCATACCGCATCTCACCTCACCTCACCACACCATACCACATCATCATAATAAATAACAAACACTAAAACTACAACAACAATAACAAAAACACACTACAAACGAAGGCAAAAATAATAATAAAAACAAATGAAATATTAAAGTATTGAATAGGGGGACGGGGTAAAAAGAAAGGGGGAAAAATAAAACACCGGCAAAAAAAATACTTTTGCTTTAACAATAAATGTTTCGTATGTATGTTGTTGCTGTTTATTGTTGTTGTTTTATTTATTATTGGTTGACATGTTAAAGCAAGGCTCGACACATTTCGTTTGCTAACGCGCTCGTGAGTTCTTACATAATACAATACAAAAAAATTTTGTTTGAAAAGAAACGAAAACAACAACAAATATAACACAAAAATAAAATTTCTTCTTTAAATGTTGGTATGCACACACATAAACAAACCGACAACAATAACATGCCCATCCATATTCCAATCCATTTTCCTTTTCGTATATGTATGCATACAAACTGCATAAGAGCAACAATACTCGTCTCGTATTCGGTTCGGTTATAAACACTGAAACTCTTGCATTTAATACAACCATATGATGTGTAATCATATGTATGCTGCCTGCTTTGTTATCATCGAACCTTGGCAAATAAATAAACGAACATTAAAGAACGAGTAGAGTAGAGTTGTGTCGAGTAGGTAGGATTGCAATCACAGTAATCCACCATAATAATGCATGCATATGTGAGATGAAATTTATTGCATAGAGAAAGGAGAAAGAGCGGAGAGAGTAAAAGTACGAACGAGTGTAGCTTAAAAGTATAAATTCTTATGCCTCTCAAGTTCGTTGTATTAAAATCAATGAAACTTTAAAGAATTCATGCTTTTAACTGCTGTGTTGGTCGAGACTCTCCCTTCAAAATCCTCAAAACAACAACAATTACAATGCATTGGAAAAAACAAAAACAACGTGTAAATAAATCAGTAATGGCTACGGCTGTAATAATAATACACCGGGCATTACGGTAAATATTGTGTATTGTGTGTATTGCTTATAAATATGCATGTGCTGCGGCGCATACAGAACACATACACTTGAGGGACTGTCGTATAAGGACAGTGATTTATTTCATATGTTTATCTGTTAAAGCGAAGCATTCTTTGTTGGGGGGGGGGTTTTCAAAGTTCCTGTAAAGTCTTACGTTAAGCTTTACTTACGTTCATCAATTCAAATCTTACTTTCTGAATGGAAAACCTGGTAAAGGCAGGCTACACAGTTTTAGAAATTTTAAAAAAATTTTTTTTTTGCTTGTAACTAGAGGATTTGGTTTAAGGCTTGCAATGAAAACAGCAGTTATCTCGGCGATAACTGCTCAAACGCCGTAAAACCCCCCAAAAAATCTCATGATTTATTGATTTTTTCAATATTTCTATTAATTTAGCCATCACTGTTCATCATGCAAACGTTATTATTGTTGTCACTTACATTACATGCCCTTTTTTTTCTTGTGATTGCATGTGTTGGTCGTTTACTATGTATATGTGTTGGAATGCTTGTGTGCTTAGTTTTGTTTTCTCTTGGCTTTCTTCTTCTTTTTCTTCTTCATTTGAACTGATGTTTATAAATCAATGGCATGGTAAACTCTGCTACAACGAAAGCTCCTTTCTAATAACAACAACATATCCATCAAATTGAAATAGTGAGTACGAGAGAGAGAGGTAGATAGAAACAAAAAAGTTAATAATAAACCTGTACATTATTATTGTATTTGTTGTAAGTAAACCGGAAGAAATAAACAATGAACTTACCCTGGCATTCACTTTTTTCTTAGAAAACCAAGAGAGAAGCAAAGCGCATGTTATTGTACTCCCTACGTTATTGTGTGTGAGTGTATGTACATACTATTTTTTTTATTACTTCGCTCATCATTATTTACAAGAAAATTATGATAAAAAGTTGACATTTATTTTTATTTTTTTTTGTGGAGTGTGTAATTAAGGGTGGCTACAATTTGTGTCCGTACTGAAAGCTCCATTGTGTGGTGAGAAAAAAATTCCTTCAAAATCTTACTTAAATTTCCCATTAGCTTAGCCTAAATACAATACAACAGCAAATAATAACGGAGTTTATTTTTTAATGCTTAATGCAGTTGGAAAGGACTGCCATTATTAAAAAGAAACAGTAATTTCCTTGGGAATATACAGTGTTGACTTAGGAAATGAGAAGCTGTGAGTTATATACCTAATTGAGGTTATCGCAGCATTATGTCAGAGCACTTTCTAGAATCGTCAATATGCCATAGCTTTGGCTCACATCTTTCCTAATACATATTCGCTTTTGTAACCTACACTCTGTGAGGCAAACTTCATTCCACAGATAATCGTTTTACAATCCCAGATATGCGACTATGGTCCAAAAAAAATTTTTTTTTTGCCTTCTGAAATCATCATGTTTTTCACCTTCTAGGTGCCCAAGGAAGGACGTAGTGGAAATTCAGATTTTCATCTACAGAAACAGAACAGCAGATCTAGCACCACGTTTCATCCTATATCCATCCATAAAGGTGGTCACTTCGATTTCCTTTTGATTTGAAAGGAATCTTCAAGAATCCTTAACATTGAGAGAACATTTCAGTTATCCGTTAGTATTCGAATGCCCTGCATACTGCAGTTGTCAGTTTCACTGCTCTTCAATTCTCTACAACAGCCAGGATAAACTTATTGATTTAATAAACATTTCGATAACAATGAATTTTCGATAACTTTGAATTTTCTATAAAAAGATCGATAACTTAAAAATTTTCTGTATAAAAAATTCGATAACATTGAATTTTCTGTATAAAAAATTCGATAACATTGAATTTTCTATAGAAAAAATTCGATAACATTGAATTTTCGATAACTATGTTTTTTGAAGAAAGATTTCGATAACTCAATTTTTTATAGATAGTTTTTTATAGAGAATTTCGAAAAGTAGAAATTTTCTGTACAGAGTTTTTGATAACTGCGGTTTTTTATGAAAAAGATAACTTAAAATTTTCTGTGTAAAACATTCGATAACTTAAAATTTTCTGTGGAAAAAATTCGATAACTTTTTAATTTTCTCTAGAAAAAATTCGATAACATTGAATTTTCGATAGCTTTAAATTTTTTATAGAGAATTTCCGATAACTTTTGAATTTTCTATAGAAAAAATTCGATAAATTTGAATTTTCAAAAAAAAAACTAGAATTTTCTATAGAAAAATTTCGATAACTAGAATTTTCTATAGAAAAATTTCGATAACTAGAATTTTCTATAGAAAAATTTCGATAACTTTAGACATTTCTATAGAAAATTTTCGATAACTTTGAATTTTCTATAGAGAATTTTCGATAACTTTAAATTTTCTATAGAAAAAATTCGATAACTTTGAATTTTCTATAAAAAAAATTTCGATAATTGAAATTTTCTATAGAAAAAATCGATAACATTGAATTTTCCGATAGAAGATTTTCGATAACTATGTTTTCTGAAGAAACATTTCTATAACTTAATTTTCTATAGATAAAATTCGATAAATTTGAATTTTCTACAAAAAAAATTTTTCGATAACTAGAATTTTCTATAGAAAATTCTCAATTTCGATAACTAGAATTTTCTATAGAAAATTTTCGATAACTTTAGAATTTTCTATAGAAAATTTTCTATAACTTTTGAATTTTCTATGGAAAATTTTCGATAACTTTAGAAATTTCTGTAGAAAATTTACGATAACTAGAAATTTCTATAGAAAATTTTCGATAATTTTAGATTTTTCTAAATAGAAATTTCTAAAGTTATCGAAAATTTTCTATAGAAAATTCTAAAGTTATAGAAAATTTTCGATAACTTTAGAAATTTCTATAGAAAATTTCCGATAACTTTAGAAATTTCTGTACAAAATTTTTAACCTTAGAAATTTCTATACAAAATTTTCGATAACCTTAGAAATTTCTATAGAAAATTTCCGATAACTAGAATTTTCTATAGAAAATTTTCGATAACTAGAATTTTCTATAGAAAATTTTCGATAACTAGAAATTTCTATAGAAAAAATTAAATAACTTTAAATTTTTTTTTTTTATAGAAAAAATTCAATAAATTTTGAATTTCCTGTAAAAAAAAAATTTCGATAACTTTGAATTATTTCCAAAAAAAAGATTTTCGTTAACTTGTTACTTGTGTTACGATTTTTAAAAGTTATTCAGTAATTTGCTTACAAATGAACTTTGAACTTTTTTTTCCTTTTTAATTCAGTTTTTTTTTTGTTTAAGATTTCTCTACTTAAAGCGATTTTAAATGAATTTTTCCATTACAATTCCAAATCAAGTTGCTACTTACTGCTGTTGTTGTTGTATGTATACAAACATGACGCATAGAGAGCAATTAAAACAAAATAAAAAAAAATTCTGTTTGAAATCCACATACCGAGACCTACGTAGAGACAGACAGACAGACAGACAAGCACATGTGGTGGGGTTTAGAGGTGGAATGGTAGAAAGTTTTTTTCTTTTTTTTCTTTTTGTTGCTTTTTTTGCTTTTAAATGACATAAAAATGTAGAGAAAAAAGAAAAAATTAAAAATAATAGAAGCAATTCGTAATTGTAATACAAACCTCAATACGATTGTGTTTTGTTGTGTCTCTCTCTTCTCTTTCTCTTTCTCTTCTAACACACTTTAATCTGGACAAAAAACGAAAATAGAAAAAAAGCTAACTAAGGCAAGGGGGGGAAGAGATAAAAAGAAAACTAAAAAAATGATAGAAAGTCTAGTAAAAAAAAAATAGAAAAAATAATAATAAGCCATGCCATGCCATGCCATGCCATTGCTGCCATGAACTGTAAATTAAAGTAACAACGCAAGTCAGGCAGCCAGTTAGGCAGAGGCGGTGATTGCCGTTCGCTATTTGTATCGCGCTGTATCGGTATCGGTAGCTATTGGTTTGGTTTGCTTCGCTTTTACATACCCTTACATTACTTTACCTATTTTAACCCATAAGTTGAGTAATTGAAATTATTTTTTTCAAGCATTTCTAAGCATTTTTCTGCTTTGTACTGTCCCGAGTTTATGAATTTAGAAAGAAATAATAGAAAATAGAAAAAAAAAATTAAAAGGGGCGTGATTGGAATAAATAATTATTAACCACCACCACCATCACTACACCAGTCTGCTGCCACTATTCAAGAACGTTAAGAAAATGTTGGAAAAGAAATTTAAAAAAATAAAATTGTTTAAAAAATTTATTAAAAAGTTAAAATTTTTTTTCATAAAACGTAATAGAAAATTGCCAAACAACTGTTGCCAACTACTTCATAGCATTTTATCATGTCGCTGTTCATTCAGTCATTCTTACTCGCTCACTAATTTTATTCATTCTAGGCCTTTAACGTATTTAAATGTGGGTGATTAAAACCAATTACTTGCCTTATTCGATTAGGAATTAAAAACAAAAACTTTAACTCAGAAATATTAAAAAAAAAACACTGAACCTTCCTTTTAACCTGCTCTTTACATCGAAAAACTCTTCGCTCTTGAAGTATCCTAGTATCCTCCCTCATTCTTATTCTCATTCATGTCAGAACTGACTTGACTTGTGCTGTTCCAAGCGCTTTCGCTATATGAAAGGGTGTTCTTTGTTCTGTCCTGAAAAATATGGGGTCCCACTATACTGAATCAACTACAAAGCTATAATGCTGCTGCCTATCGCATGCCAGGTTCTTACGGACATATTGTATAAGCAACAGAAGCAATTCGCCAGGGCACTGGTTGGAATCTTAGTACGACTTCAGTCGAGGGGGGAGAGAAGTCCTATGTAAATCAAGGGTGATGGTGTTTATAGGCCAGATAGGCGACTATGTTACAAAAAGTTTTTTTTTGTGGCAATTCAAATTTTCATCAACAGAAAAAACACCATTCTGGATCCATCCGTGCTGGTGGTCACTCCGATTGCATTTTGACTTGAAAGGAATCTTCAAGAATCCTTAAGAAAACATTTCATTTATTCGAGAGTAAGCGGATGCCCTTCATTCGCTTGCAGTTTTATTGCTCTCGAAGCCGCTACATCAAGAATAGATTTGCCGATTTGGAGCCGGTGTAGCATGGAATTAAGTGGTGACTTGGAGGGAAAACAAAAATTTCGATAACTTTGAATTTTCTATAGAAAAATTCAATAATATTGAATTTTCGACAATTTTGTGTATTTTTCTCTACAGAAAAATTTCGATAACTTCTTATTTTCGATAACTTTGAATTTTCTATAGAGAATTTTCGGTAACTTTTAATTGTGTAGAAAAAATTCGATAATTTTGAATTTTCTATAGAAAAAATTCGATAATTTTGAATTTTCTGATTAGAAGATTTTCGCTAACTTTGTGTTTTTTCTCTACAGAAAAATTTCGATAACTTCTTATTTTCGATAACTTTGAATTTTCTATAGAGAATTTTCGGTAACTTTTAATTGTGTAGAAAAAATTCGATAATTTTGAATTTTCTATAGAAAAAATTCGATAATTTTGAATTTTCTATAGAAAAAATTCGATAATTTTGAATTTTCTTATTAGAAGATTTTCGCTAACTTTGTGTTTTTTCTCTACAGAAAAATTTCGATAACTTCTTATTTTCGATAACTTTGAATTTTCTATAACAAAATTCGATAACTTTAAATTTTTTATAGAAAAAATTCAATAACTTTAAATTTTTTATAGAAAAAATTCGATAACTTTTTTCTATAGGAAAAATTCGATAACTTTTTTCTATAGGAAAAATTCGATAACTTTTTTCTATAGGTATATTATTATCTATATTCGATAATTTTTTTTTCGATAGAAAAAATTCGATAACTTTTTTTCTATAGAAAAAATTCGATAACTTTTTTCTATAGAAAAAATTCGATAACTTTTTTTCTATAAAAAAATTCGATAATTTTTTTTTCTATAGAAGAAATTCGATATTTTTTTTTCTATAGAAAAAATTCGATAACTGAAAATTTTTCATAGAAAAATTTCGATAACTTTGAATTTTCTATAGGAAAAAATTCTTTGAATTTTCTACAGGAAAAAATTCGATAACATTGAATTTTCTATAGAAAAAATTCGACAACTTTGAATTTTCTATAGAAAAAATTCGATAACTTTGAATTTTCTATAGGAAAAAATTCGATAACTTTGAATTATCTATAGAAAAAATTCGATAACTTTGAAATTTCTATAGAAAAATTTCCATAACTGAATTTTCTATAGGAAAAATTCGATAAGTGAAAATTTTCTATGAAAAAAATTCGATAACATTGAAATTTCTATGGAAAAAATTCGATAACATTGAAATTTCTATGGAAAAAATTCGATAACTTTGAATTTCCTATAGAAAAAAATTCGATAACTATGAATTTTATATAGAAAAAATTCGATAACTTTGAAATTTCTATAGAAAAAATTCGATAACTTTGAATTTTCTATAGAAAAAATTCGATAACTTTGAATTTTCTAAAGAAAAAATTCGATAACTTTGAATTTTCTATAGAAAAAAATTCGATAACTATGAATTTTATATAGAAAAAATTCGATAACTTTGAAATTTCTATAGAAAAAATTCGATAACTTTGAATTTTCTATAGGAAAAAAATCGATAACTTAAAATTTTCTATGGAAAAAATTCGATAACTTTGAATTTTCTATTGATGATTCGATAGAGCAATAAGAGATGGCGTTTGTATGACGGCAATATCTGAAGTGAGTATCCAAACGAAGTATTCCCACGAAACTTGTGGGGCAAATTGGATTATCACTGCATCTTTAGATCTGTTAAGTTCACCATCGAGGAAATATTTTGGGGAGAAGACACATGAAAATCAAACAGACACATCATCTTACTATCATCAGCTCGATATTCCTACCACGATTGTGCCAATTAACCTTGGGTAGCTTCTGTAGCTCTTGCTTGTTTCCGCACAAGCCAAACCCTTATCATGGTTCGCCTCCATACCTACAGGATTGCAGCCTTGGTTTTCACACCACCCATGTTGTGTGTGTGTTAATTGCATCCATTAGTGATGGGACTTACAGTTTAACGTGGCAATATTATTTACTCCGAGTTTTTAACAGTTTTTGCCTCCTCTATCCCCCAAGTAACGGTTTGTCAACATTTGTTTTGTCCTCCACACATTATTTATCGGTTTTGGTTTCCTTGACTCTGATGGTTCTCGTGGTTGGTTGTCGTGTTTAATTTCAATTCAAATATTCATCAGGAATTTTTATTTGACAATCAATCTATTAACCCCCCCCCCCCCGCCGCTTGTGTATTATTCATTCAAACTAATGGCTTGCTTGGTTGGATGAGGAGAGGGGGGTTGTAGGTGTACGGAAGAGACATATTCCCTCCACTGAATTCATTTTGATGTGATTTTATGATTATTTTACTTGGTTTTCTTTCCATTTTTTACTCTTTTTCGCCTATAAATGCTTGTGTTATTACTGTTTTCAAATGTCATTGTGTGTGTGGTTTTGACACTTTGGTGTCAGTGTCAGCGTCAGCGTCATTTCACTTGACAGTTGAAAAATAATAAAAAACGAAATGCACAGCTACAGGGACTGGTCCTGGTCTCTATAGAGTGCAGTTTTTCAAAATTAATGTGATTATTTTAAAAACATTGCATAAGCATGAGGGAAGGGTGTAGAAGGGGGGGTATGTGGTGGGGTACTGTAGTGATTGCATAATATTTTGTGTTTTTTTTTTATTCATTTCCACCAAACATAACAATGGAAGAGAATGTGAAATGATTGGCAAAAAAGGAAAAACAAGACAACAAGAAGCATGACAAATCGGAAAGACCAAAAACAAGAAAACAAAAAAACGCCAAACGCTTCAACAAATGAGCCAAGACAGATGGTTTAATAACACGAGACAACACTACGCCACCAAACAAAAGCAACAAAAGTGATAGAAATTGAACGTCATGGCACACACACACACACACACATACCGTTGCACATTGGTTTAAAATTCAGTTTCGTTTTTTGTAAATTTTTTAATACAGCATGATAGACAACACTTCAAGTTATCAGAAAATAAATTTTGTTTTTCTAAACCGGTATTTACCGTTAGTCTACAGAGCGACAAACATAGAACTTTTTACTATTGTTGAATAATCAAGTGCAAGTAGTTTAGTTTAAGTAGTTGGTCAAATAGCATTTTTGAATAAAATTAAAAAGTTAAAAAAAATATTTTTAATGGATAATAAAGTTTATGGTATATATTAACTAATTGTAAAATAAAAAGTGAAAAAAAAAAATAAATAGACATAGAAACAACGTGTGTTGTTTACATGCATATTCGCGCATTCAATTATTATTTTGTTTTTCCATAAATTTAAACTTTAAAAAAAAAAATGTCCAACTTTGTCCAGTGAAAAAACAAAATTCGATAATAGTATGTGGTCTTGTGCAGCACTTTCAAAAGTTTTTTCCTGCAATAACTTGCAATAACTTGAGATATTTACTTTTTACTAGACTACCACCTTGGCTTCAGAAATGAAGAGCTCTTCAAAATTTGGCAAAATTGTTTTTTGCTAAAGAAAAGAAAAAGGAGGAACTTTTGAACTTCGTTCTAGAAAAATGTGGAACTGCAAATCCTCCTGAGGATTCTTTAAAACATTTAAAAGGAAAAATAAGGATATATTGCGTAAAATTAGATGCAAAGTGGTCAGAATGCTTCAGAAACACTAATGTATTTATGTCTCGAAACATGAAATGGCTAAATTCTGAAGTATTTTTTAAAAAAGTTTTAACTGAAGTACCAAGGATATCTAAAGCAGGTCGGCCACGAATGTCTTTTAATGAAATGTCGAATCGTAGCAACAGAAGAGAAGCAGCAATTATGTCTTCATCCAAAGAAATTACTACAGATTTATTAGTAAATGCAGCGCGTATGTCTGCTCGTAAAAAGGGAGAAAAATACTTAGCTGTTGTTCTAAAGGAAGCAGTGCAAAGTCCGAGACGACCATACGAAAATACGAAAACTGTTGCTCTCTCTAGCGACGAGGATACTGTAAAATATTTCCGCCTTACTATAAGGTCTTAGAAGTAAAAAACATGTGCCGCCGACCTAAGAATATATTTATTAGCGAAACGGTAGTAAAAGTACCATTACAAATGCTACTAGAACACACTGCAAAAAGAATTGTAGAAATCCATAATCTTTTAGCCTGTGAAGAGCCCTATTATCCAGCAATATTTGGAAATAATTCAGATACTGATGAAACCACAGATGAAGAAGACTGAAGAAGAATTTGAGAACGATTTTTAGAAAATCTAATATTAGAAAACGAACAATTAATTTGAAAAAAGAGTTTATTAAACTAACAATACTATTCCTTTTTGAAATATAATTATTTATCTTTTCTTTATAAATAAAACCAGTATTTAGAAATATTTGGAATTCGTCGATTTTAATTAATATGTGTAGAGGGAAAACACAATTTTTAATTAAATTTCACAGAATTGACAAAATATGATATTAATAATTAATAATAATTCAAATATTAACAAAAAAAACTATTATATTCTCGCCGTAAATAATTTTGGCCAACAAAAATCGATTTTAAACCAATGTGCGTTGTAGTGTACATCATATCACAGGCAATCATTGTCACAAAATTTTTTTTTTTTTTTTGCCTAGTCATTGCCTAAGACCTGTGCCAGTGTTGTTGGGTGGGGAGTAGGGTATGACAAAATCGCTGTAACATTGAGAGCCAGGCACCGGGAACTTTTAACATGAATTGTTACAATTACTGGCACTTTTTCTTCTGCTCATTTTCTCTTTATTAAATACAGTATCGGCTTTAAAGTTAGATACAAGAGGTGTATTTCGTTTTGCTTGAGATGTTTAAGCTGAGATTTAAGCCACGGAATTTTGTCTAATAAGCCAACACTCTGGTGCACTAGACCATGGCAATTTCAAGTGTGGCAGTACGTGCAATATTGCAAGGCCCTGCTTGATGTATTTGGATAAGGAAAGGGGGCTGATTGGCTTCTTACTTAAATGGCATTGGAGAAGCATCAAGTCAAGATATGGCAAGCCATGCCGAAGGACTTGAAATTCCCTCAAATTTCTTCTAAAGGATTTGTAGGGGATCTGAGAAGGAAGATTAACTTTTACCTCATAAAGCTTCAAGCCTCTAACTTTTTTTGCAGTTATTTTTCTCGTGTTAAGCAGAAAAACCGTGGCAAATGTTTGGAAGATATTATATTCCACACATAATGTCATCAATACCATGATGCCATATCGATCATATCTTACATACACTGTTTGATTTAAATTTGATGTTAGGAAGCGCCTAATGAAAGACCAAATAAAGGGTGTTTTTTTCTAGAGGTATAGAACTTTAAGTTGGCATTACTTTTCAAGATGGCGACCGATTTAACAGGAGATATTAGCCCCCACCCCACATTGCGTTTATGGTAGTAGATATAGGGGGGGGGCTGGGGAAGAAATATTTATAAACATCAGATTTAAATTTGAAAATTATTTGACTAAGGAACCAATTCTTTTGCAATGTATGGCATTTTATTGGCTAATAACCCAAGTCTGATGTATTCTATGTGACAGACCTGTACTACGTAATATTTTCAAGGACAAGACCCTGCAAAAGATGTTACATTGCAACGCTTCTCTAATGCTATAAAGCAATGCGAATGGTCTAAGCTACAGGCCTGATAGACCCCAAATCCATTTAGAAACGCTACTGGATCATGGGCGATCGAATTTATATTGTTACGTTTTTTACCTTTTTAAAAAACGTTTAAATATGAGTTCGTTAATTGCAAACCAAGTAAAAACAAATGTGTGTTTAATTTCAGTTAAACTCTCTTTATTCTTTACACTACTTTTGTGTGCCACCGTATACAACTTAACGATACAACAATAATTTTGCTTGTACACTATTCTATTTCACACTTCTGTCCGCGTTAACACTAACAACCTGTTCGTTAGATTTTCTTCTTCTTTTTGCAAGCAATACCACTTGTACGTTCAAACCGCAACGCGTCTTCACACAAGGCTGACCGAACTATAACTGACTGCTGCCTGCTTTGTCCACCAGCCCTTTTACAGTCCGACACAATCGGTCTAACGAACATTCTTGAAGTGGAATGTTCGTGATCTCGCCTTCTTGCGAGCTCTATTGCTCATACATTGTTGTTTGTGTACTTTGCTTATGTTGTCTATCCATTTTTGTCACATACATGTTGTTGTTGGTACCAGGCGCAACCAGGTTCGTCGTACATATGTGTGTGTGTGCAGCTTTAGATAATCAACACGTTCATTGTATGCTTAGTGTTAGTGTGTATTTGTATCGTGTGGCTTTTGTTTATCGTTTTTGTTGTTAAACGATATTAGGTCGTTTCGATTTATGTAAGAATATTAAAAAGTATTGAAGTCGCCGCAGTCTAGTAAAGGGTGTTTTTTATAGAGGTATAGAACTTTAAGTTGGCATTACTTTTCAAGATGGCGACCGATTTAACAGCTGTCAAGTGATTTATTCTCAGTTTGGTTTGGCAATTCATCATGAATAGACTCACGCCTGAACAACGCTTGCAAAGAGTGCAATTTTATTTCGAAATTAATGGTTCTGTGCGGAAAACGTATCGCGCACTACGTCCATTTTATCGTCGACAAAATCGTCCATCAGAGCAGTTAATTCGATTAACCATGGAACGTTTTCGCACCACGTTTACTCTTATTGATAACTCGCATCCCCAGAGACGCTGTACGGTGCGTACAGAAAAAGCTATTGCTGCTGTAGAGCGTAGCATTGAGGAAGACCCGAATGAGTCCATCCGCCATCGAGCACAGGAATTGGATCTGTGTGTCCATCCACTTTATGGAAGATTTTGCGGAAGGATCTTGGTTTGCGTGCTTACAAAATCCAACTCGTGCAAGAATTGAAGCCAAACGATCATCAAGTAAGGCGTAGATTCGTCGAATGGGCCCAAAACGAGATTACCGTTGTTCCCGATTTTCATAAGCGAATTTTGTTTAGCTATGAAGCGCACTTCTGGTTGAATGGCTACGTCAACAAACAAAACTGCCGCCTTTGGAGTGAAGGTAATCCTCAAGTGTATGTGGAAACACCGTTACATCCAGAAAAACTGACTGTTTGGTGCTCTTTATGGGCTGTGGTGGAATCATTGGTTCGTACTTTTTCAAAAACGATCGTGGCCAGAACGTTACAGTCAATGGTGATCGGTTAGGAGCCATGATTACAAACTTTTTCATTCCTGAATTGAATAACCATGATGTCTCCAGGAGATGTGGTTTCAACAAGACGGCGCAACATATCATACAGCTCGTGCACAATAGATTTATTGAAAGACACGTTTGGTGACCGTCTAATTTTACGTTTTGGACCTGTGAATTGGCCTCCAAGATCTTGTGATTTAACACCGCTAGACTACTACTTTCTGTGGGGCTATGTAAAGTCATTGGTCTATGCGGTAAAGCCACAAACGCTTGACCATTTGGAAGACAACATTCGCCGTATTATTGCCGATATACGGCCACAAATGTTGGAAAAAGTCATCGAAAATTGGACGTCCAGATTGGACTACATCCGCGCCAGCGAGCCGTGGCAGTCATATGCCAGAAATCATATTTAAAATGTAATGCCACAAGATTATCTTTCGGATGTGAATAAAATTCATGTCAATCGAATAATCCATCGTTGTTTTATTGCAACTTAAAGTTCTATACCTCTTTAAAAAAAACACCCTTTATATCAAAAATGCATACAAGTGTAAAAAAAATTAAATATAGGTATGTACTTATTAATATGGCCACCTCTGTACTAAAGAATTTAATTGTACTACGTATTATTCTGTCGGTAACTGTTAAAACAAGCTTTTAGTTTCGATATTTTATTGCCAATGCTATGCAAAATTACAAAATTAATAAGGTTTCTCAGTTATGGCCACGACTGTATGGTTATTCAAAAGAATTCTATTTTTTTTTTTTACCACCGAATGCGTTTGTTAAATAAATTTTTAATTTCAAGGTTTTTAGGCTTCAAAATTTTTAATTAATTTCCCCCCTCTCTGTATGTTACAAAAAGAGAGCGACCGTAACAATTTAATTGCCTTACAGTGTTAAATGCCCTACAAACCTTTATTGCTCTAATCAGGTCTCTGCAAAGATTCAAAAATATACCGTAATAACGTAAATATAACACGAATTCTTATTACTAAACATTAAACCACGCTCTTTATATTTTTATTTCTTATACACCCTGTAGCGAGAGGGGAGTTCTTATTATTTTTATTTTTTTGCAAAGCAATAATAAAAATATACGCAATTTTTATTGCACACAGCATTTTCTCTATATTTCTGGAGTTTCTTACAACAACAACAGCAACAACAGTACCAACATGTATGAGTGTACACACAAATAACAACAGGACCGACATTTATATTCTGGTTCACCTTCAACAATGAACAAACTTTGCTCGCCTATAAACAAACAGACAAACCAACCAACATACATTCGGTAGGTTAAGCAGAGTTACAAGAATTACAACAGCAACAAAAACTAAACCAGTTATACATTCCGACTCCCCATACTCTCTGCTCTCTTCCCTTAACAACGAACGCTTTGCATTGTGTTGTCATTCTTTAGTAGTAGTGGTGGTGGAGGGGGGGTGGAATTTTGTGTTTTTTATTAAAAACTTTATTTGTAAAAGAGACCCCAGCCATATGTTGCCGCCATATAAAAATAATGAAAATATTATTATTGTTGTTGTTGTTGTTTTTTTTTTTTTGCAACAACATAACACCACATTGTTTTTATTTGCAGTTGTAAAGCCAAGCAACAAATGCATTTAAATTTAACGTTTTTATTATTGTTTTCTTTCTTTTTTTTTATACCTCGGCTCCTATAAATTTGCTTGTTTGCGAGCAACACTTACTATGTATAGAGAACAAAACGAAAGAAAAAAAACCAGCCGAATGGCAAAATTATAACAAAAGCAACAGTTACAGAATACATTTGCATTTCCAGTTTATTTTTTTTTTCCTTCTTTCTTCTTCTTGGATGATGTAAAAATACAACAATTTTGTGTAACCGTGCTGTGCTGTGCTAACATATTAAACACTTCGTTGTTGTATTTTTCCGTGGTTCTGTCTGTTGTGCATGCATATGTTGTATATGTACACACAAAATATATGTTTTTTTTAATAAAGAGGGAACCGAAGGTTCCTTTAATTGTTTTGCTTTTCATTTTGAAAACTTCTCTCTAATGGTGGCTGTGTAATGTAAGACAAAAAAAAAAAAAAAATATGGGAGAGAGTTACAGCAACATTTTAATAAAACATGGCAGTTTTATAACGGCACATAAATTGGGGAATTTTATGTGTTATATGTGTTGTGCTTTGATATTAAAAAAGTGTACACACCAGCATTAAAAAGAAACTCTTCTAAGGCTGATGTTGTATTGTATACAACACTGACATTTAAAATTGGTGGCCTAAGTTGATTGTGACGAATATAATCACTGTGTTTAGCTCGAATGTGGCTACTATTTTTTTTTATTAATCGCTTATTAAACGATCCACATTCGTAAATGCCTAGATTTTTATTAAATAAATGTTACTTCAGCTTCAAGATATTTAACCAGGATCTCTTTTTAGCGATTTTTTAGTTTTAATTTTTTTTCTTTTGTTTTCCTTCAATATTTAGTGGTTTTTTCTTTTTATTCATTTATTTAATTTTTTTGTTTCTTTTCCAATTTATTCCTGGTGTTTCTTATTTCATTTAAGGCACTGTATTCTCATGTACTATCATCCCAAATGCAATAATGCAAGAAAAAACACACACACACATACACAGTTGTTGCAAAACATAAAGACACAACAATGAAATTATAAAACCTGTAAAATATACAACAACAACAACAACAACAACAGTCGATAAAAAAATAAATTTCGCTGACCTACTAAAATTTAAAACTTATAAAAGCAATGAAAACAAAAATAAAAATGCAAGCAAACACAACATGCACACACACACACACACACAGAGACATTTGGGCTTGCAAACCAATTTGTATTAAAATTCTATGAAACGTACTCTCAGAGAGAATTAAAAAGTAACGTTTACGTTATTTTCATTGTTTTTGTTTGCAATTGAAACTCTCTTAAATGATCTTAGAATGCAGGCACTTGAGAGTGCAAAGTAAGTGTTTTTTTTTTGTAGGCTTCTCTCTCTTTGTTTACAAGGTGTTGTGTTCTGCACGGGCTTTTGGGATAGTTTTTTATGTTGGTAATGTAAAGAGAGAGAGAGAAAGGGCGTCGTATGTATGTGTTTGTTTGGGAAAGGAATTTATGAAATATGTTTTGAAAGGAGAGCGCTGTAACGACTGTTCAAAAAGGGAACATTTGTAACCCCAGAGTAGTTCGTAAAGAATGTTGGGAAATTTATAAAGTTCGGTTTTTATAGCAATAGGTTGTGGTTGGGTGGTTGAAACGGAGTTCGTAATAATGTTGTGAGCACTAAAAAGGGATTATTTGTGGCTTTAGAAAATTAAAAAAGAGAGAGTGCGTGCAATGGTATTGTATAGCAATGCTTTTTTGCTGGTTGTGCTGTTTGTGTACTCTTAACCCTCGGTATGGTTTTAAAGCCGCTTGTGTAATTAATTTCAAATTTAATTTTTGGCGCTCAATTTTTTTAATATTTTTCTTCAATTCTATTAAAATAACGCTGTTCTTTCAGCTACAGGTGTTGATATAAAGTTTAATAACCCATAATTGTATTGAAATGTATTTCAATTTTTGCAACTCCCTCATTTGTTTCCATTAAATTCTACAATTATTTACACTCCGCTGTGGCAATTATTTTATTTTTTTATCTTTTATTTTTTTTATTAAACAAATAACTGCGGGTGACGTGGTTTTGGTTTTCTGTATTACTTGCTGATAACCAACCTTCATATTGAGTGTCCTAACCCCCTTACAATTTTTACCCCTTTCTTCCTGTCATTTTTTTTATTTTTTTGTTTACAAGTGACGTTTTTTTCCGTTTGTTATTCTTCGGTGGCGTTAAATGAAAGTGTGAAATGAAAACAATTTTTTTGTTATTCAACTTGATTATGGGTTTTTTTTTGTTTAACTGTTTTGTGATAAAATTTTTTTTGTCTTTTTGTTTTTATTGTTTTTAAAGATAAAATTTTATTTTCGAGAAGCTAAAAAAAGCATAAAAAATTTATAATAAAAATACGGAACTTAATTGCTTAAATAAAGCGTAAAAAACGTGTTAAAAAATATTATAAAATTGGGGCAAAATGTTTGGTTAAAAAAATACTAAAGAATTTGAAAATTTTTTTATTTAAAAATAATAAGGAATTTATAAAATTTTAATTAAAATTTAATTATTTCTCTCTTTTTTCTTTATAGGTAAGTGATGTTGTTGATATACATACATATCTTAGTGATATTTATACCAATGTAAGGAAGATCGTAAGTTAATTAAACCACATATGTATGTATAAAGTTATGATTTCCTACTTATTCCATTATATAAGAAATACTAGGTCCGTTAAATGATCACCTTTGGCTTGCTTGCTACAATCGATCCTTTTGAGGTAATTTTCGTTTACTTTTTCGCACGTTTCTTGCAATATCTCGTCTTTAACTGGACACATTTTGATTTTTAAATTGTTTGTAATTGTTCGAACAGGCTACTTTTCAAAAAATAAAGCCTAATGGCATCTCTCCACCATAATCCACATTTTAAGTAATTTTTTTCCGAATGTTATGGCAAATTTGGTTGCTGATGTGTTACCAATTGAGAATTAGGTTTTAGACGGTCTGAAGAAACATATACTCTACAAGCCAGTATTGAAAACCTGTTGCTCTAGGACCCAATGACTATATTTACGATGTTCTAAATGGTTAGACGGCTTGGGTTGGACTTTGTAAATTGATGAAAGTGCTAAACATGTGATAATGACCCGTAAGTTCGACTCCAATTTGTGAAAACGTTTGTGCATTCCACAAATTCTGATTTTTCGCCCCATTTTCATTAAAATTTGCGGTATTGTTGATGTAATACTGACCACTTTCTTCGATCATTTTTATATTCATGTCAATTGGTTGAATAGTAGGCCGATGAGGGCCTAAATGCTCGAAATGTAGTTAGGTTTCTACCACCACCACCCTGTAGTAAACTCGCAGTATTTTTACGCATTGTTTTGTTGTTAAAAGATCAATTGTCGTGAATGGCAAATCTTTTAATAAATAAATGAGTAAATTAACCACTGACTGACAGTCTTACTAGTCCGCTAATATTTAAAAATAATAATAAAAATTTAAAATTAATAATAATATCAATATTTCAGGTATTAGAACGTAGTCTATATAGACTTTTTTTAAGTTAATTTTCCCTTACATCGAAACTAGAACTCCTCTTCTATGCATATCTCAAATTTCAATTAAATCGGTTGTGTAGTTCAAAACTTACAAACGTTTTTGTGTTTCACATTGAGTTTTCTATACGATTTTTATCTCGCGTGCCTATTTAAGGGTTAAAGGAATATTAAAATGTTTCTTTTACCGTTAGGAGTTATTGATTACTCACAAAGCAACAATAAAAAAAACGGTAAAAATAAGAAATACTCCCCTTGCTTTATATAAATGTTACTCTTTTAATATGTTATTAATGGCCGTCCCTTGATTTATTTTCTTTTGCTTTTTGCGTATGTGTGTGTTAGTATGTGTATAATGCATTCCTGCCCAAGCCAAGTCTGAGGATCGTTGTCAGCACACACTTCGCGTTTTCCTTTTCTTGTCGTCGTAAGATGTTAATGATGTTATGCTTGATAATAATGATAATGACGATGAAGTTTTGTTTTTTTTGTTCTCCCCTCATTTTTCTTTTTGCTTAAGTGAGTGAGTAGAACTGTTTTTTAATGTTTTTTTTTTTGTTCTTGTTTATATGCATGACTGAACGTAAATCTTTTTCTTGTTTTTGTTCCAGTGCATGTTAGCACGTTGTTGTTTTTGTTGCTGCCTTTTTGTTTGTTATGTTTGTTTGTTGTGTTGTTTGTTTTTTCTCTTCTTTTTGGTGATTTGACCCAATTTTTGAAAATCCAAACAAGGAAGTGTTTTTTTTCTGTTTCGTTAGGGAGAATTATATTTGAACAGTGTGTGTCACACACACACACACACACATACGTTTAAACAGGGACTAACTTTAGCCTGTTTTTGTTACTCGTTTCAACATGATACACAACACGTTTATTTCTTCTTCTAACACTGGGTTGCTGCTGTGTTTGATGTGTTTTTACAGGGGGGGAGGGAGGGGGGATGGAGTAAAAGAAAGTAAAACTGGTTTTTGCTTAAGATTTAATTTTATAATGGCTTCCTTTAGGTTATTTGTTTAACTTACGACATGTTATGTATGTATGCATAAGGGCTGGTCAGCTTTTTAGCCCTTCTCTCTCTCTATCTCTTTCTTTTAAATCATTTTTTTTTTGTTGTGAATGTAATTGTTATGAGAATTGTTTTTCATTTATTTTTATTTTTTCTTTTCTCTTTGTTATTATTTGCCAAGTATCTGTATGTATGCAAGTGTGTTTTTGTGTTTTGGATAAGTGTGCCTGTGGTTTTTTCATGCATTTTAAGTAAAAAATAAAATAATGAAAAAAATGTGTTTTTTTTGAACACAATAACTGCAGATGTCAACAGAAATTTTCAAATGTCGTTCAACTTTAAGAAAGAAAAAGCCTGAAAATAAGAAAAAAACCAAAAAAAACAAAAACATTTTAGCAACGTTAGTGACACAACATGCAATGACTGTGTTTTTGTTGTTTTTCATTATTTTGTTTATTTTTTGCTGGATAATTTATATTCATTTTCCTTAATTTCTTATTTAATAAGCAAATTTTATCAGCCTGAAGACGAAAGAAATACAGTAATGTAAAACTATGTAATCTTAAAAAGGAAATGAAATGGAAAATTTATTTTCTTTTTGCTAATTTAGAAAAATAGAATTAAAAATCTAAAAAAATGAAAATATTAAAATATAAAAATAAAAAAATAAAATAAAAATAAAAAAAAATAAAAATAAAATAAAAAAAAAAATAAAATAAAAAAAAAACTAAAAAAAAAACAATAAAAATAAAAAATAAAAAATAAAAAACAAATCTAAAAAATATAAAAAATAAAAACAAAAAAATTAAAAATAAAAACCAAAAAATAAAAAAATATCTAAAAGAAATAAAAATCAAGGAAAAAATCTTAGAAAATAGGAAACTAAAAAAAATTAAAATTAAAAACAAAAAATAAAAAATATATGTACATATATAAAATATAAATAGCGTAATTAAAATCTTAATTAAAATAATTCTAAAATAAAACAAAAAAATATACAGTTACGGACAAATAAATAGGGTCACTCAAAATTATTAAGAATAAAGCGGAAACAAACAAAAATTTAAAAAAATAATATCTTTACCATTTATATTAAAAACTCAAAATAATTTACTTATGAAAAAAAAAATTCAAATTTTGTAAATTTCATTGATTTTCAATGGACAAAAATATGGGGTCATTAACGAAAACGATTGAAAAAAACTTAAACTAGATTTAAAATCTTGGTTCTAAAGCTAATATTTTGTACTGTAACCTTTATTTCTAATAACAGCTTTGTACCTTTTTGGCATTGATTCCACCAAATCTTGACAAGTCTTATTTGGAATAGAATACCGAACGTATTTAATTTTCTCTCACAACTCCTCCTTATTTTTTGATTTTAGTGGTCCAATTTTTTGTTTTACGATTTTCCATAAATTTTCTGTCGGATTTAAGTCCGGGGATTGTGCTGGCCATTGCATTACGTTCACACCGTTAACCAGATACCACTTTTTCAAAAGATACGAAGTGTGTTTTGGATCATTGTCCTGCTGGATTATCCATTTGACTGGCATTTCCCATTCGGAATATGGTAGCATCACTTCGTTTAATATGTGACAGTATAAGTTTTTGTCCATGTTTTCTTTAATCCAGTACAGTGGTCCCACGCCATGCCAGGAAAAACATCTCCAAACCATAATACTACCTCCTCCATGCTTAAAAATTTTTGTTGTATAACGGGAACAAAGTACTTTATTTTTGGGACGTTTACCCACATCACTTCCAATTAAATTAAACTTACTTTCGTGCGACCATAACACGTTTCTCCATTTTTTTTACATTTTTTTAAAATTTCGAAAATTTTATATGTAATTATACTGACCCTATTTTTTTGTCCGTAACTGTATATGGAAATTGAGAAAGCAAATTAAGTACAAAAAAAATTAATATAAAAAATTTAATAACAAATTAATAAATTTGATCTACCAAGCAATCCTGCAATGCTAATGAAGCAAATGTTTTTAACATAACTTTTGAAAATACAGTGACCTCGCGAAAACGTAAATCTCTAGATACGTGAACATTACAGGAACATGAATATTTTTTCTAATAACTAACCCTACACGTTGCGGTTAGTTGTACAACAAGTTGAGTCAACGGTTGGTCGTCTTCTACCCGTATCGTTTTTTCAACCAAATTTACCTATAAAGTAGTCGCCGTAGTCTAGTAGGTAGTGTGTTGGCTTATTAGATGTAAAAAGCCAGGGTTCGGGCCCCAGGCCAATCATCAAGACAAAATACAAAAAGTATGTCTTCGGCGACTTCCTCTCAGCAGATTTCTGGCAAAAACTCTGAGAAGAAAATAAAAATTGCCATGAAAAAGTTTCTCAAAAATCTGTCGTTCGGAGTCGGCTTTAAACTGTAGGTCCCGCCACTCATGTATAAAAATTAACACACACAACATAAGTGGTGTGAGAAGTTAGGACGTTGTACAATGGGTCAATTCGACCTCCGGGTACTGTACATAGTCGCAACGTGCAAAAACGCATAAAACTTGTACACGAGTTGAAATCTCTAAAACGTGAATTTTAAATGTTCAAGGAATTGTTTTATCTACAAATACATATTCACCCCTATCATGTTATTTACGATAGGGATGATTAAGTTTCTAAATATTGGGAATACCCGCATAAAAATCATCATTACTTGGTTTTGCCTTTAACCAATTGGAAACACGAACACTCTTTGCAAAGTTTTATTTACGTTACTGCGAGTTCACTGTAAACATTATGTTATTTATGTATGTACATATATGAAAAATACACCCGCTACGCAACGCGTGTGTTTTTTTGCGGCGACAAAATGCAATACCACGCAATAATAATAAAAATATGTTTGGGTTCTCTTTGCAGTATTTCTCTCTGGAGTATTCAAATAAACATTCCTGCTCTATAGAATATGAAATTACCCATAACGGTTAACATTTCTTTTTTGTTGTTGTTTCTAGAGAGTGTTCATATTTGTACACATTCACGATATTAGTTTGCTGTTTCTCAAAAAACGAACGGTTTCACACATTCGTCTCAATTTGTTATTGTTTACCATGAACGCGTGAATTCATTTGTCTTGCAGCAACATCACATACTAAATCCTCTCTTTTAGCAATTAAAAAATATGCATGAAAATTGTTATTAAACTATTCAAATAAAATATATTGTTGTTGTTGTTGTTTTTTATAATAGTTTCATTTGTTTTTCGATTTTTATTTTTGCTGTTGCCAGGTATTTGTTTATTTATTTACTTTACTTTTGTAATTTAAACGAAAACGTTTTTAATTAATTTTTAATGTAAACAGTTAGGCAATAATAACAACGAATGTTTGTACGTGAGTATCAATAGCACAAAGGCAAATAAAAACAAAATAAAACAACAACAATGACTTGTTTAAACAAACACTTGAAACGCAAGAACTCACGTAAACACATTGATTGCTGCAGTAGTAGTAGTAAACAGAACAAGAGATAGCGTGAGAAAGTGAAAAGAGAGTAAGATTAAGAAAACACAGAGAGAGAAAGAGGGAACTTAAATATGAAAACAAAGATCGCCTCTATTACGTTTGTGTTGTGTTTACAAAGAGAACACATGCATTATTGAGCCTTTTACAATGCGCTCTGTAATGTAATGGAAGTTTTTCGCCGTTAACAGTTACTGTGTTAAGCTGCATGGCGATCATATTTATGTACAATGTGTTGGTAATATTTGTTTTGTTTAGCATAGCCATACAGCAGAATTATATCCTCAAATTACATTTTATAAAGGGTCCGCCAAATAACTTTTTTTTTGAAAATGCTTTAATCAAAAAAACTACTGAATATTTTCTCAAATTTATTTTTTTAGTAATGGAAAATAATTTCATTCAAATGGCTGCCTCGGCTGCTCCATGCAGTAGCCTACACGATCGGTCCAATTTTTAAGCACATTATCGATTGTGTGCAGCTGTATTACACCAATGGCTTCACGAATATTGTTGTTTAAAGCGTCAATTGTCTTTGGCTTGTCGGCGTAACACTTATCTTTGACGGCACCCCACAAATAATAGTCCAACGGTGTCAAATCGCAGCGCCGAGGTGGCCAAACGACATCAGCTCTGCAGCTGATAATGCGATGTTCAAAAACAGGGCGCAAAACATCGATTGTAGCTTCGGCTGTGTGTGGCACGTAGCGCCGTCCTGTTGAAACCAAATGTTGCCAATATCCTCCTCCTCTTCAATTTTTGTGAACAAAAATTCATTCAACATGGCCCGATAACGATCGCCATTGACTGTAACGGCCGCTCTTTGCTCGTTTTCGAAGAAAAATGGCCCAATTATGCTTCTGGACCAAAATCCACACCAAACAGTGACTTGTTTTGAGTGCGTCGGCTTTTCAATGTATGCGTGCGGGTTTTCTGTGCCCCAAATGCGACAATTTTGCTTGTTTACGTAGCCGCCAAGATCAAAATGAGTTTCATCTGAAAAGATGATTTTTTTTGCCGAAATCGGCATCTTCTGGTGTAGGCTACTGCATGGAGCAGCCGAGGCAGCCATTTGAATGAAATTATTTTCCAATATTAACCGGAAGGATTGTACTTTCAAATAAATAAAGAAATTTGAGAAAATATTCAGTAGGTTTTTCTTTTTAAAGCATTTTCAAAAAATAAAGTTATTTGGCTGACCCTTTATATTCTCAGCAACATTGACGTCCGGTAACGTTAACTTTTTAATTTGGTAACCAAATTCTTTAATTTTTTTATCGTATTTTCCCAATCAATAACAAGTAAAGCAGATCAGAATTGAAATCATTTACGAAAAAAAATTAGATCAACTGAGAGAAATTTGACGCCCCTTTTTATTATTCAAAATAACTGACAAATGATTAACAAGCAGAAATATGTGACAATAGACAGAACTACAATAACAATAACAATAACAATAAAAAGTATATCAAATTATATGATTAAAAAAAATAAAAACAAAAACAAATAAAATTTTAAACAAAATTTATCTATGGAAGGCCAGAAACAAAAGTAAAAACAACAATATAACGGGTGATTTTTTAGCAATTATCTTTTTGGCAACACTGGTTTAAGCAGCTCACGCACGTTTCGTGTTTGGTTTCACTGTCAAACGTCTTCAGTTTGGTCCATAATTTAACCATGAATCGTCTTACAAACGAACAACGCTTCCAAATCATTGAATTTTATTATCAAAATGCGTGCTCTGTTAAGGAAGTTCATCGCGCGCTTCTTCCATTTTATGGTCAGTTTAATCGACCCACTGAAGCGGCTATTCGGGCTAACTTTGTGATTAAATTTCGCACCAAATTTACATTGTTGGACATTAAACCACCAACACGCTTACGTAGAGTGCGAACTGAAGAAAATATCGCAGCTGTATCGCGGCCAGTGTTAATGATGACCACCAATTATCGATTCGTCGCCGTTCGCAGCAATTGCGCCTCTGTTACTTAACAATGTGGAAAATTTTCTGGAAGGATTTAGGTGGTGAAGCCTTTCAAAATACAGCTGGTGCAAGAATTGAAGCCGAACGATCTACCGCAACGCAGAATTTTTTGGTGCAGTGGGCTCTTGTGGAAAGTTGGCCGAAGATCCGCTTCTTTATCGAAAAAATTGTGTTCAGCGACGAAGCTCATTTTTGGCCCAATGGATGCGTAAATAAGCAGAATTGTTGATTTTTGGGTGAAGATCAGCCAGAAACATTACAAAAGCTACCAATGCATCCAGAAAAAGTCACAGTTTGGTGCGGTTTATGGGCTGGTGGCATTATTGGTCCGTACTTATTCAAAGATGCTGCGAATCGTAACGTAACTATGAATGTTGAGCGCTACCGTGAGATGATATTCAACTTTTTTTTGCCCACAATGCAAGAGCTTGCATTGCATGACATGTGGTTTCAACAAGACGGTGCCACATGCCACACAGCACGCGTAACAATGGACTTATTGAGAGGCGAGTTCGGTGAACATTTTATTTCACATTCGGGACCGGTCAATTGGCCGTCTAGATCGTGCGATTTAACGCCTTTAGACTATTTTTTGTGGGGCTCATGTTAAAGCTCATGTCTATACAGACAAGCCCGCTTCAAGTGAGGCATTGGAAGACAACATTGAAGCATTAATTCGTGGGATACCACCGGCCGAAATGTTGGAAAGAGTATGCCAAAATTGGACTAAGCGGATGGACCATTTGAGGCGCAGTCTCGGGGTCAACATTTGCATGAAATAAGCTTTAAACATTAAATTATATGGACCGCGTACTATCGATTCAAATAAAGATTTCATGCATTTTTCTGAATTTTATGGGGGTTTTTTTTTTAAATTTTCCTATAGCTCATAAAAAATCACCCATTAGACCACAAAGCCCGAGACACAGTATAATGAAATGAAGCAAATTATTGCCACAACAAAATTGTGGACAAAAATTAAAAATTTCGTTTACATGGCTACTGAATTGTAAAGCTGCATGGCCACACATTAAATTAACCGACCAAAATCATCTTTTTGTAATTGTGTTGGTAAAAAGAAAGCACTCATACATACATATAGGCTGAAGGTGAGTTTAATAAATATCAAAAAATACCAGCTCTGCAGCAATCGTAATTTTCCTCTTCTTTACAACACATAAGAAAAAAAAACTATTGAATATTTTCTCGAAATTTCTTTTTTTTTATTTGAAAGTACAATTCTTTCGGTTAATAATGGAAAATAATTTCATTCAAATGGCTGCCTTGGCTGACCATGCAGTAGCCTACACCAGAAGATGCCGATTTTGGCAAAAAAAAATCATCTTTTCAGATGAAGCTCATTTTGATCTTGGCGGGTATGTAAACAAGCAAAATTGTCGCATTTGGGGCACAGAAAACCCGCACGCATACATTGAAAAGCCGACGCACCCAAAACGAGTCACTGTTTGGTGCGGATTTTGGTCCAGAGGCATAATTGGGACATTTTTTCTTCGAAAATGAGCAAGGAGTGGCCGTTACAGTCAATGTCGATCGTTATCGAGCCATGTTGAACGAATTTTTGTTCACAAAAATTCAAGAGGAGGAGGATATTGGCAACTTTTGGTTTCAACAGGACGGCGCTACGTGCCACACAGCCGAAACTACACTCGATGTTTTGCGGCCTGTTTTTGAAGATTGCATTATCAGCCGCAGAGCTGATGTCGTTTGGCCACCTCGCAGCTGCGATTTGACACCGTTGGACTATTATTTTGTGGGGTGCCGTCAAAGATAAGTGTTACGCCGACAAGCCAGAGACAATTGACGCTTTAAAGGACAATATTTGTGAAGCCATTGGTGAAATACAGCTGCACGCAATCGATAATGTGCTTAAAAATTGGACCGATCGTGTAGGCTACTGCATGGCCAGCCGAGGCAGCCATTTGAATGAAATTATTTTCCATTATTAAACGGAAGGATTGTACTTTCAAATAAAAAAAAAAGAAATTTGAGAAAATATTCAGTAGGTTTTTTTTTAACCATTTTCAAAAAAAAAAAAAAAAAAAAGTTATTTGGCGGACCCTTTACCTCTGTAATCTTTATCGACAGTGAAGTCAGCAGGAACTTTTTTCCACAACATATGTTAACATCGGATTGTTGAATATTTTTGTGTAAAATGAGCCATAAAACACTCAATAAAGTACATCAGACCAGCCTTAGAACCATACGGGTTTTCTCTCCATTATATTTTGAAAGTCTTCTCATACAACATCTCATGTGTACCATTTATTATAGTTTTATGTCATTACCTTTTAATTTATATTGAAATGAAATAAAATTTACAATTTGTTTAGAAAAACAATAAAAAAAAACAACTGAATTTCAATTTCAAATTGTTTATGACTAACGCCTTAACGTATTTGGCCAGCCTATTCCCGCTGCTTTCTTACCCAAGTTTCATATTCAAAATAAAATTTTTCTGTTGCTGCTGCTGCTGCGTCTTCTTTCATAAGTTCTTAAGCGTTAATGAAAATAAAAATTTATTTTTAAAAATTTTCTTCTTTTTTTGTTTAAAAATATTTTTTAATGTTTTCTTTCAAATTTTTTTTTTTTTTTTTTTTTTTTTTTTTTTTTTTTTTTTTTTTTTTTTTTAATATCTCACTCCCTTCCCTTATACACTGTACTACACGATGACTTTGAACTAATTTTTCATAATTTCTTTTCTTACTTTTTTTCTTTTTTTTCTTCTCTTGGTACCAATAATTACTTGTGGGTTTAATTTTTTTTTTTTTTTTTTTTTTTTTTTTTTTTTTTTTTTTTGTTTTTTTTGTTTCTGGCCACGTTTTTTTCCTTCACTACGTTGCTGTTTCGTTTTTCTTTGGTTTTACACAGTTTTTTAGTGTTTTTCTACATGTCACTGTTGTTTCTGTTTCTGTTTCTGTTTCTGCTTCTGTTGTTCTTGTTGTGGCGATGGTGGTAAATGACAGGTTCTTTCGGCTCAACTAAATTGAATTGTTCACTATTTGTGAAAGCAATAGTTTTGAAAAAATTCGAAAGGGATGACCAGGCGTTAAGTAAAAAAAAAAAAAAAAAAAAAAAAAAAAAAAAAAAAAAAAAAAAAAATGTGACAGTGACCATGACAATGACAGTGACAATTGCCACTTATTTGCATAAAAAATCTTGTGTGTATTTATAACTGAAAAGGGTTTACAAATATCCTTTTTTATGTAATTTTTAGTGACAGCTTGTCATCAACAAAAATTAACAAAATTTCTTTCGTAGCAATTTTTTGTCCAAGACTTTCTATGATGACAAACTGTCATCATCATTTTTAATGTGTCCTCTCATTTAAAATTTATTGTATTCTTATAAATTTTAACGTTTTTAAATATTTTTAGGCAGTTTTTAAATATTTTAGTCCCTTAGAATTAAAATGACATGCTTGTCACTTTTTTGTAAGGCAACCTCAATGTGTTATTTGTAGGCTTTTATGCATGAAAAACAGTATCAAAAGGTCTTTTTTTAGCCCAGAACGCCTTTTGTCATATTTTGTGATACTTTGTCACTCGATTTTCTTTTATAACATTGTCTTTTTTTAAAAAAGTGACAGTGACAATGACAATGACAATTGTCACTTACTTCCATAATATATTGTGTGTTTTGAAACATTTTTAGGCAGTATTTACATATTTTAGGTACAAAAATGTCAATGACATTCTTGTCACTTTTTTGTAAGCGATCTTAAAATGCTATTTGTACGCTTTTATGCATGAAAAAGAGTATCAGAAGATCTTTTTTATTGCCTTTTGTCATGTTTTGTGACATTTTGTCATTCGATTTTTTATAAAATTTGTCATTTTGAAACATTTTTAAGCTCTTTAAATAGAACATGTGACAAAAAGCTGACACATGACAAGCTTGTCACATATCTGGAACATGATTTCAAAGGTGACTTCTTTGCTTTTATGTGCAAAAAAGGGATAAAAAGTTCTTTTGTAAGGAATTTTTTGGCCGAATGACTTCTTGTCATCGTTTGTGACACATTGTCACCAAGTCTGTTTATAAAGGGTGTTTTTTTTATAGAGGTATAGAACTTTAAGTTGCAATAAAACAACGATGGATTATTCGATTGACATGAATTTTATTTATCCGAAAGATAATCTTGTGGCATTACATTTTAAATATGATTTCTGGCATATGACCGCCACGGCTGGCTGGCGCGGATGTAGTCCAATCTGGACGTCCAATTTTCGATGACTTTTTCCAACATTTGTGGCCGTATATCGGCAATAATACGGCGATTGTTGTCTTCCAAATGCTCAAGCGTTTGTCGCTTTACCGCATAGACCAATGACTTTACATAGCCCCACAGAAACTAGTAGTCTAGCGGTGTTAAATCACAAGATCTTGGAGGCCAATTCACAGGTCCAAAATGTGAAATTAGACGGTCACCAAACGTGTCTTTCAATAAATCTATTGTGACACGAGCTGTGTGACATGTTAAGCCGTCTTGTTGAAACCACATCTCCTGGAGACATCATGGTTATTCAATTCAGGAATGAAAAAGTTTGTAATCATGGCTCCTAACCGATCACCATTGACTGTAACGTTCTGGCCACCATCGTTTTTGAAAAAGTACGGACTAATGATTCCACCACAGCCCATAAAGAGCACCAAACAGTCAGTTTTTCTGGATGTAACGGTGTTTCCACATACACTTGAGGATTATCTTTTCACTCCAAATGCGGCAGTTTTGTTTGTTGACGTAGCCATTCAACCAGAAGTGCGCTTCATCGCTAAACAAAATTCGTTTATGACAATCGGGAACAACGGTAATCTCGTTTTGGGCCCATTCGACGAATCTACGCCTTACTTGATGATCGTTTGGCTTCAATTCTTACACGAGTTGGATTTTGTAAGCACGCAAACCAAAATCCTTCGGCAAAATCTTCCATAAAGTGGATGGACACAGATCCAATTCCTGTGCTCGATGGCGGATGGACTCATTCGGGTCTTCCTCAATGCTACGCTCTACAGCAGCAATAGCGTCGTCTGTACGCACCGTACAGCGTCTCTGGGGATGCGTGTTATCAATAAGAGTAAACGTGGTGCGAAAACGTTCCATGGTTAATCGAATTAACTGCTCTGATGGACGATTTTGTCGACGATAAAATGGACGTAGTGCGCGCGATACGTTTTCCGCACAGAACCATTATTTTCGAAATAAAATTGCACTATTTGCAAGCGTTGTTCAGGCGTGAGTCTATTCATGATGAATTGCCAAACCAAACTGAGAATAAATCACTTGACAGCTGTTAAATCGGTCGCCATCTTGAAAAGTAATGCCAACTTAAAGTTCTATACCTCTATAAAAAACACCCTTTAGTTCTAAAAGACTTAAATTTGTTGTATTTTAAATGTTTTTAGCGGATTCTAATAGTTTTGAGCGGTAAAAGAGAAGTGTATGACAAAGTGACATACATGTTGTCATTGTCACTTTTTGTAAAAAAAATTTTTAATTTAATTTTTTTTTATCAAATAAGGGAGGAAAGTGCTTTAAATTGTTGCCTTAAATGTAAGTTTCTACGGGGCAGTGTTAAGACTGTCATTTGCTGGTATAAATTGTGTATATTAAGTGCTTTTTTTTTGTAATTATGGTCACCTTAGTTTGAATTTATTTCCCCTCCACTCTTTCCTCCACTTTGTGGTTGGGTTGGGATCTGTGCGGGTGATTTCTTTTTTAATTTTTTTTTTGTTTTTCGTACGTTTTAATAACAAAAAATGGGAATCTATGTATCTGATGCTGCTGCTGCTGTTGCTGGCATATTTCGTTATTAATCATGAGCTGACGTCGTTCTATAGAAACGTGTTGCCCAATAAATTAATTTTTCTTTTTTTCTTTCCAACCGCCCCCCCCCCCCCCAAGTCATGTGTTTTTAAAGGAAAATTGAATTGAAAAAAGAGCGCCAAAATCTTTGCAATCTTATCCGAAACCTAATGAAAGATGCCTTTTAACAATTCAATCAATTGGTTTCTGGTTTTTTAAGCAACATTTTCTAAACGAACAACATTTGGTTTTTGTCAGGAAAAGGCAAAAAAAATGTTTTTTTTTAAATAAATTTTTATTTTTCTTAAAAAAAATCTTTCAATAGAACAACAACATCTATCTGGCCATTGCTGCTAACAACGTTTGCAGTACATGCAATACTTGAAAAGTAATTAAAGGGGTGGGGAATCGGGCCCCCTTGGATTGTTCTTTTCTTCTACAAATTATTCTATTCTTGTCATCATTAAAAATCACCACGAAAAAAAAAAGATTTTTTTTCTTGTTGTTCTTGCAAACATCCATCACGATACAGTAGAGATCAGTAGATCTTCTCTTGTGTTAATTTTCGTTTTTTTCTGTATCAGTTTAAGGAATGCGGAAAACGAAACTTGATTAAATTTCACAAAAAGAAATCGTTTCTTTTTTTTGTCTTTCTTTCAACACAAGAATTTTTATTCAAAAATTTTCTTTTCGTATAAAATTTTTTTTTGTAATTTAAAGATTGTTTTGTAAGACCACAATAATGTAAACAACCATACGTGAGATTGAAATTTTATTAAATTTATTAAGAAAATTTGTTTTACAGTGTGTAATTCATTATTGTCATCAAAAGTGACAACAAAAAATTTTTTTTTTTTCTAAATAGTAAAACAAATACTTAATTTAGTTATAGTAATGCTTATATTTATTTTTAAATATAAATATTCATTAAAAAAAAAGAAAAAAGCCATAGAAAATCTCAAATTCATTATTTGTCATCAAAAGTGACATCAAAAGTGACATCAAAAATTCTAACAAAATCTTAAAAAAAATATTTAAAACAGGATTTATACCTACACCTAGCTTCTTACTTACTTAGCTTTAATATAAATGATAAACGTATTAAAAAGAATTATTAAAACAAACTTGTCATCAAAAGTGACATCAAAAAATCTACACAAAATCTTAAAAAAAATGTTAAAAATATAAGATTTATACTGACTTACTTTAGTCACTTAACTTATCACGCTCCCACTTTTAGCTATAAATAGCAAATGCAGTTAAAAAAAATTAGGAAAACAAACTTGTCATCAAAAGTGACATCAAAAAATCTACACTACATCTTAATTTTTTTTTAAAAGGATAGAATTTATACTGACTTACTTTAGTCACCTAGCTTTTCTCACTCCCACGTTTATCTATAAATAGCAAACGCCGTTTAAAAAGGAATTAGGAAAACAAACTTGTCATCAAAAGTGACACCAAAAAAAAATTAGTTTTCGAAATTAAGAAGCAATGAGAATAGGATTTATCCTGACTTACTTTAGTCACCTAGCTTTTTTTACTCCCACTTTTAGCTATATATAGCAAATGCAGTTAAAAAAAATTAGGAAAACAAACTTGTCATCAAAAGTGACATCAAAAAATCTTAAAAAAATGTTAAAAAGATAGGATTTATACCGACTTACTTTAGTCACCTAGCTTTTCTCACTCCCACGTTTATCTATAAATAGCAAACGCCGTTTAAAAAGGAATTAGGAAAACAAACTTGTCATCAAAAGTGACACCAAAAAAAAATTAGTTTTCGAAGTTAAGAGGCAATGAGATTGTTTGAACACTCTTTTTTTCCATTTTCCCTTCAATTTCTTGGCAGTGGCAGCATTAAAGTTTTAAAATTACTTATGCGGCAGATTGTCACATTTGTCACTTTTAATGACAACATTTTTTAATTTCAGATTTTTAAGTTCCTTATTCTCTTTTCATTTTTTCTCTTGAGAGTTAAAAGAATAAAATATTAAAACGATTTTTATTATGTCAGGTTGTCATGTTTGTCACTGTTGATGACAAAAAATTTTTTTCTTTATTTTTCTTTCTAGTTTTAGAATTACATTACAATTACTTAGTAATGACAGCATTTTAGTTTTAAAATTACTTATACCGCAGATTGTCACATTTGTCACTTTTAGTGACAAAATTTTTTAATTACAGATTTTTAAGTTGCTTATTCTCTCTTCGTTTTTTAAAACTCTTGAGAGTTAAAAGAATAAAATATTAAAACGATTTTTTATTATGTTACGATTGTCATGTTTGTCACTGTTGATGACAAACAAAAATTTTTTCTTTAATTTTCTTACTAGTTTTAGTGTTACAATTAGAATTACTTAGTAATGACAGCATTTTAGTTTTAAAATTACTTATACGGCAGATTGTCACATTTGTCACTTTTAATGACAAGCTTTTTTAATTTCAGATTTTCAAATCCCTTATTCTCTCTTAATTTTTTCTCTTGAGAGTTAAAAGCATAAAATATTAAAACGATTTTTTATTATGTTAGATTGTCATGTTTGTCACTGTTGATGACAAAACATTTTTTTCTTTAATTTTCTTTTTAGGTTTAGAATTACAATTAGAATTACATTACAATTACTTAGTAATGACAGCATTTTAGTTTTAAAATTACTTATACGGCAGATTGTCACATTTGTCACTTTAATGACAAAATTTTTTAATATCAAATTTTCAAGTTCCTTATTCTCTTTTAATTTTTTAAATCTCTTGAGAGTTAAAAGCATAAAATATTAAAACGAATTTTTATTATGTTAGATTGTCATGTTTGTCACTGTTGATGACAAAAAAATTTTTTCTTAAATTTTCTTACTAGTTTTAGAATTACAATTAGAATTACATTACAATTACTTAGTAATGACAACATTTTAGTTTTAAAATTACTTATACGGCAGATTGTCACATTTGTCACTTTTAATGACAAAATTTTTTTAATTTCAGATTTTCAAGTTCCTTATTCTCTTTTAATTTTTTTAAATCTCTTGAGATTTAAAAGAAAAAAATATTAAAACGATTTTTATTATGTTAGATTGTCATGTTTGTCACTGTTGATGACAAACAAAAGTTTTTTTCTTTATTTTTCTCTCTCGTTTTAGAATTGTTTGGTAGTGACTATTAATACATTCCAGTTTTTAATGTGAAAACTAGCCACGTACATATGTCATTTTTGATGACAAAGATTTTTTTACTTTTTGTCATATTTTGACGATTTTTTGTTTATTTTTTGAATTTTTCAAATTCTTTTCAATGGGCGTGGAAATGATGATGATGACAATATTCTTTGTTTGTATATTTTTTGAATTTTGGAATGTTAACATAGCTTATTTGTTATTTTTGACATGACAAAAGTTGTCACTTTTGATGACAAATTTTTTCTTTTTTTTACTTTCAAACCTGTTAACTTAGTATTTAGTTAAGCTTGGTATTTTGATTTTCTCTATCGTCTTTAACCTGCTAAAATGTCATTGACTATCTAGCTTTTCCTCTGTAATTCTATTTTTTTTGTATTCGTTTGTTTGTTTTCAAAACAACTTATGTACCATTGACTCAAATGACAAGTAAAACGTCTACAAATCAACTTGTGATGGCTGATGGCTGATTGGTATGGATGGATTGACTAAATCGTATCCAAAATGAAAGCGCTACGGAATTAGGGCTAAGCACCAGAAACAAGGGGAAGGGGATTACGGCTGCAAGTGTAAAATAACAACGAAATTAACATAAAAACATGACCACTAATTGGATCACAAAAAACAGCCAAGTCAGCAACAAAAATAAACTACAAGTGAACGCGTTTTTTTTTTTTTTTTTTTTTTTTTTTGTTGTCGATTTTCCCCCTTTTTTTCGTCAAAACATTTGCTTTTTTGTATGAAAATCTTAAAGGGCAGCAACAAATGTTGCAATTTGCAACATAAAGACAATGTCCGTCGTCGTTCGCAATCGCTGCAATAGAAGGCAATACTTCTCGTCTTTTTTTAAATGCGTGTCTCTCAATTAAACTGACTGCCACCAGCCCCAAATATGTATATGGCGGCGGGAAAGCAAGCAAGCAGGCAGGCAGCTAGCTAGCTAGGCAGGCCCGCCAGTTCGCCATCGTCTATCACAGCGTTCGAATGCGTGTAAAGACTGAAAGATTTCTTGGCAACACTCTTTACAAGCGAATAATTTAAATGTGTTGCATGTACCTACCATGAGGAGAAAACAGACGATGACGATTTGTTGTTGTTTTCAATTTTCTTTTTTCTAATTTTTCTTTAAAACATCAAGTAAATGTTTGTAATTTTACATTCTCATGTTGTTTTTCCAATATTTTTAAATCAAAATCTAAAAAAAAACTCTTAAAACAACACATAAAACGTTCAAGATTGAAATTAAAAGTAATATTGGTTAAGGGAAACAATTAATTCCCCTTTAATGACAAACTGTCATCTTTATGACAAAATTGTTCTCTATTTTTATTATTGCAAATTATTTAATTTCTTTTTATCATTTATTATTTTGTTAAGTATTTTTTTATCGTGTCATAAATAATTTAATGACAATGTGACAAGCTGTTGTCATGTCTCGCATATGATTAATGTTAAGTTAATGAGCTTTTTTTTGTTTCGTTTATATATTGTCCATCTTTGTAATTTATTTTACTTATGATTTAAATTTTTAGAGCGTGGCAAAAGTATTTTAGCATAATATATCAACATTTTTATGTCACTAAAGTGACAACATAATGACATGCTGGTTTTCAATGCAATTTTCTTGTGAATAACTGCTATTTGTTCATCTATGTAACCTTCTTCACTTAGAAATTTAATTTTTACTACATAGCAATATCAAAATACATCAAAGTTTTTATATTACTAATGTGACAACATAATGACAGGCAAATCTTCAATTTTCCTTTCAATAACTAATGCATGGTAATGTATGAAAACTATTTCTCTTGCCAATTTAAGTTTTACAGTGTATATTTTAGCAAAATACATCAAAATTTTTATGTCACTAAAGTGACAACATAATGACAGACTGCTTTTCAATGCAATTTTCTTCTAAGCAACAAGTGTTTGCTCATCCATGTAATCTTTTTCACTTAGAAATTTAATTTTTACCACGTAGCAATATCAAAATACATCAAAGTTTTTATATTACTAGTGTGACAACATAATGACAGGCAAATCCTGTCATTATATTATATTTCTTAGAAATCTCAGTTGCTTGTTAATGTATTGAAACTATTTCACTTATTAATTTAAGTTTTACTGCGTAGTTTTAGTATTTTTGTAAAATAAATTTAAAATTTTTATGTCACTAAAGTGACAACATAATGACACGCAGGTTTTAAACGCAATTTTCTTGTTAACAACTGTCATTTGTTCATCAATATAATATTTTTCACTTGTCAATTTAAGTTTTACTGCCTAGTTTCAGTATTTTTGTAAAATATATTAAAATTTTTATGTCACTAAAGTGACAACGTAATGATATGCTGGTTTTAAATGCAATTTTCTTGTGGACGACTGCTATTTGTTCATCTATGTAATCTTTTTCACTTGCCAATTTAAGTTTTATAGGGTAGTTTCAGTATTTTAGTAAAATAAATTAAAATATTTATGTCACTAAAGTGACAACATGATGACATGCTGGTTTTAAATGCAATTTTCTTGTTAACAACTGGCATTTGTTCATCTATGTAATCGTTTTCACTTAGAAATTTAATTTTTGCCACGTAGCAATATCAAAATACATTAAAGTTTTTATATTACTAATGTGACAACATAATGACAGGCAAATCCTGTCATTATATTATATTTCTTAGAAATCTCAGTTGCTTGTTAACGTATTGAAACTATTTCCTTTGGCTATTTGAGTTTTACAGCGTAGTTTCAGTATTTTTGTAAAATAAATTAAAATTTGTATGTCACTAAAGTGACAACATAATGACATGCTAGTTTTAAATACAATTTTCCCGTGAACAACTGCTATTTGTTCATCTATGTTATCTTTTTCACTTGCCAATTCAAGTTTTATAGTGTAGCTACAGTGTTTTCGTAAAATGCATCAAAATTTTTATGTCACTAAAGTGACAACACAATGACATGCTGGTTTTAAATGCAATTTTCTTGTTAACACCTGGTATTTGTTCATCTATATAATGTTTTTCACTTACAAAATTAAGTTTTACTGCCTAGTTTCAGTATTTTTGTAAAACACATCAAAATTTTTATGTCACTAAAGTGACAACACAATGACAGGTTGGATTTACTATATGTTGGTATTATTGGCAAAAGAAATTACTTGTACCCCACATCAATATATCATTTTAACCTAATGAAAGGCCTTTTCTTAGTTGTTGTTAAATGCGTCTACAATTCATTTTTTTTTTAATTTTTTGTTTAATTTTTTCGAAAATATTTGACAAAATCGGAAAAAAGAAAGAAAAATGAAAACGAATTAAAGAACAACGAAATTTCCTCAGCATCAATTCGAAAGAAATCAAATATTTTTCCTTTTAGAAGCCAGGGCGCAAGCAAAAGGGGAGTGCCAGGGGGGGGGGGCGATAATAAAATAAATAGTTATACTCGCGCTGGCTGGCATTAAAAGCAATTCATCTTCTTTTCAGTGCGGTTCAACATGAGTGATATGAAGGCATTTTTTGTTCTTCTGTTTCGTCGTCTTCTTCTTCTTCTTTCATTCTTTCTTCTGTCGTAAATAGTTTTTGAATGCCTTCGACACCGCCGATACTATTGTGGCGTTGCTGATCTCCTTTTGACATGAATATTTTTCTTTCAATTCGATACGGGAGAAACATTTAAAAAGTTTTTCAATTCTTATAAAATTTTAATACAAATTAAATATTGGAATACATTGTATCTATAGAGACGCGAACAGAATTGTTATCGAAAACTATTTCATGCAAAAATGTTCACGAACAATTTTATTTGAATCTTTGTTGTTATCGAAAAGTGTTAATAAAATATATTTTTTTTGTCAACAATTATCGAAAAACTTAAAAAAAAACTTGCTATTGAATAAAAATTTCTATGGAAATTTGAGTTATCGAAAAATTTTTGTTATCTAAAAATGCGTATAGAATAGTATTATTTTATAGAAATATCGTAAGGAAATTGTTATCGGAAAAAGTTCTGTAGGAAATTTGTATCCAAAAATTTTCTATAGAATATAGTTGTTATCGAGAAGTTTTCAGTCGGAAATTTATTTTATAGAAAATGGTTGTTATCGATAAATTTTAAATTCTCATCGATAAACTTTAAACTGTTATCGAATAGTTTTCCATTCATTGTTTTGGTTATTGAAAAATTTTTTATACAAACATTTTGTTATCGAATAATTTTTTTGTGGAAATCTTATCGAAAAATTTTCTATGAAAAGATTTTGTTATCGAATAATTTTTTGTGGAAATCTTATCGAAAAATTGTCTATGAAGAGATTTTGTTTTCGAAAAATTTTCTTTGGAAGATATTGTTATCGAAAAGTTGTCTATAGAAAATTATTTTTATCAAAAAATTTTCAATAGAAAAATGTTATCGAAAAGTTATTTATAAAAAATTGTTGTTATCGAGAAGTTGTCAATAGAAAATTGTTATCGAAAAGTAATTTATAGAAAATTGTTGTTATCGAAAAGTTGTCCTTTGAAAATTGTTGTTATTGAAACATTTTTTTATAGAGAATTGTTCTAGAAAGATTTTCTATGGAAAAATGCTGTTATCGATAGATTTTCTATAGAAAATTGTTATCGAATGATTTTCTATAGAAAGTTGTTATCGAATAATTTTCTATAGAAAAATGCTGTGATCGAAAGATTTTGTATAGAATATATTATCGAAAGATTTTGTATAGAAAATGCTGTGACCGAAAGATTTTGTATAGAAAGTGCTGTGACCGAAAGATTTTGTATAAAAATTGTTATCAAAAGATTTTCTGTAGAAAATTGTTGTTATCGAATTATTTTGTATAGAAAATTGTAGTTATCGAATGATTTTGTATAGAAAATTGTTATCGAAATATTTTCCATAGAAAATTTTTGTTATCAAATGATTTTGTATAGAAAATTCTTGTTATAGAATGAATTTGTATAGAAAATTGTTGCTATCCAATGATTTTCTATAGATAATTTTTGTTATCGAATGATTTTGTATTGAAAATTGTTGTCGAAGGATTTTGTATAGAAAATTGTTGTTATCGAATGATTTTGTATAGAAAATTGTTGTTATCGAATGATTTTGTATAGAAAATTGTTGTTATCGAAAGATTTTCTATATAAAATTGTTTTTATAGAAAGATTTTCTGTTGAGAATTGTTATCGAAATATTTTCTGTAGGAAATTGGTGTTATAAAAAGGTTTTCTATAGAAAAGTTATTATCGAAAGATTTTCTATAGAAAAGTGGTTATCGAAAGATTTTCTGAAGAAAAGTGGTTCTCGAAAGATTTTGTATAGAAAATTTTTGTTATCGAATGATTTTGTATAGAAAATTGTTGTTATCGAAAGATTTTCTATAGAAAATTGTTGTTATCGAAATATTTTCTATAGAAAATTGTTGTTATCGAATGATTTTGTATAGAAAATTGTTGTTATCGAATGATTTTGTATAGAAAATTGTTATCGAAATATATTGGTTATCGAAAGATTTTCTATAGAAAAGTGGTTATCGAAAGATTTTCTGTAGAAAATTGTTGTTATTGATAGATTTTGTATTGAAAATTTTTGTTATCGAATGATTTTGTATAGAAAATAGTTGTTATCGAAATATTTTCTGTAGGAAATTGTTGTTATCGAAGTATATTCTATAGAAAATTGTTGTTATCGAATGATTTTCTGTAGGAAATTGTTGTTATCGAAATGTTTTCCATAGAAAATTTTTGTTATCAAAAGATTTTCTATAGAAAATAATTGTTATCGAAATATTTTCTGTATGAAATTTTTGTTATCGAAAGATTTTCTAAAGAAAATTTTTGTTATCGAATGATTTTGTATAGAAAATTGTTGTTATCAAAAGCTTTTCTATAGAAAATTGTTGTTATCGCAGGATTTTCTATAGAAAATTGTTGTTATCGAAGGATTTTCTATAGAAAATTGTTGTTATCGAAAGATTTTCTAAGAAAATTGTTGTTATCGAAAGATTTTCTATAGAAAATTGTTGTTATAGAAAGATTTTCTAAGAAAATTGTTATCGAATGATTTTCTACAGAAAACTTTTGATATCGAATGATTTTCTATAGAAATTTTTTGTTATCGAATGATTTCCTATAGAAAATTTTTGTTATCGAATGATTTTCTACAGAAAATTTTTGTTATCGAATGATTTTCTACAGAAAATTTTTGTTATCGTAGGATTTTCCATAGAAAATCTTTGTTATCGTAGGATTTTCCATAGAAAATTTTTGCTATCGTAGAATTTTGTATTGGAAATTATTGTCGAATGATTTTGTATTGCAAATTGTTGTCGAATGATTTTGTATAGAAAATTGTTGTTATCGAAATATTTTCCATAGAAAATTTTTGTTATCGAAATATTTTCCATAGCAAATTTTTGTTATCGAATGATTTTCTATAGAAAATTGTTGTTATCGGAAGGTTTTCTATAGAAAATTGTTATCGGAAGATTTTCTATAGAAAATTGTTGTTATCGAAATATTTTCTATAGGAAATTGTTGTTATCGAAGGATTTCCTATAGGAAATTGTTGTTATCGAAATATTTTCTGTAGGAAATTGTTGTTATCGAAAGATTTTCTATAGAAAATTTTTGAAAGATTTTGTATAGAAAATTATTGTTATCGAAAGATTTTCTATAGAAAATTGTTATCGAAAGATTTTCTGTAGAAAAGTGGTTATCGAAAGATTTTGTATAGAAAATTTTTATTATCGAATGGTTTTCTAAAGAAAATTTTTGTTATCGAAAGATTTTCTAAAGAAAATTTTTGTTATCGATAGATTTTCTATAGAAAAATATTTTGTTTTTATAATTTAGTTTAAACTCCTTGTATCTTAATATGTATTTAAACAATTTTTTTCTGTTTTTTATGTCTTTTTAGGTAAGTTATGTTCCTAATAAGATTTCGTTTCCAAAATCAACCTATGGTAGCCTAATAACGATGGTAAGAAGTAACAAAAGGGTCTTAACATTTGTTTTTAATAAGAAAACGTGCTTAGTTTTGATTTCAATTTGCAATTTGGCTTAAATTTTTAGTATCATTTTATGGCTTTTCTTTTAAAACCTAATTTTTAAACGCCTTTTTATAAAATTGGAGGATTTCAACAGAATTTCCATTCATTCCAATTAAGCGTGTAATTGCATTTTAAAGTGTCGCATGCTTTTACTGTGTATGCGTTTTTCCTTCGTGCTTTTTTTTTTTTTTTTTTTTTTTTTTTTTTTTTTTTTTTTTTTTTTTCGGAATACTGTTGTCGCTGTAGTTGCTACTGCTGCTGCTGATGCTGCTGTTGTTGTTGTTGTGATTTTTCAATTTAAATGACATTTTCCAACATGACAACATGATGATGTCGGGTCGGTGAGTTGAGTTGAGTTGAGTGAAAATCATTTTCAGATAAAAATAAAAATAAATTACAATACAAACGCCGGCAACAACAACAACAACAACAACTGCGACAACGCACGCTAGTGATTGTGAATGGCGATATTCATCATACAATAGAATTCGAAGTAAATAAGGAAAGAAAGAAAGGAAAAAATCCATTTAAATCGCCTGAAAAAGTAGAGAACTACGAAGAAGAAGAAGGGGATAGGAGGGAGGGGTGGTGTTGGGGAAAGAGTGAAAAACTCATCCATTTTAATATCTTTTTTTTTTTTGTTCTTTTCTTTTGCTGGCTTTTTTTTGTCAAGAGTTTTCGTTGGGTTTTCACTCGACGACCGTACTACTACGTCTTGTGGCCAAAATCACAAACCACATCGACGACAAGAACAGCGGCAACAGCAACAGCAGCAACAACAACTTTTTTATTTATTTGTCTTCATCCAAACTATCCAACAATACAAGAGAATTGAACCCAAAAGACTGTGCACTAAAAATAATTTCAAAGAAATTAAAAGGAAAAAAAACGCAGCAGAAACTATTTTAAACGAGAAAAAAAGCATCGAATGTTTTTAAAGGAGGGATTGTGAGAAAAGCCGTTTTAATTAAATGAAGATTTCATAAAATTTAAATACAAGTTAAAATAAAAAAAGCTGCCAAGATGGCTATTGGTTAGCAAATGAGGGCAAAACGAAATACATGTTGTCGACAGGAGGGGACATGTGGCGTATTAGTGGATGATAAGGGAAAATTTTTCAAAAAAAAAAAACTCATAAAATTCAGAAAAATTCATGAAATCTTTATTTGAATCGATAGTACTAAGGTCCATATAATTTAATGTTTGAAGATTATTTCATGCAAATGTTGACCCTGAGACTGCGCCTCAAATGGTCCATCCGCTTAGTCCAATTTTGGTATACTCTTTCCAACATTTCGGCCGGTGGTATCTCACGAATTAATGCTTCAATGTTGTCTTCCAATAAGTCAATTAAAGCGGACTTGTCTGTATAGACATGAGCTTTAACATAGCCCCACAAAAAAAAATGGTCTAAAGGCGTTAAATCGCACGATCTAGGTGGCCAATTGACCGGTCCCGAACGTAAAATAAAATGTTTACCGAACTCGCCTCTCAATAAGTCCATTGGTACGCGTGCTGTGTGGCATGTGGCACCGTCTTGTTTAAACCACATGTCATGCAAGTCAAGCTCTTGCATTTTTGGGCAAAAAAAAAGGTTGGATATCATCTCACGGCAGCGCTCACCATTCACAGTTACGTTACGATTTGCAGCATCTTGGAAGAAGTACGGTCCAATGATGCCACCAGCCCATAAACCGCACCAAACTGTGACTTCTTCTGGATGCATTGGTGGTAGCTTTTGCAATGCTTCTGGCTGATCTTCACTCCAAAATCGACAATTCTGCTTATTTACGTATCCATTGAGTCAAAAATGAGCTTCGTCGCTGAACACAATTTTTCGATAAAGAAGTGGATCTTCGGCCAACTTTCCACAAGAGCCCATTCACCAAAAAATTCTGCGTTGCGGTAGGTCGTTCGGCTGCAATTCTTGCCCGGGCTGTATTTTGAAAGGCTTCACCACCTAAAACCTTCCGCAAAATTGTCCACGTTGTTGAGTAACAGAGGCCCAATTGCTGCAAACGGCAACGAATCGATAATTGATGGTCGGTCGTCATTAACACTGGCCGATACAGCGGCGATGTTTTCTTCACTCTACGCACTCTACGTAAGCATTGTCCAACAATGTAAATTTAGTGCGAAATTTTGTCACAAATTTAGCCCGAATAGCCGCTTCAGTGGGTCGATTAAATTGACCATAAAATTTAAGAAGCACGCGATGAACTTCCTTAACAGCGCACGCATTTTGATAATAAAATTCAATGATTTGCACAAGCGTTGTTCGTTTGTAAGACGATTCATGGTTAAATTATAGACCAAACTGAAGATGTTTAACAGTGAAACCAAGAGTAGTAGTAGAATTTTACTACTATTTTTGCAGCAACAGTTTGGTTAATATTGTTCAAAATTCCATCCTTTATTAATAAATTAGTGTTTTTCTAACAGCATTTGCCTTTTGAAAAAGGTAGTAGATTTTTACTACTATTTTTTACAACGAATTTTTTTGGTTAAATTCCATTCTTAATTAATAAAATTATGTTTTACTCGAAAATCTATGTTTTTATAAAACCCGTATAGAATTTTTCTTTATGGTCCTTCGAACTTCTAAAACCAAATTTCTTAGAAATTTTTTTTTTATTCATACACGAAACGTGCGTGAGCTGTTTAAACCAGTGTTGCCAAAAAGATAATACCTAAAAAATCACCCGTTAGTATGCTATACTTTCGATGTTGTGTCGCCTTGTCTCCGTTGTTACCAGCCAAATTAATGCCAGTCTGGAGATCAAGCGCTTGGGATCACTCTTGCCAAGAGGTGCTACTATGGTCTCAATAGGCTTCTCTTTGGCGCAGAAGCATGAACTGATGGAGCAGCTGTCCTAAAAACAGTCGAGAAAATAGTCACATGTAAGATCTTCGGTTCAATAAGTGTTTCCGATAATTTCCTTATTCGATCCAACAATGAGTTGTATGAGCTCCTCAACGACATGAAGGTTTCGCAGCGAATTAATCACCCTTATTCTGGTTGTCGTCGTCGACGCAAGATGACGTCGACTTGTGTCGACAATTTAAAATTGGTATTCTGTGTGTCGTTACTGACAGTTATCGATGACTGTCGACACACATGTCGTATTCTGTAAGTCAATACTCAGTCGATATTGTGTTGTGTCGACTCTGATTTTGTCGACATCATTTTCGGTAACGACAAGCATTAAAAAATTAACTCTTGTGGTGAATTTTTATTGTCGTACGTTTTTCTTCCTTAGCAAAATAGCGATATGGATCATTGGAGCTTTGTAGGGAGCCTTGATATCCATAAATGCAGTTACACGTCGCCAAATGATTTCTAACAAAACATTCGGCATTCTGCCCACAGGTCCCAGGACATGGGCCTTTGCATTTCTCATTAACACATGCCCTGTTCGACGGGCAGTCGGAATCAAACATTCCGGTCGACAACCTTCATAAGGATTGCCAAATTAATCAGGTAAACATTGACAAGATGCAACGCCATTTTGTTGGCGGCATTGAGCATAGGGTCCACAAGGCGATTGCGATTGCAAGGGTCGACAACTTCAGGTGGATTTTGTTGTATGGGAGAGCATAGCACAAATGGATTACCAGTATAGCCAGACTCACAATAACACATTGGAGTGTGGCTATTAACACGACAAACTGCACTTTGGCCACAAAGTCCTGAGCAGGGATCCTTACATTTCTGATTAAGACAAGTTTGTTGCGAGGGACATTCAGAGGTTGTAACGCATTCAGGACAGTTTGGTGGTTGTCCTGTATACTCTGGTAAGCAAGTACATGAAGGTGTTGTCCCTATATCCTTACAAATGCTATTTGGACCACACGGTAAAGGTAGACAAGGATTCGAAGCAACAACATCCTTTTGAGGTTCAACTACAGACATTAAAAATCGTATTAATAGCTAAGTTTTCGCAGCAATTGTAATCCTATCAAACTTACTTATTCTTTGGCACTGAACAAATGGATTTCCTGTATAGTCTTGAATACAAGTACAGAACGGACTGTGCTTTACAACATTGCAAAGCACAAAACGGCCACGTATTCCTGGTCATTGACAGGCCTGATGATAAAAAAAACTTCTTTTTTTGTTTCTAAATAAACCATAAAATGAATCGGCTGACTTAAATATTAGAGATGTGTGTTTTGTGTTATTACAATTATCGATAAACAGTCGACGTCGACACAGTAGTGCTACAGAATACCAAAACAGTGTCGATGTGATGTCGACGAAGATAGAAAACGATGTCGACTCAAAAACGACGACGACGACGACGACAACCAGAATAAGGGTGAATATTCAGCAACTGTGCTGGCTCGTCCATTTTCGGCTTCGAATCCCTTAAAATTTCTTTATACTCCTACAAATTGGTATAATCCTAGCAATGGCTTGCTAGTTCTTATGTTCGAAAGTCGGCTACAACCACTATAGTCAGTTGAAATTGTTTCTATGCAGCCTTGCTAGACCAGTGGTTTTGTAACCACAATACATTGGTTACCTTTTTAACAACGTTTAAATGTGAGTTCGTTAATTGCAAACAAAGTAAAAACAAATCTGTGTTTATTTTCTCTTAAACTCTTTATGCTTTACACTACTTTTGTGTGCCACCGTATACAACTTAACGATGCAACAATAACAATCTGTTTTATTCACTAGTTCACACGATTATTCGCTAGATCTTTACAACCACGACTTGTTTTGTTCACATGCAACTTCACACAAGGCTCACTGAATTTTATAGTCCGACACAATCGGTCTAACGAACATTCTTGAAGTGGAAGGTTCGTGATCTCGCCTTCTCGCGAGCTCTATTGCTAATACATTGTTGTTTGTGTATTTTGCTTATGTTGTCTATCCATTTTTGTCACATACATGTTGTTGATGGTACCAGGCGCAACCAGGTTCGTTGTACATATGTGTGTATTGTGTTGGTGTAGCTGGTAGCTTTTATTTATCGTTTTTATTGTTAAACGATATTAGGTCGTTTCGATTTATGTAACAGTATGCATAACCCGATATTATTTCGCCTTTTCCTCCTCTCTGTCGCTCTTGCCTTAACGAACAGTCGATTTTAAATGTTTGGCCATTTCAATACACGTGTTGTATTAGAATACGATTTTAATTTGTTGTTGTTTGTTGTTATTGTTGTTATTATTACTATTTTCTAATGTAAATAAACAAATTGAGCAAAATTAATAACAAAATGAACCAAAAAAAAAACCGCCCAAAACAATCATAAATTTTTCTCTGCATATAAATTCTAAATGCATTAAAAACGAATCGAACCCAGAGTTGTCCAACATTCATTTTACAAAAGTGAGTAGCGGAGATCAGCAATGAATAGCTTTTTGGGTACTCATAATCACTCATGAAATTTTGAACGTGAGTCATCAACGATATTTAAATTTCACTATGTACTGTGATTCATTCGTACTCACTACAATGTTGATTTATACTAACAGGTTGCAATGAGTATGAGTACAACGTGTTGACATCAAACTCATACCATTCGATTTTTATGTTTGATTCATAAGCCCCTACTCATTTATATTTATAACTTTAGAAACATACTTATAATACTTATAAATGATTCGAGTCACTCGAATCATTCATCAAAAGTTACAGTTTTAAGTTGCCCGGCCACGCTTCAAATTATGGATCAAACTCGATTTTTTGTTAGATCTTCACAACGGCGATCTTCAAACCACGACTGTTTGCAACGCGTCTACACACAAGACTGACTGAATTCTTACTGACTGGTTGGTTGTCTGCTTTGTCTTGCCTTTTTATATGTCCACAAAATCAGTCTGATGAACATTCTTGATGTAGAGAAGGTTCTTGTTTTCGCCTTCTTGAGAATTCTATCGCGACTGCATTGTTGTTTGTTTATTTTGTACAGGTTGTTTGTTCTCCTTTTCCTTCATACTTGTTGTTGGTGTATGCAAGCAAGTTCGTTATATTTGTTAGTGTAGCTTTTGTTAATGTTAAACGATGTTTACATTCTATCTAGTAACAGTATTTTAGTTTAGTGTTCGTACACGATTCATACTTATTTTGTGCTTCGTTTATGTGTTGTGTTGTGCAGAGTCGAAATCAATCATACATCATACGTGTTGTTAAGTATGAATATGATGAGTACTTCATACTTTGAATATGAGTAGAGGGGTTCGATGATATTAAAAGAAGTATGAAGGCGTATAAGCATCAGAAATTATGAGAGTATGATTCGAATCTACTCATCTTTTTGAATACTCATTGTCGGTCTCTGATGAGTAGGTAGGTGAAAAGGAGGTGTGTCATTACTTTTAAATTATTTCCGTTGTCACAACAATTCCGGCAATAGAAAACTTACTCTTATAAGCGGCACAATTTCAAGTGAATGATTATTACTGTGGTGGTGGCCACCCATATGTTAAAGCGAATGTTTGTATGTCTGTCTGTCTGTCTGTTTGTCTCTTAGAGACTGTCGTTATGTTTTCTGCCACATCGAATTTAATTTTCTTTTTATTTATTATTGTTGTTGCTGTTGTTGTTTTTGTTATGTCAGGTTATGTTTGATATTTTTTTGAGAGATTTTTGGTGATATTTCGTAGGAATATTTATTATGGTACAGTGGGCTTCAAGTAGAAGAAATTTATAAAAAAAAATAAATTAAAGAAATTAAAAAATAAATAAAAATTAAAAAATAAAAATTAAATAAATAAAAATTAAAAAATAAATAAAAATTAAAAAATAAATAAAAATTAAAAAATAAATAGAAATTAAAAAAGAAATAAAAATTAAAAAATAAATAAATATTAAAAATAAATAAAAATTAAAAAAATAAATAAAAATAAAAAAATAAATAAAAATTAAATATAATTAAAAATAAATAAAAATTAAAAAATAAATAAAAATTAAAAAATAAATAAAAATTAAAAAATAAATAAATATTAAAAAATAAATAAAAAAAAATAAAAAAATAAATAAAAATTTAAAAATAAATAAAATTTTAAAAATAAATAAAAATTAAAAATAAATAAAAATTTAAAAATAAATAAAATTTTAAAAATAAATAAAAATTAAAAATAAATAAAAATTAAAAATAAATAAAAATTAAAAATAAATAAAAATTAAAAAAAATAAAATTAAAAAATAAATAAAAATTAAAAATAAATAAAAATTAAAAAAAAAATAAAGAAATAAAGAAATTGAAAAAAAGAAAATAAAGAATAACTAAAATTAAAAAAAACGAAAATATATTAAAAAAAACATTAAAAAATTAAAAGAAATTTTTATTAAAATTTTTAGTACAATATTTTTGGTACTTTTAGTACTATGTCATTTTTATAACTTGTTTTTAGCACCAAACCTTTTATTAGCACATATTTTTGCAAACATTTTTAGTATCGAACTAAAAGTAGCAAACTAAAAGTTTGCTGCGAAATTTATTTACTAGATTCTTTAGTACAAACATTTTTAGTACCAAGTTCTTAATATAGAAATTTGAGTGAACATTTTTTGAAAAACAAATTGGTAGTTTATTTTAGCATTAATCTATATACCAACATTTGTTTTAGTACAAAACTTTTTAGAGCCGTATTTATTTAGTTAAATTTTTTTTACCATACAATGTTTAATACAATGTTTTAAGTAGTAATGTATTCACAAAATTTTTTGGCTACATACTTTTTAGTTCGTTTTTTAGTAACAAATTTTTAGTACCAATTTTTACCACAACTTGTTTGGTAAATTTTTTTAGTATGAATATGTTTACTAAAAAACTTTTAGTACAATTTAGAAGTTTTTTTTTTACCACAAAACGTTAAAAAATTGTAAGTACATATACATACATACATACATACACACATACATACACACATACATACATACATACATACGTACATTGTACATACATACATACATATTTACTAAACATTTGTTAGTACAAAACTTTCTAGTCCTAACTTTTGAGTAGCAAAGAAAATAAATTTTGCTAACAAACTTCTTACAACACAAAACGTGATAAGTTTTTAGTACTAGTGGATTACAGTATCCGGAGGTCGAATTGACCCATTGTACAACGTCCCAGTTTCTCACACCACTTATGTTGTGTGTGTTAATTTTATACACGAGCACTTAATTTATAGTACTTAATTTTTAGTATTGAATTTTTAGTTCTAAAATTTTATTGCTAAATTTTTAGTTCTAAAATTTTATTACCTAATTTTTAGTTCTAAAATTTTATTACTAAATTGTTAGTTCTAAAATTTTATTACTAAATTTTTAGTTCTAAAATTTTATTACTAAATTTTTAGTTCTAAAATTTTATTACTAAATTTTTAGTTCTAAAATTTTATTACTAAATTTTTAGTTCTAAAATTTTATTACTAAATTTTTAGTTCTAAAATTTTATTACTAAATTTTTAGTTCTAAAATTTTATTACTAAATTTTTAGTTCTAAAATTTTATTACTAAATTTTTAGTTCTAAAATTTTATTACTAAATTTTAGTTCTAAAATTTTATTACTAAATTTTTAGTTCTAAATTTTTAGTTCTAAAATTTTATTACTAAATTTTATTACTAAATTTTTAGTTCTAAATTTTTAGTTCTAAATTTTTAGTTCTAAATTTTTAGTTCTAAATTTTTAGTTCTAAATTTTTAGTTCTAAATTTTTAGTTCTAATTTTTTAGTTCAAAATTTTTAGTTCAAAATTTTTAGTTCAAAATTTTTAGTTCAAAATTTTTAGTTCTAAATTTTTAGTTCAAAATTTTTAGTTCAAAATTTTTAGTTCAAAATTTTTAGTTCAAAATTTTTAGTTCAAAATTTTTAGTACTAAATTTTTAGTAATGTATTTTTAGTACTAAATGTTTAGTTCCAAATTTTTGGTACTAAATTTTAAGTTCTTAATTTTTAGTTCTAAATTTCTTGTACTAAAATTTTAGCACAAAATTTTTTGTACTAAATTTTTTGTACTGAAATTTTAGTACTGAATTCTTCAGTGCAGCTTTTTTTAAACAAACTAATCTTTGAAGCTTCAAATGTGATCTGTATGCTAAACTTTACACAGGTTATTACATTTTTTCTGCGTTGCTAACCCACTGTAATTGTGATCTATTAATTTGCTGCTCTCTCCCCGGGTAATACTTTTATCTTGACTTTGTTGAGTTTTCTCTCTTCTCTCTCTCTCTTTCTCTCTACGTATTTTTTAGATTTGAATTTTGTTGTTGTCATTGCTGTATTTGTTTTTTGTTTTTGTTTTGTTTAAAATTTGCTTGTGTGTGGCTTTTCCTCCACTGATCACTTATGACAGCGGTAAGCGTTTTAGCTGTTCACCCCATAATTTATGGCAAAAACGTTTTTCTTCTACGCAAATTCACATATGAAAAGTATATTCTCGTATTGCGTGCGTACACTAGGCAAGGTAATGTGTGTGAGTGGTTAGGTAATGAAGAGGAAGAGAGGGGGAAAGAATATTTGAAAAATTTTGATTGGCGTAAATTAAAAATTTGTGTTCTGTTTTGGATGGGTGTGTGTGTGGTGTGTGTGTCTAGTTTTTTCCATTTTGTAATACAAATTTGAAATTAAAATTTAATTTAATTTTTTTGAACGATTTTTTGTTTTGTTTTTTAATTCTTTTAATTTCATTTTTAATCTTCTAATAATGTTTGACTGTCTGTACATGGCTGGCTGGCTATCTGTCAGTCTGTTTGTTTGTTGGTATGATAGAAAGCATGTGTGTTTGTGCGGTTGTGCGAAATTAATGCAATATCAAGTGGATTTTCTATTTGAATTCTTTTTTGATGAAGAATTTCAATAATTTCGTTTTTCGTTTCGTTTTTATTTTTCTTTATTGAATGTCTACGGTGTGCCTGCCTGCCTGAAAGTATTTATTTTCAGTTGTTTTTGTTGTTGTTATTATTTTTAATTCAATTTGTAAACAGTCGTAACAGAAAACGTTTAAAGAACTAAAAACGTATTTGAAGAACAGCAAAATTAATTAATTGAACATCATGTAGAATTTTAATTCACTTGAGATAGACATACAGGCAGAGATATACAGCAGGAGAGAGGGAGAAAGACAGAAAAATTAGAATTTTTTCAATTTCTAAATTTCTTTCTTATTTCGGATTCCTTTGGTAAAAAATCAGAAAAAAAAGAAAAATTTAAAAAATACGTTTTAATTAAAATCTCATCGTTGTTCTTGTTCCCATGAAAATATGTTAAATAGCCGGCGGTAACTTAAGTAAAATGTTGAGAAAAACGTTGTATTTTTAGAAAAATAAATCATTTGCGGTATTTTCTCAAGAGATTTTGAGAAAGGAATTTAGGAAACGACCACAAATAACAGGCACTTTAAGGCGAGACTAATGTCCAATGGAAACCTTAAAATTTCCGTTATTTAAAAAGGAAGAAAGAAAAATTCAAATCTTCAAATCAAAGCCACGAACATTCGTCTTCAAGAACATTCATCAGACTGTTTACATTGCCATATAAAAGGCAAGGCAAGGCAGGCAACTGAGTCAGTAAAAGTTCAGTCAGTCTTGTGTGAAGACGCCGGGCGTTTGAGGAGAATAATCGTGGTTTGAAGATCTCCGTTACAAAGATCTGTCGAACAATTGTCTAGTAATTATTATAGTTTATCGTTGGTCTCATTTAGAAAGGCCCTAACTCACACTTTTTTTCGAAATAGATTTTTTCTGTGATTCCAATGTGGGTTTGGAATAAACAAAGGAATAACAAACAAAGCAATTGTTGTTGTATACATCAAGTTGTGAACAGTGCCAAACAAAATTGTACGAATAATAAAGAACTTCAAATTAAAGCTAAATACAAATTTATTTGTATTTTATTTGCAATCTAAAGGGTGTTTTTTTATAGAGGTATAGAACTTTAAGTTGCAATAAAACAACGATGGATTATTCGATTGACATGAATTTTATTTATCCGAAAGATAATCTTGTGGCATTACATTTTAAATATGATTTCTGGCATATGATCGCCACGGCTGGCTGGCGCGGATGTAGTCCAATTTTTCCAACATTTGTGGCCGCATATCAGCAATAATACGGCAAATGTTGTCTTCCAAATGGTCAAGCGTTTGTGGCTTTACCGCATAGACCAATGACTTTACATAGCCCCACAGAAAGTAGTCTAGCGGTGTTAAATCACAAGATCTTGGAGGCCAATTCACAGGTCCAAAACGTGTAATTATACGGTCACCAACCGTGTCTTTCAATAAATCTATTGTGGCACGAGCTGTGTGACATGTTGCGCCGTCTTGTTGAAACCACATCTCCTGGACATCATGGTTATTCAATTTAGGAATGAAAAAGTGGATGGACACAGATCCAATTCCTGTGCTCGATGGCGGATGGACTCATTCGGGTCTTCCTCAATGCTACGCTCTACAGCAGCAATAGCTTCTTCTGTACGCACCGTACAGCGTCTCTGGGGATGCGAGTTATCAATAAGAGTAAACGTGGTGCGAAAACGTTCCATGGTTAATCGAATTAACTGCTCTGATGGACGATTTTGTCGACGATAAAATGGACGTAGTGCGCGATACGTTTTCCGCACACAGAACCATTATTTTCGAAATAAAATTGCACAATTTGCAAGCGTTGTTCAGGCGTGAGTCTATTCATGATGAATTGCCAAACCAAACTGAGAATAAATCACTTGACAGCTGTTAAATCGGTCGCCATCTTGAAAAGTAATGCCAACTTAAAGTTCTATACCTTTATAAAAAACACCCTTTACGAGCTCATATTTTAAACGTTTTTAAAAGGTAAAAGACGTAACAATATAAAGGTCGGGTAAGGCTTCAGATCCAATAAAATGCAAGACCTTTACCTAGAGTTCTTTCTTTCCAAGTAATAGTCGGGAATACCTTCTTAAGTTGATGCCATTAGTGATGACAACGCAAAACGAACAGCATTCTTTCGAGAATGAACCCGCATATACAAGAGGCATCCGAGGCAGAACAAAGATGTTGAGAGTATGCTAATCATTCCTAAAATCTTTTAACGAAGCATTCGCTCGAGTCAGATCACGCGCATATATCTAATGAGGCCATTGATTCATCATCACAGGACAAAGAAGTTGAAAGTATGCCAATCATTCCTAAAATCTTTTACCAAGAGAGTCATGATAATATGAGCGCACGCCAAGAAGAGCAGCTTTGCTGGCAACGCAAGTACATATGCATTGAAGCGTTTTGCTTAGCAGTGAGCACGCTTCCATTTACGTATTACTAGCAACCTTTAGTCAGGATTACAACCTATCTTCTTCTTACACCACCCATATAGTGTGTGGTAATTTTATTCATGAGCGGCGGAACCTACAGTTTAACGTCGACGTCCGGATGACAGATTTTTTGAGAAACTTTTCTACTGCTGAGAAGAGCTCAACTCAAGAAATATTTCCTTCGTATTTCGCTGTTCATTACTCAAGCTGTCTGAGCGAGGATTCGCACCACGGGCTCTCGTGTTATAAGTCACGCGCTATCTACTAGCCTACGGCTACTTCAAAACCCTTCAATTTAAATTCAGTCGTCCAAGACCCTATAAGGCAATAGCAGAGGTAGATGGATTTGGGGTTTATCAGGTAGCTTAGACTCAATCGCACTTGTTATAGCGCGATAACTTTGTTTTTGTTTTGACCGCATCGTTTGCCAAATTGCTGTTACAAAAGTGCAAGGTTCGCACCGAAGTCGAATCAATTTCATGACGCAGGAATTCAAAAAAACTTGTCCAGCTACAGACAAGTTCTTCCATGCTTCTGCTAACTTTATGCAGGCCATCTTGGGTGTATCAAGTATTACCAAAAGAAAATACAGTATAAAGAATGTGTATTTTAACATATTTTGGAATATTTTTCAAAAATATTTCATGACGCGGGGGGAAAGTTAGAAGGGAATGTTACAGAAACCAAGAGCGTAACAATGCGTTGTTCTCATCATGCGTTGTTCACATCGTGCGTTTTTGTTGTTTGATTGATTTTGATTTGTTGTTGTTTTTTATTTATTTTTCTGGTGTTAAAAACAGACGTCGGCACCAATGTCCCTCAGGGGAAGAACATCTTCGGTTTTTACACACATAGGACACGAACATCAAGAATGTTCACTAAAAAGCGCGTAAAAATCTTGTCAGATTTTAAAGAAGAAGGTTCATGTTGCTTTTTTCAGACTTCATTGATACACCCAAAGAAATATCACAGTAGTATTCACTAATATCGATGAGAAATGATTTCGATTTTTGGAAGAATACTTGCCAAGTTAAATCTTTAGGGATTTAGTGCAGTACAATTTTTCTATATTTTCTGATCACATATACTTATCATTGGGTTAATAAGTATACTTGATATTATAATATAATTTTCCTCTAGGCTAACACATGCCTATGGTTATGGATTAGTGAGTGAGAGAGAGAAAATAAGTTGAGAGAATTTATTTATTTACAGCCATATAAAAGTGTTAGTAATACAACTCTATTTTTATTTTCATTTCATCAAGATACATATGTAAAGCTATCTATCTTTGGCTTAATAATTTTGGATAAATAAAAACAAAATAAAACATCGATTTTATTATTAAAAGAACATAAAGCTATCCATCTTTGGCTTAAAAATTAGGCCATGTTTTTTAGATAAATAAAAATAAAAAGAATAAAAAACCATTTTTATTAAAAGAAAAAAAAAAACGAGAATTCCAAAGCATTTAAAAAATATACTATGGGACAAAATATACAATAAAATACGCCCAGCTAATGACATAGAACATTTTTAACACAAAATATTCTTCGAGTGTTATTCTGAAATAAAATGATAACGCATCCGCAGCACATGTATTCTTTTCGCAGTCTGATCGACAACTAAATCAAAAAACGCAAGAATACATACACATGTACATACGTACGATGAGAGCAACACATTGTTACGCTCTTTGTTTGTGTTCATTTTCCTTATGTCTTCCTCTCCCCTCACCCAGAAATGATTTAAAAAAAAATTTGGTGAGAGCAGGTCGTGATGTTACGACCCGCCATAAGAAATTTTACTTCTACATGATGCGCATTCTTTATATCAATATTCTTTGGTATTACCAAGGGTCGCCTGAAATCAAGCGGATCTAATTTAATTTCTTCTCCTTTGAAATTTTGTAATTGGTTGTTGATGTTTCTGCTATCAAAGGCTGCTGATTTCAAATTAAATGACGCAGCCTGTTGAAGTTTTCACAGAATTCAGGCTGATAGACGCTTGTTGATAGGAGTTAAGACTCTAAAACTATATTTTTGTCCAACTTTCGGCAATACCTTGCACCGTAAGTCTTGTCTAACTAGGATGCTTGTACGCCCGGGTTTTTGCTTTATACATAAAACTGTGCTATTTTTCTTTTCTCAACCGTCTTTTGAAGAAGATTTTAAGTTTACAAACAATTTTGTTTGAGTGAAAGCCTCCTCCATATTTTGTTTTACCCAATACGGCATTCTGTGGCCCTTGTTTCGTTTTGGAAACCCACCCGTTACATTACGTTTTTTACAACTGTGCTAGTTTTCTTTTCTCAACTGTCTTTCGAAGATTTTAAATTTACAAGGAATTTCCTTTGAGGGTATTGAGTGAGAGCTGTTGAGATTTTTTTTTTTTTTTTTTTTTTTTTTTGTGTTGTATACTTGCAACATTTTGTGGCACTTGTTACGTTTTAAAAAGCAAAACAAAGGGAGAGAGGAGGGGGATAAGAAAAACCTTTTAAAATATTGTTTTATTGGTTGATTGTTCATTAAGTGGCTGGCTGGCTGGGGGTCTCTAGAGGTGTTTAACAGCCAGCTATTGTTCAATTTTCATATCTTGTTGTTGTTGTTGTTGTTGCTTTTTAAGAGAATTTTTAAAAACATTTTTTTGTTGCTCTTTAAAAGCTTTGTTTTATAATTTAATTTCTTACAGCCTTATTGTGTCTAAAGAAGGCAGAAAATCTATGAAAATGTAGACTCCTTTCAAGGAAAATCAAATTAAATTTCTTTTCTTCTTCTCTATTCATTTTCTATTCATGTATTCAGTCGTTCATTGAGTCTGAAAACAGAAACGATTTTAATTTCATTTTGTTTTCAAATATTAAATTGCAAAATTGCTTAAAAATTGAAAAGATTTTCTAAAGAAAATGTAGAAAAAAATCACAAAAAAAATTCTTTTCAAAAGAAAAAAGAAAAATTTTTTTTTTTTTTTTTTATACTCAACAATGATGATAGTTTTGTTTAGGCACAGAGAGCTAGTTTGAGGAGAGAAGGATAAGCTTTAGACGCCATAGCCTAATATCAACACAATCTATTCATTAGATTTTCATGTAAACACACCACGCCACCACACACTATGCTTTAGCCAAGAGGGCTGGCTGCCTTTACTTTTTTTTTTGTCGTTTCTTAGAATATTTGATGCTCTTGCTTGCAGCCAGTAGTTGCACATTTTCAATAGAAAAGAAGAAAAAAAACACGAGAAAGAAGAAGAAGCACAAGAATAATGAATACAAGAGACAAAGAATTTATTCGACCACAAATAATTCATTTTGAAATTCTTTAAGTGTAAAGCAAACATGCACACACACACACATACACCCTTACTTACACACAACCATACAAAGGAAGGCAAAGCAACATCGTAAAGGCAAACGAAGACATACGAAGGGAGATCGACATTAAGATGCTTGTAAACAAACACATACACACTCATTCAAAGGAAGGCAAAGCAACAGCCTATAGACGAACTGAAGAGAAATAAACGAGCAGACAGACGAAGAGAGAGCATCGTATGAAGATGTTTGTAAACAAATTGCTTAAAAAAATGCCACAGAAATTCAAACGAGAAATAATTTTTTTTAATTCCTCTGCATAAAACACAGACAAAACTAACTAAGGGGAGGCAGCGACAGTCTCAAGCAGGGAGGCAAAAAAGGAAGCCTAGTAAAGGTACTATGTAAGTGCCTCTAGTTGTTATAATTTTTCTCTCAATTTATTTTAAAACAATTGATTGGAAGAGACAACAGAAACACACTCACTGCAATTGACCGGCAGAGTACTCTGTTGCACTGCAACTGCAACTGAGGCATTATTTGCTGTACTCAATTGACATCGCTTAGCCTATCTGTCTGAGAAACTAGCTATTAATACTGACTGAAGGGTTGTAATTACCAATTATGTATGTGTGTAGCCTATCTGTTGAAGTACAGGGCAGAGATGATCAGTAATGAGTATTCAAACAGATGAGTAGAATCGAATCATACTCTCATAATTTCTGATGCTTATACGCCTTCATACTTATTTTAATATCATGGAACCCCTCTACTCATATTCAAAGTTTGAAGTATTCATCATATTCATACTTAACAACGCGTATGATGTTGTTGATTGTTTTCGAATCTCCATAACTCAACATATATACGAATCACAAAATATGTATGAATCGCATACGAACACTAAAATACTGTTACGAGAATGTAAACATCGTTTAACATTAACAAAAGCTACACTAACAAATATAACGAACTTGCTTGCATATACCAACAACAAGTATGAAAGAAAAGGAGAACAAACAACCTGAACAAAATACACAAACAACAATGCAGTCGCGGTAAAATTCTCGATAAGGCGAAAGCAAGAACCTTTTACATCAAGAATGTTCATCAGACTGATTTTGTGGACTTATAAAAAGCCAAGACAAAGCAGACAACCAGTCAGTAAGAATTCAGTCAGTCTTGTGTGCAGACGCATTGCAAACAGTCTAACGAACAGTTGTCAGTGCTTACGCAGAAGGTGTGAGCATAGCTGCCAGATAAATAAGGCACCAAATCGTCAAATATTTGAGGAAACATCTTCAAAATCGTCAAAGACGTTTATAGAAATCGTCAAAAAAAAACGATTCATTGCTGATCTCGCTGACATAATCGGTGTTAACGGTTTGTGCACAAGAATGTTGTCGCCTACGAAGGGGTTACCATTCTTCAGATTGTGGGCATTAAGAACTTTTTCATTGAACAAATTGTGATGCCTAGTTTGAGGAAGATTTAAAGGAAGTTGGGAAGATATACGAGTACTAGTAGGTCAAATCACTAAAAAACCATGGTATCTAACAAGCGGTTTGTGTAATAATGGCAAGATCTATCGGGTCCGCCATCTAACGTTTTTTTTTTTCAAACTAGTGCTTATTTCGTGAATTATAACACTTAGCTCGCTTTAACAACGCTGGGAAATATTGCGGCATTACTTTGAAAATCATGGTAATGTTGCAGAATGTGTGCGAAAATTACGTACGGATTTTGGAAGAAGAGAAGCACCTTCAGCTCCGTATGTTCGTTATCTTGTGAAAAAAAGTGAAAAAATTGGCATCCTCCTCATCGATAAACCAAAGCGTGAAAAGCCAAAAACAGTGCGTACACCCGAGAATATTGCTGCTGTGGCAGAAAGTGCGCGTGAAGCGCCAAAAACATCAATTCACCGTCGTTTTCAACAATTGAACAATTCGGAGACATCATTGAGACGAATTTTGCATAAAGACGTTGGTACGATGCCATACAAAGTCCAATTGGTTCAAGAGTTGAAGCCAATTGACCTTGCAATGCGTTTTCGCTTCGCTAAGTGGGCCTGCGATCGACTTACAGAAGATGCCGATTTTGGCAAAAAAAAAATCATCTTTTCAGATGAAGCTCATTTTGATCTTGGCGGGTATGTAAACAAGCAAAATTGTTGCATTTGAGGCACAGAAACCCCGCACGCATACATTGAAAAGCCGACGCACCCAAAAACGAGTCACTGTTTGGTGCGGATTTTGGTCCAGAGGCATAATTGGGACATTTTTCTTCGAAAATGATCAAGGAGTGGCCGTTACAGTCAATGGCGATCGTTATCCGGCCATGTTGAACGAATTTTTGTTCACAAAAATTGAAGAGGAGGAGGATATTGGCAACATTTGGATTCAACAGGACGGCGCTACACGACACACTGCCGAAGCTACACGCGATATTTTGCGCCCTGTTTTTGAAGATGATGTCGTTTGGCCACAATTGACGCTTTAAAGGACAATATTCGTGAAGCCATTGGTGAAAACACAATCGATAATGTGCTTAAAAATTGGACCGATCGTGTAGGCTACTGCCTGGCCAGCCGAGGCAGCCATTTGAATGAAATTATTTTCCATTATTAACCGGAGGGGTTGTACTTTCAAATAAAAAAAAGAAATTTGAGAAAATATTCAGTAGTTTTTATTTTTAAAGCATTTTCAAAAAAAAAGTTATTTGGCGGACCCTTTACAAATACTGGTAGTACGAATCACTAAAAAACTAGGGTAGATATCTACCTGTTGGTGTAATAATGGCAAGATCTACAAGGCGATTGATCTGCATAGCATTGTTTTTAGCTGCTAAATTATATTCCCTTCTGTTTTATTATTAAGTTTTCATGTTTGGCCTTTCCCTTCTCTTCTGTTCTCTTTCTTTTTTCTTTTGTTGGCTTAATTATGCGAAAAACACAAAAATTTCTTGCCTTTATGACAGCATCTGTCAATATTTAGTTTAGCAGTTGATGCTGCTCATTAATTACCATTAGCCAAGTGAACGAGTGAGCGCAAGTCATAAAGGTTTTTAAAAATAAAAAAAAAATCTTTCAGTTTTTTTTTTTCGTAAATGCATTATAATTTTAGAAAAAAAAAAAACAACAAAAAAAAACAAGAGAATAAAAAATAAATTTTTCTTAAAACAAAAGTGCCTTCTAATTAAAAAGTTTGTCAGGCTGTGGTGTTGTTGTTGTTTTTTCTTTGCTCTTTTGGACAGAATCGGAACATGTTCACATCGGAATCTTTCGGGGTTTTTTTTTCGCTTTAATTTGCAGCTAATTTTTGTTGTTTGCCGCTGTTAATTAAGAAACAATTGCTCACATAAAATGACAAGATGACAGACAGCACCACAGCAGTAGCAAAATTTTTTTTGCTGATCTTTGAACATGAATCGAAACAAATGAAATTTTTTTCATTTTCGAGCAGGCCATCATCATCATATTATAATGAGGAGATGAAATAAAGGGCTGGGAAAGACCAATACATTGGCTAAACAAAAGAAAATTAAAATCTAAAAATTAGTCCAAGGCCGTGGGTTTTTCAAAAAAAAATTTTTTCTAAACCAAGAAAATGATTTCTTTACCTGGCATACGTCAGCGAGATAATTTTTATGCTTAAGGTTAGGTTAGGCTAGAGGACGTGTACTTGTCAATTAAGATAAGTACAGTACCCGGAGGTCGAATTGACCGATTGTACAACGTCCTAGTCTCACACCACATGAGTAGTGGGACCTACAATTTAAAGTCAACTACGGACGACAGATTTTATTTAGAGCAACTTTTTCATGGCAATTGTATTTCCTTTCAGAGAGTTTTTGCTAAAAATCTGCTGAGAGGAAGTCGCCTAAGAAATATTTTTCATATTTCGATTTGAGTGAGATGTTTGACGTGTGTTCCTCACGTCTAAAAAGGCAACACACTACCCCTTAGCTGACTTCTGCAGATCCCCGCATCAAATACCCGTCTCTCTGGAGCATCCTCCTCCATTCGAACGACATGGCCGTGCCAGCGCAGGTCGCTGGATGTTAATACGTGTGTGTTAATGTGTGTGTTAATACATACACATGACACATGAGTTGTGGGACCTACAGTTTAAAGTCGACTCCGAACGACAGATTTTTGAGAAACTTTTCATGGCAATTTTGTTTACACTCGAGAGTTTTTGCCAGAAATCTGCTGAGAGGAAGTCGCCTAAAAAATACTTTTTGTATTTTGTCTTGATGTCTGGCCTGGGGCTCGAACCCTGGCTTTTACGTCTAATAAGCCAACACACTACACTGCTTACACAGGAATTTAAATCAGGGATCGGTTGATTTACCTCTTTTTGAACCACCCATCAGGGGGATAGCCCCTACTAAGGCAATGCATTGTTTTGGATCTTGGTAAATAGGTTGATGGAGAGAGGCTAGAGGGAATAGTGTTTATGTGTCAGACTGTTAGACGTAGCATAGGTTTCTTCATTTCAGCTGGTCTCCTTACTGTTGACATCACTTATGTATGTCCACCTGTAGATGGAGTTCAACTCTTATGTGTGAGCTGTTGCATCGAATTCGAGTTTATGGCTCTTCGATCATGTATAGAAAAAGTCGAAGGTATTTACTAATGACAGTGGGTTAGGTATCCAACCCTATTGCTTAATTAGTTAACGCACTATCTAAAGGGTGTTTTTTTTATAGAGGTATAGAACTTTAAGTTGCAATAAAAGAACGATGGATTTATGTCATCATATTATTCGATTGACATGAATTTTATTCATCCGAAAGATAATCTTGTGGCATTACATTTTAAATATGATTTCTGGCATATGACCGCCACGGCTGGCGCGGATGTAGTCCAATCTGGACGTCCAATTTTCGATGACTTTTTCCAACATTTGTGGCCGTATATCGGCAATAATACGGCGAATGTTGTCTTCCAAATGGTCAAGCGTTTGTGGCTTTACCGCATAGACCAATGACTTTACATAGCCCCACAGAAAGTAGTCTAGCGGTGTTAAATCACAAGATCTTGGAGGCCAAAACGTGAAATTAGGCGGTCACCAAACCTGTCTTTCAATAAATCTATTGTGGCACGAGCTGTGTGACATGTTGCGCCGTCTTGTTGATGAAACCACATCTCCTGGACATCATGGTTATTCAATTCAGGGATGAAAAAGTTTGTAATCATGGCTCCTAACCGATCACCATTGACTGTAACGTTCTGGCCACCATCGTTTTAGAAAAAGTACGGACCAATGATTCCACCACAGCCCATAAAGCGCACCAAACAGTCAGTTTTTATGGATGTAACGGTGTTTTCACATACACTTGAGGATTACCTTCACTCCAAATGCGGCAGTTTTGTTTGTTGACGTAGCCATTCAACCAGAAGTGCGCTTCATCGCTAAACAAAATTCGCTTATGAAAATCGGGAACAACGGTAATCTCGTTTTGGGCCCATTCGACGAATCTACGCCTTACTTGATGATCGTTTGGCTTCAAATCTTGCACGAGTTGGATTTTGTAAGCACGCAAACCAAGATCCTTCCGCAAAATCTTCCATAAAGTGGATGGACACACAGATCCAATTCCTGTGCTCGATGGCGGATGGACTCATTCGGGTCTTCCTCAATGCTACGCTCTACAGCAGCAATAGCTTCTTCTGTACGCACCGTACAGCGTCTCTGGGGATGCGAGTTATCAATAAGAGTAAACGTGGTGCGAAAACGTTCCATGGTTAATCGAATTAACTGCTCTGATGGACGATTTTGTCGACGATAAAATGGACGTAGTGCGCGATACGTTTTCCGCACAGAACCATTATTTTCGAAATAAAATTGCACTACTTGCAAGCGTTGTTCAGGCGTGAGTCTATTCATGATGAATTGCCAAACCAAACTGAGAATAAATCACTTGACAGCTGTTAAATCGGTCGCCATCTTGAAAAGTAATGCCAACTTAAAGTTCTATACCTCTATAAAAAACACCCTTTACTAGACTGCGGCGACTTCAATACTTTTTAATATATTCTTACATAAATCGAAACGACCTAATATCGTTTAACAACAAAAACAATAAACAAAAGCAACACGATACAAATACACACTAACACTAAGAATACAATGAACGTGTTAATTATCTAAAGCTGCACACACACATATATATACGACGAACCTGGTTGCGCCTGGTACCAACAACAACATGTATGTGATAAAAAGGTATAGACAACATAAGCAAAGTACACAAACAACAATGTATTAGCAATAGAGCTCGTGAGAAGGCTAGATCACGAACATTCCACTTCAAGAATGTTCGTTAGACTGATTGTGTTGGACTGTAAAAGGGCTAGACAAAGCAGGCAGCAGTCAGTTATAGTTTGGTCAGCCTTGTGTGAAGACGCGTTGCGGTTTGAACGTATAAGTGGTATTGGTTGTTGTAAGCAGAGAAGATCTAACGAACAGTTGTTAGTGTTAACGCGGACAGAAGTGTGAAATAGAATAGTGTACAAGCAAAATTATTGTTGTATCGTTAAGTTGTAGACGGTGGCACACAAAAGTAGTGTAAAGAATAAAGAGAGTTTAACTGAAATTAAACACACATTAGTTTTTACTTGGTTTGCAATTAACGAACTCATATTCAAACGCTTTTAAAAAGGTAAAAACGTAACAATATAAATTCGATCGCCCATGATCCAGTAGCGTATCTAAATGGATTTGGGGTCTATTAGGCCTGTAGCATTAAAGCATCGTCGCAATGCAACGTCTTTTGCAGGGTCTTATGCTTGAAAATATTACGTAGTACAGGTCTGTCACATAGAATATATCAGACTTGGGTTATTAGCTAATAAAATGCCGTGCATTGGAAAAGAATTGGTTCCTTAGTCAAATACTTTTCAAATTTAAATCGTATGTCCGTAAATATTTCTTCTCCACCCCCGCTTTTCCTCCTCCCATAAATTATTTTCCTTGTTCCAAATGCATGGGGGGCAACTCCTCCCCCCACATGATTGTAATTAAAAAATTACTGGCACTTATTTAAATAAAAATATTTTATGCCAGCAGGTACTATTTACTTCCTCACTTGGTACTTTTTGGTACAAATTGTGGTACTTATTTATTACTAAATTCTTCCCCTTTATGTAGAAAGGTTTTAGAAAAATATTTTATTTTAACCAGGATAACTTACTTCTTCAATAGTAAAATGAAAAATTTTTGGTACTTTTTTTGGTACTTTTTTTGGTACTTATTTATTACTAAATTACTAGAAAGGTTTTAAAAGAAATATTTCATTCTAACCAGGATAACTTACTTCCTCAATAGAAACATGAAATTTTTTTTGGTATTTTTGTGGTACCTTTTTTGGTACTTATTTAGTACTAAATTCTTCCCCTTTATGTAGAAAGGTTTTAAAAAAATATTTGATTCTAACAAGGAGAACGTACTTCTTCAATAGGAACATGAAAAATTGTTGGTACTATTGTGGTACTTTTTTGGTACTTATTTATTACAAAATTTTTCCCCTTTTTGTAGAAAAGTTTTAAAAAAATATTTTATTCTAAGCAGGATAACTTACGTTTTCAATAGGAACATGAAAATGTTTTGGTACTTTTGTGGTACCTTTTTTGGTACTGATTTATTTTACTAAATTCTTGCCCTTTGTGTAGAAAGGTTTTAGAAAAATATTTTATTTTAACCAGGATAACTTAACTTTCTTCAACAGGAACATGAAAAATTGTTGGTACTATTGTGGTACTTTTTTTTGGTACTGATTTATTACTAAATTCTTCCCCTTTATGTATGTTTATGTAGAAAGGTTTTTTAAAAAATATTTTATTCTAACCAGTATAACTTACTTCTTCAATAGGAACATGAAAAATTGTTGGTACTATTGTGGTACCTTTTTTAGTACTTATTTATTATTAAATATTTCCTTTTATGTAGAAAGGTTTTAAAAAGATATTTCATTCTAACCAATATAACTTACTTCTTCAATAGGCACATGAAATTTTTTTTTTGGTACTTTTGTGGTACCTTTTTTGGTACTTATTTATTACTAAATTCTTCCCCTTTATGTAGAAAGGTTTTAAAAAATATTTCATTTTAACCAGGAAAACTTACTTCCTCAATAGGAACATGAAAAATGTTTGGTACTTTTGTGGTACCTTTTTTGGGAATTAATTATTACTAAATTCTTCCCCTTTATGTATGTTTATGTTGAAAGGTTTTAAAAGAAATATTTTATTTTAACCAGGATAACTTACTTCTTCAATAGGAACATGAAATTTTTTTTGGTACTTTTATGGTACCTTTTTTTTTTGTTACTTATTACTAAATTCTTCCCCTTTATGTATAAAGGTTTTAAAAAATGTTTTCTTTTAACCAGGATAACTTACTTCTTCAATTGGAACATGAAAAATTTTTTTTGTACTTTTGTGGTACTTTTTTTGGTACTTATTTATTACTAAATATTTCCCTGCTATGTAGAAAGGTTTTAAAAAATATTTTATTCTAACCAATATAACTTACTTCCTCAATAGGAACATGAAAATTTTTGGTACTTTTAAGGTACCTTTTTTAGTACTTTAATTTTATTCTCTATTAAATTTGTTTCTCATAACGAGAACTATTACCTGTAGATACCAATAGATAATTGGGTACCTTTTTGGTACTTTATTTGTTTAAAAATGTCTTTTGGTACCTCGTTTTGGTACCATTTTTTTCATAATTTAATTGCATGGTTTTAACATGTCTATCTGTATGCCTGTGCGGCTATTCCGTAAACAACTTGGGATATTGTCTGCTGAACACTTTGTTTATTTATCCGATAATTATCGTTGCAACGCCTTCCTTTTTTTCCCACAATTCTTGCTTATTTTATGGTCATTTGTTTTCTTTAATTTTTATTGTGTAATGCTTTTAAAAACAACAACGAACAATTCAAACAATTAAAATCTAATTGAGTTATTTATTCTGCTGCTGCTGCTGCTGCCTCTTTGTCATTCTCCCTTTACACTGGCCTGCCTCCTTAGGCAGAGCCAAGCCCTCTTTTTAAAAAGATGTTTTCCCATTAACATCTTAATTAAGTTGGTCTAGTTGGAGGAGAGACAATTTGTTTAAATTATCAAGATAAACTTGAAACATCATAATGAAGATGATGAGTAAAACGATAATGATGATGATGATGTTGATAACAAAATGACGCATTGCCTTTACACTACAAAGAGAAGCAGTAGCAGCAGTAGTAAGCAGCAGCAGCAGTAAGCAGCAACAGCAGCATTAGTTTTACCAGAAAATTGAAAATCAAATGGCCACACACACACCTCCTACACTCGCACATCTTTGGTGTTTGTGTGTGTTGTTGAGCCAATGGCACTAGAAGAGCGGAGAGACTTATTTACTATTCTCTCTTGTGTCTGGGCCAGCCACACAACACAAGCAGAAAAACACAACAGAGCTACGGATATGCAATGTAAGAGACGTTTCAATGCCACCATATTAGTCAGCACACACACATCATTTAAGAGTGCAGGAGGGTAAAACAAGATAAAGCAGCAGCAACATTCTGTTTGCAAAACTGGAGGTAATGACCCAACATGAGGCTGTTGATTTCATCTTAGATTGTATATTATGGATAATCTTCACTTATTAAATAAGCTAATAAGCTAAGCTGTCGCGTCGGCGTACCGTACAGTGTCCGCTCCAGCCGTACTGGTGATAGTGGGTATAATCCCTGTGGATCTGCTGGCGGCAGAGCTGGAGATGGAGATTTATAAGGCGAAATCGGCTGGAAATCATATAACCGGGGTTACTTCAGGGAAAACACCATTTTCAAATGGCAACAACGATGGAACGAGAACGATAGAGGAAGATGAACGGCGAAACTTATTCCGGACATAAGGCCATGGATTCGTTGGAAATTTGGAGAGATAAACTACTACGTTACACAGATGATGCTAGCGGGTCACTGATATTTTAGGAAATATCTGCACAGAATGGGCAAGGCCGCCTCCCCATACTGTCTTTGCGAGAAAGGGGAGGTAATTGATGACGCAGAGCACACTGTTTTCGAGTGTGCACGCTGGCAGAGCTATTGCTCTGTACTGACGTCAATAGTTGGAGCGATCACAGCCGCTAACATTGTCGGGGTCATGATTGCGAGTAGTGGAAATTGGACTCGGTGGTGCATTACGTAGAGCGCATTCTAAGGCGGAAAAAGAGAGATCTTGAGGCTACAGAACAAGTAAGCATGTCGGCATAGGTGATACTGTCACACGTGCCAAGCGTAACCGAGACGATGATCTAGACGAAAGGAATAGTAGAGACGCTAAGATGTCTCCTCAACTTTCAATACGCAATCCCGACGCGGATAAAGACATGGAGAGGGCAAAGAGCTAAAAGGACTCCACTCCGAAGTAATACCACCGTAGTTCCGGAGTGGGCACAAACAAGTCCACAGGAGACGAGGGGGGATTTAGTGGGTGAGGGCCCCACACACGGAGGATGTGACAACTTTCTCTATGGTGCGGTTAGGTACACATTTACCCCTCCTCGGTGAAAAAAAAAAAAAAAAATTAAATAAGCTAAGCTTTGCAGCATAAGCATGCACTGAATTCCATTTCATTCGGCTGTAATTCATACTCCTTTTAAAAACCAGCTGCAGCTGTAATTGCGATGATTCTACTCATCTCTTTAAATACTCATTGGCTGACCTCTGCTCGGTACCCAAGTCATAGAAAGAAGAGGAAGTAAGTGCAAAAAAGGGGACCAATGAATGAAAATGCTTTGGAAAGGCATTCTAAGATCAATTCAGACTCTTTTGCTTACATACATACATACATACATAATTGGTCACTACAACCCTTCAGTCAGGATTACGACCTAGTTTCTCACACCACTCATGTGGTGGGACCTACAGTTTAAAGTCGACTCCGAACGACAGATTTTTGAGAAACTTTTCACGGCAATTTTTATTTACTCTCAGAGTTTTTGCCAGAAATCTGTTGAGAGGAAGTCGCCGAAGAAATACTTTTTTTATTTTTTTTTATGTCTGGCCTGGGGCTGGAACCCTGGCTTTACGTCTAATAACGTACTACCTACTAGACTACGGCGACTTCAGACTATTTTGTTCACTTTGTCATCATATTTTCTATTCGTACAGAAGGCATTAGCTTGGTTCAAACATTTCAAACAAGAACGAAACTTTGAAAAAAAATTTCATTCGACGACTTTTTCCTCCCTCAGCGTCTTCTGCCGAAAATGCCATGAAGAGCTCGTGAAAAATCTATCGTTATAAAACTATAGGTCTTGCCACTCGATAATAACATTATAAACACACTACAAAAGTGGTGTGAGAAGCTGGGTTGCACTCCTGAGTAGAGGGCAGTGATCCAAAAACTGCAGATCTCGCCATTTCTAAATAAAATTATTCGCACACAACCAAGGTGGCATGGGAAGCTGGGTTGTAATCCAGACTAGAGACACACACAACATGAGTAGTGTGAAAAGCTGGGTTATTATCCTGACTAGATACGATTATAGTGACAAATTAAATGAGCAAGTGTCCCATAAAAAGTGACCTTTGGATTAAAAAAAAACTGTAGGTCCCGCCATTCTTTAATAAAATTATGCACACACAACAAGGTTGATATGACAAGCTGCGTTGTAATCCTGACTAGAGAGGGTCCAGTGACTAATTAAGTCAGTAAGTGTCCCATAAGAAGTGACATTTTGATTCAGAAATAGTTAAAGATATAGTCGCCGGAGTCTAGTAGGTAGTGTGTTGGCTTATTAGACGTAAAAGCCAGGGTTCGAGCCCCAGGCCAGACATCAAGACAAAATACAAAAAGTATTTCTTCGGCGACTTCCTCTGAGCAGATTTCTGGCAAAAACTCTGAGAGTAAATAAAATTGCTATGAAAAGTTTCTCAAAAATCTGTCGTTCGGAGTTGACTTTAAACTGTAGGTCCCGCCACTCATGTATAAAATTAACACACACAACATAAGTGGTGTGAGAAACTAGGACGTTGTACAATGGGTCAAATCGACCTCTGGGTACTGTACTTTGTCTTAATTGACAAGTACACGCCGTCTAACCTAACCTAACAGAAGAAGTGTGAGAAGTTGGGTTAATATCCTGACTAGAGATGATTATAGTGATAAATTAAGTGACTAAGTGCTTATAAAAAGTGACTTTTTGATTCAAAAAACTGTAGGTCCCGCCATTCGTAGATAAATTTAAGCACACACACGACAGGGTTGATATGACAAGCTGGGTTGTAATCTTTACTAGAGAGGGTACTGTGACCAATTAAGTCAGTAAGTGCCCATAAGAAATGACATTTTGATTTAAAAATAGCTACATGGTCATACAGGCTTAATGTCTCAATTGTGTCTGCTAATGTAGACATAGCGTTAGTTATTGTAACCAATTTTATGCGCCCCTAAATTACCTCTCATCTGTTCATATATTTTTTATTAAAAAAAAAAAAAAAAAAAAAACAATGTGGGGTCACATCAATATACCATAATGGCCATGGCCAGGCCATATCCGCTTCAGAAAAACACAAAAGAGAAAAATAATGAACTTGAACTGCTGTTCCTATAATTATGGCCATTATTGTTGTGATAATTTTCGCTGATGATTAACGGAAGTTAATTAAATGTTTTTAATTTGTCAAGAAATTAAATACAACAACAACAACAACAGCATTTACAAAAGAAAAAAACATCAACGTTTAGTTTTCATTTACAATTCTTGTGTCTTCTCTCGTCTCTAGGTTTTGATTTGATTTTCTTACAAATTTTCACAGTCTTTATAAGAAAATTTACGAAAACCAAAAACAAAAAAATTGTTGCTTAAGCGTGCGCGTATTTCTTTTATTTTTTTTTTTTTTTTTTTTTTTTTTTTTTTTTAATTTTAATGACCACTTGTCTTCATAATTTTAATGATTTTAAAACATTAAATAGACGGACGACTAAGAAAAAATGAAAAAGAAGCAGCTGATGTACGTACCTTTTTTTGTGTATGAGAAAATCATAAGTATTGTTGCTGCTGCTCTAATGCAGAACACAATTTTCAATTTTTCCTGTCTTTTAATGGCAGGCCATAATTGTACGCAATTGCTGCTACTGCTGCTTCTGTTGCTGCTGTTTAGCAGTCTATAACGGCTAAGGCTTGGTATAATTCGTTGGATTGTCGTCGCTCCTCTCTCTCTCTGTGTGTGTTCCTTTTTAATTTCTTAGTTAAAGTACACGAAGAACATTTTGTTTTCGTGTTTGCTGCTACTGCTGCTGCTTCTGTTGCTGCTTCTGTTTTGTAGTCTATAACGGCTACGGCTTTGGATAATTCGTTGAATTGTCGTCTCTCCTCTCTCTGTGTTGTGTGTTCCTCTTTAATTTCTTAGTTAAAGTACACGAAAAACATTTTGTTTTCTCTCTTAAAAATACACACACACACTCACTCGCACACACACAGAATAGAAAATGAGTCGTTATGTCGTTTTATTTTTTGTTCACAAAAACATCAAAAATTATGAAAAAAAATTTTTATTTTGTTTTTCTATGACCAAATGGAATTACTAATGGCAGGTAAACGTAATACCAGGTGTTGTCATAACATTAATGAAAATTAAAAATAATGTATGTACGTCTCTCTAGCTCTCTCTCGCCTTTTTTGTTGTCATATTTTAAATATTTAACCCAAATATTATTAGAATTTAGAACAACATTTTTGTCGGTTGACCTAAAAATCAAAGTGTTTCATTGAGAAATTAAAAATACACGAAAAATTCTTCAAATATCAAAGAAAAAAATGTCTGACGACATTTTTGTCGTTTGACCTAAATATGAAAAATTTTTTAATCTACTTAATTGGATAACTATTAAACAACTAAACGTAAATGTGCGAAAAATTCTTCAAATATCAAAGAAAAAATGTCTGACCGACATTTTTGTCGGTTAACTAAAAAAATCAGAATGTTTTAATAGGCTTAATTGGGTAGCTATTGAATAACTAAATATAAATATGCATAAAATTATTTAAATCTCAGAAAAAATATTTGACCGACATTTTTGTCGGTTAATCTAAATTTGAAAAATGTCTTAATTGGCGGTTGACTAACAAAATCAGAATGTTTTAATAGGCTTTATTGAGTAATCCAATATAAATATGCATAAAATTATTTAAATCTCTCAGAAAAAATGTCTGACCGACATTTTTGCCGGTTAAGCTAAAATTCTAAAAACCTTTAATTTGCTTTAGTTAAGTAACTGAAATATATAAAAATGTTTCTAAATATCGAAAAATAAATTCATAAAAAGTGCCTGACCGTTATTTTGCGTGTTAACTCATCCGACATTTTTGTCGGTTTAAATTTATTTATTTTTTTTTTATAAATTTCGTATTTTTATTTAAATATCTGACAATTAAATCATAATGCGATCATGTAATCACATGTGACCGATATTTTACGTGATAAAAACTCATCCGACATTTTTGTCGGTTTACATTTTTTTTATAAATTCAGCATTTTGGTTGATTTATCACTTCTTTAGATTACATATTTCAAAAATTAATTTAAATTTCAATGATGTGGACCAAGATTTGTATTGTTTAGTTAAGAAAATTAAAAACTCATCCGACATTTTTGTTGGTTTACATTTTTTTTATAAATTCCGCATTTTTGTTCAAAAACCTAACAATTAAATCATAATGTGATCTTGTAATCATGTGTGACCGATATTTTATGTGATAAAAACTCGTCCGACATTTTTGTCGGTTTAAATTTATTTATTTTTTTTTATAAATTTCGTATTTTTATTTAAATATCTGACAATTAAATCATAATCTGATCACGTAATCATATGTGATCGATATTTTACGTGATAAAAACTCATCCGACATTTTTGTCGGTTTATTTTTTTTTATAAATTCAGCATTTTGGTTGATTTATCACTTCTCTGGAATACAAATTTCAAAAATTAAATTAAATTTAAATGATGTGGAACAAGATTTGTATTATTTAGTTAAGAAAATTCATCCTACATTTTTGTCGGTTGAATTGTTGTTAAATCTTTTGTACAAAAATTGGCAATAAATTCAAGTTTTAAATGGTACAGGAAGAATTGTCATATTTACGATGAAAACAGTCGTCCGACATTTTTGTCGGTTGAATTGGTGTTAAATCTTTTATACAAAAATTGGAAATAAATTCAAGTTTTAAATGGTAGAGGAAGGGTTTTCATATTAACGATGAAAACAATCATCCGACATTTTTGTCGGTTGAATTGGTGTTAAATCTTTTGTACAAAAATTGGAAATAAATGAAAGTATTAAATGGTAGAAGAACGGTTTTCATGTTTACGATGAAAAAAATCATCCGCCATTTTTGTCGGTTGATTTGTTGTTAAATTTTTTGCACAAAAATAGGAAATAAATTCAAGTTTTAAATGGTATAGGAATGATTTGCATGTTTAGGATGAAAATAATCATCCGACATTTTTGTCGGTTGAATTGTTGTTAAATTTTTTGCACAAAAATTGACAATAAATTCAAGTTTTAACTAGTAAAGGACTGATTTGCATGTTTAGCATGAAAATAAACATCCGACATTTTTGTCGGTTTATTTGTTGTTAATTTTTTTTTTTTACAAAAATAAGAAATAAATTTAAGTTTTAAATAGTAAAGGAAATATATGCATGTTTAGGATGAAAATAATCATACGACATTTTTGTCGGATGGATTTTTATTAAAAACTTTGTTGGTTGTTTAAGAATTTTTCAAAAAATTTAAAAAATTAAACGAATTTAATTTTATTTTTTAAATATTTTTTTTGTGTTGTTTTCCTTGGTAATTATTTGCTAACCAGTCATATTGAAATTGATTAAGACTTGGCTTTTAGTTCCATTAAAAAAAACTAGCATTTCAAGTCAAAAACTTTCATGGCAAATGAGAGACAGAAGACATAAGGATAAGAAAGAAAACTTTTGCAATTTATTTGTTTCCAAATTTTTTTTCTTTTTTTTTCGTTGTCGTTTCGTTCTTCTGTTTTGGAATTGTTGTAATCAACTTAAAATAATCATTGTAATCATTATTTTGCAACCGACCGACAACTTTTGATTGTGCCCTTTAAGAGAAAGAGAGAGAGAGAGAGAGAGAGAGAGAGAGAGAGAGAGAGAGAGAGAGAGAGAGAGAGAGAAAGAAAAATTGAAGGGAAAAACTAAAATGTAGCATTTGACTGTAGCTGTGGCTAAGGCAGCTAATTAACCGCAGATTCAAAAAGAATTAAAATTCGAAAAAAAACGAAAAGAAAATTTCTGGTTAAGAGTTCAAAACAGTAGAAAATTTGTAACTAATTAATGGCTTTAAGAGACTCAAGTCAGTCGATATGAAGGAACAATAACACCAGCCCAGCCACCAACCACCACCCTCAACAATTCATAAATCAAAAAATTACAAGTTTTTTGTAATAAAGAATGTGGCACGGCAAAGTACTAATAAAACGCTTAAAAAAAAGTACAGCCACAATGCACTACCAATACAAATATTTTCCTCTCTCTCTCTCTCTGCCAGCCAGCCAGCCACGCCACCACTCTTGAATAGTTCGTAGGAAAACTAAAAAAAGAAGAAATTCTCATCATTTGTGTAGTCAAGTGGCTGTTCGTAATGCTTTTTTACGATGTTAACTCCACCTCGTATACCCTTTCAGACTCTATCTCGTTAAGCTGTTGTTGGTTTTACCACAGCCAACACTCAAAAACACACACACACACACACACATACACACCCACCGATTGAAGTTGCAAATTAAAACCTTAATTAGTCGACGTTTTAATGTTTGAAGTCATGACTTTGGCACTTCGAATTGGCTTTTCAAGTCGTGTAAAGTGGAGTAGAGAGAGCGAGCTCCCCTAGTAGTCGTAGTTGTGGTGGAGAGACATGAAGTAAAAGAGTTGTGTGTGTGTGTGTGTGTGTGTGCAAAACAGCAGAACGAACGATAAGAAAAAAAGTTTTAATGCAGCTGCTGCTGCTGCAACTACGGCTCCGTATTAATGCGGCTAATAATACAGCAAATGCAGTAAATTAAACTCTTGGGCTGATTGAATATACACAGTGCAACAAAGATACACAGAAATTAGCTTTTGCTGTCAGAAGAGAAATTGCCACACAGTGTTAAGCAATTCAATTATTTTTAGACGACTGATTTATTTGTAGCAAATTTAGTTCCCGTTCCCACAATACCTATGAAATGAGAGAAAATTTTTCTTCAACCGACAAAAATGTCGGATCAACATTAAATTCATTTTAACCTGCCTTATGGTATATGGACTGGTCAGCACGATTTCCTGGTTGTTTAAGCTTCAGTTGATGACAATACCTATGAAATGAGACATAATTTTTCTTCAACCGACAAAAATGTCGGATGAACATTAAATTAATTTTAACCTGCCTTATGGTATGACTTGTGAGCACAGTTTCCTGGTTGTTTAAGCTTCAGTTGATGACAATACCTATGAAATGAGACATAATTTTTCTTCAACCGACAAAAATGTCGGATCAACATTAAATTCATTTTAACCTTTCTTATGGTCTATGGACTGGTCAGCACGGTTTCCTAGTTGGTTAAGCTTCAGTTGATGACAATACCTATGAAATGAGACATAATTTTTCTTCAACCGACAAAAATGTCGGATCAACATTAAATTCATTTTAACCTTTCTTATGGTCTATGGACTGGTCAGCACGGTTTCCTAGTTGGTTAAGCTTCAGTTGATGACAATACCTATGAAATGAGACATAATTTTTCTTCAACCGACAAAAATGTGGGATCAACATTAAATTCATTTTAACCTGCCTTATGGCATGACGGGACACCACGATTTCCTGGTTGTTTAAGCTTCAGTTGATGACAATACCTATGAAATGAGACATAATTTTTCTTCAACCGACAAAAATGTCGGATCAATATTAAATTCATTTTAACCTTTCTTATGGTCTATGGACTGGTCAGCACGGTTTCCTAGTTGGTTAAGCTTCAGTTGATGACAATACCTATGAAATGAGACATAATTTTTCTTCAACCGACAAAAATGTGGGATCAACATTAAATTCATTTTAACCTGCCTTATGGCATGACTGGTCAGCACGTTTTCCTGGTTGGTTAAGCTTCAGTTGATGACGGTGTTGGGTTAGAGCCGTCTTATGAATATCTTGACAGCTTTTGTTTACGCCTCCGTACACAGAGCAGACTTTATACCTGCATTAGCCTTTCCAAGTTTAATTCTTTTGGGTATTTGAATCATAAGAACGGTTGCAGCTACTCGAATGCAGCCACAATCATCAATTTTTCTGTCTTTGAATGGGGGGGGGGCATACATACATGGCATACATAATTGGTCATTACAACCCATCGGACAGGATTATGGACCTAGCTTCCCACACCACTTGTGTTGTGTGTGTTAATTGTATACATGAGTGCGGCGGGACCTACATTTTAAAGTCGACTCCGAGCGACAGATTTTTGAGAAACTTTTCCTAGCAATTTTATTTGCCCTCCCAGAGTCAGAAATGTGCTTAGAGAAATTGGGGGCCATAATTACACGCAATTGCTGCTACTGCTACTGCTTCTGTTGCTCTTGAGTTGTAGTCTTTTACGGCTGTGGCTTTCAATAATTCGTTAAATTGCCGCCTCTCTCTGTTTTCGTCTTTAAAATCTTAGTTAAAGTGCATGACCGAGTGCTCTCACTTGTTTATCGTAAATCTGTTGCTATGCCCCGAATCGTTGTCATTATTCAACCCGATTTTGTAACACACTAGAGATTTTTTTTCACGCCGAGGAGGGGTAAATGTACCTAACCGCACCATAGAGGAAGTCGTCACATCCTCCGTGTGTGGGGCTCTCACCCACTAAATCCCCCCCCCTCGTCTCGTGGACTTGTTGTGCCCACTCCGGAACTACGGTGGTATTACTTTGGAGTGGAGTTCCTTTGGTCCTTTGGCCCCTGCGTGTTCATATCCGCGTCCGGATTGTGTGTCGAAAGTTGAAGAGACATCTAAGTGTCTCCACTATTCCTTTCGTCCAGGTCCTCGCTTCGAACTTCGCTTGACACGTGTGCCAGTTTCATCTATTCCGCCCACATGTTCCGCAGCCTCAAGATCCCTCTTTTTCAGTCTTAGACTGCTCTCCACGTAATTCGTCATTGAGGTCCAATTTTCTCTACTCGCGATCATAACCGCGACAATGTTAGCGGCTGTGATCGCTCCAACTATTGACGTCAGTGCAGAGCAATAGCTCTGCCAGCGTGCCTACTCGAAAACAGTGTGCTCTGCGTCATCAATTATCTCCCCTTCCTCGTACAGACAGTAAGGGGAGGCGGCCTTGCCCATTCTGTGCAGATATTTTCTAAAATATCCGTGACCCGCTAGCATCTGTGTGACGTAGTAATTTATCTCTCCAAATTTCCGACCAATCCATGGCCTTATGTCAGGAATAAGTCTCGCCGTCCATCTTCCTCTATCTTCCTCGTTCCATCGTTGCTGGCATTTTGAAATGGTGTTTTCCCTAAAATGAGCGGTTATGTGACTTCCAGCCGTTTTTGCCACCAGATCCACAGGGATTATACCCGCTATCACCAGTACGGCTGGAGCGGACACTGTACGATATGCCGACACGATACACAATGCAGCCGTTCTCTGTACCGATACCAGTGCCTTTGTCCGCTTCTTAACATCTAGTGTTTCGGGCCAAATTTCGCTCCCATAAAGCATAATGCTGTTTCCAACCTCCATCAGGAGTCTCCGTCTCGCCGGTAGCGGGCCTCCAATGTTCGCCATTAATCCGCTGAGCTGTCCAACGATCTTCTGGGCCTTGTTAGCCGAGTACTGAATCTGATGCGAAAATGACAGTCTGGGATCCAGCCTTATTCCCAGGTATTTCACCGAGCTCTTGGTCCTAATTACCTCGTCTCCTATACTCATGTCCTCCTGCAAGGGGATATGGCGACCAGTGATCAGCAGTAATTCCGTTTTATGCATGGACAGATCTAGGCCGAACACACTAGATATCGGGTAGAGGATGAGCCCTCCTAGCTGGATCAGCTTTCTCAGACATTCTGGTGCTCAGTTTGAGTCAACTTTAAAGCGCTTAGGTATTCAGATGGCAGTGTGACAGGCATTGTTATGGCCTGTCCTCTATACTTTGAAGTCGCCGTAGTCTAGTAGGCTTATTAGACGTAAGGCCACGGTTCGAACACCTGGTCAGACATCTCTAACGTAACGAAATATGAAAAACTAGTTCTTAGGCGACTTCCTCTCAGCAGATTTCTGGCAAAAACTCTGAGAGTAAATAAAATTGCCATGAAAAGTTTCTCAAAAATCTGTCGTTCAAAGTCGACTTTAAACTGTAGGTCCCGCCACTCATGTATAAAATTAACATACACACAACATAAGTGGTGTGAGAAGGTAGGTCCTAGTTCTAACTATAGGGTTGACCTAATGACCAATTATGTATGCCCTCTATACCTCCTGTCCAAATTGAATTGAACACTTCCAAATACTTAGTCTCGTTGCCAGGTATTTACTGATCTGATATGAGTATTTCGATTTTAATATCTCTTGGGGACAGTGAAGGAGAGACTTATTCAGGATATGATAGGTTAAAGTGGTAGCTTTGACACCACCGTGGCACACTTGATCAAGCATAGCGGCCCTTTGTGACGCCACTGGTAAATGCAGTCCCTCTACTGACCGAGTTCTACCAAGCTGAGGAAGAAGTTGGCCCAAGCGCAAGGGCTTGAACTTGTTCAACTGGTCATCCATTTTCCTATTCATAGTCTTTAAATTTCTGGGTTTCTCCACCACATGTAACTGGTGTGAGTTGTTGGAGTCGCTATAACCACTAGCACATGTTAAAATGGTAGTTATAGTGCTTGAATTGCTGAATATTGATTTGCAGCAGCTTTTTGAAAGTCTGTATTGGAAAATGTAATTTTTTTGCCACGCCCACTTGTATATAAAGCAAGCGTGAATCGTTAGGGCCACAACAACTTCTTAAAGGGAGTTTAAACGTGTTATAGCTTACTGTATGCATGATTTTGAAAGTGCTTTAAGGATCTTTATTAAGAAATAAGGATTTTTAGCCACGCCCACTTTTATATAAAGCAAGCGTGAATCGTTAGGATCACAATCACTTCTTAAAAGAAGCTTAAACGTGTTATAGCTTACTGTATGCGTGATTTTGAAAATGTTTAAGGATCCTTTTTGAGAAGTATGAATTTTAAGCCACGCCCACTTTTATATAAAGCATGCGTGAATCGTTAGGGTCACAGTCACTTCTTGAAAGGAGTGCACGTGTGTTTAACTTACTATATGAATGATTTCCAAAGTGTTTAAGTATCCTTTTTGAGAAGTATGAATTTTTAGCCACGCCCACTTTTATATTAAGCAAGCGTGAATCGTTTGGGCCACAATAACTTCTTAAAGGGAGCTTAAACGTGTTATAGCTTACTGTATGCATGATTTTGAAAGTGTTTTAAGGATCTTCTTTAAGAAATAAGGATTTTTAGCCACGCCCACTTTCATATTAAGCAAGCGTGAATCGTTACGGCCACAATAACTTCCTAAAGTTAGCTTAAACGTGTTATATCCTACTGTATGCATGATTTTGAAAGTGTTTTAAGGATCTTTATTAAGAAATAAGGATTTTTAGCCACGCCCACTTTTATATAAAGCAAGTGGGATTCGTTATGATCACAATAACTTCTTAAAGGGAGCTTAAACGTGTTATATCCTACTGTATGCATGATTTTGAAAGTGTTTTAAGGATCTTTATTAAGAAATAAGGATTTTTAGCCACGCCCACTTTTATATTAAGCAAGCGTGAATCGTTAGGATCACAATAACTTCCTAAAGGGAGCTTAAACGTGTTATAGCTTACTGTATGCATGATTTTGAAAGTGTTTAGGGATCGTTTTTGAGAAGTATGAATTTTTAGCCACGCCCACTTTTATATAAAGCAAGCGTGAATCGTTAGAATCACAATAACTTCCTAAAGGGAGCTTAAACGTGTTATAGCTTACTGTATGCATGATTTTGAAAGTGTTTTAAGGATCTTTATTAAGAAATAAGGATTTTTTTGCCACGCCCACTTTTATATAAAGCAAGTGGGATTCGTTATGATCACAATAACTTCTTAAAGGGAGCCTAAATGTGTTTAACTTACTATATGAATGATTTCCAAAGTGTTTTAAGGATCTTTATTAAGAAATAAGGACTTTTTGCCACGCCCACTTTTATATTAAGCATGCGTGAATCGCTAGAATCACAATAACATCTTAAAGGGAGCTTAAACGTGTTATAGCTTACTGTATGCATGATTTTGAAAGTGTTTAAGAATCCTTTTTGAGAAGTGTGAATTTTTCTCCACGCCCACTTTTATATAACGCAAGTGGGAAACGTTACGGTCACAATAACTTCTTAAAAGAGGCCTAAATGTGTTATAGCTTACTGTATGCATATGATTATATGGTATTTTAAGGATGTTTATTAAGAAATAAGGATTTTTAGCCACGCCCACTTTTATATAAAGCAAGCGTGAATCGGTAGAAACACAATCACTTCTTAAAAGAAGCCTAAATGTGTTTAACTTACGGGATATATTTTTTAAAGGTGTTTAAGATATATAAAATTTTTTGCCACGCCCACTTTTTAGCTAAGACCACTTTTTTCGAACAAATTGCATATATTTTGCAGAAATTTTAAATTTTTTTTTCCTTTTTCTTTTCAGACCACCCAACAACAGAGCCAACAGCAGCCCCTTTTGAACAAATCAAACGATGACTTAAGAAGAAAACGCCCAGAATCAGCACGTCCAAATCATATTCTACTATTCACCATCATAAATCCCTTCTATCCCATCACAGTTGTAAGTAGAAAAACACGTTTTTTTTTCGTTGTTTGTTTAACAGTAAATTTAAGAAATATAATACGAGGAGGGGGGGGGCGAATGTATTACAAGGGAAAAAGGAAACAGGATTTTAAAGTTTTTTTACACAAAACAAAAGCAAAAGCAAAGCGTTAAACCGGAAAGATGATTTCAAGACAAGACCTAAAGGTTTTACTGTCTGCCTGCAAGCTATTCAGCTCCTTGTGCAGTTAGTCAGGCAGGCAGGCAGACATACATGTATTCAGGCATTTATCCTGGCATTTTGTGCATCAAATGTCGTCTTCCTTAAAGCCTGTTCGCAACTGATGATGGCTGATGAGATGGCATGTGTTAAGTAAGGTGGTAGGGAGTAGTGTGTTGTGCTCTCGAATGCCTGGTGGAAACTTTACTTTTTTCTTTCTTTCTTTCTCTTAAGTGCTTAACTATTTTCTAAAGGACATTTTAGCATCCTTTTAATTGTTTTTGTAAGGGTTTTTAAACTAAAAAGTAACCACCAGGCAGGCAGTCATTACTAAGACTTTTTCTTCTCATTCATTTCTTCATTTTTTTTTTGCTTTTCTTTTGAAAATCCTTTTTAAAACCATGTGTGTTGCTGTGTGTTGCCATCAACAGCAATTTGTTTTTGCCTTCGTTATTGTCTTTAGGATTTTCCTCTAAACAAAACAATCCTGCCTCTCTCTCTCTCTCTCTCTGAAATGTTTGTTGGAATTACTTTTCAGGCCAAAACAACAGAGTGTTGTTTCCAAGACATGGCAAGCAAGGTAAGGCAAGAACTATGAAATCAAAAAAGAAAGAAAAACTACAGCCATTAGGAATACAAAGATGAATGCCTTGCAGAACAATAAAAATATATAAAACACTACAACAACAACAACAAACACCATCACGTAACAACAAAAATGTTGTCATACCGGAAACATAAAAATGTAAAATGGATTCTCTTTTCTACGCCACATTTCTTTTCCCCTCTTCTTCGTCGCAGTTAACGAGAAAATTTAAGGCAAAAAAAAAAAAAAAACTTTTTAAGTACGAAGAAAAAAGGACATTAAACCTGCTACTAACGGGAAATGTTTTTTCTGTCTGTCCTTTAAGCTGGTCAAAGGTAAACTGAGACACAATGTTTTTTTTTTTTTTTTTTTTTTTTTTTTTTTTTTTTTTTTTTTTTTTTTGAAGACATTAAAAAGATTTAAGACTTGCAACAAGAAATCCAAAATAATTCCTTCTCTTAAGGGCTCTTAAAAACAATCGAATTTCATACCACTTCTCACTTCACGTCACTTCTCACTGCACATCTCATGTTGCATAGGTGAACGGGGTGAATGGATTAAAGTCGGACATAAATTCAGAAGCATCAGAGTAGTTGTCGCAGTCTAGCATTCAGTGTGTTGGCTTATTAGATGTGAGGCCACGGTTCAAACCCCCCAGGTCAGTCGTCTGCAACAAAACGAAATAAAAAATATTTCTGCGGCGACTTCCTCTCAGCAGATTTCTGGCAAAAACTGTGACAGAAAAAAATAAAAATTGACATGAAAAGGGCTCTAAAAACAATCGAATTCCATACCACTTCTCACTTCACGTCACTTCTCACTGCTCGTAAGTAGCATGAGCGTCAAGTAGTGTCATCACTCGTATAGAATTTCAAAACATTGTGAGATGTGAGGAGGTCGTCGCTTGCATTAATACGTGCTTTTTTCGGAGATGTTCGTGTAAGAACCACTCGCCCAATATCCCAAGGCAGTAGCAGAACCGGCTGCGACTGGATAAAACCAGCGTAAGACTGGTGACTGGTGATTTCTTACAAGGCATTATGAGGTTAGTTCGTTGACAAGAATCTGAAATGGTGGATCCTAGCCGAACTATTGCAAAGTATGCTGTGTAATGAAGAGGAATTAGAGACATTATTAAGTCAATAGTCGCCGTGGTCTAGTAGGTGGTGTGTTGGCTTATTAGACGAAAAGCCAGGGTTCGAGCCTCAGGCCAGACATCAAGACGAAAATACAAAAAGTATTCGGCGACTTCCTCTCAGCAGACTTCTGGCAGAAACTCTGAGAGTAAATACAAATTGCCATGAAAATTTTCTCAAAAAAAATCTGTCGTTCAGAGTCGACTTTAAACTGTAGCTCCCACCACTCATGTATAAAAATTAACACACACAACATAAGTGGTGTGAGAAACTAGGTCGTAATCCTGACTGAAGGGTTGTAATGACCAATTATGTATGTATGTATGTATTAAGTCAATAGTAGTAGTAGTCTGAACCTTGGTAGTAGTCGCTTGGAGCGCTTAAACCCTCTTACTTCAACCGATAATTGAAGGCTTTTTCTCTTCCACATTATCGTCACACAGCGACGAAAGTGGTCATTCAACTGTAGTGCTAGAAATTGGTCAAATAAGTCCAGATTCTGTCTTGATAAGTTCTCCTATCGCGCCTATAAGTGAACTAGAGTGTCTGCTACCATATTTGAGCCAAGTAAGCCTCTAGATGCTGCAGGATACAAGAGCCAACACGGCTCTTCTTATTGACGTGACTGTGACTCAATATTGTTCACACGACTGGTGTAAACGCTCTTTATGTATCTAATGGCTGCTTTGCCGTTCAATATTCTCTGATGCCCAGTTCGCAATTACTTTTGTCAGTAGCCTCTAGTAGGTAGGAGTGGTAGCTCTGATATCACAAAGCACACTTGAGCGCGCATAGCGGCCCGTTGTGATGCCATGGGTGAACGCAGTCCCTGTGCTGACCAAGTTCCACCAAGACCAGGGAGGAGGAAGAAGTTGGTCAGCACAAGGGCTGCTCTTCAGAAGCACGACTACTCCACTCTAGAAAACCAGCCAGAAAGTTTGATGAACGAAGGTATAGCCTTGATGTCAATAGATGATAGCTCCGTCAAGCTGACAAGAAATGGAGAGCCAAATAACCTATATCTGCACCTAGCAAGAGACGGGCACTGACAAAGAAAGTGAATCACAGTCTCCTCTTCCTCAGCGGATCTGCACCCGCGGCGGAAGTCGTTAAATGGGGGCCTCATTCTCTCCGCGTGTCTACCCATAACGCAATGACCTGTAAACACGGCCACTGTGGTTGCGATGACGTCACGACCAGGACGAAGTAATTGATTGGTACGCCTTCTATCCGTCAAGGGCCAAGTGAGTCTAGCGGTGGAGCAGGACTCCTCATTGACCCAGGATAGGTTGGCGTTCCGAGAGAATTTCCGCACAGTAGCCAACTTGAACGAGGCAAGTGGCATGCCTACCACCTCAATCGAAGACGATTCCGGAAGAAGTGCACCAGCTCTGGCGATCTCGTCGGCCCTACAGTTCCCCAGAACATTACTGTGCCCGGGGACCCAGACCAGCGAAATGCTGAAGTGCTCTGAAAGAAGGTCGAGACATTATGAGGTTAGTTCGTTGACAGGGATCTGGAATGGATCCCAGCTGAACTATCGCAGAGTATGTTATGTAATGAGGAGGAATTAAAGACAATAGTAACTCAGTAACTGCCTGGCCCTTGGTAGTAGGCGCTTTTGGCGCTTGAACTCTCTGCCTTAAGCCGACAATTGAAGGCTCTTTCTCTCGATGGTCATTCAACTGTAGTGCTATAAATTGTACCGATCAGTCTGTGCCCGATAAGTACAGATTCTGTCTTGATAAGTTCTCCTATCGCGCCTATAAGTGAACTAGAGTGTCTGATACCATATGTGAGCCAAGTAAGCCTCGAAATGCTGCAGGATACAAGAGCCAATACGGCTCTAAATTGTCCTTTCCTTCTTATTGACGTGACTGTGATTCAATTTTTGTTCACACGAGTGGTGTACACGCTCTTTAGGTATCTAATGGCTGCCTTAACGTTCTCAAACGATATTCTCTGATGCCCAATTCACAATTACTTTTGTCAGAAGCCAAGTAGGTAGAGTACTGGCTTATTAGATGTGAGCACGTTAGCTGTCATCTCAAACAAAACCAAATTTGAAAAAATATTTCTTTCGATGACTTGTTTCCTCAACAGTTTGAGTGAAACTAAAATAAAATTGCTATGGAAAGTTTCCCAAAAAAATCTGCCGTTCGAACTCGGCTTTAAACTGTAGGTCCCGCTACTCGTATAAAATTAACACACACAACACATATGTGGTGTGAGAAACTACGTCATAATCCCAGCTGAAGGGTTGTAATGACCAATTACGTATGTATGCACGTATTACAGCAGTCTGAGTGAAACTATAGGGTGCGCCAAATAACTTTTTTTTTTTTTGAAAATGCTTTAAAAGAAAACTACTGAATATTTTCTCAAATTTCTCTTTTGAGCACATTATCGATTGTGTGCAGCTTTATTTCACCAATTGCTTCACGAATATTGTCCTTTAAAGCGTCAATTGTCTCTGGCTTGTCGGCGTAACACTTATCTTTGACGACACCCCACAAATAATAGTCCAGCGGTGATAAATAGCAGCTCCGAGGTGGCCAAACGACATCAGCTCTGCGGCTGATAATGCGATCTTCAAAAACAGGGTGCAAAACCATCGAGTGTAGCTTCGGCTGTGTGGCACGTAGTGCCGTCCTATTGAAGCCATTTGTGAACAAAAGTTCGTTCAACATGGCCGGATAACGATCGCCATTGACTGTAACGGCCACTCCTTGCTTATTTTCGAAGAAAAATTGCGCAATTATGCCTCTGGACCAAAATCCGCACCAAACAGTGACTCGTTTTGGGTGCGCCGGCTTTTCAATGTACGCGTGCGGGTTTTCTGGGCCCAAAAAAGCGGCAATTTTGCTTGTTTACATACCCGCCGAGATCAAAATGAGCTTCATCTGAAAAGATGATTTTTTTTTTTTGCCAAAATCGGCATCTTCTGTAAGTCGATCGCAGGCCCACTTAGCGAAGCGAAAACCCATTGGATGGTCAATTGGCTTCTACTCCTGAACCAATTGGACTTTGTATGGCATCGTATCAAGGTCTTTATGCAAAATTCGTCTCAATGATGTCTCCGAAATGTTCAAATTGTTGAGAACGACAGTGAATTGATGTTGATGGCGCTTCACGCACACTTTCTGCCACAACAGCAATATTCTCGGGTGTACGCACTGTTTTTGGCTTTTCACGCTTTGGTTTATCGATGAGGATGCCAGTTTCTTTCACTTTTTTTTCACAAGATAACGAACATACGTAGCTGACGACGGTGCTTCTCTTCTTCCAAAATTCGTACGCAATTTTCGCACATATTCTGCAACATTACCCATGATTTTCAAAGTAATGTCGCGCAATATTTCCCAGCGTTGTTCAAGCGTATACACAACCATATTCGTTCAGCGGAAGGATAAAACTAATTATCTGTCAAATCAGACATGAGTTAAGTGTTACCATTCACGAAATAAGCACTAGTTTGAAAAAAAAAAAACGTTAGATGGCGGACCCATTAGTGCATTGTTTTATTAGATGCGAGCATGTGGTTCAAACCTTAGCTAAGTCATCTCAAACAAAACCAAATTTAAAAAAAATATTTCTTTCGGTATCTTCTTTCAGTTTGATTGAAACTAAAATAAAATGGCTATGGAAAGTTTCTCAAAAATCTGTCGTTCGGAGTCGACTTTAAACTGTAGGTCCCGCCACTCATATATAAAATTAACACACACAACATAATTGCTGTGAGAAACTACGTCATAATCGTAGCTGAAGGGTTGTAATGACCAATTATGTATGTATGTACGTATTACAATAGTCTGAGTGAAGCTAAAATGAAATTGCTATGGAAAGTTTCCAAAAAAAAAAAAATCCGCCTTTCGAACTCGAACTCATGGATAAAATTGACACAACAAGTGTGGTGTAAGACATGTTGCAATGACCAATTAAGTTAAGTTTGTCAGGGCATCACTGCAAGAAGGTGAATGGAGGGTCAGTACAATACATAGATTGCCATTTGAAAAGATTTACGTGTGTGTTGTGCAGCATTACTTGTTTAAAACCTTGGGTTCATCGAAATCCAAATTCTTTTATTTTGACTTACGTGCTGCTAATAGTCTTCTGATAATAAAATTTTATGATTTTGCAAGAATTTAAAATTTTATTTTTTTTACTTTGAAAACCTTGGCCAAAGTCAATGGAAAATGTAATCGAATACTCGTTTTTTGTATGAAAGCCACTTCCACATCGCTTCTGAAATGCATTTAAATTTCAATTTCATTATCATGTGTGCAAATTACTTGGAGAATATCAGTTTTAAACAGAAGAAAAACAACAAATGTTTCCAACAGCAATTGGAAAATTAATGCGGTTTTGTTTACTAACCGACAGACAGACAGACGACCAACCAGCTCTCGCTCTGTCATGCCAAACGAAATTGAATACTTTTGACTTTGAACCTGAGATTTAGATTTCTATACGAATGACGGGATGATAATTTATATTTCGAAACACAATAATTAACCCCCAGCTCTGGTTAATTACATTGAAATTAAGTTCTAGCAGATCAGATCACACGTACGATGATGATGATGATGGTGAAGGCACGGTGGGGGGGGGGGGAGACGGATACATTTTCAATAACCTTCTCTTCTAACACATCGTGCAACATCATGTTTCTGTATGAATCTGATTTCTGTATGAATCTTCAATTTATGCGGAATAGAAAAGAAATAAAGAAAATATAGAAAACATTATCAAATTTTCATGGCTTTTTTACGCTCAATTTTGAGACATTAACGAACATGGGGCCATGGTTGGAGTGACACATTTCCAACCAAATCATGTGAAAAGTGCCTATAATCAAAGGCGGGCAATAATTAATACCACACTCTCTACTGTCTTCTAGGAAAAATTTTTATTTAATTTGTTGAACGCTTTAGATTTAATATCAGATTGTTACGAACTTTGTAAAAAAGTTTTTATTTGTACTTTTTTATTTTCTATTTTAAAAAGTACTTTTTCTGTTTTAATTAATTTTTTTTTATTTTATTTATAAAAACGTACTTTTTTTCTATTCTAAAAAGTATTTTTTCTATTCTAAAAAGTATTTTTTTATTCTAAAAAGTACTTTTTTCTATTTTAAAAAGTACTTTTTACTATTTCAAAAAGTACTTCTTTGTAAACTTCAAAATAATAATTTGTTCTGCTTTTGGAAAATGTAATATCTGGTAGCTTTAAAATAAATACTTTGGTACTTTTAAAAATAGTACTTTTTGTTTTATATATATTTTTAATAACGGTACTTTTTAGTACTTTTGAGGAAAGCACTTTTTTCACTGAGGACCTAAAAAGTTGCTATAAAAAGGTTTATTTTTTTCTTTGAAAAAAATTACCGCTTTCCATTTATAAAAGTACTTTTTTGTGTCTTTGGTACTTTATCGAACTTTTGGAAAATTGCTTATTAATAATTTGTTGTGAATTCTCCTTTAAAACGAGAACGAACTCTTTTAAAAAAAAAAAGTTTTTTTTTATTTGTAAGAAAAGTACTTTTTTCTATTTTAAAAAGTACTTTTTTGTTGGCTTAAATATGATACTATATTGTGCTTTTGGAAAAAGTAATTTCTTGTAGTTTTAAAATAAATACTTTGGTACTTTTAAAAGTAGTACTTTTTGTTTTATTATACTTTTAATAAAGGTACTTTTTAGTTTCTTTTGAGAAAAGTACTTTTTTTTACTGAAGACCTAAAAAGGAGCTTTAAAAAGGTTATTTTTTCTTTGGAAAAAAGTACTACTTTCCATTTCAAAAATATTTTTTTGTGTCTTTGGTACTTTATCGAACTTTTGGAAAATTGCTTATTAATAATTTGTTGTGAATTCTTCTTTAAAACTAAATTTATACGAACTCTTTCAAAAAAAACAAAATAAGTTTTTTTTTGTAAGAAAAGTACTTTTTTCTATTTTAAAAAGTACTTTTTGGTAAACTTGACAATAATTTATTTTGCTTTTGGGAAAAGTAATTTCTAATAAATACTTTGGTACTTTCAAAAATAGTACCTTTTGTTTTATTATACCTTTAATAAAGGTACTTTTTAGTACTTTTGAGAAAAGAACTTTTTTTTTACTGAGGATCTAAAAAGGGCCTTTAAAAATGTTTATTTTTTCTTTGGAAAAAGTACCGCTTTCCATTTAAAAACGTACTTTTTTGTGTCTTTGGTACTTTATCGAACTTTTGGAAAATTGCTTGTTAATAATTTGTTGTGAATTCTCCTTTAAAACGAGATTTTTACGAACTTTTTTTCGAAAAAAAAGTTTTTTTTTTATTTGTAAGAAAAGTACTTTTTTCTATTTTAAAAAGTACTTCTTTGTAAACTTGAAAATAATAACTTATTCTGCTTTCTTGTAGTTTTAAAATAAATACTTTGGTACTTTCAAAAATAGTTTTCTTTATACTTTCAATAAAGGTACTTTTTAGTACTTTTGAGAAAAGAACTTTTTTTAACTGAGGATCTAAAAAGGGGCTTTAAAAATGTTTATTTTTTCTTTGGAAAAAAGTACCGCTTTCCATTTAAAAACGTACTTTTTTGTGTCTTTGGTACTTTATCGAACTTTTGGAAAATTGCTTGTTAATAATTTGTTGTGAATTTTTCTTTAAAATGAGATTTTTACGAACTCTTTCAAAAAAAAAATTTTTTTTTTTATTTGTAAGAAAAGTACTTTTTTGTATTTTAAAAAGTACTTTTTTGTTGCCTTAAAAATGATACTTTATTGTGTTTTTGGCAAAAGTAATTTCTTGTGGCTTTAAAATAAATACTTTGGTACTTTTAAAAATAGTACCTTTTGTTTTACTATACTTTTAATTAAGGGTACTTTTGAGGAAAGCACTTTTTTTACTGAGGACTTAAAAAGGGGCTTTAAAAAAGTTTACTTTTCTCTGAAAATAAAATAAAAGAATTGCTTTCCATTTAAAAAAAGTACTTTTTTGGAAATGGTACTTTATCGTACTTTAGGAAAAGGGATTTTTTGTACTTTTGAAAGAGAACTTTTTGTTTCAAATTTTCAAATGAACAAGAACGACATGTTTTTATAGTGACTTTAGCAAAAGTACCTAAAATGCAGAAAATGTACATTTTCGTTTTAAAAATGTTAATTTTTTTCGGTTTTTCGAATATAGAACCTCTGAGTAGACCTTATTTTTGTGACCTAAATTATGAACATCTGTATGCGTGAGTGAGTGATTTATAAGTGAACGTATCGCCGCTCACTTGAACTTAATCCCAGTAATCAGTCTTAAAAACGAAATGCCTTCGTCATCTGCTATCCACCACCCACCTCTACCAGCATGTGTGACTGTTTTTCTCTATTCAGCCCACATGCTTTAGACCTTCATTTAGCTGTAATGACTTGCATTTATCAATAAACCAGAGGCAGAAAGCAAAAAATAAATGAAGGCAAAAATGTCCTAAATAGAGGGGGAACCCACACCACCTTACGTTGTTGGCCTTGTCCATCACTGTTTTATATGCCATGTAGGCAGGCAGTCAGGCAATCAGTCAGTCAATAGAGATGCTCGACATCGCCCTTATATTTGTAAAAACAGAGATTTTCTTAAGACTTATTTGATGAGAGTTAACTTTAATCCTTCCTCCATGGCACAGCACCCCAGTTTATTATTTCCTCTTGTTTTTTTCTGTTTTCTTGAATAAAAAATGGAATCCATAGCAGTAATACGACATATTCAAATTGAGATAAATGGGACAAAAACAAAAACAAAAAAAATTCTCGGTTGTATAACCAGCTTACCAGCAGCAGAAGGTTATACAACAGGGTTGTCAAGGTGACCACATTTTTTAAAAATATTTAAAATTTATGAAAAAGAATCAAAACTTCTTAGGAAAAGCCTGTAAACTTGCCTTCTATTTTTTTCTTTATTTCTTTTTTTTTCGTGTACTTTTTTTGAACTTGCAAATGTTCAAAAAAGGGTAAAATTGTGTACCAGTTCCGTGGAAGCTTTTAAGCTCAGTTTTGGGTGCCTTTCTCATAACGTTTTAATTTAGTACGGTTTTCCAAAGTTTCTGATGGCCAAACGTGGTGAAATTAAGTACCAATTTTGTTTTAAACCGTGGTACTTTTTCGATCGCTCTTGGTAGAAAAGGGAGTAAATATTTAGTACCAATTTTTAAAAAGGCTTTTTCAAAAGCATTGGAACATGGTCAATAAAGTAAAAAAATTGTTTAATTTTTTTTGGTACTTTTTCGATTGCTCATGGTACAAATCGAGTAAAAATTTAGTACCAATTTAAAAAAGGGATTTTCAAAGGCATCGTAACAAGTTCAATAAAGTAAATTTTTTCTTTAAATTTTTTTTTGGTACTTTTTCGATTGCTCGTGGTAAAAGGGGTAAAAATTTAGTACCAATTTTAAAAAGGCTTTTTCAAAGGCATTGTAACAAGGTCAATAAAGTAAAAAAAAATTGGTTTATTTATTTTGGTACTTTTTCGATCGCTCATGGTACAAAAGGGAGTAAAAATTTTGTACCAATTTTAAAAAAGGCTTTTCCAAAGGCATTGCAACATGGTCAATAAAGAAAATTTTTTTTTTTTTATTTTTTGGTACTTTTTCGATTGCTCACGGTAAAAAGGGAAAAAATTTAGTACCAATTTTAGAAAAGGGATTTTCAAAGGCATTGCAATAAGGTCAATAAAGTAAATTTTTTCTTTTTATTTTTTGGTACTTTTTCGATTTCTCGTGGTAAAAGGGGGTAAAATATAGTACCAATTTTAAAAAGGCTTTTTCAAAGGCATTATAACAAGGTCAATAAAGTAATTTTTTTCTTTTTATTTTTTGGTACTTTTTCGATTTCTCATGGTAAAAAAGGGGAAAAATTTAGTACCAATTTTAAAAAGGGATTTGCAAAGGCATTGTAACAAGGTCGATAAAAAAATTTTTTTCTTTTTATTTTTTGGTACATTTTCGATTGCTCATGGTAAAAAGGGGAAAAATTTAGTACCAATTTTAAAAAAGGGATTTTCAAAGGCATTGTAACAAGGTAAATAAAGTAAATTTGTTATTTTTGGTACTTTTTCCATTAAAATCCACTTTCAAGTTCAATAAAAAAAATTTTTTTTTTTGGTACTTTCTTAATTGCTCTTGGTTAAAAGAGGGTAAAATTTAGTACCAATTTTAAAAATCCGCTTTCAATGGCTTCGTAACAATTTTAATAAAAGAAAATTTTTTATGGTTTATTTTTTGGTACTTTCTTATTAGCTCCCGGTTAAAAGAGGGTAAAATTTAGTACCAATTTTAAAAATCCACTTTCAAAGGCATTGTAACAAGTTCAATATAAAAAATTTTTTGTTTGTTTATTTTTTGGTACTTTTTTAATTGCTCCTGGTTAAAAGCGCGTAAAATTTAGAACGAATTTTAAAAATTCACTTTCAAAAGAGGGTAAAATTTAGTACCAATTTTAGGAAGACTTTTCCAAAAGTGAAAGTGAATAATAATACTTTTTACTGTAAATAAGGCTTATTGGATCCATAGAGCCTGAGGACGCATATACACGAAGGCATTCACGATGTGTGGACAGTTGTTTCGTCGTTAAAAGTTATAAAGTATGGTATAGGCGAGCCGTCTCCTCGTTGCTGTGATGATGTAAAATAGAAGGACGGGGTGAATGGATTAAAGTAAGACATAAATTCAGAAGCATCAGAGCAGTTGCCGCAGTCTAGTTGGTAGTGTGTTGGCTTATTAGACATGAGGCCACGGTTCAAACCCCAGGTCAGACATCTCCAACAAAACAAAATATGAACAAATTTTTCTTCGGCGACTTCCTCTCAGCAGATTTCTGGCAAAAACTGTGACAGTAAAAAAAAAATTGGCATGAAAAGGGCTCTAAAAACAATCGAATTCCATACCACTCCTCACTTCACGTCACTTCTCACTGCCCATAAGTAGCGCGAGCGTCAAGTAGTGTCATCACTCGAATAGAATTTCAAAACATTGTGAGATGTGAGGAGGTCGTCGCTTGCATTAATTCGTGCTTTTTCGGAGATGTTTGTGTAAGAACCACTCGCCCAATTTCCCAAGGCAATAGCAGAACCGGCTGCGACTGGATATATCCAGCGTATGACTGATGATTAGTTTTCTTCCGGGGCATTGTGAGGTTAGTTCGCGGACAAGGATCTGGTATGGTGGATCCTAGCTGAACTATTGCAAAGTATGCTGTGTAATGAGAAGGAATTAAAGACATTATTAAGTCAATAGTCGCCGTGGTCTAGTAGGTAGTGTGTTGGCTTATCAGACGAAAAGCCAGGGTTCGAGCCCCAGGCCAGACATCAAGACAAAATACAAAAAGTATTTCTTCGACGAATTCCTCTCAGCAGATTTCTGGCAAAAACTCTGAGAGTAAATACAAATTGCTATGAAAAGCTTCTCAAAAATCTGTCGTTCGCAGTCGACTTTAAACTGTAGGTTCCGGCACTCATGTATAAAATTAATACACACAGCATAAGTGGAGTGAGAAGCTAGGCCGTAATCCTGACTGAAGATTTGTAATGGCCAATTGTGTATGTAGTCCTTCCTCATGCGAAGTTCAGAATATCCATTCCGAAAAGAGGGGAATGAGAAATTGGTGTGCCGCAGCTCACGGATGATTCGAAACTGTATCCGAAGTTCAAAGTCGTCAGGTATGCCTCATACGATAAGGCTGTCGGATCATTACAACATCTTACAGAAGGAAAAGTCGACCATACGGGCTGTAGGGATGATATTGCCATACTTTTTAATAGCCAGGTGGCTATCAGACCACTAGGTTGTAACACAATGAGCTCTAAGACGTACTCTATGGCTGATGCAACACAATGGGTGAGGAGTACTCTACATTGGGAATCCTCGTGGAATCCTACGGTTGCCACGAGAGACGCATTGGTCGCACTTTTTCAGAGAAAAGGAAGACTGTTCTGCACCTCTAGGTTGCATAGCGTTATCTTGTAGGAGAAGGAACCACGTTGATAACCTGCAAGATCACTATTTATAATAGAGTAACAGATTCCCTGACGGTCACGCCGGGGTAAAAAACGGCCGAAATCGTTTATCGAGTCCTTACTACACATTGTATTCGGGGACATTGTATTCAAGCCATTGTGATCTTCTTGTCTGAGAGTAAATAAAATTGCCATGAAAAGTTTCTCAAAAATCTATGATTCGGAATCAACGCAGAGCCCATTCGTAAAAGACTCCGTACATATCTTCACTGATTGCTGCAAATTGAATGAACAAAAATATGTATTTAGGCGACTTCCCCTCAGCTGTTCTTCTGCCAAAAAAGTAAAATAAAATTTCCATGGAAAGGTTTTCAAAAAATCTGTCGTTCGGAATTGATTTTCAGATGTAGGTCCCGCCGTACTCATGTATAAAATTAACACACACAATATAAGTGGTGTGAGAAGCTAGGCCGTAACCCTGACTGAACGTTTTGTAATGACTAATTATGTATGTGTGTATGTATGTATGTATCATTAGAGTATACAAATAGAGTAGTGAAGTAACAAACCACACGACTTCTCAAGCCAATCCAGGGCATTCATTTCGCTTAAAGAGGTTTGGGGAAAATGGTGCAGAGCCCATTCGCAAAGGTTAGCGTGGTAGCTTTAATTTACCAAAAAGCTCACTTGAGCACGCATAGCGGCCCGTTGTGATGCCACAGGTGAACGCAGCCTCTGCACGGACCAAGTTCCTCCGATCCAAGAAGGGGGAAGTTGGTCAGCGTAAGGGCTGCACATTTTCCAAAAAGCACCCCACGCTGGAAAACCAGCCAGAATGTTTGATAAACGAGGCTATGTCCTTGATATCAATAGATGATAGCACCATCAAGCTGACAAGGGTCGGAGAGCCAAATAACCTATATCTGCATCCCGCAAGGGATGGGTATTGGCAGAGGAAGTATATGACAGTCTCCTCCTCCTCGGCGGATCTGCATCCACGGCAGAAGTCGTTAAATGGGAGTCGCATTCTTTCCGCGTGTCTACCCATAACACAGTGGCCTGTAAGCATGGCCACTGTGATCGAGCTGATATTACGGCCAAGTCCAAGTAGCTGGTTGGTACGCCTCCTATCCATTGTGTGCCAAGTGAGCATAGCGATGGAGCAGGACTCCTCATTGACCCAGGACCGGTTGGCATCCCTGGAGAATTTCCGCGCAATAGCCAGTTTGAACGAGGTAAGTGGCATTCCCACGTTGATTGAGGAAGATTCCGGAAGTAGTGCGCCAGCTCGTCGGCCCTGCAGTTTCCCGGAATATCGCAGTGTCCGGGAACCCCGACAAGTGTGACGCCGAGAGGCGCCCAGAAAGGAGATTGAGGCAGCGGCGACATTCTCTGACGATCCTGGAATTATCCGCAACGTTCGACAGAGACTTTTGTCGCAGCCTGGCTATCGGAGTAGATCGAGATACGGGTGACATTCGTAAAAGACTCCGTACATATCTTCACTGATTGCTGCTGCAAATTGAATGGAACTGTATGGGTAGGGGAATATTCTCGGAATTGTTTTTCACACGGACGTATCAGGAATATCCCCTGACGAGCTGTAATGATTGCCAGGCGGCTATAAATGTATTCGATTTCAGGAATATCCCCTGGCAAGCTGTTACGATTGCCAGGCATTTATAGCCGCCTGGATTTCAATTTGATGAACTTCAAGACGGTGTATAGCTGTGAATAATGCCTGCCTGTACGTGGGTGGCAATGCTAAAAATTCCTTGTTATTCGCAATAAAATTTTTGGATTTCTAAAGTCTTTCATATGTAAAGTTTAAAATTGTTTTTTAAAGTTTTCAGGCATTTAAGTGCCCTTTTTTTTGAACGCTTCCATAATTACTGAAGAACATACCATTGCGGCCATTTATTATCGTTTTATCAGTTCTGTGGTAGAAAAAAAAAGTATCGTTTATGCTGACTCTGCGTCACAGCTAAATTATTGCCCGGAAAAAAAAAAAGAATAAAAAAGTCGTAAAAATTTTTTTTTTTTTTTTTTTAAATTTGCAAAAATCACAAGCCAACTGAAGTCCTCCCAAAAAAAAAAAAAAAAAAAAAAAAAAAAAAAAAAAAAAAACCGAAAAATTCTTATAAATTTTCCATAGTCAGCCAACAGCAGCAGGAAACAATGCCAAAAAATCCAATTTTTTTTAAACCTCCAGGAAATAGACAAAGTCAACTAGAAACCAACTGACATACCCTAGCAATAGCAAGCTGCTGCTGCTATTGCTGTTGCTGCAATTGGTATGGCATTATGAATGGATTTTGTTGACTGAATATTTCAAAAAAAAAAAAAAAAAAAAAAAAGAGAAGAGGAGAGGAGAAGAGGGGAAGAAAAAAGAACGAAGAAATTTTCATATAAAAAAAAAAAGATTTTTCTTTCCACTGCATTTCCATATTTTTTTGGTATTGTTTGCCATGGCTTAAGGTCTTGTTATTTTATATCAACGAATAATGGGGTTTATTTAAGTTTATTTTAGTATTTCAAAATTGTAAAGAATAGGTTAGGGGAAGAGAGGAAAGAGGAGAGAGAGAGTAGCATTATAGCCTTGCCTGCCTGCCTAGCTGCCAATATTTGTTACACATTGAAAATTATGCATATTGAATATGCATTAACTCTTGGTACAAAATTATTTGTCGTTAGACGTCTTCCACTATGCCTCTCTCTATTCCTTCAAACATTACTTATGTACATACAAACATATCTAAACCATTTAGGAGGCTAGCAAGCCCAGCTAGCAGAGCAGCAGCAGTTTTGTTGCCGTATTTTATAAAGGCTGTTTTTTATAGAGGTATAGAACTTTAAGTTGCAATAAAACAACGATGGATTATTCGATTGACATGAATTTTATTTATCCGAAAGATAATCTTGTGGCATTACATTTTAAATATGATTTCTGGCATATGACTGCCACGGCTGGCTGGCGCGGATGTAGTCCAATCTGGACGTCCAATTTTCGATGACTTTTTCCAACATTTGTGGCCGTATATCGGCAATAATACGGCGAATGTTGTCTTCCAAATGGTCAAGCGTTTGTGGTTTTACCGCATAGACCAATGACTTTACCCCACAGAAAATAGTCCAGCGGTGTTAAATCACAAGATATTGTAGGCCAATTCACAGGTCCAAAACGTGAAATTAGGCGGTCACCAAACGTGTCTTTCAATAAATCTATTGTGGCATGAGCTGTGTGACATGTTGCGCCGTCTTGTTGAAACCACATCTCCTGGAGACATCATGGTTATTCAATTCAGGAATGAAAAAGTTTGTAATCATGGCTCTATACCGATCACCATTGACTGTAACGTTCTGGCCACCATCGTTTTTGAAAAAGTACGGACCAATGATTCCACCACAGCCCATAAAGCGCACCAAACAGTCAGTTTTTCTGGATGTAACGGTGTTTCCACATACACTTGAGGATTACCTTCACTCCAAATGCGGCAGTTTTGTTTGTTGACGTAGCCATTCAACCAGAAGTGCGCTTCATCGCTAAACAAAATTCGCTTATGAAAATCGGGAACAACGGTAATCTCGTTTTGGGCCCATTCGACGAATCTACGCCTTACTTGATGATCGTTTGGCTTCAAATCTTGCACGAGTTGGATCCTTCCGCAAAATCTTCCATGAAGTGGATGGCGACAGATCCAATTCCTGTGCTCAATGGCGGGGGGACTCATTCGGGTTTTCCTCAATGGTACGCTCTACAGCAGCAATAGCTTCTTCTGTACGCACCGTACAGCGTCTCTGGGGATGTGAGTTATCAATAAGAGTAAACGTGGTGCGAAAACGTTCCATGGTTAATCGAATTAACTGCTCTGATGGACGATTTTATCGACGATAAAATGGACGTAGTGCGCGATACGTTTTCCGCACAGAACCATTATTTTCGAAATAAAATTGCACTAAAATTGCAAGCGTTGTTCAGGCGTGAGTCTATTCATGATGAATTGCCAAACCAAACTGAGAATAAATCACTTGACAGCTGTTAAATGCCAACTTAAAGTTCTATACCTCTATAAAAAACACCCTTTACTTGGAAACTTGGTATCCATCCTAATCACATAATAATTCCAAAATGTTTGCCTTCAACTTCATATATGTTTTATTGGATGATACTTTAAAACCAAAAAATCATGATAATAATACACAAACCCCCTCCTTCTCCTCCCCACTGTAGTTCAAAACCATTATAATATAATAATGCAGAGTTAGCTGATGGCATAGCAGCATTAATAATAATAAATAAGGATTTAATAAAAATGGCTTTAAAATTCATACACATAAAGGGTCCGCCAAATAACTTTTTTTTTTTTTTGAAAATGCTTTAAACAAAAAACTACTGAATATTTTCTCAAATTTCTTTTTTTTTTTTTATTTGAAAGTACAATCCTTCCGGTTAATAATGGAAAATAATTTCATTCAAATGGCTGCCTCGGCTGACCACGCAGTAGTCTACACGATCGCTCCAATTTTTAAGCACATTATCGATTGTGTGCAGCTGTATTTCACCAATGGCTTCACGAATATTGTCCTTTAAAGCGTCAATTGTCTCTGGCTTGTCGGCGTAACACTTATCTTCGGCGGCACCCCACAAATAATAGTCCAACGGTGTCAAATCGCAGCTCCGAGGTGGGCCAAACGACATCAGCTCTGCGGCTGATAATGCGATCTTCAGAAACAGAGCGCAAAACATCGAGTGCAGCTTCGGCTGTGTGGCACGTAGCGCCGTCCTGTTGAAACCAAATGTTGCCAATATCCTCCTCTTAAATTTTTGTGAACAAAAATTCGTTCAACATGGCCTCGATAACGATCGCCATTGACTGTAACGGCCACTCCTTGCTCATTTTCCAAGAAAAATTGCCCAATTATGCCTCTGGACCAAAATCCGCACCAAACAGTGACTCGTTTTGGGTGCGTCGGCTTTTCAATGTATGCGTGCAGGTTTTCTGTGCCCCAAATGCGATAATTTTGCTTGTTTACATACCCGCCAAGATCAAAATGAGCTTCATCTGAAAAGCCAAAATCGGCATCTTCTGTAAGTCGATCGCAGGCCCACTTAGCGAAGCGAAAACGCATTGGATGGTCAATTGGCTTCAACTCCTGAACCAATTGGACTTTGTATGGCGTCATGCCAAGGTCTTTATGCAAAATTCGTCTCAATGATGTCTCCGAAATGCTCAATTGTTGAGAACGACGGTGAATTGATGTTGATGGCGCTTCACGCACACTTTCTGCCACAGCAGCAATATTCTCGGGTGTACACACTGTTTTTGGCTTTTCACGGTTTTTGGTTTATCGATGAGGATGCCAGTTTCTTTCACTTTTTTTCACAAGATAACGAACATACGGAGCTGACGACGGTGCTTTTCTTCTTCCAAAATCCCTAAGCAATTTTCGCATACATTCTGTAACATTACCCATGGTCTTCAAAGTAATGTCGCGCAATATTTTCCATCGTTGTTCAAGCGTATACACAACCATATCGCGTTCAGCGGAAGGATAAAACTAATTATCTGTCAAATCAGACATGAGCTAAGTGTTACCATTCACGAAATAAGCACTAGTTGAAAAAAAACGTTAGATGGCGAACCCGTTACATTTTAAATTTTAAAAAATTTTATTTAAAAAATATCTTGTAATGGTATGTCATGATATGACATGACATGACAGAGAAAAAAGGAAGTGACATGACAGGAGTAATGTTTTCTTATCTAGAAATAAGGCAACTCTGTTATGAATAAGGAATCTTATCTAGTGGGGGTAGTTTGTTGGCTTATTAGAGCAGAGCAAATGGTTCAAATCCCATCTCAAGGAAAAATGTTTCTTTCGGCCACTTTCTTTCAGCAGTCTTCTGAGAAAAACTGTGGGAGTAAAATAAATTTGCCTTGAAAAGTTTCTTAAAAATGTCATTCGAACTCGAATAGTTTCGCCACTCATGTATCAAATTAACGCACACAACATGGGCGGTGTGAGAAACTAGGTTTTAATCCTCACTAAAGGGTTGCAATAACCAATTAAGTAAGCTAAGTAAGAGCAGGATAATAAATTGTCTTTATGTTTGGCAAACTTCTTTAAAAAGAATCTAAATGACATGACAAGACATGACAAGACATGACAAGACATGACATGACATGACATGACAAGACATGAAGATATTAAATAAAGCAGGATTCTAGGCGAAGTCAATAAATTGGCTTTATATTATAAATATAAAAAACACTTTCTAATGACATGGCATGAAGTATGTACGGAAGTATGACAAGTCATTCCATCCTATTTATAGGGAGGCTCAATCTCATGTACATGTATTTTTGCTAGACTCTGCTTGACACATGTGAATATGAAGGACACTGACTCACTACTGTTCTTAAATCACACTATCATTCCTTGCAAAACAGTGATTCTAACATGTCGCTGTGCTTTTTTTTCTGGAGCAAGCATGTCGAAAGCCTTGACATTCCGGCAAATGACTTCTGAAGGAGCTGTGAGGAGAAGACTGCCTCCCATCTCATGGTCAATGTGCTGCTCTTGTCATAAAAAGACGGAAGTTTCTAACTTCACGCTTCGACCGAGCTCTCTTATATAAAGATTTCTGCAAAACCAAAATTTATTTTGGGGAACGGTTAGTTTCCCTTAGAAAATGTTTGATTGTCGCATTAAATATTGATTGTGGCATCACAATGGGATTAAATGCTGGCCTAAGTGGGTCCGAAACATTACTTAGCCTAATCATGATAAGTCATGACATGACATGACATGACTTGTAACAAAGATGACATGACATGACAGCATGTTTTAATGCTAGTTTGAAATAAGAGGACTTCCAGGTACGGGGTAGTAACATACATACATACATAATTGGTGATTACAATCCTAGTTTCTCACACCACTTATGCTGTGTGTATTAATTTTATACATGAGTGGCGGGACCTACAGTTTAAAGTCGACTCCGAACGACAGATTTTTGAGAAACTTTTCATGGCAATTTTATTTACTCAGAGTTTTTGCCAGAAATCTGCTGAGAGGAAGTCGCCGAAAAATTACTTTTTGTATTTTATTTTGATGTCTAAGCCAACAAACTACCTACTAGACCACGGCGACGGGGTAGTAAATTGGTTTTAAATTTTAATAATAAATCAGTTTTTAAAATGACATGACATGACAGTTTTTAAAATGACATGGCATGACAGATTTAAAAATGACATGACATGACAGTTTTTAAAATGACGACATGACAAGATGATGTAATTAGCACAGTAATTTTTTTCTGATGTCCCTTTAATTTATTTTGCCTGTAGTAGCTCATTTTTTATGTCACTTTTTGTCACGTTTTTTTATATTGTCACTGTTTTTTTTTTTTTTTTTTTTTTTTTTTTTTTTTTTTTTTTTTTTTTTGATACTTTAATATTTTTGCCGCCACTGCAATGCATATCGCTGTAATATTTTTTCTGTTTTTTGTTGTCACTTTTCGTTGTGTCTTGTTGTCTCTTTTTTTTTTTTTTTTTTTTTTTTTTTTTTTTTTTTTTTTTTTTTTTATGTCACCGTCACTTGTTGTTGTGTTGTGTGTCATTTTTTACGTCACTGTTTTTTTTTTTTTTATATTGTCACTGTCACTCGTTTTTTGTTAGCACTGTAATATTCATATGTGCCGTCACTGCCATACGTTTTTCGTCTTACTTTTATTGACGAATGTTTTTTTTTCTTCTGCTGTTGTTGCTCTCACGTATTTTTATTTGCAATCGACTCGCCTAAGACACTTGATCAAATGAACGTCAATAGAAATGCCTCCTGCTATTAAATTTTCGATATTTTTTCTTCCATCTCTTATTTAATGTTCATTCGTATTTGTGTTGTAATAAATGTCATGATTAGGATGACATAAGATGTCTATTTGTATGTATATTTACTGTTGTTGTTGTTATAGTTTATATCACTCACTTACTTTATATACGGTTTTTTGATCAACAACCAACAACCGAGTGTTTTCTGTCAAAGAACAAGACTAACGTCGTCGTCACTCCCGCATGTCTACTGATTACATCGTCCGTCTGTGTGTGTGTAAATTTTTGTGTGAAAAGTTGTCTGACCGTCTCTATTCACTCTCTTGAAAATGCATTCGCACATAGTAGAAGGATAGCGTAAGGAGAGAGAGGTTGAAAAAAAAATGCATTCAATGCAGACCAACCGACCATCCGACCATCATGTCTAGGCTAGAGGTCTATTGAGAGGTACACTTTCTCTCTCTCTCTCTCTCTTTTTGCTTTACGATAGTCTATCAATGCATGTGTGTCTATAAAAGTCTGTTTGTTTTTGTTGTTATTGTATGTGTTTTCGTAGATAAACACTTGTACACATGCATACACGCATAGGTATCTACTACGTTGTATATGCATGTGTAGAAGCATTTGTAATATGTCTTCATATGTCATGCGACATGACATTTTTGACATTTTGTTGATTTTTTCCAGTTGCTTGGCAGCAGCACACACTAAAAACCATTCATTTTCTACTCTTACGGACCACCACTAGCAACCATTATAGCAACACACTACCCCACCACCACCAGCCAACATACAAATCATTTCCATTCTTGCTCTCCTCCCGTATTCATTGGAAATATTATTCTCTTGTAGTCTTGCATTACCATATGCATGTGGTTTAAAATCATGAGTGCGATGTGTATGTGTCAGCTTAAGCAAGCGAGCGAGTGTGCTTGTATGTGCGTGTGTTTGTGTATTAGTTTCAAAAGGACTAAAAATAAACAACAAATATTTACCGTTTTTTAATACACTATTTATCTTCTCTATATTTTTTCTGCTTTCTCTCTGTTTGCCTCTCTCTCTCTCTTTCTCTGCTGCTATCATGTCTTTACACACACAGACAAATACGTACCCAACACAGTAAATTTTTTTAAGTGTTTAATTTCAAACAGCAACAACAACCGTATTTTTCCTTTTTCCTTTGTTGTTGTTCTTTTTGTTGCCTTTTTATTACTCAATTATGAGTTGAATGAAATCTGGACAAACATCAGAAGAGAGAGACAGAAAAAAAACATGATTTATATTGCATTTTTGCCGTAAAGCCTTTTAGACATGCTAAAAGCAACAAAAACTACAACAACAACATCAACAAAACCCAACGTTACAGTGACATACAAAAAGTCCACTTTGTTATGCAAAAAGTAAATTTCAAATACAGGGTGTGTAATTAAAAAAAATGTGGCCATTCAATCATCGCAATATATTGCACAGTTTTTTCTTCCACACTAAGAATGTCGTGGGCAAGCTTTGGGGGCCTAGGTCTGCCATTACATACTGGCTTTATCAGATCATAGCGGAGCTAACTTAGTTTACGGTATGTTCGTTTGGGTTACGGTATGCAAATGTCAGTGTCACTGCAGATTTATGGCAGGTTGGTCGGTCAATCAGCTGTTTTGGTCACAAGTGCTTTCTTTTCCACTTCAACTAAAGGACTGTTAGGTGTACCGTACTTCATATTATCCCCTCTGACCTTTTATTGAAGCGGAGTGTTCTGGTGGCAGTAAACCTTCATGCAGTTGACATCTGGCCGAACCTAAACTATAAACGTGCTGCAAAACTGGGCAGCTACAGACACCTTCGAGTCAACAGCCTTCGGTAGCTGGGCACATGCATAATATCGTGGAAATATCGTTTAAGTGGGACCTTTCTCTTTAAAGAGGGTCCTATACCTAACCTAACTTTTATCATCTGCCGTTTTTCTAGTTTCTGTGCAATATGAGGCAAAGTCTACGCTGTAAGATGCCACATCTGCTCTCTATCTTCCAAGTGAACACCCACCCAATAAGGTCAATTCGTACCAGACCTCATAACGAAAAGAAAGTTGCGGCAGCTAGTTGAGTTCCAGAGTTCATTACAGGCTCTCAGAAAATTAAGTTCATCAAGGGCATGATGTTCTAGTACCTTTATAAACAGAATTACAGAAATCTGACTCATCCTAAAAGGCTTGAAAGAAAACGATCAAATTCTTTTAAAAGGTCATCAAAAAAGGTGACAAAACAACTGACGCATCTTCACGTTTAAACAGGCGGGTAAGATATTTGATAAGAGTCCTTTGTATTAACAAACCAATCGACGGCGCAGGCCAACTGCTCTCTGGCTAGCTTTAGATCCAAGTGGTGTTCAGGTTTTGAACAGTAATTACTTTAATTTATACTTAAATTTAGTTTTGCCAATGACAACCATGTCATTTTGTGACAAAATTTGATTTTATGTAGAAAAATTCAATTAAATCGATGTAAAATTTATTTTCTTTTAATTTCTGTAGAAATTTTAATGAAAATTGAATTTTTCTGTCGATGACAAGTATGTCATTTTGTGACAAATGTCTATATACATACATACATATTTGCAGACATAAGAAAAATTGTGCTTAAATATATATGTTTAAACTTCAAATTTCTTTCAATATGTCCTTAAATATTAAACAAAATTCTGGCATATTTCTGTCAATGACAAGTAAGTAATTTTGTGACAAATTTGTATATATAAGCAGACATAAGAAAAATTGTGTACAAGTATGTATGTTTAAACTTCAAATTTGTTTCAATATATGCTGAAATATTAACAAAAAAATGGATTTTTTCTGTCAATGACAAGCATGTCATTTTCTGACAAATTTGTATATATGTATAGGCTGACATAAGAAAAATTGTGTACAAATATGTATGTATGTTCAGACTTCAAATTTCTTTCAATATGTCCTGAAATATTAACAAAAATTTGATTTTTTTATGTCGCTGACGAGTATGTCATTTTGTGACAAATAAACATTTGGCTTTACATTCTGTATCCACTGTAGAGGTAATGTGTTATGTAAACTTATAATAAATAAATCTTTTACTTTAATGTCATTCACTTTCTGTTGAAATTTTAATGAAAATGGAATTTTTCTGTCAATGACAAGTTTGTCATTTTGTGACAAATGTCTATATACATTGTATATGCAGACATAAGAAAAATTGTGCATAAATATGTATGTTTAGACTTCAAATTTGTTTCAATATGTCCTTAAGTATTAAACAAAATACTGGCATTTTTCTATCAATGACAAGTATGTCATTTTGTGACAAATTTGTATATATAGGCGGACATAAGAAAAATTGTGCTTAAATATATATGTTTAAACTTCAAATTTGTTTCAATATGTCCTGAAATATTAAACAGAATACTGGCATTTTCTGTCACTGACAAGTATGTCATTTTCTTACAAAATTGTATATATGTATAGGCAGACATAAGAAAAATTGTGCACAAATATGTATGTTTAGACTTCAAATTTGTTTCAATTTGTCCTGAAATATTAAACAAAATACTGAAATTTTTCTGTCAATGACAAGTATGTCATTTTCTGACAAATCTGTATATACGTACATATAGACATAAGAAAAATTGTGCATAAATGAGTATGTTTAGACCTCAAATTTCTTTCAATATGTCCTTAAATATTAAACAAAATACTGGCATTTTTCTGTCAATGACAAGTATGTCATTTTCTTACAAATTTTTATATATAGGCGGACATAAGAAAAATTGTGTACAAATGAGTATGTTTAAACTTCAAATTAGTTTTAATATGTACTGAAATAGATTTTATTCCTGTCGCTGACGAGTATGTCATTTTGTGACAAATTGTTATTTCAATGCAAAATAGCTGTTGTAATGGCTTTTAATTTTTTAGGTGTGACGAGTATGTCATTTTGTGACAAATAGTTATTTTAATGCAATATAGCTGTTGTAATGGCTTTTGATTTTTTAGGTATACGAAACCTGAAAAATATGGAATTAATGGCCATGACAAATTGTCATTTTGTGACATAAGAAACGTTTGGCTTTATATATTCTGTGTCCACTGTATAGTTATTGTGTTATGTAAACTTCTAATAAATAAATCTTTTACTTTGTCTATATAAAAAATGTTGTTGTTGTTGTTGTTTTCATACATACATATTTTCATTTTTAATATTTATTTTGTTTGTTGCTGAAAAGTGTATGTCCATAGTGGATTTAATAGAGTTGTTTTACTTTTCCTATTATTTATTCATTTTTACTCAGTTTTGCAGTCATGACAAAAGTTTTCATAGCCAAATAGAAGACAAAAAAAAATACAGAAAAATTCACAATCAAGTGAATATTTTCATGTAATTCAGCATTGTTTGTATGCAGGAATAAAATGTTTTTCGCTTCTTTATGGATTTTTATATTCCAGTTATAATAGATAATAAAACTGAAAACCATAACTCCTAGCGCGCTCTTGGATCGGAATGTTGGTGTAAAAAAAAAAAGAAATATGGAATCCTCCTTGTGGTAGATTTTTATCCTGTCATTCCTCTTTTTTTTTCTCTACCTACCAGCCAGCGCTTGTTATTTTATTTTATGATTCTGTTAACTGCCAGCACAAAAAGTTTCAAACAAAAAAAGTTACCAAAATACTATGTTGGATTATGCTTCAATATACATATGTATGTATATATGTATCTAGGCTTGCAAGTACAAAAGTAAAATTTCCATAAGAATACACAAATATTTGCCTGCAATTTTTTGGCATCCTACAATACGTGAACAATATATTGTTATTAAATGGCAGGCAATTTTTTTAATATTTAAACAGAATTTGCATTTAAATGCTTTGGAAACATTGCTTAGTTAGGCTTAAAAAAGAATATTGATGTAAAATACATTATAAAATTTCTTTAAATGACTTAAATGTCACATAAATGACAACAAAATTTCAATGACAATATCAGAATAATTTTATATTGTAGTTGTAAGGCTTTTTTTATTATTAGTTTCTATGAATATTTGCTTAATTAGCTTAAAATATACTTAAAAATCTAATGCTGAGGGTTTTAGTCAAAAATTGTCACTTTGATGACAAGAAAATTTAAATGACAAAATCTTTATAATTTTATATTGCAGTCGTCAGGCTTTTTATTATTAGTTTCTTTAAATATTTTCTTAATTAGCGTAAAATAAGCTTAAAAATTTTATGCTGAGAGTTTTAGTCAAAAATTGTCACTTTAGTGACAACAAAATTTAAATGACAAAATCTTAATAGTCAGATATTGTAATTGTAGTTCTTTTTATTATTAGTTTCTTTAAATATTTGTTTAATTTGTGTAAAATAAACCTAAAAATCTTGTGCTGAGGATTTTAGTCAAAAATTGTCACTTTGTTGACAACAAAATTTAAATGACAAAATCTTAATAATCTGATATTGTAGTTGTAGTTGTTTTTTATTATTAGTTCCTTTAAGTATTTGCTAATTAGCCTAAAATATACTTAAAAATCTTGTTCTGAGAGTTTTAGTCAAAAATTGTCACTTTGATGACAACAAAATATAAATGGCAAAATCGTAATAATTTTATATTGCAGTCGTCAGGCTTTTTATTATTAGTTTCTATGAATATTTGCTTAATTAGCTTAAAATATACTTAAAAATCTAATGCTGAGGGTTTTAGTCAAAAATTGTCACTTTGATGACAACAAAATTTAAATGACAAAATCCTAATAATCTGATATTGTAGTTGTAGTTTTTTTATTATTAGTTCATTTGAATATTTGCTTAATTTGCGTAAAATAAACCTAAAAATCTTGTCCTGAGGGTTTTAGTCAAAAATTGTCACTTTGATGACAACAAAATTTAAATGACAAAATCCTAATAATCTGATATTGTAGTTGTAGTTGTTTTTTTATTATTAGTTTCTTTAAAAATTTGCTTAATTGGCTTAAAATAAATCTAAAAATCTTGTGCTGAAGGTTTTAGTCAAAAGTTGTCACTTTGATGACAAGAAAATTTAAATGACAAAATCTTAATAATCTGATATTGTAGTTGTAGTTGTTTTTTATTATTAGTTCCTTGATATATTTGCTTAATTTACGTAGAATATAATTAAAAATCTTGTTCTCTGAGGGTTTTAGTCAAAAATTGTCACTTTAGTGACAACAAAATTTAAATGACAAAATATTAATAATCTGATATTGTAGTTGTAGTTGTTTTTTATTATTAGTTTCTTTAAATATTTGCTTAATTTGCGTAGAATATAATTAAAAGTCTTGTTCTTGAGAGTTCTAGACAAAAATTGTCACTTTGATGACAACAAAATTGAAATGACAAAATCATAATAATCTGATATTGTAGTTGTAGTTTTTTCTTATTATTAGTTCCTTTAAATATTTGCTTAATTTGCGTAGAATATAATTAAAAATCTTGTTCTTGAGGGTTTTTGTCAAAACTTGTCACTTTGATGACAACAAAATTTAAATGACAAAATCTTAATAGTCAGATATTGTAGTTGTAGTTCTTTTTATTATTAGTTCCTTTAAATATTTGCTTAATTAGCGTAAAATAAACCTAAAAATCTAATGATGAGAATTTTAGTCAAAAATTGTCACATAAATGACAACAAAATTTAAATGACATTCTCAGAATAATTTTATATTGTCGTCGTAAGGCTTTTTTATTATTAGTTCCTTTAAATATTTGCTTTATTTGCGTAGAATATAATTAAAAATCTTGTGCTGAGTGTTTTAGTCTAAAATTGTCACTTTGATGACAACAAAATTTAAATGACAAAATTGTAATAATTTTATATTGTAGTGGAAAGGTTTTTTATTATTAGGTTTTTATTATTATTCCTAGCCTAGAATATACTTAAAAATCTTGTGCTGAGGATTTTAGTCAAAAATTGTCACTTTAGTGACAACAAAATTTAAATGACAAAATCATAATAATCTGGTATTGTAGTTGTAGTTGTTTTTCATTATTAGTTCCTTTAAATACTTCCTTAATTTACGTAGAATATAATTAAAAATCTTGTTCTTGAGAGTTTTGGTCAAAAATTGTCACTTTAGTGACAACAAAATTTAAATGACAAAATATTAATAGTCAGATATTGTAATTGTAGTTCTTTTAACTATTAGTTTCTTTAAATATTTGCTTAATTTGCCTAGAATATAATTAAAAATTTAATGCTAGGAGTTTTAGTCAAAAATTGTCACTTTGATGACAAGAAAATTTAAATGACAAAATCTTAATAATCTGATATTGTAGTTTTAGTTTTTTTTATTATTAGTTTCTTTAAATATTTGCTTAATTTGCGTAGAATATAATTAAAAATTTTGTTCTTGAGAGTTTTAGTCAAAAATTGTCACTTTAGTGACAACAAAATTTAGATGTTAAAAGGCAAAATATTCAATTTGAGACGAAAAACGGAATGGAATAGGAAAATGTTAATATAGGTAACTTCTATACAAAGTGACAAGCTTGTCACTTGTCATTATTTTTGAAAAAATTGTTTCTTTCAAAGAATTTTTCTTAATTTCTGTAAAAATTTTATTTTTTTTTAAATTTTTTTTGCTTTTATTGTAAAAATTACTATGTAAGCTACTTTGTATTGCTGCTGTATTATTATGGCACTTGTTTTTATAGCCATATTATTAAACAGTTTATGTAAAACCAATATATTGTTATGTTAATAACAATACTCGTATAAATCGTATCTATTTTTATTGAGTTTGGTTGGTTTTAAATGCTGTGATTATAATAAGCCTTTAGTTAGTTGCCGCCATATGTTGTTGTTGTATTGTAAATTGATAATCCCAAATAGCTTTTTAGTTGGTTACACATTCATACGCGTACGTACATATTTAATAGCAATTGCAAATATCTTCTAGTGACACCAATCGAAAGTTTTCCACATGGCTACAGCTGTAGACCCCACCAGTTTAATTGTATCAACTTCAACCAGCATGCATTTTGCTATTGTGGGCTTTTATTTTTACGTTACACTATGGAATTACGGCTAAATCGATATCAATATTTGAATTTCCTATAATACGTATTGAAATAATTAAATATACGACACAAATATAACAATAGGGGCTACTTTACATATGTACATACAATGCATATGTACATGGAAATAATCAACGAAATGCGGTCAAAATAAAATTCATTTTCTCTGGTCTCTAGTAAACAAATCCCCGTTTACAATTTTGTTTTCAAATAATATTTAATTTATTTTAATATTACAATTAGAAACAGTAAAATACAACAATTTGCTTTTTAGCATGAACAATTGTCATTAAGATGTCACATTATGTCATCAAAAAGTGACAATTTTTATGTGCTATTCATCAGAAGTTTCATTCTAGATTATGACATCTAAGCGTCACTATGTCATCGAATAGTTCCACTTTTTAACTGCTATTCGATAGAAGCTTCATTCTATTTGGTCCGCCATCTAACGTTTTTTTTTTCCAAACTAGTGCTTATTTCGTGAATGGTAACACTTAGCTCATGGTCTGATTTGACAGATAATTAGTTTTTTCCTTCCGCTGAACGAATATGGTTGCGTATACGCTTGAACAACGCTGGGAAATATTGCGACATTTCCTTGAAAATCATGGTAATGTTGCAGAATGTGTGCGAAAATTGCGTACGGATTTTGGAAGAAGAGAAGCACAAGAGAAACTAGGTCGTAATCCTGATTCAAGGGTTGTAATGCCCAATTATGTATGTATGTATGAAGCACCGTCATGCACCGCATGTTCGTTATCTTGTGGAAAAAACGTGAAAGAAACTGGCATCCTCATCGATAAACCAAAGCGTGAAAAGCCAAAAACAGTGCGTACACCCGAGAATATTGCTGCTGTGGCAGAAAGTGTGCGTGAAGCGCCATCAACATCAATTCAACGTCGTTCTCAACAATTGAACATTTCGGAGACATCATTGAGACGAATTTTGCATAAAGACCTTGGTATGACGCCATACAAAGTCCAATTGGTTCAGGAGTTGAAGCCAATTGACCATCCAATGCGTTTTCGCTTCGCTAAGTGGGCCTGCGATCGAAGAAGAAAACGATTTTGGCATAAAAAAAAATCATCTTTTCAGATGAAGCTCATTTTGATCTTGGCGGGTATGTAAACAAGCAAAATTGTCGCATTTTGGGCACAGAAAACCCGCACGCATACATTGAAAAGCCGACGCACCCTAAACGAGTCACTGTTTGCTGCGGATTTTGGTCCAGAGGCATAATTGGGACATTTGTCTTCGAAAATGAGCAAGGACTGGCCGTTACAGTCAATGGCGATCGTTATCGGGCCATGTTGAACGAATCTTTGTTCACAAAAATTGAAGAGGAGGAGGATATTGGCAACATTTGGTTTCAACAGGACGGCGCTACGTGCCACACAGCCGAAGCTGCACTCGATGTTTTGCGCTCTGTTTCTGAAGATCGCATTATCAGCCGCAGAGCTGATGTCGTTTGGCCCACCTCGGAGCTGCGATTTGACACCGTTGGACAATTATTTGTGGGGTGACGTCAAAGATAAGTGTTACGCCGACAAACCAGAGACAATTGACGCTTTAAAGGACAAATATTCGTGAAGCCATTGGTGAAATACAGCTGCACACAATCGATAATGTGCTTAAAAATTGGACCGATCGTGTAGGCTACTGCATGGCCAGCCGAGGCAGCCATTTGAATGAAATTATTTGCCATTATTAATCGGAAGGATTGTACTTTCAAAATAAAAAAAGAAATTTGAGAAAATATTCAGTAGTTTTTTTTTAAGCATTTTCAAAAAAAAAGTTATTTGGCGGACCCTTTAGATAATTTTGAACTAAGTGTAATGAAAGTGACATAAAAATGACATCAAAAAATTAAATTTTTTAGAGTTAATGAAATATTTTTTATATCTTTAAGAGGTTTAGGCTTCGCTATATTAAATTGGAATATCATTTTGGTTAACGTGTAAAACTTTGTCATCCGAGTGACATAAAAATGACATCAAAATATTTATAATTTTTCCTTAAGTTTTAAGCATTCAATATTTCTCTGCTATTCGACAGAAGTTACATTCTAGATAATTTTGAACTAAGTGTCATGAAAGTGACATAAAAATGACATCAAAAAATTAAATTTTTTAGGGGATAATGGAATTCTTGTATATCTTTAAGAGGTTTAGGATTCGCTATATTAAATTGGAATGTCATTTTGCTTAAAGTTTAAAACTTTGTCATCCGAGTGACATAAAAATGACATCAAAATATTTATAATTTTTCCTTCAATATAAAGCATCACCATACTTTCTGATAACCAGGCGGCTATCAGGGCTCTGAGTTCTAATGTGATGAACTCCAAGACGGTGTACGGCTGTCGCAGATATCTCGACGAGATAGCGGAACGATATGATATCCATATCGTATGGGTACCGGGGCACAGTGCTATTCCGGGTAACTGCAGAGCTGATGAACTTGCCAGGCGGGGCACGACCATCGAACTCTCCGATGAGTTCTCGAATCTGGGCATACCTGCTGAGTACCTGCAAGCTCATAATTGATAATGCGGTCGTCGCTTCCGTCAACGACAGGTGGGTGGCCTCGGACACGGGTTGAACGTCTCGTAAAATCTGGCCAAGGCTGGATGAGGGGCGCACAATGAGTCTGCTTAAACTCCAAAGAGGCGCGCTCAGTGTAAGTGTCAATGTCATTACGGGGCATTGCATATTATGCGAGGCTCATTAGTCTTGCACACGTTGCTAACGACTTCTGCAGAAGCTGCAGAGATGAGGAAGAAGAGAAGACTGTCCCTCATCTGCTGGGTATATGCCCGGCTCTTTGCCAAAGCAGAAGGAAGTACTTGGGTACTTACTACATGGATGATCTGGAGGAACTGTCAAAGATTGACATTGGCAGCCTGAATCGCTTCATCAGGAGCTCCGTATGGTTTTGAGACTAGGGGATAACGGATGATTGTAGTAGCACAATGGGCCCAATGCGGCCTAAGTGAGTCCATCCAATAATTTTTTTTGGATGGGCAGCCACCTCTACCTACCTGCCTACCTTCAATTTAAAGCATTTAATATCTCTCTGCCGTTAAAGCTTTTATAAATCTTTATAATTCGATTTTCTATTAAAAATTGAGTCGTTGTCATGTAAATGACATAAAAAATGTACATTTTGTCATACAAATTATCCTTAATTACACAATAAGAGGATAGTATTACCAGGGAAGAATTTTTTATTATTATTAATGCTGTTGAGTTCATATAAGAGAAGAGTATTACCAGGGAGGGATTTCTTATTATTATTAATGCTGTTGAGTCTCCATATGTAGGGACATACTTCTGTCACTGTCATAAAGTGACATATTTGTTATTATTTATTTGATTTTATGTAGAAAAATTAAATAAAATTGATGTAAAATTTAATTTATTTCATTTTCTGTTGAAATTTTAATGAAAATGTGATTTTTTTGTCGATGACAAGTATGTCATTTTGTGACAAATTTCTATATAGTATATATGCAGACATAAGGAAAATTGTGTACAAATACATATGTATGTTTAGACTTAAAATTTGTTTCAATATGTGCTGAAATGGTTTTTTTCCTGTCGGTGACGAGTATGTCACTTTGTGACAAAATTTGATTTTATGCGGAAAAACTCAATTAAAGTGATGTAAAATTTAATTTCTTTCACTTTCTGTTGAAATTTTATTGAAAATGCAATTTTTCTGTCGATGACAAGTATGTCACTTTGTGACAAATGTCTATATACATATATGCAGACATAAGAAAAATTGTGTACAAATATGTGTGTATGTTTAGACTTCAAATTTCTTTCTGAAATATTAAACAAAATACTGGCATATTTCTGTCAATGACAAGTATGTCATTTTGTGACAAATTTCTATATAGTATATATGCAGACATAAGAAAAATTGTGTACAAATACAGATGTTTATGTTGTTATGATGTTTATGATGTTATGTTTAGACTTGAAATTTGTTTCAATATGTCCTTAAATATTAAACAAAATACTGACATATTTCTGTCAATGACAAGTATGTCATTTTGTGAAAATTTTTATATATAGGCGGACATAAGAAAAATTGTGCACAAATATGTTTGCTTAGGCTTAAAATTTATTTTAGTATGTCCTTAAATATTAAACAAAATACTGGCATATTTCTGTCAATGACAAGTATGTCATTTTGTGACAAATTTTTATATATAGGCTGATATAAGAAAAATTGTCTACAAATATGTATGTTTAGACTTCAAATTCAAATTTGTTTCAATATGTGCTGAAATGGATTTTTTTCCTGTCGGTGACAAGTATGTCAATTTGTGACAAATTGTTATTTTAATGCAAAATTGATGTTGTAATGGCTTTTGAAAAAAATATAAAATTTGGGTACCATGACAAATTGTCATTTTGTGACGTAAGAAACATCTGGCTTTACATTTTGTGTCCAATGTAGAGTTATTATGTTATGTGACATATTTGTCATTATTTATGCAGATTATTCTTTATTGTTGAAATTATTATTAAAATAAAGGTTTTTATTGTTACCACAGATTAATTTATGCATTTAGCATAACATTATTCTTTGTCACATGGTGACATAATTGTCATTTGTTAAATTTTTTTTAATGTTATGGAGTTTTTTTTTTATAAAAAAAAATTATTTTTCTTTAAATTGCACTTTTCTGTGTGCTAACAAGTCTATACATTTTCTTAAAATACTCATAAAATGTCTGTCTGTCTGTCTCTCTCTCTGTTGGTTTTTGTCTGAAAAATTTTAATTGTGTCTCGCTTTTCAAACTTGTCAAACCATTAATAATAATTATCCAGTGTATCTACATATCTCTAGCAACTATAGACCAATTTAATATAAAAATAAAAATAATAAAAGATTTGAATGCGGCATAAGGAAAAAAACAACAACAACAACAACAACTACAAACTACTTTGTGTGTCAATTATGTGGTAATGCTGTCTGCATTATTTTACAGTGTGTGAACATAATAATGGGCCCTTGTCATGACAGCCAGCCAGTCAGCTAGTCAGCCAACCAACCAACCAACTAGGCAATCTCAACAAAAGGCAAAATGAGATGAAATGACAAACAGTTTTACAACAATACCATGAAAACTATACAGACAGAGAGACAGACACAGGCAGGCATACAAACGGTTATACAAAGTAATCATAGCCAAAGGCAAATAGTCTAATAACTGTGTGATCATAATAATCTATGCTTTGTAGTTGCAAGTGAATAGTCTGAATATATAGTTTTTTACTCTGTGGCACGATAATGAACAGCAAAATTTAAAAAAAAAAATTTTTTTTCTTGGTTCTAACAAAACATTTAAAATTTTTTGATTAAAAATAACAAAATTCGTATAAAAAAAAGTACTTTTTTTAACGCTTCGCTTACAAATTACAGCAGCTTATAGAAAAATAATAGCAATACCCTCTGCTAGATTATTACACAGTGATTAATTAAGTGATGCATTAAATTTAATCTTTTTAAATTTTAAAAAATTAATTTTAAATTTTCCCTAAAAAAAAGTACCTCCCAGGAAATATTACAATCTCTTTAGCCCATGCATTTTAGAAAACAATATTGTAAAGATTGTTTTAAATTCTTACATTATATAAAAAATCAAAATATTCCCTTCTTAGGCCTCTTTGTAAGGTTTTAAAGCAAAAAAGTACTCATTTGGTACTTTTTTTGAGGTCCTTTTCCTCATAAACAGGTCTGAGTTAGAAGAAAACTAATGAGAGTTTTATGTTACTTATAAAGTCACTTAGTAGATAAAATGTCAACCTTGTCACTATTCCCTTCTTAGGCCTCTTTGTAATGTTCTAAAGCAAAAAAGTACCCATTTGGTACCTTTTTTGAGGTACTTTTCCCTATAAACAGCTCTGCGTTAGAAGAAAGCTAATAAAATTGTTAAGTTACTTAAAAAGTCACTTAAAAGTTGATTAAACCATAACAAAAGTAGATAGAATGACAAGCTTGTCACTAGATGACAATGACAGAAGCTGAACATAAGTGTAAATTATACCAAGGTTTCCTTAAAAAAAATCTTTTTCGAACAAAATTGATCACGCTTTCCATTATATTATAAAGGGTGTTTTTTATAGAGGTATAGAACTTTAAGTTGCAATAAAACAACGATGGATTATTCGATTGACATGAATTTTATTTATCCGAAAGATAATCTTGTGGCATTACATTTTAAATATGATTGGCGCGGATGTAGTCCAATCGCGACGTCCAATTTTCGATGACTTTTTCCAACATTTGTGGCCGTATATCGGCAATAATACGACGAATGTTGTCTTCCAAATGGTCAAGCGTTTGTGGCTTTACCGCATAGACCAATGACTTTACATAGCCCCACAGAAAGTAGTCTAGCGGTGTTAAATCACACGATCTTGGAGGCCAATTCACAGGTCCAAAACTTGAAATTAGGCGGTCACCAAACGTGTCTTTCAATAAATCTATTGTGGCACGAGCTGTGTGACATGTTGCGCCGTCTGGTTGAAACCACATCTCCTGGAGACATCATGGTTATTCAATTCAGGAATGAAAAAGTTAGTAATCATGGCTCCTAACCGATCACCATTGATTGTAACGTTCTGGCCACCATCGTTTTTGAAAAAGTACGGACCAATGATTCCACCAGCCCATAAAGCGCAACAAACAGTCAGTTTTTCTGGATGTAACGGTGTTTCCACATACACTTGAGGATTACCTTCACTCCAAATGCGGCAGTTTTGTTTGTTGTCGTAGCCATTGAACCAGAAGTGCGCTTCATCGCTAAACAAAATTCGCTTATGAAAATCGGGAACAACGGTAATCTCGTTTTGGGCCCATTCGACGAATCTACGCCTTACTTGATGATCGTTTGGCTTCAAATCTTGCACGAGTTGGATTTTGTAAGCACGCAAACCAAAATCCTTCCGCAAAATCTTCCATAAAGTGGATGGACACAGATCAAATTCCTGTGCTCGATGGCGGATGGACTCATTCGGGTCTTCCTCAATGCTACGCTCTACAGCAGCAATAGCTTCTTCTGTACGCACCGTACAGCGTCTCTGGGGATGCGAGTTATCAATAAGAGTAAACGTGGTACGCAAACGTGCCATGGTTAATCGAATTAACTGCTCGGATGGACGATTTTGCGATACATTTTCCGCACAAAACCATTATTTTCGAAATAAAATTGCACTGATTGCAAGCGTTGTTCAGGCGTGAGTCTATTTATGATGAATTGCCAAACCAAACTGAGAATAAATCACTTGACAGCTGTTAAATCGGTCGCCATCTTGAAAAATAATGCCAACTTAAAGTTCTATAACTCTATAAAAAAAAACACCCTTTACAATATTTTGATATTAAATGACAACATTGTCACTTTCTGACAATTATAAAAACGAACACCAATAAGCTAAACGGTATTTAAAAGATAGTTGTTTAATAGGCATATTTTTGCATATTATAATGACAATTTGTTTAATTAATGACAAATATGTCACTTGATGACAATGACAAATTCTGAATTTAAATCTAAATTATAGAAAGTTGTTGATAAAAAATCTTTGCCGAATACTGATCACGCTTTCCAGTATGTAAAGCAATACTTTTGATATTAAATGACAACATTGTCACTTTCTGACAATTATAAAAACGAATACCAATAAGCTAAACGGCATTTAAAAGATCGTTGTTTAATAATAAATAGTACGCATGTTTTACATATTTTATTAAAAAATATTTTTAATTAATGATAAATATGTCACTTGATGACAATGACAAAAAGTTTTCTGGTCCTTAATACATTATTTTTCCTAACAATATTAATTCACATCTTAACTATTTCAATGGCAATTTGTTTATTAAATTTTTTTTTTTTTAATAATGACAAATATGTCACTTGATGACAATGACAAAAAGTTTTCTAGTCCTTAATACATTCTTTTCCTAACAATATTAATCACGTCTTTACTACTTCAATGAGAATTTGTTTATCAAAACAATTTATATAATGAATAACAAGTATGTCACTTTATGACAATGACAAAACGTTATTAATTTAAGAAATATGCTATTTAGTTGAAAGATTTTTTAATATGAACTGAAACTTGAATTTGTATTAAGAAATAGGATAAATTTTATTACAAATTTTAATTTGGGGCTTCTATATGTATATATAAGGGTGTGCTATTTAGTTGAACATGGCTTTTTAGTAGTTTTTCACCTTCTTATTGTCAAAATTGTATTAGGTGATGAAAATTGTCTGTTAAATCTTAGTTAATCATTATTACAAGGGTGTGCTATTTAATTGGTACAGGCTGTTTGAATGTTTTTTTTTTGTTTATTTAATATTTGGCTTAAAGCTTTTGTTTCTATTAAGAAATACAAATCATTTGGAAGATAATCCAATTTTTTAGGTTGATGTTTAAGGGTGTGCTATTTAGTTGAACAAAGCTGTTCAAAAAAATTTGTTTTCTCTTAAAATTTTTTTTATAATTTCAAGGAATTTTTAATGAGTTTAGAATGCTTCTTAGCACTTGAAATATGATCATATTTTTTGTGGGGGTCTTAACAATTAAGTTGTAAAAATATTTATGCTCGGAATTTAGGAAATAATCGTAAATTTTTACGTACATTTTTTATGTTTTTTTGTTGTTGTTTCATAAAGAAAAACCAATAAAATTGTAATAAGCTGGGTGGCATTTGTTTGACTGCTTGCTGCTGACGCTGTAACGAGAAAAATTGTGGATTCAAGACCAGAAAAAGGCGTAGTTTTTCCAGCGGTTTTGGAAAACTTTAATAAAAATTGTTTCTTTCAAGTACTGGGATTTAAAGGGGCGTGTTTAATGTTTTTTTTTTAATGTTTTATGTTGCCACTAAAACTCGTTACCATGTAGCAGCTATAAAAAGGAAAATATTGTGCCAAAGCCTGTTGATGTTGGTGGCATCATAAACATGCCACAACAACAAGATTTTTCTTGCCACATATGCTTTTTTATGAGAATTTTTCTGTTGTTGTTTTTGTTTCATAAGAAAACTCTGCTGTTAAAAACAATATTTAGAAACATTTTTGTTGCTTTAGTTTTGAATTTTTTAAAACAATATTTACTCACCAGCACCACCCAGCCCAGCACCAGCCAGCACCGCTAACGAAACCAAGAAAAACTTCTTATTTTTCGTTGGTTTTTTTCTCTGTATTTTTCGTGGTTTCTTAGGAAGAGAAAATAATTTTTTTTTTGGGTTTTTATTCTTTCCTTGCTGTTGAAAGTTCAACAAAATTTAATGCCAAATTTATTATTTTTGTACGCCTCATCCCACCTCCTTCCTATCACCCTTTTATTGCTCCCTCCCCCCTATTTTAGTCATCGTATAAATTTTCATTATTTTTAATATTAAAACGTTTAAAAACAATTTTTTTGAAAATTTATTTCCGCTGCTCACATGGCTTTTCGCATCGCATCGCATCTCTCCTCTTCTCCTGCTGGCTGGCTGGCTGTATTAGTCTTTAGAGAACAATTAGAGTGGAAAAATGATGTTTTTTTTTCTGTGTTATTGCTAATGCTTAAAAAACAATATTTTTTCTCTCTATTTTTACGTTTTTAAATACATTTTAAATGTTTTCTGTCTGTTTAATTTGCCGCTGACTCAATGTTTACAAAAAAAAAAAAAAATTAAATCGGCAATCAGCAGTAGAGTATTGCCTAACAGCAGGAGTAATTAAAAATCGTTTTTTGATAAAAAAAAAAAAAATTAGAAATTAGAAATGAATTTACCCTCAAACAGGGCATAAATCAATGGAAAACAGATTTGCTTTCAATTTAGAAATAATGTTTTGTAGGAAAATTACAAAAAAAAAAAAAAATAATAGTACCACAAAAAGTACCAAAAAAATTTATTTTTTCTGTTTCAAAAACACAAATTTTTAATTTAGAAACTATTTAAACGAAGAAAAATAGAACAACAAAAAGTACCAAACGAATTACTAAAAAAGTACCAATTTTTTTTTTACTTTTGTCCCCATTTCAAAAAATATCATGAAGTTACCCCCAAAAAAAAAAAAATAACAAATTCTTAATTTAGGGAAAATTTGAAGAAAGAAAAATAGAACAACAAAAAGTACGAGAAAAAGTACCCAAAAAATACCAAAAGAGATCATGAAGTTACCACCCAAAAAATAAAAAATTCTTAATTTAGGGAAAATTAGTAGAAAGAAAAATTCCTAATTTACGGAAAATTACCAGAAAGAAAAAATAGAACAACAAAAAGTGCCAAAAAAAAAAAGAAGTACTTAAAAAGTACCAAAAAAAAAATTAATTTTTCTGTTAGTTTTGTTCCTATTTCAAAAAACATCATTAAGTGGCCCCCCTAAAAAATAACAAATGCCTAATTTAGGGAAAATTAGAAGAAAGAAAAATAGAACAATAGAAAGTACCAAAAAAAAAAAGTACTAAAGTACCAAAAAAAAAATCGATTTTTTCTGTTAGTTTTGTTCCTATTTCAAAAAAGATCATAAATTTACCCCAAAAAAATAAATACAGTCACAGCTCGGTATAACGAACGATATATTGTCAGGTCCTTTCGTTATAGTAAAAAATTCGTTATATAGCAAAGTTTTTTTTTTACAAAATTTTATTAAAAAAAGAAAGGAACATTTAACTCATTTTATTAAAAATATATAGATATGCCCTTAAAATAACGTTTGATAATCAATAAGTGAGTAAAAGTGTTAAAAATTATTTAAGTTTGTGGAAAAAAATCATTTATAGACGCTTGTTTAGAAGTAACTTGAAGACTCATTTGAAGAGCTTCTTTCTGCATTTCTTGAAGTGCTAATTGTTTTGAAATATTAATATTATTTTGGGTACCCCATTGTATACATTTAGCAAAACATTTTATTACTTCAGGATGATTTATTTTATTTTTATTTTATTAGAAAATTGGTCAACAATTTCAATATTTTCCTTATTTTCGTCATCTCCATTAAAAGTAATGTCATTCAAGTCTCCATTGTTGCAAAACATTAAGGCAAGGATTTAAATTTGCTTACATTTGGAAAAATTGTACTTAGTAGTCTGTCTCCACTGAACTTCATCCCCTTGAAAAAGTTTAGGACGAGATCCCCCCGTCCTTATCATCAAACTCAAAATTTTTCAAAAATAGAATTTTTTTTTCCAACATTTAGATAATGCTTCCTCCTTAACATTGTTCCAGGCGAGACTAATCATATAGGACGCATCATAAAGAGAAAGACTTTTTAAAAAATTTGTGATGTCACCTGTTTCAGATGCCACTATTTTTGAAAGGAGGCTATTTCTGTAGTGTAATTTGAATAAGCGAATGGCGTTTTGGTCCATTGGCTGGATAAGACGAGTCACGTTTCGTGGCATGTACATTGACCAAATTTTCCCATCTTCTGTATTTTTTACGAGTTCCTCTGCTGGAGGATGACTTGAAGCATTGTGCAGTATCAGCAAAGCCTTCATTAGCAAATTTCAATCAAAAGCACTATGTGTTTGCATACAATGAAAATCAACGGTACTTTAACAAACATTTTTTGTGTTCTCTTTTGTAACATTCTTTTTGTTTTTACCATTTTTTAAATCGTTCGTAATACTGAGCTTGAAAATTATAAAACATTCGTTATGTAAGGTAGTCAATGTAAGAAATTTACTCATTCGTTATACCTCGAATTCGTTAAAGTGAGTATTTGTTATACCGGGCTTTGACTGTAATTCTTACTTTAGGGAAAATTAAAGGAAAAAATAGAACAGAAAGTACGAAAAAAATACTAAAAAAAAGTACAAAAAAAAAATACCAAAAGAGATCATGAAGTTACGCTCCAAAAAATAACATACATACATACATAATTGGCCATTACAACCCTTCAGTCAGGATTACGGCCTAGCTTCTCACACCACTCATGTTGTGTGCGTTAATTTTATACGTGAGTGGCGGGACCTACAGTTTAACGTCGACTCCGAACGACAGATTTTTGAGAAACTTTTCATGGCAATTTTATTTACTCTCAGAGTTTTTGCCAGAAATCTGCTGAGAGGAAGTCGCCGAAGAAATATTTTTTTTTTTTTTTTTTCATATTTCATTTTTGATGTCTGACCTGGGGCTCGAACCCGGGCTTTTCGATTAGTAAGCCAACACACTACCTACTACACCACGGCGACTTCAAAAAATAACAAATACCTAATTTAGGGAAAATTAGAAGAAAGAAAAATTCCTAATTTTGGGAAAATTAGAAGAAAGAAAAATAGACCAACAAAAAGTACCAAAAAATAGTACTAAAAAGTACAAAAAGTAGTACTGCAAACTATCAAACAAAAATTATTTTTATCTGTTAGTTTTGTTCCTATTTTATTTTTAAAATTCTTACTTTAGGGAAAAAAGGAAAAAATTGAACAAAAAGTACGAAAAAAAATACCAAAAAAAGTACGAAAAAAAACCAAAAAAGTACCCAAAAAATACAAAAAAAAAATACCTGGTCCTAATTATGTTAGAATTAAATAGGCGACTGTCTGAAGTAAGTAATACTAAGTTAATGTCAAGTATCCTCTTTGTGTTAAAATACTTGGTTCGTGTATTGGGTTTTCAAATTTAAATTTAACTTCACACACAGATGTCCAAAAAAAGCGGTTATCATACGGCCACAAAGCTCAAAACGTCAATTTATTCTAGGTTTTCTTTACTTACCTACTTAACTTACTTTATTAGTTATTGCAACCCTTTTAGTCTGGATTACAATCTAGCTTCTCACACCACTAATATTGTGTGTGTTAATTTTATCCATTAGAGGCGGGAGACCCATAGTTTAGAGTCGTCCCTCATTTAAGGACGTCAGATTATTGGGAAACATTTCATGTCAGAATCTTCGTCAGAAGGACTGCTGAGGGAGGAGTTGCCTAACTACATATTTTTCTGCAATTCGTTCGATTGAGATATCTATTACTGGGGTTCGAACAGTAACACATTACCTACTAGACTACGGCGGTAAAGTTCAATGCAATTAGAACTCAAGCTGGACTATGGTTGATGTGCCGCAATTCTGAGAATTTTTTATTCAAGATTTTTTAATAGTTTTTAAGAAAATAATTTTCTTCAAAGAAAAACTAAGAATATTTTGACACTTGGCTGACATTTGATGCACAAACAAACAAACAAACATCAACGTCTGACACACAATCACTAGCTGTGGCTGTGGCCGTGTGGCACATTTATTTCAGAACTAAAGTCGGCGTGTCAGAATGAAGAGCAAATTCTTAAAAGGCAATAATTGCGAAGAGGAGAGTATCTTAAAAGCCTGTACAAAGAAGAAAACTAAAAAAAATTTTTGAACGAAAGGAGTATGTCGTAATACTTTTTGAAATTTGAAAATTGAAAATGAATTTTTCTTTTTTTTTTTTCGTTTGAATTTTTCATCAATTTCCATTTGAAACAATAATCATGTGTGTGTATGCTTGTCTAAAATATGTCAGTTTTTTCATGATTTGTGCTAAATTTTAAAATTTTTTTTCATTTTCTTAAAATTATTTTTTTGGAAATAGAAAATAAAGATCTTAAGCTTGAGTGTCATGTTAAATGACAGAAAACATGGTGAATGTTTTTTTCTATTTATTTTAGATTTTTTCTCTTTTATTTGGATTTCTTTTAATTTTTGAATTTATTTTTAAATATTTGCTGTTTTGCTTAGAAATATGTGACATTGGCAACAAATTTGACAACATTTTATAGAATTTTGACGGCAGGGGAAAGTAAAAAGGGTGTTTGCGGACCAACTTTTTTTTTTTTTGAAAATGCTTTAAAAAAACCTACTGAATATTTTCTCAAATTTCTTTTTTTTATTATTTGAAAGTACAATCCTTCCGGTTAATAATGGAAAATAATTTCATTCAAATGGCTGCCTCGGCTGCTCCATGTAGTAGTCTACACGATCGGTCCAATTTTTAAGCACATTATCGATTGTGTGTAGCTGTATTTCACTAATGGCTTCACGAATATTGTCCTTTAAAGCGTCAATTGTCTCTGGCTTGTCGGCGTAACACTTATCTTTAACGTCACCCCACAAATAATAGTCCAACGGTGTCAAATCACAGCTCCGAGGTGGGCCAAATGACATCAGCTCTGCGGCTGATAAGGCGATCTTCAAAAACAGGGCGCAAAACATCGAGTGTAGCTTCGGCTGTGTGGCACGTAGCGCCATCCTGTTGAAACCAAATGTTGCCAATATCCTCCTCCTCTTCAATTTTTGTGAACAAAAATTCGTTGAACATGGCCCGATAACGATCGCCATTGACTGTAACGGCCACTCCTAGCTCATTTTCGAAGAAAAAAAATGGCCCAATTATGCCTCTGGACTAAAATCCGCACCAAACAGTGACTCGTTTTGGGTGCGTCGGCTTTTCAATGTCTGCGTGCGGGTTTTTTGTGCCCCAAATGCGACAATTTTGCTTGTTTACATACCCGCCAAGATCAAAGTGAGCTTCATCTGAAAAGATGATTTTTTTTTCCAAAATCGGCATCTTCTGTAAGTCGATCGCTGGCCCACTTAGCGAAGCGAAAACGCATTGGATGGTCAATTGGCTTCGACTCCTGAACCAATTGGACTTTGTATGGCGTCATGCCAAGGTCTTTATGCAAAATTCGTCTCAATGATGTCTCCGAAATGCTCAATTGTTGAGAACGACGGTGAATGTTGATAATGATGGCGCTTCACGCACAGTTTCTTGCACAGCAGCAATATTCTCGGGTGTACGCACTGTTTTTGGCTTTTCACGCTTTGGTTTATCGATGAGGATGCCAGTTTCTTTCACTTTTTTTTCACAAGATAACGAACATACGGTGCATGACGGTGCTTCTCTTCTTCCAAAATCTCTCTTTCCAAAATAAAAAAAAAAAAACGTTAGATGGCGGACCCGATAGCATTCAGTCGTCATCGCATGAAATGTTATAAGCAACACAAGCTTTTGTCAACCTACCAGATTTCAATTTATGTGGGTCAGTTGTGCGGACTGCCTGTAATGTGAGAAGTCGCCGTAGTCTAGTAGACATGAGTCCATGATTCAAACCTCAGCCTAGACATTTCAAACTAAACTAAATAACTAAATTACGAAAAAAAAAATGTTTCTTTCTGCTACTTTCACTCAGCTGCCCTGCTGGCAAAAACTCGTAAGGCTAAATACAATTGGCTCAGTGAGTTGAAGGCATTAACGGCTATAAAGATTATTGCCAAAGTCACCGAGTACATGACATGTCATTGAGAGTTAGTTTACCGGCAGTAGGATTCATAGAAAATGAAATGAAATTGCTTATCGCACTATGCCCCGGTACTAGCAATGGAGAATTTAATCCACTACGGAGCAATCAGTAATGAAGGAAATGCTCAAGGTTATACCATAGATTTTACACGGTTCGCTTTTTACTATGTACCACTCCACTGCTAATATTATGTTTTTGCTTTTCTGCATTGAATTTCAGTCTGGCAACTTCCAGAACTTGTTCGGTTGGTTTGTTATTGTTATTCTTTACATTTCTACCATTTTAGATCTTTCTGTAAAGCTCTGGTTGTCATTTTCACTACCTTTACGCCTTCCGAATGTACCCGGCAACTGTGTTATGCTCTGGAAATCTACTGTAGTCCTATCTAAAATCAGGCCAGCCCATATGAGAGGATCTGTACAGATGATGTAAATTGATTCGTTTGAAGCCATCATCTCCCAAAATAAGCAGGGTATTACCACTCTCGCAGGGTGCAACTTGAGTCTGGTCTGCCTATACACAAATTCGCCGATGAAATCCTCAGTGCTGTGATTTTCAGTTGAGATATTAGTCCCTCTAACCCCTATGGTATATGCATGGTCCACAGAGTAGGACATATTTTGATTCACTTTGCGATAGGTTCATGCTCATTCGCCATTAGTCCACCTAACTTGTCCTTAGAGATAGTTTACAGAGTCTTTTGTATTATACCATGGCGGAAAACCAATGAATTTATTCGCCTGATTTAGCTTCTCCTCAATTTTCCTTCGTTTTGCGATTGGTTCATGTACATTCGCCATTAGTTCCCTTAGCTTGTCCCCGAGAGATAGTTTATAGGGTCTATTGTGCTTTACCATGACGAAAACCAATGAATTTATTCGCCTGATTTAGCTGCTCCTCATAAATTTCTGCTTCCGAATTTGAGAGATTGGCTCTGGCTCCTTGATAATATTGTTACATTTTTTACATTTTAAAAACTTTTAAAATATGAGCTCGTAGATTGAAATCAAATAAAAATAAATTTGTGTTTATTTTTAAATAAAATTCTTTATTATTTGCACAATTCTGTGGAGCCACTGTTTACAACTTGATGTAAACAACAACAATTGCTTTTCTTTGTTATTCCTCTGTTTATAACCTTTGCATAAACAATAACAATTACTAGACAATTATTCGACAAATCGTTGTAACGGAGATCTTCAAACCGCGATTATTCTCGTCAAGCACATCGCATCCTCACACAAGACTGACTGAACTTTTACTGAATCGTTGCCTGCTTTGCCTTGCCTTTTTTATGGCAGGGTAAACAGTCTGATGACAAGTCACCATGGTCTAGTAGGTAGTATGTTGGCTTATTAGACGAAAAGCCAGGGTTCGAGCCCCAGGCCAGACATCAAGACAAAATACAAAAAGTATTTCTTCGGCGACTTCCTCTCAGCAGATTTCTGGCAAAAACTCTGAGAATAAATAAAATTGCCATGAAAAAGTTTCTCAAAAATCTGTCGTTCGGAGTCGACTGTAAACTGTATGTCCCACCACTCATGTATAAAATTAACACACACAACATAAGTGGTGTGAGAAACTAGTACGTAATCCTGACTGAAGGGTTGTAATGACTAATTATGTATGTATGTATGTAAATAGTCTGATGAATGTTCTTGAAGGCATAAGTTCGTGGCTTCGCCTTCTCTAAATCTCTATAAATCAAAACATCGTTGTTTCGTTTTTGTTGCTTGTGTATTTTGTTTACATTTATGCTTGTAGTGTTTGTTGTTGTATTTTTGTTTACTTGTTTACCATTTATTATATGCTGGTGTTTGTTGTTGTAGTTTTTGTTTGTTTATAATTTTAACGGTAACTGCATTCTTCATGTTCGTAACCATATATTTGTTTGCGATTGAAAACTGCTTTAAAAAGCCTAACAGATGTTTAGTTCCTACTAATAATTAAGTATTGACAACGAAACTATTGAATATCGCCTGGAAAAGATTGTTTAGTTAAATGGCCTGATAATTATACGAATAAAGAATTTTTTTTCTTAATTTTGTAACACCCTCGTACATATGATTTGCCGTTTGCTATTCTCAAAATATATTTTTTTTTATTGCCAAAGTTTCTTTTGCCACTAAAAACCATTTTTCCTTTAAGTGTAAATATGTTTTTCCAACTTTTCTTTTCTTTTTTATCCCTTTTTAACTCCACTTTATTCAACATTTTTTTTCCATTTACTGGCAATCCAACTTTATATACGAAAACGATAGAAAACACCAACAAAAAAATTGCCTCTCGAAATGAAATATTTTCTAACAAATCGTGTTTGAATTTTATGAGAAAACTTTCAACTGCTCTTAATAGCTGCTGCTATTTGGCTGGCTGGCTGGGACGGCTGCTACTGGTGTGTTCTTATATGATATAATCCAAGCCACCCATCCTACTCCTTTAAAGAAGAAGCTTTAAAAATATATTGGCAACAGAAAACCAATAGAAAAAAAGATGGTAAAACTGTTACAGCAACTTTAAGTGCTGGAATGAATATCTCTATTCGTCGTTTATTCTAGTAAAATGGCCTAAACTTATAGGCCAAATATGCTATTGAGTTTATTTGTTTTGGGTTGTTTCTGTTCTTTTCTTTTTAAAGACAATTTCAATATATTCTGCTGTGTTTGTATTGAAAGCCTTAAATTGTTTTACAAGGCCATGAAAAAAAGTCATATTTGAGATACTTAAACATGATATAAAAAGATTTCTATTGTTTGGTAAGTCAATATATGCAGCTTTGCTACTACTGTTAGTGGTTTGCTACTCAGATTCTAGAAGTTGCCAGATCAAAAATAAACCAATGTTTTTAATCAGTTGTGGTAAACAGCTCAACGTATAAACATCCAACGCTGGGAACAACGGATATCGCCAGCCTTTAATACAATACTCGAGATAATACCGTAAAGTTTACACGTTGCGCTATTTACTACGTACACTGCTTTGTTTTTCTGCATTGAATTTCAGTTTGGCAACTTCCAGAACCTGTTCCTGTTGGTTTGTTATTGTTATTCTTTACGTATTGTATCTTTTCGCATTGCTACTATCATTAGCGGCTCGCCAGTTGGATTCTACAAGTTGCCAAATCGATAATAAAACAATGTTATCTATCAGTTGTGGTAAACAGCTCAACGTATAAACATTCATCGATAAGAACCAACCAGCTATTAACACAATACACGACCTAATACACTAGAGTTTACACGTTTACTAAGTAGCATTTCACTGATAAGATTATTGCTTTGTTTTTCTGCATTGAATTTCAGTCTGGCAACTTCCAGAACTTGTTCTGCTGGTTTGCTATTGTTATTCTTTATGTATTGTTTCTTTACATATTGCTACTACCATTAGCGGGTCGCCACACAGATTCTAGAAGTTGCCAGATAGAAAATAGAACAATGTTATCTATCAGTTGTGGTAAACAGCTCAACGTATAAACATTCATCGATAAGAACCAACCAGCCATTAACACAATACACGACCTAATACACTAGAGTTTACACGTTTACTAAGTAGCATTTCACTGATAAGATTATTGCTTTGTTTTTCTGCATTGAATTTCAGTCTGGCAACTTCCAGAACTTGTTCTGTTGGTTTGCTATTGTTTCTTTACATATTGCTACTACTATTAGCGGCTCGCCAGTCAGATTCTAGAAGTTGCCAAATCGAAAATAAAACAATGTTATCTATTAGTTGTTGTGAACAGATCAACTGGTCTTTCTGTAAAGCTCGTGTAGTAAGTTTGCACTACTTTTCTGCCTTCTTGGGTGGTTAAATTGCCAATCTTTTCCCCAATCTTACTGTCGTATTCCCATATCTCCTTAATCTTTAAATAATTACTCTCTAATTAAATTCGTTAAACTGTGTTAAGAAAACAAAAAGGACTTCAGGAAAAAGGACTCTTGGTTAAATCTTCTCTAAAACCTATTACAACACGAATCTACAGGTTAAAACATATTACACACTTACACTTAAGGCATTAGAAATGGTAGCTAAGAATAGCATTACCGTTAAAGCAGCAATAGTAATGAATATAATAGAAATGAATAAAATAGCATTACCTTTAAAGCAGCAATAGTAATGAATACTCCAATCTCTATCAGCATTCACTGTCATCATCTCTTTCTTACGTATTATAATTATAGAATACGTGACTTTCAGTTGAATTTCGTAGGCCATTAGAGAAATTGGAAAATAAACTAAAATTTGTAAGCAAGAGTAATGTAATAAAGGAGACCAAATGAAAGGGGAAATGGTGTAACAAAAGGGGGAGGCATATGAGAACTGTATTAAGGATAATGGAAGTCGAGAATATTTGGCAAATAAATTATGGCAAGAAAAGTGCTCTGTAGTCAAGGTAACGGAGCAGGCAACATAATTCCAAATAAAATTCTAAACTGCAAATCATTATGGACTTTGCTACAAAACTACAAAATATTAAAAACGTAGAAATTAACTTTTTATTTGTCTTAAAGTAATTAAAAGATAAGAGGAAATTGTTAATTTGGGAAAAATTTTCTTTGGCTACAAAACTACAAATTAAAATGTCACAGCATACCTTACCTCCCTTGTGTTATTTTATACTATTGCCGTCAATTCTCAAATCCTGTCGAGCCAAAAAAAAGCCACAAGTTGAGCCATTTGGTGTAACTCATGCATTTTAAGTTTGTTCTTCCAGTTCTTAATGTTTAAACCATAAAATGCTAGCGGTAGCAGAGAGTTATGGTTAGGTTTTTACAATAAAAATCTAAGAATAGAGCAAATTTCCGCTCTAATTTTGGTCTATTATAAGCCACATTTCTCTTTTTTTTTCCCACATTTATTGAGTAACTTTTAGTACCCATTTCTTCTCTTTTTTTTTTCTTTTCCTGAAACAATAAAAATCGAATTAACCATGTGAAGTGTGTCGTCGATACTGTTTAACGTCATTTTCACAGCATTCTGAGTCTGCTGATGCTATTCAAAGAAGAATAATGATGATGAGGTAGGAAACGGAAGCAAAGAGAAACCATAAAAACGAGAGAAGAGAACATAAAAGAAAATTGGAAAAAAATTCATGATGTTAAGAACCGCACATATACTATGTACGAGGGCAGAGGCAAAATTAATTGAGATAGCAAAGAATAGCAAGATATGAATCTCATGGATTCATATACTTAGAATATCACGAGAATATATAGAATAGCATGAGATATGAATCCTAGGATTTATATAGAATAGCATGAGATATGAATCCTAGGATTTATATAGAATAGCATGAGATATGAATCCTAGGATTTATATAGAATAGCATGAGATATGAATCCTTAGGATTCATATAGAATAGCAAGAGATATGAATCCTAGGATTTATATAGAATAGCATGACATGAATCCTAGGATTTATATAGAATAGCATGAGGTGTGAATCCTAGGATTTATATAGAATAGCATGAGATATGAATCCCCAGGATTTATATAGAATAGCATGAGATATGAATCCTAGGATTTATATAGAATAGCATGAGATATAAATCCTAGGATTTATATAGAATAGCATGCGGTATGAATCCCCAGGATTTATATAGAATAGCATGAGATGTGAATCCTGGGATTTATATAGAATAGCATGAGATGTGAATCCTGGGATTTATATAGAATAGCATGAGATATGAATCCCCAGGATTCATATGGAATAGCATGAGCTTTGAATCCCCAGGATTCATATGCAATAGCATGAGCTTTGAATCCCCAGGATTCATATGGAATAGCATGAGCTTTGAATCCCCAGGATTTATATAGAATAGCATGAGATATGATTCTCATGGATTCATATGGAATAGCATGAGATATGAATCCCCAGGATTGAATCCTAGGATTTATATAGAATAGCATGAGATATGAATCCTAGGATTTATATAGAATAGCATGAGATATGAATCCTAGGATTTATATAGAATAGCATGAGATATGATTCTCATGGATTCATATGGAATAGCATGAGATATGAATCCCCAGGATTTATATAGAATAGCATGAGATATGAATCTTAAGATTTATATATAATAACATAGGTTGGATAACTGAGTTGCTGCCCTCGTTCATTTATTCTGAATCAAATTTTGTAAAGAATATGGTAAAGGAATACTTTTTTTGATACTGTCTGCAACTATTTTATACCATTTGAGTCAAATTTTTGTCTGTCTTTGCTTTGCAAACTTCTATTTGTATGGCGATAATTTGTCTACAAGAGTTGAGCTCCAAGTAGTGCTACTACTAGAGACTGTGAAAGAAATTTACATAGTTTGATAATGAGCTTTTATGTTTGTCTTCTATTGCTTTTTTCTCTTTTGCTTAAATTCTTTACAAAAGCAATTCAAAAAACCCAAAACTTTTTTCTACTGATTCCCTTGAACCAACCACATCCATTATTGGTTAAATCCTGGGGTGTTTATTTTAAACTGTGTGCAGAAGTAACACAAAAACGGAGTTGAGTGTATACGAAGTGATTTATATTCATGTATTCCGAATACTTTCCACTCTGCTTTACTATTCCTTTTGCTGAAACTACAAAAAAAGGAAAAATCGTTTAACACCTCAAACTTAAGCTACAATTGTTTCTACCCCGATAGATGTATTAAAACATAGGCAAATAACCAAAATAAAATGCTTTCTATAGATACTATAGTTTCAAATAAATATGTTTTAACATTTTAACATATTTAATGTAAAATTAATGTAAAGTTTTGTGGTAATTGATGGCGAAAAAAAACACCACTCAACTCTATAGACCATAAAATAAAAGCGATTTACAATTGTGGTTTTAAAATATGTGACCAGAAGAGTGAAAAAACTAAATTAAAACCAGCATTATTTCTACCACTAAAAAAAAAGAATTCAATCGAATTTATGACCCATTTTTTTTTTTTTAAGTTTTATTAATAAAATTAATTTTTCGACCACAAAACTGCAAACATATTTAAATCAAACATAATAACGGGTAAATAGTATGGAATAAATCAGTAAATATGAATAAAATTCAATACAATTTAAATTAAATTCAAATTAAATGAAAAGAATAGCGTATAACTTCAATTAAGGCACTTTGGGCCTTCAGCTACAAAACTACAAAGGCAAGAAATTAATTGTCTTGGTAAAAGTGGAAAGTATGGTTAAAAATTTTTTGTATACAAGGATATATTGAAGGTCTTACAAAGATTGTGCAATAAAGAGTTCGTGTTTACACTTTATTAATGAGGACTACAAAACTACAAAGGCTAGAAATTAATTATCCTGGTAAAAGTGGAAAGTAAGGTTACAAATTTTTTGTATACAAAACTATGTTGAAAGTATTACAAAGATTGTGCAATAAATGAAGAGTGTATACATGTTATTAATGAGGACTACAAAACTACAAAGACAAAAAGTCAATTGTCTTGGTAAAAATGGAAAGTGTGGTCGAAAATTTTGTGTGTATTACAAAGATTGTTAAATATAGAGATCGTATATACACTTTATTTATGAGAACTACAAAACTACATTAACTGAAATTGATGTTTTTAAATTAAAAACAATTTAAACTCGTTTTTTTGTAATAAAATGTTTCTAATTGTCGTAAATTAAGCCACAAAACTAAACTAGAAGTTATTTTTTATGTCATTTTTGGTTTAATTAAATAGAATTTTCCATTTTAATTTTTTTATTTTTATTTTTGTGAGGACTATCAAATACATCATGCCACAAAAACCAGCCATATTCCCTTGGCGTCATTTACAGCTGGCGTAAATTCATTATTAAAAAGCACACACAGATAGACAAAATTTTATACGTTTCTTTCTGTCTGTAACTGGCCAACAATTGTTACAATTTGTAGTTGTAGCACAACGACGACGATGTTGCAAGGGAGAGGGAAAATGTAGCAGAAAATAAGAAACATAGAAAAATATGGATGAACGCTGAACAAATGGAATGAATGAAGTAAATAACAGGAATTTTTTTTTTCATTTGTCGAGTTGTCGCATTGTTACTGCAAGTATGCAGCAGGCAGCTAGAAATGACATGTGTCCCAGGCAATGGCTAGCAGCAGCGGCCTTAGCCAGCCGTAGTATACCAGTACAAGCAGTAGCAAAGTCTATAGCAAATGAATTGGTGGTGTTGCAATAAATAAAAATGTCTTTAAATATGGTCCACAATTTAATCTATTATACGACAACGAGTGTGTTATGTTGCAAACAACACAACATTCATACATATTTTAAAATTATTAAAGACGTGTTGCATAAAACCAAACAAAAACAAATTCACACACATTTTTTGCTCTTTTTGAAGATAAAAACTCGAAATATTTTTCAATATTTTTTGTAATGTTTTTTTTTTTTTTTTTTTTTTTTTTTTTTTTTTTTTTTTTAAACAAAAACAAAATAGCAAGAAGGCATTAACAACTGTTTAAGTCAAGAATATAAATCAGGCTACCAAAAATAGCATCTACAACAATAGCAACAGCAGAAGTTGCAAAAAAAAAAACTATTAAAAACGCTAACAAGAGTGATGTTGCAATACTCCAAAGCATGAACGATGAAGCAACAGATTTTCTTGTTTTTTTTTTTCTTTTTTCTTTCCAAACAAATGATGAGAAACTTTTTGAAAATAAAACAAACAAACAAACAAATTTGCCAACAAAAACAAAGTTTTTGTTAAGTTAAAACAGTGTTGCAACTTCAGTAGAGTTTTTCTTTTGCCCTCCCCTTCTTCCCAATGCTACAAATTATCCATGGAAGAAAGCAAAAATAAAACAAAGTTTCTTTTTTACCACAATTTGCTTTGTTTTCTTCCTTAAACCTCCCTCTTTATTTCATTAATTTAATATAAAATTAATGATACCTTGTGTTTGTGGCATAGAAATTAAATGCGACATTGCAATGCAGGATTTGAAATGTTAGCCTTTAGCTTAATAATGACTATGTAGTTTTCTAATACATACTTTTCTTATTAAGAAACAAAGAAGAAAACCTAAGAAAATTATAAGAATTCAAGAAAATTTCAATATTTTGCCTTAAGCTACAAAACTACAAACACCATAAAATGTAGTAAAATGAATAAAAGTTAAAAATTTCTTTACATAAAATCTCTAAAGAAAATTAAAAACGCAACACAAAAGGAAAAATAACTAAAAGTGCAATATTAAGCCTTAAGCTACGAAACTACAAGCACCATGAAATAAGCAATTCTTAATGAAAGTTGAAAATATCATTATACAAGATCTCTGTATACATTTACCACCATGGTGAAAGAGGAAAATAAAGGTAAATGCAATATTTCAGCGTAAGCTACAAAACTACAAATACCCTAAAATCTACAATCTATGTACATACACTGCGTTCCACTTGAATAGCACACCGTACAAATTGAAATTCTCCCCCCTATATCTTTGTAAAAAATAAAGATAGCGGATTGATTTTGGTTTGCAATTGTAGTGTTATTTATAGCTTTTATTATAAAATAAAAAAATATTTCGATATATCAAGTTGTTTTCAAAATATAACATAAAAAAGCAAAAAACTCAAAAAATAACAATCAAATTCCGTTTCACTAGAATAGCACAAATTTTAATAAATGTAGGAAAATTACTTTTTATAAAGGTTTTTAATATTTTTCTTATTTTTTTTATTTATTTTTATATAAAAACTAAGGTTTAACTATCGATTTCTAGTAGTGTGTTGGGCCTCCCTTGTTCAGAATAACCTCGTATATCCTATTAGGCATTGACTCGTACAAATTTTTCAAATAGTCGACAGAAATTGAAGTCCATGCCCGTTGAATGGCTTCAATCAGTTCTGCTTCGGTTGAAAATTGGTTTTTAGACCCGTAAACTTTTCTGGCCAGCCATCCCCAAACAGATAAGAGGGCTTTTTTAAGAGAAGCTTCAATTTCGCACGATTCTGTAGGCAAAATTAAGGCTAAAATAGGTGTCCATGCTAGCAAGACCACTGTGTGGCGTATTATTTCAGGAGCAAATCAACTCAAACGACTGAAATTAAAGAAAAAACTAACACTTAACTCTGCACGAAAAGAAATGCGGTTGAAATTTTGTCGAGATAATATGGTATAGAGCAACGAGTGGAAGCGCGTTGTTTTTTCTGCCGAGAAGAAGCTTAATTTGGAGGGCCCTGATGGCTACAATCATTATTTTCACGATTTGAGGAAGGTGACTCACCATTTTGATCGATTACACAGTCGAGTCGGCGGAGTTATGGTGTGGGGTGCGATTTCCTTTTATGGCACCTGTGAGCTCCAGCATCTAAGTTCAAATATGAACGCTAAAACATATTAGGGTGTTTTAGAAAAGGCCTTTCCACAGTTTAAAAATTCTTTTTGGCCCATTGCCGTCGACTTTTCAGCAAGACTACGCCCTAATATATAATGCCCGTGTGATCAAATCGCGCATAGAGTCCAAAAATTTTTTTTTGAATTGGCCACCATACTCGCCGGAACTAAACATAATAGAGAATGTTTGGGGATGGCTGGCCAGAAAAGTTTACGGGTCTAAAAACCAATTTTCAACCGAAGCAGAACTGATTGAAGCCATTCAACGTGCATGGACTTCAATTTCTGTCGACTATTTGAAAAATTTGTACGAGTCAATGCCTAATAGGATATACGAGGTTATTCTGAACAAGGGAGGCCCAACACACTACTAGAAATCGATAGTTAAACCTTAGTTTTTATATAAAAATAAATAAAAAAAATAAGAAAAAAAATTAAAAACCTTTATAAAAAGTAATTTTCCTACATTTATTAAAATATGTGCTATTCTAGTGAAACGGAATTTGATTGTTATTTTTTGAGTTTTTTGCTTTTTTATGTTATATTTTGAAAACAACTTGATATATCGAAATATTTTTTTATTTTATAATAAAAGCTATAAATAACACGACAATTGCAATCCAAAATCAATCCGCTATCTTTATTTTTTACAAAGATATAGGGGGGAGAATTTCAATTTGTACGGTGTGCTATTCAAGTGGAACGCAGTGTATATAAACATGAATGTTTGTTTCTATGTAATTAATAGAATCGCAAACTATTCATTTGATCATGTTATGATCTTCATCAAAGTTGTTGCGCATGAGCCATGTTGACCTAAGTTGGTATGACCAATTTCCGACAGGTGGCGCCACTGAAAATTACTAAAAATTAATTAAATCGTAAACTGTGCATTTGATCATGATATGAACTTTAGCAAAGTTGTTGCGCATGAGCCGGCGAAGGTTTCTAAGTTAGTGCGATTAATTTCATTCAATTCAAAATAAATTGAACAGTAAACAATACAAATACCAGTCATTTTAGGATTCATCGTTTATGATTTTAACAACATTTATTATAACTCATTCCCATAAAATGTCAATCACAAGTTTGCAACATTTTAATTTTGGAAAATTTTTAAAAATGTTGTTGGGCTCAATTGGATTGGGTACATTGTGAGATTCTAATAAATTTAAACGCATTTTTCATGTCATTCCCGTGCAATCATGCCTCCAAAGCTACAAGCAATTGGTCGACCTACACCTCAAGAAGCATTGAGATTGGAAAATCTTCGAGTACAAGCCGCTGAGACCCGTTCGCATGAAGCACTTAAACAACGAGAAGTGAGTTTAGAAGCTGATCGAATGCGTACTACTCAGGCCCGTTCGTCTGAATCATCTGGACTACGGGAAACATCATCCATAAAATGATTCAATATTAATTGGATATTTGTGAAATGCCTTTCCTCCAAATTTATTTTTGTTGGTGGCGCAGCAACACGCGCAGGGTACAGCTAGTTTTTAATAAATGTTACAAATGTTTTTAAACAAGATTCTCTCTATAGAATTACCAACATAGGGGAAAAGAAAAAATGTAAGTAAATGCAATATTAAATCTTAAGCTACAAAACTACAAGTGGCTTACAACGTAGAATTCTTGATGAAGGTTAATATTGGTTTGACCTAATTCCTCTGTATAAAATTTCCAAAAAATTAGAATAGAAAATATAAAGATAAATGTCCTCTTAAAGCTTAGGCTACAAAGCTACAAAAACAAAGAAAATGCAATTCTTAGTAAACGTTTGAATTTTCTTCATGAAAAATCTTTTTAGAAACTTTATTTATAAAAATTAGGAAAATTTTTAATACTACAGCTTAAGCTACAAAACTACAAAACGCAAAATATGTACATGTTTTGCAAAGAGAAAGAAACTACAATTCTTAGTAAACGTTTGAATTTTCTTCATGAAAAATCTCTTTAGAAACTTTATTTATAAAAATTAGGAACATTTTTAATGCTACAGCTTAAGCTACAAAACTACAAAATGCAAAACATGTACATATTTTGATAAAAGTTTCAAAATTGTTTTCACTAAATCTCTATTTGGAAATAAAAATACCTGGAAACCTTTAAAATTAAGAAAAACGCAATGTGAACACTAAAGCTACAAAACTACAAATATAATAAAACTCATGAGTTCTTAGCAAAATTTGAACGTAACGTTACAAAAAAAAACTCTCTTTTTAATAAAAAAAAAAAAGTAGTACAAAAAGAAGGAAATACACATTAAGCTAGGTCAGGTTAGGTTAGAGGACGTGTACTTGTCAATTAAGACAAGTGCAGTACCCGGAGGTCGAATTGACCCATTGTACAACGTCCTAGTTTCTCACACCACTTATGGTGTGTGTGTTAATTTTTATACATTAGTGGTGGGACCTACAGTTTTAAAGTCGACTCCGAACGACAGATTTTTGAGAAACTTTTTCATGGCAATTTTATTTACTCTCAGAATTTTTGTCAGAAATCTGCTGAGAGGAAGTCGCCAAAGAAATACTTTTTGTATTTTGTTTTGATTTGTGCTGGGGCTCGAACCCTGGCTTTACGTCTAACAAGCCAACACACTACCTACTAGACTAAGGCGACTATAAAAAAAAAAAAAAAAAAAAAAAAAAAAAAAAAAAAGCTACAAAACTACAAAAATCCTTAAATCTTGATAAAACTTCAATCTTGCTTTTCATAAAATCTTAATATGTGTATGTACACCGTTCAATACAAACAAAATCAATAAATAAAGAAAATTTCAATAATTCAGCTTAAGCTACAAAACTACAAAAGGGAGAAAATATATAAATCATGATGAAACTTCAAACTTACTTTGCACAGAGTTTCTATGTACACTGACTAAGAGAAAGGAAATTGTTAAGAAATTAATAAATAAAGCAATGCAGTAATAAACTAGTTGACTACAAAACTACAATGATGATAAAAATCCATAACTTTTGATAAAAAGTTAAAATAAAGTCATAATAGAAGAATTCTAAATCGTGTGAAATGTTTTAAAAATATTGTAGTTTTGTGGTCAAGGCATAAAAATAAGAACTCTCTTCAAGGAAGGCAGTAATTTGAATATTTTAAAACCAGCAATTTGAAGCTCAAAACTACAAAGAACTCATGTAACAATTGGTTTTTCTAATATTTGAAATTCACATTTTAAATACGGAATATTTAAGCAATTTTCCATGTCCTGATTTTTGAGGTTTTAGGCTATTCTTACTAGTATTACTGTTGCTGTTACTGTTTTTTCTGTTACGATTTTATGGCTCATTACCCATCAGCATGCACATTTCGAGAGCAGCAGCATCATCAGTTGCAGCAGTAAACAATTTTTTAATCTTTATTCTGTGAGCTTTACTACAACACAACCCCATTTGCCATGTTTGACTTTAACGTTCAGCTAATTTCGTATTTAACTGCTGGCTGTACAATGCTCCTCTTTTTTACGACATGACATTTAAAATTTGTATTTGTATGGCAAGTCGTCAGGGTCATAAAATTTCATATTAATGGAATATGGAAGCGAGAAAAAGAAGCTACTACTTCTACTACAAAACTACTTTAATAGTGTGGATGGATGGCATTTTTTTTTTTTTTTTTTTTTTTTTTTTTTTTTTTTTTTGTGTAATGAAATCTGATTGAAAAATTGTAATAATGAAGCAGGGACGGAGCACAGGAGGATGGGTTATTCATTATCTTCCATTATTTTATGGGAAAGAGAAAACGGGGTCAGCATTATTTTTAAGGCTTGCTTTAATAGCTTAGAAATAAAAGGGAGGCAGTTCCTTGGCTTTTTATGATTATTTCCAAGTGATTTTCTGTACTGCTCCTTATCGAGACGTTTATTGATTTACGTCGTTTTATTTCGTTTTAAGAGATTTTATTAACGTCCTTTTTATTTAAGGACTTAAGCAGTAACAACAGCAATAATGATGTATATTACTTGGGTAATATCCTTTTAAACATTAAATTCAATATCTTGTCGAACAGTAAAACTCATTAGTATGCCACTCTCAACCAATAAGACAGACATCCATGCCTTCCATCCAATGTTAGCAATGCGTTGTCCTCTAAAGCAGCAAAGAAAAAAACATTCTTTTTTTATATCCTTTCCTCCTAAGTATGTTTATTATTGTATCGATAAGAAGAGCAGAGAAGAAGGCTGTTATTTAGTAAATATTTGTTAAAAGGCCATTATCAATGTAAACTTTGGCTCACTCATTCTAGAGCCATATAAAAACGTTATAAGTGAACCAACGAACGAACGACAGTCAAAGCCATTATATTCCATATCTGGTAACAAATTCAACAATAATTTGACAAAATGCCAAAAGAAATGTTGGTTTTATTATAAATTCTATCTTTATCTTATGCTTTCTTTTCCCTCCCCCTTGCTACTTGTAGCTAAGATTGTTTTTACCCTCCAAATTTTTATATTTTTTAGCTTAAAATATGTACAAATTTAATATTATAGCTGTAGTTTACAGTTTTATAAACAATTTTTAATGAAAATCATCAATTTTTGTGGTTATTCTAATGTTGCCGAACAATGTTTCGCAACATTTTCATAAAAATAATATTTTTTTTGAGGGATTTAAAATTTTAAGCATTAAATCACTGTAAAAGTATTCAAGTTTTGTTTAATTTTCAAAAATAAATGTTTGGCAACATTGTTGCTAAACAATGTTTCGCAACATTTTCATAAAAATAATAATGTTTTCCAGGGAATTAAACTTTTAACCATTAAATCACTGTAAAAGTGTTCAACTTTTGTTTAATTTTCAAAAATAAATGTTTAGCAACATTGTAGCTTAAAAATGTTTCGCTACATTTTCTTAAAAATAATAAGTTTTCCAGGGAAATAAAGTTTTGAGAATTAAATCTCTTTAAAAGTTTTCAAGTTTTGTTTAATTTTCAAAAATAAATGTTTGGCAACATTGTTGTTAAACAATCTTTCGCAACATTTTCTTGAAAATAATTAGTTTTCCAGGAAATTAAAATTTTAAGCATTAAATCACTGGAAAAAATAAAAAAATAAATGTTTGGCAAAATTGTTGTTAAACAGTGTTTCGCAACATTTCCATAAAAATAATATTTTTTCGAGGGATTTAAAATTTTCAGCATTAAATCTCTTTAAAAGTATGCAAGTTTTGTTTAATTTTCAAAAATAAGTGTTTGGCAATATTGTTTCTAAACAATGTTTTGCAACATTTTCTTAAAAATAATATTTTCTCAAGGGATTTAAAATTTTAAGCATTAAATCACTGTAAAAGTGTTCAAGTTTTGTTTAATTTTTAAAAATAAATTTTTGGCAACATTGTTGTGAAACAATGTTTTGCAACATTTGCATAAATGTAATATTTTTTGAGGGATTTAAAATTTTAAGCATTAAATCACTGTAAAAGTATTCAAGTTTTGTTTAATTTTCAAAAATAAATGTTTAGCAACATTGTTGCTAAACAATGTTTCGCAACATTTTCTTAAAAATAATATGTTTTACAGGGAATTAAAGTCTTAACCATTAAATCTCTTTAAACGTATTCAAGTTTTGTTTAATTTTCAAAAATAAATGTTTAGCAACATTTTTAACTATTAATTCTCTTTAAAAGTATTCAAATTTTGTTTAATTTTCAAAAAAAATGTTATGGCAACATTGTTGCTTAACAATGTTTCGCAACATGTTCTTAAAAATAAAATGTTTTATTGGGATTTAAAGTTTTAACTATTAAATCTCTTTAAAAGTATTCAAGTTTTGTTTAATTTTCAAAAATAAATGTTTGGCAACATTGTTGCTAAACAAGAAATTAAAATTTTTAATATATTTTCAAAATAATCGCTTGTCTACAATGTTGCTGGACAATGTTTCGCTACATTTTACACAAATATGTATATTCTTCAAAGAATTACTCCATTGGGTTTAGAATTCATATCAAAAAATTCACATGTAAATAACTTCTCTTGAAAATAGATTGCAACATGTTGCTAGGTTGATCTATTTCTAACCGTTTTCAAATTTTTTGAAAGTTTTTCTTGCTATGCCTTTGGCAACATGTGCAACACTTGCCAATATGTCGCCAAACAATTTTTTATTTTTCCCGCTTTTTTCGTTACTATTTTAGTCGTATTTGGCCCAAAAACTAACAATCTGTTGGTTTTAAGCCTGAAAATTGATAGCAACATGTCGCTAAACAAGTTGCTAGCTTGATCTATTTCTATCTATTTTTTGAAAGCTTTTTCTTGCTATGCCTTTGGCAACATGTGCAACACTTGCCAATATTTCTCCAAACAATTTTTTATTTTTCCCCTTTTTTTCGTTACTATTTTAGTCTTATTCGGCCCAAAAACTAACAATCTTTTGGTTTTAAGCCTGAAAATTAATGACAACATGTCGCTATACTTTATTTTTTCTTTTAACTTTTTCTCTTCTTTCAGCTTTAGTCTTATTAAACCTTTGGCAACATGTGTCTAAACACTTGTCAACATGTTTTTCCTCTTTTTTTGTGTTATTTTTCTGTTTTAGCCTTAATTGGCCTAAAATCTAACAATCTATTGGTTTTAAGCCTGTTTATTTTCCTTTATTTCTTCACAATTTTAATTAAAAGCTTTTTTGTTGATTTTTTTTTTCCAATGAGCCTTTGCCTGCTATCTTTGGTTCTAAACATTATCTCACACACACATCGAAATTGTTCCCTTAATACTCTTTAAAGTTGGTATTCGTCCTGTCATTACATCAATTATGTATGTATGTATGTGTTGTGTTTGATGTGGCTGGTCCCCCCCTAACCTGTTCTTTTTTCAGCAACATTTATTCATAAATATGCTAAAATGGCCAATTTAAACTCGACAACCGTATACCAACGACCGACCATATGATGCACAAATTTGGACACACACACACACCCGGACATACTTCCTAAACATGCGTCAGGCTAACTAAACTGCTTCGTCCTGGATAGAAGTGTAATGAGTGTTGTTGCAACACATACATATTCTCTATTGTGGCCATGTGTATGTACAATATGGGCTTAGCCTGGCTTGTCAATACATAATTTTACGAGGCTATAATTGTTGTTTGTTCAAGGGACACAAACACACACACACACACACACATATACATGGATTGCTTATGGTGGTAGTGGTACTCATAGTCACACAGTCACTGTTCCAATATCCCATTATTGGCCAGTCAGTCACTTGTTTACGTAGTTAGTTTAGACACTGTAATCCTATTCGTATCACCATAAAGCTGCACACACGGGTTTTAAATATGTAAAGTGTGTGTAGTTTGATGATGTTTTTTTATTGAGGAGTTATTGGCAGAGGCAGCATTTTGCAAAGATACCACTTTGACTCTTATGTTAGCTTTTCTTTAATAAAAAATTATTTATTGTTTGTGTTTCATTTTTAAAAATAAAATTTTTTTTTTTGACTTTCTTTTCAGGATGTTCTACACAAAATATGTCATCCACATGGTCAAGTGTTGCGCATTGTTATTTTCAAAAAGAATGGCGTACAAGCCATGGTCGAATTCGATTGTTTAGAATCGGCAACAAGAGCCAGAGAGAATTTAAATGGTGCTGACATCTATTCGGGTTGCTGTACATTAAAAATTGATTATGCCAAGGTAAGTAAGCTTATTCCTATAATATAAATTCATTTAAATTAAATAAAGATAAAAAAATTTCTAAAAAAAATACCTTTTTGCTACATAAACTACCAAAAACATCCCTTTTTGTAACATAAAGTTCCAAAAAAAATCCCTTTTTGTACCATAAAGTACTGAAAGAATCCCTTGTTATAACATAAAGCACTAAAAATATCCTTTTTTGTAGCATAAAGTACTAAAAGTATCCCTCTTTGTACCATAAAGTACTTTACTACATAAAGTACTCAAGGATAATATTTTCATGTGCAATGAAGACGTTAAAAGTTAGCAAAAAGCACTAAAAAATACCTTTTTGCTACATAAAGTACCAAAAATATCCCTTTTTGTAACATAAAGTAAAGATATCACCTTTTACTACATAAAGTACTCAAGGATAATATTTTAATATGTACCGAAGACTTAAAAAGTTAGCAAAAAGTACTAAAAATATTCCGTTTTGTTACAAAGTACTAAAAAAATCCCCTTTTGTAATGTAAAGTACCCAAGGAAAATATTTTCATATGAAATGGAGTTTAAATAAGTTCCCTTTTTATAAAAAAAATTAACCCAAAAACTTCTCATTATAAAAAAGTACCCAAAAAATACCCCTTTTTGTAATATAAAGTACTAAAAGTATCCCTTTTTGTACATAGAGTACTCAAGGAAAATATTTTCATGTGCACCGAAGAAAAAGTTAGCAAAAAGTACTAAAAATATACCTTTTTCTTACAAAGTACTAAAAAAAAATCCCCCTTTGTAATGTAAAGTCCCTAAGGAAAATATTTTCATATGAAATGGAGTTTAAATAAGTTCCCTTTTTATAACAAATTAACCCAAAAACTTCTTCATTATGAAAAAGTACCAAATATACCCCTTTTTGAAACATAAAGTACTGAAAATATCCCCTTTTACTACATAGAGTACTCAAGAAAAATATTTTCATGTGCACCGAAGAAAGAGTTAGCACAAACTGCTAAGAATACTCCTTTTTGTTACAAAGTACTAAAAAAATATCCCCTTTTGTAATGTAAAGTACCTAAAGAAAATATTTTCATATGAAATGGAGTTTAAATAAGTTCCCTTTTTATCAAAAATTAACCCAAAAACTTCTCATTATAAAAAGTACCCAAAAAATACCCCTTTTTGTAACATAAAATACTGAAAATATCCCCTTTTACTACATACAGTACTCAAGGAAAATATTTTCATGTGAACCGAAGGCTGAAAAAGTTAGCAATAAGTACTAAATATATACCTTTTTGTTACAAAGTACTAAAAAAATCCCCTTTTGTAATGTAAAGTACCTAAAGTAAGTACCTAAATATTTTCATATGAAATGGAGTTTAAATAAGTTCCCTTTTTATAAAAAATTAACCCAAAAACTTCTCATTATAAAAAAGTACCCAAAAAATACCACTTTTTGTAACATAAAGTACTGAAAATATCCCCTTTTACTACATACAGTACTCAAGGAAAATATTTTCATGTGTACCGAATACTTAAAAAGTTAGCAAAAAGTACTAAAAATATACCTTTTTGTTACAAAGTACAAAAAATCCCCTTTTGTAATGTAAAGTACCCAAGGAAAATATTTTCATATGGAATGGAGTTCCCTTTTTATAAAAAATTAACCCAAAAACTTCTTCACAATGAAAAAGTACCAAAAATACCCCTTTTTGTAACATAAAGTACTAAAAGTATCCCTTTTTGTACATAGAGTACTCAAGGAAAATATTTTCATGTGTACCGAAGACTTAAAAAGTTAGCAAAAAGTATTAAAAATATACATTTTTGTTACAAAGTACTAAAATAAAATCCCCTTTTGTAATGTAAAGTACCCAAGGAAAATATTTTCATATGGAATGGAGTTCCCTTTTTATAAAAAATTAACCCAAAAACTTTTCATTATGAAAAAGTACCAAAAATATTCGTTTTTTTTTTTTTTTTGTGATATAAAGCATCAAAAAATCCCTTTTCTTGAAAAAATTTTTAGGTTATGTGGGGCAATAAAAACGTCTCTAAAGCAACCAAAAAATATACATTTCCTTGTAGAAAAGTACTAATTTCTTGATATATAATGTACCAAAAATATTCACCCTTATTCTGGTTGTCGTCGTCGACGCAAGACGACGTCGACTTGTGTCGACAATTTAAAATTGGTATTCTGTTTGTCGTTATTGACAGTTATCGATGACTGTCGACACACATTTGGTATTCTGTAAGTCAATACTAAGTCGATATTGTGTTGTGTCGACTCTGATTTTGTCGACGTCATTTTTGGTAACGACAAGCATTAAAAAATTAACTCTTGTGGTGAATTTTTATTGTCTTACGTTTTTCTTCCTTAGTACAATAGCGATATGGATCGCCTTGATACCCATAAATACAGTTACACGTCGCCAAATGATTGCTAAAAACACATTCGACATTCTGCCCACAGGTACCAGGACATGGGCCTTTACATTTCTCATTAACACATGCCCTGTTCGACGGGCAGTCGGAATCAAACATTCCGGTCGACAACCTTCATAAGGATTGCCAAATTAATCAGGTAAACATTGACAAGATGCAACGCCATTTTGTTGGCGGCATTGAGCATAGGGTCCACAAGGCGATGGATTGCAAGGGTCGACAACTTCAGGGGGATTTTGTTGTATAGTAGAGCATAGCACAAATGGATTACCAGTATAGCCAGACTCACAATAACACATTGGAGTGTGGCTATTAACACGACAAACTGCACTTTGGCCACAAAGTTCTGAGCAGGATCCCTGCTCTGATTAATTAAAGGTTTGTCGCGAGGGACATTCGGAGTTTGTAACGCATTCAGGGCGGCAATTAGGTGGTTGTCCTGTATACTCTGGTAAGCAAGTACATGAAGGTGTTGTCCGTATATCCTTACAGATGCTATTTGGACCACACGGTGAAGGTTGACAAGGATTCGAAGCAACAACATCCTTTTGAGGTTCAACTACAGACATTAAAAATCGTATTAATAGCTAAGTTTTCGCAGCAATTGTAATCCTATCAAACTTACTCATTCTTTGGCACTGAACAAATGGATTTCCTGTATAGTCTTGAATACAAGTACAGAACGGACTGTGGTTTACAACATTGCAAAGCGCAAAACGGCCACATATTCCTGGACATGGATCAATACATCGCTAATTTGGACAGGCCTGATGATAAAAAAAATTTTTTTTATTTCTAAATAAACCATAAAATGAATCGGCTGACTTAAATATTAGAGATGTATGTTTTGTGTTGTTACAATTATCGATAAACAGTCGACGTCGACACAGTATTGTTACAGAATACCAAAACAGTGTCGACGAAGATAGAAAACGATGTCGACTCAAAAACGATGACGACGACGACGACGACAACCAGAATAAGGGTGATTGTTTTTGCCCAAAAAGTACTAAACATATGCCTTATTACAAAAAGTACCAAAAAAATGTGTTGTTTTTCCCCTAAGAAAACATTTAAGAACTCATACATCACTGTGAAGCATAGAGAGCAAAGGGTTGTTTCCGTCCCCAAAGATTAAGCAACCATTCATCTCCAATGCAAAGGATCATCTGACTTCATTCATTCTCCAGTTAGCATTGGAAAGGATTTTGGATATTTTCAATTTCACTTTCGTACTTAAATATATACTATCGATCGATGCTTTGGAAATGTACTGCGTATTTCTACGATTTGCTGGACTGATGTGAATAAGAAGAGAACTACTAGTCTTCTTTCCTTAAATCACATGGCCATCCATTGCAGTATTGCTGTTCTCAGTGGTCACTGTCATATCGGAAGATATGCCGATTGACTTAACATTTTATCGAATGATGGCTGCCTTCCAAAATGTTAGTTGTTTTGTGTTTGAACAAAGTATCGTGTTTCATAATGCCACTGTACAAAATATATACAATAAATTCTATTTCAAAACGTCGTCAATGTGCATTTTTAACGCAGTCAAAAAGCAATCAGGCATCGGATTTATAGTTGAGGCATTGTTTGGTTACTTTGCATATCTACATAGTTTATGTACAGTAGTAGAACTGCATACAAACTTTGTATTGAGACATTTTGGAAGGCAGCCTAATGTGGATCTTAGAAGGATGACGAAACTATCATACAACAGTGTCCGATTCTTATTTTCTGTCAATTCAATTGAAAATACAAAAAGAAAACTTCCAACATTCTTTCCCTCTATTCCTTTACAAAAGTACTAAACATTTTTCAAAAAAAGGTACCAAATCTGTGTTTTTTTTTTTTCTTTTTTAAATTTAAACCTCCTTTACAAATTGTTTCATTAACATTTCTTATGTTGTTCTTTGAATCTTTTTAGCCTGAAAAATTGAACGTTTATAAAAATGAACCAGAAACCAGTTGGGATTACACTTTGGCCACAGGTTAGTACAATTTTTTTTTTAGTAGTATTTGGTTTCTATTTTTTTGTTTAATGAAATATTTTTTATTTTTATTTTTTATGCACTTTTCCAAAGAAAAACTAAAAAGAAAACATTTCATCAAATAAAATAAAATTCAAAATAAATTACACGTACATTTAATATATTTTTTTTTAACACAAGATTTAACGCTTCTACGAACATTTTTATGTGTCAGAAAGTACCAAAATAAATCCCTTTTTTTAATAAAAAAGTACGTTACATTTTTTGTATGCGAATTGTGGGACAATTGTCTTACATACATATGTTTGTATTAAGATGGTCCTTCCGTCCTCATTCGATTGTTGATTAAAGTGTCTGTGCTTAGTATGGACATGTGCCTCCACTAAACACACGACTATTTAAGTATGCAGGATACTTTTCTTGAAAAGAGAACGTATCTGTGCTTAATTAATTTTTTTTAATTTTAGATGCGTTTAATTCTTGTCTTTTTGTATTAATTTTAATAAAAAAAAAAATTAAGCATGCTTAACGTTTTTTTTTTTTTTTTTTTTTTTTTTTTTTTTTTTTTTTTATGGATCGAGTATGGCGGCAACTGAACCCCAGTTGGGAGGGCGGCTGGCAACTAAAAATTTATAGTTTTCGAATACAAATTTTTTTGTACGTTTAATATTTAAATTTAATGGTTGTCAGTTGTCATTTTTTGCAATTGGCAATGCAACTGAGATTGAGTTGCTAGCCATAAGCGAGCCATTAAATAAAAAAAAAAATTTTTTTTATTATTTTTCAAAAAAAATTTTTTTTTTTTTTAAATAACTAATAATTTTATTTTTATGTTGTAAAATATTTAAATTAAAAAAACATTCAAAAATTTATCATAACATTTTAAATAAAAACAGTGCCAAAAAAACATTTGCAATGAAAAACAGCCAAAAAAAAAATCAAGCAAATAATCTACACCCAGAAGTCTCAAGTCCAGCGATACTATATCCACCACACACTCTAAAACCAACAGCCAAAAAAATTTTTTTTTTTTTAATTAATCAAAAATTCAAAGATGAAACATTAAGGAAAATACAGGATATTTAAATTTAAAACAGGCTACACAAGCAAACAATCATATTTCTAAACTCGTTCAGTTTTTTTTTTTTCACATTTTTATTAAAATTCTTCATGATTTTTTTTAATTTCTTGAATATTTTTGTCTTTACATACGTATCTCAATAATAGTTTTTATTTTTAAATTAAAAAATAAAAATTATTTTTTTTTTGCAATTTTTTTTGTGCACTCTCCTCTAGCACAACCATTGAAAGCCATGATATTCAGGAAATCGCTGTATAAAAGCGATTTAATTTAAAAAACATATCAAAAAACAATAACAAACTATTTTATAAACAAATATGTATAATTTTTATAACAATTTTAAATATTTTAAAATAAAATTGAAACAAAAAAAGGCTCATAGGCGTAGTCTGTTCGCAAATTTTTTTTAGGAAATTAAAAAAAAAATTTCAATTGCTTTAAACTTTTAAAGCAACGACATTTTGTTTAATTTTTAAAAATTAAATGAATTTTTTTTTTTTTTTTTTTTTTTTTTTTTTTTTTTTTTTTTTTTTTTTTTTTTTTTTTTTTTTTTTTTTTTTTTTTTTTTGAGAATTTCCATGGACTCCCCCCTTGTGCTGAAAAAAATTCCCACAGAAATTGAAATTTTTTAATCAAAACCAACACCTGGCTTTAAACAAATATCAATAGATTCTAGCAGGTTGTTGTTATTGCATTTTGTTAATATGTATTTATTTTAAAATTTATTTACATGAGATAATTTACAAAAACCAGAAACAAAAAACCAAAAAGAAAAAAATATTTTTTTTTTTCTTCAAACACTGGAAAAAATTTCCCACAAGTTTTAGCAAAAAAAAAAAAAAAAAAAATTTTTTTTTGTTTGAAATCGTTTGACCACAAAATAAACAAAGAGATGCCCGCATATTTTTTTTTAAATTTTCATATTTAATAAAGGGTCCGCCAAATAACTTTTTTTTTTAAATGCTTTAAAAAAAACTACTGAATATTTTCTCAAATTTCTTTTTTTATTTGAAAGTACAATCCTTCCGGTTAATAATGGAAAAATAATTTCATTCAAATGGCTACCTCGGCTGGCCATGCAGTAGCCTACACGATCGGTCCAATTTTAAGTACCGATTGTGTGCAGCTGTATTTCACCAATGGCTTCACGAATATTGTCCTTTAAAGCGTCAATTGTCTCTGGCTTGTTGGCGCTACACTTATCTTTGGCGGCACCCCTCAAATAATAGTCCAACGATGTCAAATCTCAGCTCAGAGGTGGCCAAACGACATCAGCTCTGCGGCTGATAATGCGATCTTCAAAAACAGGGCGCAAATCATCGAGTGTAGCTTTGGCTGTGTGGCATGTAGCGCCGTCCTGTTGAAACCAAATGTTGCCAATATCCTCCTCCTCTTCAATTTTTGTGAACAAAAATTCGTTCAACATGGCCCGATAACGATCGCCATTGACTGTAACGGCCACTCCTTGCTCATTTTCGAAGAAAAATGTCCCCAATTATGCCTCTGGACCAAAATCTGCACCAAACAGTGACTCGTTTTGGGTGCGTCGGCTTTTCATTGTATGCGTGCCGGTTTTCTGTGCCCCAAATGCGACAATTTTGCTTGTTTACATAGCCGCCAAGATCAAAATGAGGTGATTTTTGTCAAAATCGTCATCTTCTGTAAGTCGATCACAGGCCCACTTAGCGAAGCGAAAACGCATTGGATGGCCAATTGGCTTCAACTCCTGAACCAATTGGACTTTGTATGGCGTCATACCAAGGTCTTTATGCAAAATTCGTCGCACTGATGTCTCCGAAATGTTCAAATTGTTGAGAACGACGGTGAATTGATGTTGAGGGCGCTTCACGCACACTTTCTGCCACAGCAGCAATATTCTCGGGTGTACGCACTGTTTTTGGTTTTTCACGCTTTAGTTTATCGATGAGGATGCCAGTTTCTTTCACTTTTTTTCACAAGATAACGAACATACGGTGCATGACGGTGCTTCTCTTCTTCCAAAATCCGTACGCAATTTTCGCACACATTCTGCAGCATTACCATGATTTTCAAAGTAATGTCGCAATATTTCCCCCCAGCGTTTTTCAAGCGTATACACAACCATATTCGTTCAGCGGAAGGATAAAACTAATTATCTGTCAAATCAGACATGAGCTAAGTGTTACCATTCACGAAATAAGCACTAGTTGAAAAAAAAAATGGCGCACCCGATATATGATCCCCTTTCCCCCAAACTAGGTTAGGTTAGGCCTCAAAACCCAAAAGTTAGAATTGCCGTGATCACATAATGCCACAGGGCCTTTATAAGAAATATTATACTCACTTAGACCATTTTGTAGCTGCTGCAATCAATAGAGCCATTTAAAGGTTGTTATTAGACCGTCTAATTGGTTATAACCATGTACCCATCTAAGCAACTCATCCTAAACAATAATGTACGATACCATAAGAGAAGGAGGTTAAGCAAAAGTTTCTTCTTTCTACACTTGGTCGTATGACAGAAGGATTCATGCATGAATTACCTTGATAGCAATTCTAAATAAGCTACAGAACACTTTTAACGTTCGTTAGATGTAATCAATCTGTCGTGATATTCCTGCTAAAGGGTCAAAATTGCAAAATTATCGCATTTGGGGCACAGAAAACCCGCACGCATACATTGAAAAGCCGACGCACCCAAAACGAGTCACTGTTTGGTGCGGATTTTGGTTCAGAGGCATAATTGGGAAATTTTTCTTCGAAAACGAGCAAGGAGTGGCCGTTACAGTCAATGGCGATCGTTATCGGACCATGTTGAACGAATTTTGGTTCACAAAAATTGAAGAGAGGAGGATGTTGGCAACATTTGGTTTCAACAGGACAGCGCTACGTGCCACACAGCCAAAGCTACACTCGATGTTTTGCGCCCTGTTTTTTGAAGATCGCATTATCAGCCACAGAGCTGATGTCGCTTGGCCGCCACGGAGCTGCGATTTAACACCGTTGGACTATTATTTGTGAGGTGCCGTCAAAGATAAGTGTTACGCCGACAAGCCAGAGACAATTGACGCTTTAAAGGACAATATTCGTGAAGCCATTGGTGAAATACAGCTGCACATAATCGATAATGTGCTTAAAAATTGGACCGATCGTGTAGGCTACTCTGCATGGAGCAGCCGAGGCAGCCATTTGAATGAAATTATTTTTCCATTATTAAGCGGAAGGATTGTACTTTCAAATAAAAGAAGAAATTTCGAGAAAATATTCAGTAGTTTTTTCTTTTTAAAGCATTTTCAAAAAAAAAGTTATTTGGCGGACCCTTTAGAAGTTGAAAAAATGTGCATGAAGTTAGCTGCGACAGTTTTTTTTTATTTTTTTTTTTTTTAATATAAAATTAACAGAGACTGTTAAATTCTAAATTTCTCGCCTTTTGCCAAAAGTACCAATATTAAGGAGGAGGCGGTTAAGCAAAAATATCCTCTTTCTATACACGGTTATACGGCAGAAACATTCATGCTACAGAACCCCTTTTACGCACATTAGGTTAGGTTAGAGGACGTGTACTTGCCAATTAAGACAAGTACAATACCCGGAGGTCGAATTGACTCATTGTACAACGTTCTAAATGTAATCAAACTGTCTTGATATTCGTACTAAAAGTCGGAAAAATAATTCCCTTCTTCTCTGAAATGTGTCTGAAGTTAGCTGCAAAAGTTATATCCGCTTTTGTTTTACAGTGAATGTTAAGTTAACAGAGACTGTTAAGTTCTAAATTTCTCCCATTTTGCAAAAAGTACCAACATTTTGAACTTTCTGGTAAATATTATTGTGCCATATCTGTGTTCCCCAATGCATTTTAGCCAATTTACCATGACTTTGTTTTCAAAAGAGGCCATTAATTGTTTTTTACTGATCTATTAATTCATTTTACTGCGCTATTGCTGCTGCTCTCATATTTAATTACAAGGTGATGGTGACGGCTATGGTCTTGTGCTAGTCAAAAACATTCATCCATCTCTGCCTCTTCCCTTTCCACCAACATCATAATTTTGTATGACGCGTTCATGTAAACGTACGTTAATCACGCTTCTCATCGTCATCATCATCATCATCGTCATCATCATGCTCATCATTGTGTGGTTTTGTTGTTGTCTTTTGTGCTTTTTCTTTGCAACCACTTTAACCGCCAAATGACGGCACAACGATAATGTTGATGCTGCCGTGTTGTTGCTCAGCTAGAAATCCATCCACCCACCCATTCTTGTAACAACAACAATACACAGACAAACAGTGTGCGACAAGTGTAGAAAGAATTTTACAACGTCTTTGAAGAAGAGAAGAAGAAATGAACTGCCAAGAAAGACAAGAAAGCAAAGAAAGAAAATCTCATATTAAATGGCAATAAAAAAAAAACACAAAAGAAATGCAAGGAAAAACTGAATGAAAATTTTCAATGGCTGGCCTAGGCTGTTGTTGTTTTTTTTTTTTTTTTTTTGTTTGTTTTTCTTCTGTCGTTTGAAGCGACAACAATTGCAAGCAACAACAGAATGAACAACAATTTCAAGTGACACGCGACAAATTAGCTGAACATTTAAATGCACTTGCTCTTGTGAACAACATCTTCACAAATGGCCTCCCCCTCCTGTTGCTCCTCCCTCCTCCATCTACTGAATTGGTCGTTGGGTATGCATGCGAATTAAAGTGTTTTAATTCGCCATAAATAAGCATGAAAATATGAATGGGAGAGTTCTGCTAGCGACTGGAAATAAAGTTTCCCTGAAATGGTGCATAAAAAAGTACCTAAAAAAATAAACCAAAAAGAAAAGATGCTCACAGCAAGAGTAAGCGCAAATTGGAACCAAAGGATATTAAAAAATGTATCAAATATTTTTTAAGGAAGGTAACAAAAATTTTACATAGAAGAGTACAAAAAATTGTACCCAAAAATGTACCATAAAAAAAGTACCTGGAAAATTATAAAATATTCAAATTAATTCCGATTTCATAAGAAGAAAAAGGAAATAAAGTTTTATTGAAATGGTGCATAAAAAAGTACATAAAAAAGTACCAAAAACAAATTATGCTCACAGCAAGAATGAACACAAATTATATTCAAAAAAGATTAAAAAATGTATCAAAAATTTTTTAAAGAAGGTGACACAAATTTTACCTAGAAGAGTACAAAAAATAGTACCCAAAAATGTACCATAAAAAAAGTACCTGGAAAATTATAAAATATTCAAATTAATTCCGATTTCATAAGAAGAAAAAGGAAACAACGTTTCCCTGAAATGGTGCATAAAAAAGTACCTAAAAAAAGTACGAAAAATAAAAGATGCTCACAGCAAGAGTAAACACAAATTGAAACCAAAAGTTATTAAAAAATGTATCAACATTTTTTTAAGGAAGGTGACAAAAAAAATTTACATAGAAGAGTACAAAAAATAGTACCCAAAAATGTACCATAAAAAAAGTACCTGGCAAATTATAAAATTTTCAAATTAATTCCGATTTCATAAGAAGAAAAAGGAAATAAAGTTTTATTGAGATGGTGCATAAAAAAAGTACCTAAAAAAGTACCACAAGGAAAAGATACTCACAGCAAGAATAAACACAAATTGGAACCAAAAGATATTAAAAAATTTATCAAAAATTTTTTGAGGAAGGTGACAAAAATTTTACTTAGAAGAGTACAAAAAAATGTACACAAAAATGTACCATAAAAAAGTACCTGGAAAATTATAAAATTTTTAAATGAATTCAGATTTCATAAAAAGAAAATAAGGGGGGCTCTAAAATGTTTAAAACGTATTCAAAAGTAAACAAAAATTGTGTATCGTAATAACACAAACAAATATTTCAAAAATTGTACCCAAAATAAGGTACCAAAATTTTAAAAAGTATAAAAAATGTTCCACAAAAGTACCAAACATTGCACGCAATAATGTACTAAAAAAATTTTTGCATAAAAAGAAAAAGGTACTTAAAAGTGTTCAAAAAAGTTGTGAAAACGTTCAGAAAAAAAGTACCAAAAACTTTACTCAGAAAGGTATTTAAAAAGAGACAAAAATTGGGTTCTTAAAGTACCAATAATTGTGCCCAAAACATGATAGCAACAGTATATACCAAAACAGCATAAAACGTGTTCCAATGAAGGTACTAAAAATTGTACTTAAAAGATTATTAAAAGCGTACTCAAAAATGTACCCGAAGAGGTTTGAAATGATTTTCTATTTCGAAAAAGGAAACCCAAAAGGGCTCTAAAATATTAGAGAAGTTGTGAAAGAGAACCAGATTTAAGGTACCAAATATAGTACCTAGAAATGTATTCATTTGTCTTGTTTTTCAAGTACCAAAATTTGTACCCAAAACAAGATAAAAAGTAAGAAAAGAGATCCAATTAAGGTACTAAAAATTTTATCTTGAAAGTACAAAAAAGTACCCGGTATAAGGCAGAGGTTTCAGATGACTTTCTATTTCAAAAAAGAAAGCAGAAAAGGCTCTAAAATATAAGAGAAGTTGTGAAAAAGAATCAGAGTAAAGGTACCAGAAATTGTACCTAGAAATGTGTTTAGGTAGGTAGGTAGAGATGGCTGCCCATTCAAGAAAATTTTTTGGATGGACTCACTTAGGCCGCATTGGGCCCACTCGGAGCTCCTGGTGAAGCGATTTAGGCTGCCAATGTCAATCCTTGACAGTTCCTCCAGATCATCCATGTAGTCAGTACCCAAGTACGTCCTTCTCCTTTGACAAAGAGCCGGGCATGTACCCAGCAGGTGAGGGACAGTCTCCTATTCTTCCTCATCTCTGCAGCTTCTGCAGAAGTCGTTAGCAAGGTTTTCAAGACCAATGCGCCTCGCATGCGTACCCATAATGCAATGCCCCGTAATGACACCGACAACTACACGGAGCGCGCCTCTTTGGAGTTTAAGTAGACTCATTGTGCGCCCCTCATCCAGCCTTTTCCAGATTTTACGAGTCGTTCTACCCGCGCTCGAGGCCGCCCACCTGTCGTTGACGGAATCGACAATCGCATTATCAATTATGAGCTTGCAGGTCCTCATAGGAATGCCCAGATTCGAGAATTCATCGAAGAGATCGATGGTCTAGAAATGTGTTTAAAAATGAAACAAAAAATTGTGTTACTCAAGTACCAAAAAATTGTACCCAAAACAAGATAACTGCAGGTATTTACAAAGTAGAAGAAGTTATCCGGTTATAAGGTACTAAAAATTGTATCTTAAAGAGTATTAAAATCGTATGCAAAGCTATAGTCTGTATAAGAACAAGATTTAAATTACTTTCCGCTTCAAAAAGGAACGGGAAGCTGTAAAAAAATCAAGACCGAAAGTACCAAAAATTGTACTTTAAAATTACATAAAAGTACCTTGCAAAAGTCCACATTTTAATATTGCTTTCTGAGCTTTTACATACCCATTAAATTTCAAACAATTTTGAAGAAAAAAATCCATTAAAAAATATAGTAAAAGGTACAGGAAAAGTCCTCAACAGGTACCATATTTAGTACTTTTTATGTACTTTTTTGTATGCAATTTCCAAAGTGTAGATTTTTTACTTCATTTTTTTGAAATTCATTTTAAATTTCATCTCTCAATGAAAGCAGAGCACATGATTGAAGCAAAAAAAGAAAACGAAAGAAAACTATTACTATGACGGGGTACGATATGAATGAATGAGTGAGTGAGTGACTGAATGAACGACTGAATGAAAAATTAAATTAAAAAAAATGCTTTAAAAAAACGGCAAGTCTTTTACTCTGGAATTAATTTATTTATTCTGCATAATAAAATTTACATAAAAAAACTGAATGAATGAAGAAAATAATTAAATGGAATGAAATGAAATGAAAATGATGAAATTAAATGAAAATGAACATGAACGTGAACATCATGAACGGATTGATTGTGTTGGAGAGGAAAACAAGTTACGGACGAAAGTTGAATTTAATTTTAGAAAGTCGGCGACAAGCTGTCTGCTGGCAGCAGGCAGACATGATAGCATTTCTATTGTAGAGGCCAGAAGGAAAATTTTTCGAATGAAATTTTGTTTAAAGTGAAGAAATTATAACCTAAAAAGTTTGAGGGGAGTACAATAGATCCCCAGTTCTTCACAACATATAACCTGCCAGTTAACATTAAGCCATGCTATGGAGACCCATATACACTTCAAGTCATGTGTATTTGTAGAAAGTGCGGATAATTTCAAGTTTTTTTTTTTTTTTTTTTTTTTTTTTTTTTTTTTTTTTTTTATAACTTCTCCGCAAATTGTAGTTTCAAAATCTTTAATAATTTACGTTTTAGGCCACATTGCAGAAATGCAAATGCAGAATTTTCGTTTCCTTTAGAAATAAAAAAATGTTTGAGGCCTGCAAAGAGTAATATTTTGAAAATTAAACGATTTTTTCTTTCTGCCCAGAGTTATTGAATATTAAAGCCTGGATTCATAGACATTAATTTATAATTTTCCTTTTGTCTCTCTTTTTATTAATTTCAGTCAAAAGATATGGACCATAAGGTTCAAAGGCTTTACAAATAATTTCGGTTTTTTACGGAATTGAAATGAACTTTTAGGCAACCCAGCCTTTTTCTTGTCATAAACTTTATGTTGACGCCAAAAAAAAAGAAAAACAGGACTCCATTTCATTATTTTTTAACAGACAAAAAAATTCTTGTCATTATACCTGGAGGCCTTATAAATGGGGAGTAATATTGCAGCAGAAAATCTTTTTTTTTTTTCTTTCGTTTTCAGGAGACACATTTTCGTTTGTTTCTTCCTGCTGGTGTTAAAAGCATGTTGGTGGTATGGCTGCTTTGCCACACAGCCTGGATAATGTTCTCCAAACTAAAAGTTTTAAAACATTTAAACGCCTCTCCATTATATTCTCTTTTTACAACTGAGAACAGAGTACAGATGTTTTTTTTTTTTTTGTTTGATGGTCTGTGACTACAAGGACTGAAAATGTTTTGCCGGCGCCCCATTGTATTTCAAAGTACTTCTGTGCCTAGTTTTCTTGTTCTACTGCTGTTGCTGGAGTTCAATAGGTTGAGGTGTTGTGCCACCACCAACCAAGCCGGCTTGTCATTTCGAATGGAAAAGTCTGTTAAAAAAAGGAAAACCAAACTACCAAAATGAAAAACTTCAACTACTCACCGACAAACACATTCAGTGCTTATTTTTCTCGCTCTCTTTCTCTGTCTCTTGACAATAGTGTCATAGACAATTTGCATTTAATTCTTCCTTTTTATTTCGTTTTTTTTTATTCCTCTGGCTTCTGTCTTCTCTCTCTCTCTCTTTATATTTGCTGTCAGTTTTCACTTTGTTTGTGACACAAAGCTTTATAGAAAGTCAGTTTTTACTCTGAAGTATGTATTGAAATATATTTTCTTAATTGATTTTCAGCTCCATCCGTCTCAATCACTCGCCTATAATACTCATTCACTCATTAATTTTTTTTTCTTGAAAAGCTTTTGAATGTTAAAATCAAAAAAATTAATTGAATTGTGAGTTATTGATAGAAGAGAGAGACTCAGTCAAGCGAAATTAATCATTTTAACATAGATTTTCCCATCCCTGGCATGCAAACCATCGCTGGGAAAAATTATTGTATTTTAAGAGTTAAAAAAAATAAGGAATTTGAAGACCTTTTGGAATGCGTGCCTCACATATATTGATATACGTCTTCTAATGTCGTTCACTAATGGAGTTCCAATGGCTTCTCCATCTGGCTCTCTTTATCTATAAGCAGCAGGCCATCTTGGTAAAAGATATTGGCTCAAACCCTTCTACACATCTTGGCGATAAAGAGCATAGATCGTCTGGGTGTGGACATCAGCAAAATACAAAAATTAAAGGATTTTAAACGACTTCAGAAAGCAATCTGAAATCCTTACTAACACTATGTTCAGACATGCATTTATATTGAGTAAATCGCAATAAACGGCATTATTGAATTCAATATTTCATATAAAATGTCAATTATTGCTCAATAAATTCATAAATTGTTATAATATTGATTAAAACTTGAAATACAGCACTGTCATGTGTACAGTACGTTCAGTGAGCATATTACAACACTCTAAACTTTTCACGAAAAAAAAAAAATATATTTGTTGAAACAACCAGCTGTTTTGTTTACCAGCTGTGAAATGAATATTGAATAAGCAGCTGAACTGCGTATATTGTTAGGTCTAAACACTTTAAATATTGTATTCAATAAACCGAATATTGAGTCAATAAAAGTGCATGCCTGAACATAGTATAACAGTGCCTGGAGCATTTCACGCAATGCGTAAATTATTTTCCTGCAGCATTCAGTTTAAACTCGATAAACTGTAGACCTAAGCAGCTGGACATGCTGGAGTCAAAGAACTTTATTCCTCGATACGAATTAAGCATTCAGCAACGGCTGGCGTGTATATACGGCAGTCACTTGGTAAATCATAGCAGCTAACGGCGCGTAAATACGGCTGATGCCGTATATACACGGCAGTCATTTATTTGTTCACTTGCGTTTTCGCAAACGATGACCACGTTGCAAATTGTGGTATAGCAGCGCCGTCTTGAAAGGTTTAATTATGTGGTCCCCTAAAACTAACTGAAAAAGTGCTGAGACACCAGTGCCTCAAATAGGGATTACTATAGTGCAGAGCTAGATTTCCCATCCAATTCCCAAAGTTGAGTGGTAATGCGGGGTGGTGTACATGGATATCAGGTTAGGTTAGGTCTGAGTGGTAGCTCTGCAAAGCTTTCACAAAGCTCACTCGAGCACGCATAGCGGCCCGTTGTGATGCCACGGGTGAACGCAGTCCCTGTACTGACCAAGTTCCACCAAAATCAGGGAAGAGGAAGAAGTTGGTCAGCGTAAGGGCTGCACATCAAAAGCACGACTACCCCATACTGGAAAACCAGTCAGAAAGTTTGATGAACGAAGCTATATCCTTGATATCAATAGATGATAGCTCCGTCAAGCTGACAAGAAATGGAGAGCCAAATAAACTATTTCTACACCTAGCAAGAGACGGGCACTGACAAAGAAAGTGGATAACAGTCTCCTCTTCCTCAGCGGATCTGCATCCACGGCAGAAGTCGTTAAATGAGAGCCTCATTCTCTCTGCGTGTCTACCCGTAACGCAATGACCTGTAAGCACGGCCATTGTGGTTGAGATAACGTCACGACGAAGACCAAGTAATTGGTTGGTACGCCTTCTATCCATCAAGGGCCAGGTGAGTCTAGCGGTGGAGCAGGACTCCTCATTGACCCAGGATAGGTTGGCATCCCGAGAGAATTTCCGCGCAATGTCCAACTTAACCGAGGCAAGTGGCATACCCAGTTCAATTGAAGAGGATTCCGGAAGGAGCGCACCAGCTCTGGCGAGCTCGTCGGCCCTACAGTTTCCCAGAATGTTACTGTGCCCTGGGGACCCACACCAGTGAGACACTGGTGAAGCGCCCAGAGAGAAGGTCAGGACAGCGGCGACATTCCCTAACGATCCTAGAGTTAGTCAGGAAACACGATAGGGATCTTATTGCGGCCTGACTCTCAGAGAGATACATGGATATCAACAACATAAACAAATTAAAACTCTAGCATCAGTACAATGCATTTCCATGAAACTATTCATTTGCTAGTTTCATAGGCATAATAACATGCCCGGAGAACAAAGTTAAGGACGTCTATTTCCAATAGAATTTTTTTTTTAAGTCGCCGTAGTCTAGTAGAGAGTGTTAGCTTATTAGACGCAAAGCCATGGTACGAATTCCAGGCCAGACGTCAAAGACAAAATACAAAAAGTATTTCTTCGGGGACTTACTCTCAGCAGATTTCTGGTAAAAACTCTGAGAGTAAATAAAATTGCCATGAAAAGTTTCTCAAAAATCTGTCGTTCGGAATCGACTTAAAACTGTTGATCCCACCACTCATGTATAAAATTAACACACACAACATAAGTGGTGTGAGAAACTGGGACGTTGTACAATGGATCAAATCGACCTCCGAGTACTGTACTTGTCTTAATTGACAAGTACACGTCCTCTAACCTAACCTAACCTAACCTTCATTAATCAGATTAAGTTAGGATAACCGGAGCCAAGCTTCCGTTTTTAGTTGTCCCACAGGTTTTTAGATTTTTATTATTGAATATCAGGTTTTCCGCAAATCTCAAATGTTTCCCTTTTTTTAATTATTTCAAAAAAACCAAGTGAATTACAATCATTTTAAAACACAAGTGTGTCCTTTTAAGATTCATATCCTATTCGATGCAAAACATTTATGCTTATCCAGGGATTACAAGAACGAAAGAAATAAAAACAAAACTCTTCTTAAAACATAGAAATTAATTTAAATATTTCTATTGATTTTGTTACTCTCTCTCTCTCTCTCTCTCACTCTCTCTCTAACCCATAAGTATTTGAAATGATAGTCAGCCAATCCACTCTTACGTTGCAGGCCAATATAAAATCCTTGCGACAAGGATTTCATTCAAATTGCTTGTATTGCCCTAGCAAATGAAGTCTTTTCTATGTATGTATGTATGTATTTCATGTTGTCTATCAGACAGGATAATTATAAATAAAAAAGGATTTAATAAAGATCATTTGAAAAACATTTGAAACCCATTTAGGAATACCAAATGACAACAACGACGACCGACCAGTATTTGTGTATCTAAGGTTCATAAATTAACTTAAAGACACACACTAAATCAAGATAAATGTTTGGCAAAAAATTTATAAAAACAAAAACATTGTATTGCAATGTATAAAAACACAAAAATCCTTGAGTATTTATGGTAAGGATTTAAATTTTCCTTTTTATTTGAATCCTTTTATTATTATTCAGTTTGCATGTCTTTCACTCATTCAATAAATATCGAAAGAAAGAAGAGAATTTTGTGTAACACACAACATTCAATATTGATTTACTGACTGACGTACATATTTGAAAGGCATAGACAATTTTCCAAAACAGTAGTAAACAAAGCTACAAAACTCCATAATGAAATGAATTCTATCAAATACTAGAATAACTGAAATTTTTATCACTAAATGTATTTGGATTTCTTTTGCCAGACTTAAGCTACAAAGCGACAATTTCTTATTTAAACAAAAATAACTATAAAATTGGCTTCTTTGCAAGTATAGATTATTAAAGGTTATTAGAATTCGTATTAAAAACAAAATAAAAGAAGAAAAACTGGTAAATTATGATTTTCAGACCTGAGCTACAAAGCGACAATTTCTTATTTAAACGCAAATAACTATAAAATTAGCTTCATTACAAGTATAGATTATCAAAAGCAGTTAGAATTTGTATTAAAAATAAAATAAAAGAAGAAAAATTGATAAATTATGATTTTCAGACCTCAGCTTCAAAGCGACAATTTCTTATTTAGACGAAAATAACTCCAAATTAGCTTCATTACAAGTATGCATTAACAAAAGCAGTTAGAATTTGTATTAAAAATAAAATAAAAGAAGAAAAATTGATAAATTATGATTTTCAGACCTCAGCTACAAAGCGACAATTTCTTATTTAAACGCAAATAACTATAAAATTGGCTGCTTTGCACGTATAGATTATTAAAGGTTATTAGAATTTGTATTAAAAATAAAACAAAAGAAAAACTGATAAACTATGATTTTCAGACCTCAGCTTCAAAGCGACAATTTCTTATATAAACGAAAATAACTATAAAATTAGTTTCAATACAAGTACGGATTAACAAAAGCGGTTAGAATTTGTATTAAAAACAAGATAAAAGAACAAAAACTAGTAAAGTAAGATTTTCAGACTTCAGCTACAAAGCTACAATTTCTTATTTAAACGAAAATAACTATAAAATTAGCTTCATTACAAGTATAGATTATTAAAGGCTATTAGAATTCGTATTAAAAACAAAACAAAATAAAAAACTGGTAAAGTATGATTTTCAGACCTCAGCTACAAAGCGACAATTTCTTATTAAACGAAAATAACTATAAAATTAGCTTCTTTACAAGTATAGATTATTAAAGGTTATTAGAATTTTTATTTAAGAACAAAACAAAAGAAGAAAAACTAATAGATTATGATTTGCAGACCTCAGCTACAAAGCGACAATTTTTTGTTTAACCGAAAATAACTATAAAATCAAATACATTACAAGTTTAGGTTAACAAGTTAATAGAATGTGTATTAGAAACAAAGAAAAACTGATAAAGTATTATCTTTAGACCTCAGCTACAAAGCGACAATTTTTGTTATTTAGCCAAAAACTAGTTATGAAATTATCTTTCATTATATTGGACACAGATACCCGAATATTTTAATTAGTATTGATTATTATAAACCACACTTCTGCCATCTCTGCCCCGTAAGTTTAGAGAACTCATCTTCCACTCTATTCAGAGAGGAAAGTAACCCCAGCTTTTTGAAGTCGCCGTAGTCTAGTAGGTAGTGTGTTGGCTTATTAGACGTAAAGCCAGAGTTCGAGCCCTAGGCCAGACATCAAAACGAAATATGAAAAAATATTTCTTCAGAGACTTCCTCTCAACAGATTTCTGGCAAAAACTCTGAGAGTAAATAAAATTGCCATGAAAAAGTTTTTCAAAAATCTGTCGTGAGGAGCCGACTTTAAACTGTCCCACCACTCATGTATAAAATTAACACACACAACATAAGTGGAGTGAGAAACTAGGACGTTGTACAATGGGTCAATTCGACCTCCGGATACTGTACTTAATTGACAAGTACCCGTCCTTTAACCTAACCTAACTCCTGGTTCGTTAGATATTTGGGCAACCAGAACTTGTACAGCAAGCGGTGATTTTGGGGAAAAGTCTACACTTTCTAGAAGTTGACAAGATGGACGAAAAATGATATCAGCCAGGAAAGCTGTCAGTATTATAATAAACCAAATCACTCCTATCTCTGCCCCGTCTCAGTTTATATATTCATATTGTGTGGCAATATTTATTACCATTATTTATGCATAGAAATATGAAAATTATTCACTTTGAAAAATATACAACCTATACGAGGGTTGTCTTGCGATTTCTGTGATTACCCCGTCTTCTTGCCTTTCCATCTGGGATATCATATCTTTTCTTAGGAAGTTTTGAGAAGTCATATCCCATTCAATACAGAAAAGAAAGTGGCTCCTAGTTCGATAGATATTTGGGCACCTAAAACTTGTATAACAAGCGGTGAAGTCTACACTAGAAGTTGACAAAATAGATGGAAAATGATATCAGCTAGGAGATGATGCCAATTATTGCTCAATAAATTCATAAATTGTTATAATATTGATTAAAACTTGAAATACAACACTGTCATAAGTACGTTCAGCGAGCATATTACAATTTTCCGAACACTTTCTATTGATATTTGACAACTCAAATATCAACTGCGTATATTGTTAGGTCTAAACACTTAAAATATTGTATTCAATAAACCAAATATTGACTCAATAAAAGAGCATGTCTGAACATAGTATAACAGTGCCTGGAGCATTTCACGCAATGCGAAAATTGTCTTCCTGCAGCATTCAGTTTAAACTCGATAAACTAATGACCTAAGCAGCTGGACATGCTAGAGTCAAAGGACGTTATGCCTCGATAGCAATTAAGCATTTCGCAATGGGTGTCGTGTATATACGGCAGTCACTTGGTGAATCATAGCAGCTGACGTGCTGTGTAAATACGGCAATAACTTATTGCCACAGAGGCTGATGCCGTATATACACGGCAGTCATTTATTTGTTCACTTGCGTTTTCGCAAACGATGGCCACGTTGCAAATCTCGAAAGATTTAATTCTATTGTCTCCTAAAACTAACTGAACATGTGCTGAGAAACCAGTGCTTCAAATAAGGATTTCTGGAATTTAAAGCGGTGAAGTCTACACTTTCTAGAAGTTGACAAGGTAAATGGAAAATGATATCAGCTAGGAGATCAGTTCCGTGCTTTCCAGAGCAGAAAAACTGCTGTTTGAACATGATCTTTTCATCTAATTTTTCTCCCCGCGGGACAAATTGAATGATTTTTGTTGTAGTTGTTGCTCTGATACTTAAGCTTCTACCCTCGCATAAAACAATATTTCGACAACTCATATGAGTATGTAAATATTTTGTAAATATTAGGCGAGGACGGCATGTATGTCTGAGAAGGGGAGGGGGAAGGAGGAGGTATATGGTATGGTTGTATGCTGATAAAAACCCATGCAAAAATTTATGTCTGTAAACATGAGTATTATCCTGGTTTGTTATTTTTTTCAATTTTGTATTCATATTGATGTTAAAAACGAGTCCTTTTTGGTTATCTGTAGGAGGAGGGAGAGGATGGAGGACAGGCTTAGAAGAAATAAATGTTTGTTTGAAGATGAAAGGAATAGAGAACGAATAAAAGAAAACCATTTGTATTCTATTACTAATACTTCAACATACAAGAGCAATTACTACTACAACAACAAAGCATATCAAATAAAAACTACAACTACAAACAAACACTATAACAAACAATGAACCCAATAGGAAATCTTAACAGTTATAAAGGGTGTTTTTTATAGAGGTATAGAACTTTAAGTTGGCATTACTTTTCAAGATGGCGACCGATTTAACAGCTGTCAAGTGATTTATTCTCAGTTTGGTTTGGCAATTCATCATGAATAGACTCACGACTGAACAACGCTTGCAAAAGAGTGCAATTTTATTTCGAAAATAATGGTTCTGTGCGGAAAACGTATCGCGCACTACGTCCATTTTATCGTCGACAAAATCGTCCATCAGAGCAGTTAATTCGATTAACCATGGAACGTTTTCGCACCACGTTTACTCTTATTGATAACTCGCATCCCCAGAGACGCTGTACGGTGCGTACAGAAGAAGCTATTGCTGCTGTAGAGCGTAGCATTGAGGAAGACCCGTCCGCCATCGAGCACAGGAATTGGATCTGTGTCCATCCACTTTATGGAAGATTTTGCGGAACGATCTTGGTTTGCGTGCTTACAAAACCCAACTCCTGCAAGATTTGAAGCCAAACGATCATCAAGTAAGGCGTAGATTCGTCGAATGGGCCCAAGACGAGATTACCGTTGTTCCCGATTTTCATAAGCGAATTTTGTTTAGCGATGAAGCGCACTTCTGGTTGAATGGCTACGTCAACAAACAAAACTGCCGCATTTGGAGTGAAGGTAATCCTCAAGTGTATGTGGAAACACCGTTACATCCAGAAAAACTGACTGTTTGGTGCGCTTTATGGGCTGTGGTGGAATCATTGGTCCGTACTTTTTCAAAAACGATGGTGGCCAAAACGTTACAGTCAATGGTGATCGGTATAGAGCCATGATTACTAACTTTTTCATTCCTGAATTGAATAACCATGATGTCCAGGAGTTGTGGTTTCAACAAGACGGCGCAACATGTCACACATCTCGTGCCACAATAGATTTATTGAAAGACACGTTTGGTGACCGCCTAATTTCACGTTTTGGACCTGTGAATTGGCCTCCAAGATCTTGTACTACTTTCTGTGGGGCTATGTAAAGTCATTGGTCTATGCGGTAAAGCCACAAACGCTTGACCATTTGGAAGACAACATTCGCCGTATTATTGCCGATATACGGCCATAAATGTTGGAAAAAGTCATCGAAAATTGGACGTCCAGATTAGACTACATCCGCGCCAGCCGTGGCGGTCATATGCCAGAAATCATATTTAAAATGTAATGTCACAAGATTATCTTTCGGATAAATAAAATTCAACTTAAAGTTCTATACCTCTATAGAAAACACCCTTTATTTGGGATGAAACTTTTTTTGTTTTCCTCTCTCTCTCTGCCTTTTTAGAATTTTAAAATGTTTTTAATGTTGTTTTCAGATTGTATTTCTCCCTTTCAACCTTCCTTCCTCCCTCTTCTAAAGGATTTTATTTTATTTTTCGCTCTCTTATACTTTTAATCCTTTGCTGCTGCTGTGTGTGGGTGGAGGGAAGATTCCTTTCCTTATCTTTTTTTGTTTCTGTGGTTTTCACAACTATTTAATGGAACCGCAAGGCAGGCATGATGGAGGGAAAAAGGGGAGAGCAGCATGGAAGTGTTTCTTTTTAATACTTTGTATGTCAAATAAAAATTTTTTTTTGCAAGTTTTCTGTGAAATAAAAAAGAAAATAATTTCTTCTCTCTGTGAACTCTTGAACACCATGTGTTCCCTGTATAACATACTGATGTTATTTTTTATATTTTTTTTCTTTTTTTTTTTTCTTTTTTTTTATTTTTTTCTTTTTTTTTTTTTTTGTCTGCAAATCTAATTGTCATTTGTAATATTTTGATAATATTTGTTGTTTTGTGGGAGGGAGAAACTTTGATTGTTTTTTTAGTTGTTGAAATTTCTATTATTTTCTATTTTCTATTTTTTTAATCTTTTTTTACCCTGAATTTTTATTGTCTATTGAAATGTAGTTTTTGAACAAGAACATGTAAAAAATTTAAGCATTATTACAAAGACCACAAAAGGATTAAAAAAACGAAGAGAAAATCTACTAAAATGTTAGTTATCTCTGGTTTATTGAAATAAAATAAAAAAATTAAATTTAGATTGTATAGAAATACATATGAATATTTAAATAAATGTTTATATAAAAATGTATTTAAATATTCATATATATGTATCACAAAAAAAAATCAGTGGCTTCGAATAATAATAAAAAATTTCCTTTTTTTTCGATATACAGTTTTGTAGCTTACTGTCATTAAAAGACTTAAAGCTCTTAAATTCTAATATTATTATTATATTATTATTAATATTTGTGATTTTATATCAAGAAATCGAAGCATTTTCTTACAATTCTAATATTTAATAACACTTTCCCTAAAAAGTAGTTTTGTAGTTTCATAATCCGTTACTAAAAAACTATGGTAGACAAAGTAATTTTTTATTGAAAGAAGATTTTAATTTTTTAAACACAATACAAAAGAATAAAAACTCGTTAAGAATGATTTTCAGACCTCAGCTACAAAGCGACAATTTCTTATTTAAACGAAAATAAGTATAAAATCAAAAACATTACAAGTATAGATTAGTAAAGGTTATTAGAATTTGTATTAAAAACAAAACAAAAGAAGAAAAACTGATAAATTATGATTATCAGACCTCAGCTACAAAGCGACAATTTTTTGTTTAACCGACAATAGCTACAAAATCAAATACATTACAAGTATAGGATATTAAAAGTTATTAGAATTTGTATTAAAAACAAAACAAAAAATAAAAATTGATAAAGTATGATTTTCAGACCTGAGCTACAAAGAGACAATTTTTTGTTTGACCAGAAATAGCTATAAAATCAACTACATTACAAGTATAGATTATTAAAGGTTCTTAGAATTTGTATTAAAAACAAAACAAAAGAAGAAAAACTGATAAATTATGATTAACAAGTTAATATAATGTGTATTAGAAACAAAGAAAAACTGATAAAGTATAATCTTTAGACCTCAGCTACAAAGCGACAACTATTTATAAAATTATCTTTCATTATATTAGAAATATATTGAAGTCGCCGTGGTCTAGTAGGTAGTGTATTGGCATATTAGACGAAATGTCAGGGTTCGAGCCCCAGGCCAGACATCAAAATAAAAATACCAAAAGTATTTCTTCGGCGACTTCCTCTCAGCAGATTTCTGGCAAAAACTCTGAGAGTAAATAAAATTGCCATGAAAAGTTTCTCAAAAATCTGTTGTTCAGAGTCGACTTTAAACTGTAGGTCCCGCCACTCATGTATAAAATTAACACACACAACATAAGTGGTGTGAGAAACTAGGTCGTAATCCTGACTGAAGGGTTGTAATGACCAATTATGTATGTATGTATATTAGAAACAGATACCCGAATATTTTATTTAGTCATGATTATTATAAACCACACCACTTCCATATCTGCTCCGCCCAATTTTTTATATTTCCTCCAAATATAGTTTTGTAGTCCTTTCGACTAAAAGAGTTAATGCTTTTAAACTATAAAACTTTTTAATATTTTTGATTTTATAAGCATTTTCTTACAATTTAAGAAAAATTTAAAAATTCTTTAAAAAAATGTAGTTTTGTAGTTTCACTTAAGTATTATTAACTCAACTAGACAAAATAGCCATTATTTATTGAAAGATTACTGCAATTTTTTATATATCCTCCAAATGTATTTTTGTAGCTTACTTCCACTAAAAGACTTAAAGCTCTTAAATTCTAATATTTTATTAATATTTGTGATTTTATATAAAGAAATCGAAGCATTTGCTTACAATTATAATGCAGTCTAGAAAGACTTTCCATAAAAAGTAGTTTTGTAGTTTAACTTAAATGTCATTAAATCGTTAATATAGAACTCTGCTGAGCTCAGGAAAAAATAAATTCATTTTATATAGAAAAAAGTCTGCAATTTATTATATCCTCTCTATGTAGTTTTGTAGCCCTTTCATTTAATATAAAACTCAATTAGGCAAAATGAAGTCATTTTCTATTGAAAGAAATTTTTTTATATATCCTTCAAGTGTAGTTTTGTAGTCCTTTCCATTAAAAGCTATAATGCTTTTAAACTATAAAAATATTTAATATTTTTGATTTTATAAACATTTTCTTACAATTTAAGAAAAATTTAAAAAAATTCTCAAAAAAGATTGTAGTTTTGTAGTTTCATCAGAAATCTCACATGAACGTAAATATAGCACTCGGCAAATTGAAAAAACTTAATTTCTGTTGAAAGCATTCTCAAGTATTTAATTTAATTTCATTAATTTATTGAAATGTAGATTTGTAGAGCTTTCCCCAGAAATCTTTAATACTCTGAGTTTAACAGTTTAAACGTTTTAATATTTCTGGTTTGAACATATTCTTGCAATTTGTGAAAAGTTAAATAAATATCTCAATAATGCAGTTTTGTTGTTTCGTCAGAGATCTCCCTTTAACGGAAAAAGAAAAACTTAATTGAAAAAAAATTATAATTATCTTAATTTCTTCAATTGTAGTTTTGTGGTTCATTTAACGATGTACATTACGGCACTTAAGTTCTTCAACTTTTATTCTTTCTTGCTTTTATATAAAAATCTCAAGTGATTATGGTAGATTTGCATGATACAGGTCCACAAACTGCCTGTTATTCTCGTTTAAAATTATAACTACAAAACTACGTTTTGATATTTTAATGACTAAATCACAAATTGAAATGAAAATGAAACACAACTGAAATATTTAAAAAGTATTGTTTTTTTTAAACTACAAATTTTGTGGTTCAATAGAAATTTTTATTAGGATTTTTTTTTGTATCATTGTCCTTATTTGCTTAGCTATTGAAAAAAATTTTTTTTTGTTTTAAACTACAAATTTTGTAGTTTGAGAATATCAGACGTTTTTCAGGCAATATTTTTTATGTGATATTTCTCTAACTTAATACAACTTAGTGTACCTTTCATTATGATCTTGGTTGTATTCATATTTTTTTTTTTATTTTTCCTTCACTTTACTATGACTATTAAGAAAAGTGTGTGGTGAAGTTTTGTGGTCGAAAAATTTTTGAAGAAACATTTTTTTTTTAATTTTAAATTTTTTCTGTGTTTAATCTGTCAGATATTTATGTATAGATTTTAAATATTTAGGTTTTTTATATACATTTTTTTTCTTAACTCTAGAAACATTTATAATTTTTTCCTGTAGTTTTGTAGTTAACAAATATTTCTATGGTATTTCATTTCTGTGTTAGTGTGTTAACTTTTGTGCATGTGTTTAAATGTTAGCATATCTTAAGAAAAAAATCTATTTGAATATAGTTTTTAAGGCATTTTGTAAGTATGTATTAAATTATTTATGATTACAAATGTACGTAAAGACAGAAATTCAAGAAAGAATAAAAAAATTTAACCAACCACAGTAAAACACTCTCCAACCATAACCAAGAGAAAAAAAAAATATTAAAACTGAATAAAATATTTATTACAGCAGTATATGAAAATAAAAACTCATAAATTTACAGAAAAACGCAACACCTAAGTAATATTATTGAAAAAATTTAAAAAAACAGCCAGATTTTTAAAGAAAAAATTTACCACCACCACTTAGCATTTTAACAGCCACCAACAATCTCCACTACCACCACTACTATATTTATAAATATAACAGCTACAGCTTTAGCAATACCACTACTACTATTACTACTACCAAACTACAACTACAGAGCCACAACAATTACAGCGTTTTTACAACCACAATAATACTCTCTACTCGGGGCTTTTAAAACTCAATAAAAAATAAAATAACAATTAAAAAAAAAACTAAAGAAAATATATTAAAACTATATTTTACTAATACTTTTTACTACAAAACTACAAAAACTATACTACAAAAAAAAATATTTGAATTGAATACGTTTTACAGTTTCAAAAGAAAAATTCAAATTTTATTGTAAAAATTCTTTAAAAAATAATATAAAATTCTAAAAAAAAATATGAAAACATAAAATATTATATATGAATATATTATATATATATGGAAAATGAAACCAACAAACTACAACAACAACCACATCAACAACTACAACAACAATATATATATATATCTATAAATATATGCAACTAATTCTATATAAAAAAAAAATTAATTTTTTTTTTAAATCTAAAAATTATAAAAAATATTTTTTTTTGCACCTCAAATACCAGAAAAAAAAAACATCATTTAAATAGTTAAAGTAAACCGGTTTGCAATTGTTTTTTAATCGATTCAAAAAATTCAAAAACCTGTCTAACAAAAAAAATATAAAAAAAAAACTAAATTTTTGACCCATCAAAAAACAAAACCAACCTACAAACTCTACAAAACAAACTCTCTCTCTCTCTCAAACTGAATCTGAATCTCTGTTTGTTTTCAATAGTTATTAAAAAACATGTCAAATTCTCTCTTTCTTTCCCTCTCTCTCTCTCTTTCTGCATATTGCTTGTGTGTGTGTCTACTACAAACCGTACAGGCTTAAACGTGTCGTCGCCTCTCCACATACGCAACAGCAACGACTGCAGCGCCTATTTCAAACTACGTACAACTACAGTGTGTTTTGCAGCAGCAACAGCCTTTTAAACAATGATCATCGTGTCTTTTTTTTTTTTGGGACATCAGAAACTACAACCACCACCCACCCACACTTCAGTCAGTGTAAGGATAAACCACTTCTACGACTACTGCTACTACTTACTTACGAGTACGAGTACTACTGTTGCTATATTCGGTATTATGCGGGAATCGTTTAAAATGCCCCCCTGTCCGACAATTTCTTAGACTATTGAACAGATCGAATAAAATTGTTTTTCTTCTCAACATAATAATAAAAAAAAAAATAGTTTTTGAATTTTTTGTTAAAGAATAAGAACAATCCGCGAGATTTATGATCTTTAATCGAGGTATAGATCACACCACTAACCCACAAATGCCAAAAATCAAACTGAATATTTTTCTCTTCCCCAATCATTAAAAAAAACCGCGCTAATATTTCATTCAATAGTTGTCTGGCAACCTTTGTTTTAATTGGTAGAAGTCCGTTCAACTTAAATTCCCCCAGTACCATTTTTAGTAGGTCGTAAACATAAAATTTTAATCAAATTTTTATTTTAATTCTAGAAAAACTTCCTCAAACTAAAAAAAGTGCCGTAAATTTTTTTTATTTTACACAAACCATGTGTACAAGCTACTTAAATCATTTGTCAACCTTTTCCTACCGTTTTTTTTTTCTTTCTCCGAAATATAACTTTTATAATTTTTTTGAGAATCTCATACAATGTTTAATCAAATTTCGCACAAACCATGTGTACAAGCTACTCAAATCATTTGTCAAACCTTTTCCTACCGTTTTTTTCTTCCTCAGAAATATAACGTTTATAATTTTTTTGAGAATCGCATACAATGTTTGACCAAATTTCGCACAAACCATGCGTACAAGGTAGTCAAATCATTTGTCAAACCTTTTCCTACCTTTTTTTCTTTCTCAGAAATATAACTTTTATATTTTTTTTGAGAATCGCAATGTTTGACCAAATTTCACACAAACCATGTGCACAAGCTACTCAAATCATTTATCAAAGCCTTTCCAACCGTTTTTCCCCTTCTCAGAAATATAACTTATAATTTTTTTGAGAATCGCAAACAATGTTTGACCAAATTTCGCACAAACCATGTGTACAACCTAGTCAAATCATTTGTCAAACCTTTTCCTACCGTTTTTTTTTTTTTCTTTTTCAGAAATATAAATTTTATAATTTTTTTTGAGAATCGCATACAATGTTTGACCAAATTATAGGAACAAACTGCACAAACCTATTTCAATTATATTGAAATATTGATGGCTTAATCAATATTGTTTAAAAATAATTCGAAAAAAAAAACTCAAACAGCTTGTCAAAATTTTTAAATTTTAAAAATGTTTACCCTTGTTTTGACAAGTTATTTTTATTCTATCTGTTTGTTCAAATTGTACAAACTAGTAGTTAAACCCCACCAAAGTATTAATCTACCATCTTATCTGGCGATACAAATTAAAAAAAAATATTTATTCATAAACCATATAGACTTTTTGTCCAAGCCATTTGAACAAACTGCTGAATTTGCACAAACTGCAAATTGTTTGCAAATAAAAATTAAAAGAAGATTTTAGTTATTAAAAAAAACGGTAGAGGCTTCACATATGTTTTGGCCACATCTATAAACACTTGTCATGACATTGGTCAAACCTGATCAAACTCGTAAAATTTGTATCATTATTTTTAATGGTACACGAAACGTATGTTATGTTATAAGTTCCAAAACTTTTCCTACCGCTTTTTTAGAAATAAAATTTTTATTTTTATTTCGACAGTCGTATACAATGTTTGATCAAATTATTGGAACAAACTGCACAAACCTGCCTATTTCAATTTTGATATTGATGACGTAAACAAAACTGTTTAAAATTGAAATAATAAATATCAAACTTTTTAAAATGTTCACCCTTGTTCTGTCAAGTTATAGCTATTTGTACAAACTATTTGTTTAAACTTTTTGATCAAATTGTACAAACTATTAGTTAAACCTGTTCAAAGTTTTAATCTACTTCTTTTTTCAGAAATAAAATTTTTATTTTGACAGTCGTATACAATGTTTGATCAAATTCTTTAAACAAACTGCACAAACCTGCCTATTTCAATTTTGATATTGATGGCGTAAACAAAACAGTTTAAAATTGAAAGAATGTATATCAAACTTTTTAAAATGTTCACCCTTGTTCTGTCAAGTTATAGCTATTTGCACAAACCATTTGTTCAAACTTTTTGATCAAATTGTACAAACTATTAGTTCAACCTGATCAAAGTGTTAATCTACTTCTTTCTTCAGAAATAAAATTTTTATTTCGACAGTCCTATACAATGTTTGACCAAATTATTGGAACAAACTACACAAAAGAAAGAATAAATATCAAACTTTTTAAAATGTTCACCCTTGTTCTGTCAAGTTAAAGCTATTTGTACAAACCATTTGTTCAAACTTTTTGATCAAATTGTACAAATTAGTAGTAAAATCTAATCAAAGTATTAATCTACCATATTATCTGGCGTATATAAATTAAAAAAAAATATTTATTCGTAAACCATATAGACTTTTTGTCCAAGTCATTTGCAAATAAAAATTATATATAAAAAAAACGGTAGAGGCTTCACATGTGTTTTGACCGCATCTATAAGCACTCATCATGACGTTTGTCAAACCTGATCAAACTTGTAAAATTTTTATCATTATTTTTAATGGTACACGAAACTTATGTTATGTTATAAGTTTTAAAGCTTTTCCTACCGCTTTTTTTCAGAAATAAAAATTTTTATTTTTATTTCGACAGTCGTATACAATGTTTGATCAAATTATTGGAACAAACTGCACAAACCTATTTCAGTTTTGATATTAAACAAAACTGTTAACTGACTGTTTCAAATTGAAAGAATGAATATCAAACTTTTTAAAATGTTCACTCTTGTTCTGTCAAGTTATAGCTATTTGTACAAAACACTTGTCCAAACTTTTTGATCAAATTGTACAAACTATTAGTTAAACCTGATCAAAGTATTAATCTACCATATTATCTGGCGTATATAGATTAAAAAAAAATTATTCATAAACAATATAGACTTTTTGTCCAATCCTTTTGCACAAACTGCTCAATTTGCACAAACTGCTGAATTTTCACAAACTGCGAATTGTTTGCAAATTAAACTTAAAAGAAGACTTTAGTTATTTAAAAAAAGGTAGAGGCTTCCCATATGTTTTGGCCACATCTATAAGTACTCGTCATAATGTTCATCAAACCTGATCAAACTTGTAAAAATTTTATCATTATTTTTAATGGTACACGAAACTTATGTTATGTTATAAGTTTTAAAGCTTTTCCTACCGCATTAGGTTAGAAATAAAATTTTTATTTTTATTTCCACAGTCGTAACAATGTTTGACCAAATTATTTTAACAAACTGCACAAACCTATTTCAATTTTGATATTAAACAAAACTTAGCTGACTGTTTCAAATTGAAAGAATAAATATCAAACTTTTTAAAATGTTCACCCTTGTTCTGTCAAGTTAACGCTAATTGTACAAACCATTTGTTCAAACTTTTTGATCAAATTGTACAAACTATTAGTTCAAATCTGATCAAAGTATTAATTTACCATATTATCTGGCGTTTAAAAAAAAATTAAAAAAAATTATTCATAAACCATATCGACTTTGGGTGCAAGCCATTTGCACAAACTGCTGAATTTGCACAAACTGCGAATTTTTTGCAAATAAGAATTAAAAGAAGACTTTAGTTATTAAAAACGAAAACGGTAGAGGCTTCACATATGTTTTGACCACATCTATAAACACTCGTCATGATGTTCATCAAACCTGATCAAACTTGTAAAATTTTTATCATTGTTTTTAATGATACACGATAGGTGAAGGTCAGAAATAAATTGAACGTAAGAAATTTAAATTTTCACGAATTTTAACAGTTGGTTTGATATTGCTTTCAAAATATGCAATTTAGCTTATCAATCAGCAAACTACAGGTCCAATTAGTTGTGCAGTCAATTCTGTACTTTGTCAATGACCTCTTGATTTTTCTAATTTTTTCTGGACTTTCTTAATGATCTGTTGACTTTTCTAATTGCTTGTATAAACCGATATGACGGTGTCAAACCGATATGACATGAAATAATTCAGGTTGAAACTGAAGTTCCTTTAAAAAAAAAAAAAAAAAAAAAAAACGTGGACGTGAACGTGAACAATTTTTTTTATAGAATTTTTGACAAACCGTATGCTAAACGTGAAGTCAACAATTGCATGAATTTTTGACAGAACACTCGCCCAATATTTTCTGAAAATATTTCATTTAAAAATTTGAAGTATTTTTTTTTTATAGACTTTTTGACTAGGTTTTCCAGGAACTTTGGAGAAGCAGTTTGTGCAATTTTCTTACATAGTATTTGTACTTGTAGCAGATACGTTTGCGAGGTCTAAGGACACATTAAAAAATAGTTTGTCAAACCACTTACGGAACTTTTGATTGATCATATTGAATTCTTAACAAGCCGCTTGTGCAATGTAGTTCAGTTTTTTTTTTAAGCTTCTATGCTTGTAGCAGTTACTTGTGTAAGATCAGTTTGTCAAACCGCTTGTGCAAATAGCAATTCAACTCCCGTGAACAATTTACTGACATCATTTACTAAATAATTTCAGTAGTAATAGAAGTTTGATCACTTTTATGGCATGAATTAAATTTTTGATCAAAATTTAATGGAAAAATCAAATTCTTTTTCCGAAGGACTTTTCTAAGGAGTGTTAAATTGATTGAAATAGTTGGTTGTTGCCTGTTTTTTTTTTTAAATATTTTTCTTTTAATTTTTTTTATTTTTTTATTGTAGCCATTATTGTAAATGTGGTTGTTGATCGTGTTTGATTGTTGATCATAACTATGGTTTATAATCCAAAATTAAAAAAAAAAAAAAGAATTAAAAATTAATTAAGAAACGCCAAGAGAGAGATCTGTTCAATAAGTTTAAGAAGAAGAAGAAAAAAGAAGCTCAGTTGTATTGCTGAACAAAGGTGGTCCAATAATTTAGAACCACTTTTGCTCTGAATTTCAATTGCAAATGAAAAGAGGCTTACCTTTCCTTTATTAAAAAATGGCAAAATTTTTGGTTTTTTTTTTGTAGTCCAAAAAGAAAGAAAAAAAACTGAATAGTTTCCATAGAGTGGTGGATATTTTGTTTAAAAAAGTGGTGGATTTCTAAATGATAAGTGGTGGCTCAACGCATATCATCGTTAAATGTTGGAGTGTTAAAGTGTGGTTGTTTGAAAAAAAAAAAGTAGTAAGAGAGTGGTGTGGTGGATATAATCGTTGGAACTGATTTCTGTCAACCTAAAAAGAGGTGAGTGTTTGTTTAAAAAGAATTTTTTTTTTTTAAATATTTTTTAAAGTTTTAAATTTATAGAGAAAGCTTAGAAAAAATGTATTTTATTCATGCTTAAATTATATTTTATTTATGATTTCGCATTAAACATATTATTTTATTTTTTTCATAAATTTTTTTTTTAAATAATTCTTGTTTATAATGGGTGATTTTTTTAAGAGCTATAGGAAATTTGTTAAAAAAAAAACATAAAATTCAGAAAAATGCATGAAATCTTTATTTGAATCGTCAGTACGGTCCATATAATTTAATGTTTGAAGATAATTTCATGCAAATGTTGACCGCGATACTGCGCCTCAAATTGTCCATCCGCTTAGTTCAATTTTGGCATACTCTTTCCAACATTTCGGCCGGTATCTCACGATTAAATGCTTCAATGTTGTCTTCCAATGCGTCAATTGACGCGGACATAAGCTTTAACATAGCCCCACAAAAAATAGTCTAAAGGCATTAAATCGCACGATCTAGGCGGCCAATTGACCGGTTCCGAACGTGAAATAAAATGTTCACCGAACTCGCCTCTCAATAAGTCCATTGGTACGCGTGCGGTGTGTTTAAACCACATGTCATGCAAGTCAAGCTCTTGCATTTTGGACAAAAAAAAAAGTTGGATATCATCTCACGGTAGCGCTCACCATTCACAGTTACGTTACGATTCGCAGCATCTTTGAAGAAGTACGGTCCAATGATGCCACCACCCCCATAAACCGCATCAAACTGCGACTTTTTCTGGATGCATTTGGTAGCTTTTGCAATGTTTCTGGCTGATCTTCACTCCAAAATCGACAATTTTGCTTATTTAACGTATCCATTGAGCCAAAAATCAGCTTCGTCGCTGAACACAATTTTTCGATAAAGAAGTGGATTTTCGGCCAACTTTCCAAGAGCCCCATTCACCAAAAAATTCTGCGTTGCGGTAGGTCGTTCGGCTTTAATTCTTGCACCAGCTGTATTTTCAAAGGCTTCACATTTAAATCCTTCCGCATAATTTTCCACGCTGTTGAGTAAAAGAGGCCCAATTGCTGCGAACGGCAACGAATCGATAATTGATGGTCATCATTAACACTGGCCGCGATACAGCTGCGATTTTTGCTTCAGTTCGCACTCTACGTAAGCGTGTTGGTGGTTTAATGTCCAACAATGTAAATTTGGTGCGAAATTTAGTCACAATAGCCCGAATAGCCGCTTCAGTGGGTCGATTAAACTGACCTGACCATAAAATGGAAGAAGCGCGCGATTTATAATAAAATTCAATGATTTGCAAGCGTTGTTCGTTTGTAAGACGATTCATGGTTAAATTATAGACCAAACTGAAGATGTTTGCAAGTGAAACAAAACACGAAACGTGCGTGAGCTGTTTAAACCAGTGTTGCCAAAAAGATAATTGCTAAAAAAAAAAACACCCGTTACAATAATGTTCTGAGCTCCATCAGGTGAACCCAATTACGTTTGCATTCTTTACGCAGCAAATTGTAGTCCGAAGTAAAATTTTTTATCTGATATTTTCTAAATATCTTGCAAACCTTATTGTCGACTTCATGATATTTTTCCTATTCACTTAGCAAACGTATCAATTGTGTTTGTGTACAGATTGTTAAACTATCCATATTCAAATGAGAACTATTTAACGGCTGTCTACTACTGAACTACTGAATATTTTCTCAAAATACAATCCTTCCGGTTAATAGTGGAAAATAATTTCATTCAAATGGCTGCCTCGGCTGGCCATGCAGTAGCCTACACGATCGGTTCAATTTTTAAGCACATTATCGATTGTGAGCAGCTGTATTTCACCCATTGCTTCACGAATATTGTCCTTTAAAGCGTCAATTGTCTCTGGCATGTCGGCGTAACACTTATCTTTGACACGGCACCCCACAAATAATAGTCCAACGGTGACAAATCGCAGCTCCGAGGTGGAAAGGACATCAGCACTGCGGCTGATAATGCGATCTTCAAAAACAGGGCGTAAAACATCGAGTGCAGCTTCGGTTGTGTGGCACGTAGCGCCGTCCTGTTGAAACCAAATGTTGCCAATATCCTCCTCTTCAGTTTTTTGTGAATAAAAATTCGTTCAACATGGCCCGATAACGATCGCCATTGAGTGTAACGGCCACTCCTTGATCATTTTCGAAGAAAATTTTCCCAATTATGCCTCTGGACCAAAATCCGCACCAAACAGTGACTCGTTTTGGGTGCGTCGGCTTTTCAATGTATGCGTGCCCCAAATGCGACAATTTTGATTGTTTACATACCCGCCAAGATCAAAATGAGCTTCATCTGAAAAGATGATTTTATTTTTTGCCAAAATCAGCATCTTCTGGCGTAGGTTACTGCATGGCCAGCCTAGGCAGCCATTTGAATGAAATTATTTTCCATTATTAACCGGAAGGATTGTACTTTCAAATAAAAAAGGAAATTTCAGAAAATATTCAGTAGTTTTTTTTTCAAAGCATTTAAAAAAAAAGTTATTTGGCGGACCCTTTAAATATTTATTATCTCTATCTGTGTGTGTGTCTAATTATCATCGTTTAGCATTAACTTTGTGCCATGATTTTTAGCAATTTTTTCCTTAAAATCTTGAATACTTAGCTGCAATTGCAGTGTTTTGTTTTCATTTTGATTTTCAGTGGCTATGTTTCTAATTTGTAACAGGTTTTCTAATATATTTTTTCTCATTTTCTATTTGTTTTTGCTATTTTTTCTATTTTTTCTAATTTTTTTTTATTTTTTTCTATTTTTTTTTATTTTATTTTTTTCTATTTTTTTTTATTTTATTTTTTTTTTCTTATTTTAGAGTCCAGCCAGTTGTTATAGAAAAATTTAATTTTTTTTCTGTTGTTTTTGTTGCTGTTATTGTGTTAGAAACTCTACTTGAACAAGTTTTTTTAAATTTTTTTTGCTCAAGTTTTTCTAGCTGCAATTTAACAATTTTAACCTAAAATGGCCTAAAGACCTTGACTTGGTTATTTTGTATGGAATTTTTTTTTTGTAATTTTGTTATTTTTGCGCTCTCTTAGAGAGTTGTTGTTAAATTAAACATTTTTTTGTTTACACAATTATGGTTAGATTTCTTAATGAGTGTGTAATAAAATGAAAATTTAATTCAAAAATTACTTCAGGGGTTCTCAACTATAAATGGGTTTTTCGCGCAGAGCAGTTTGTTAAGCTGAGGGTATATCTGTTTGAATGGAGTCCATAGAGCTATGCGTCACTCAATTAAAACTATTACCTGCTACTCATATGAAAAGCTACTGTTTTTTATTCGTGTTGAGAGCTGCTGTATGACAAACCCTATATTTTGTAGCTCATTTTTCTCTCTCTTTAATAAAAACATTTTTTTTTTTATAATTTAATTCACCTTAAATGGTCATTTTAAAATTCTATCGTAATATATTTTTTTAATTCCATATTTATTCCGACATTAAAAATAATTTTCGTATAGAGAGAGACGCAATAAATAAATCAAACGATTTCAGGCAATAAAATCTGTAATTTTCATATTTTCTAGCCATTTTGTTTATGTTTAAACATATGGCTTGACAGATTTATGTCTCTATTCTGTTACAGTCATGTTAACAACAATTTTCACAATTCAACAATAAAAATTCTTAGCAGTTGACATGAATGACATGTTAAAAGTGACAGATTTATGGCCTTAATATTGGCAATTTTGCCGGCTTTTCCCAAGTAATACTACGCAATTGTTTATTGCCGTATTTTTTTAATCAAAATTTTATTACCGATTGTTTATATATTTTTCTCAAGTGTCATTATCATTTTGATTTTCTTTATCGAAATAATTACTCACCCGGCATATAATTGTTATACGAATAAGTGTGTCATCGCATGCTTACAAGTATTTTCAAAAGCATTTTATTTCTGAGAGAGGGCCCCCCAATTTTATTTTTTTAATTTTTGAATTGCAATCTAAACTCGACGAACTCTGTTTGTTGTTCAATGAACTAAACACTGACCTGCCCCAAAAGAGCCAACACTTTTTTTTTATAATTTATGATCGTTTTTAAAATCAAATAAAAAAAACAAAAAATTTTTGATTGTGACGTTTTGTTATAAAAAAAAAAAAAAAAAAAAAAAAAAAAAAAAAAAAAAAAAAATCTCGAATGAAATAAATTTTGTTAACCGGCTGCTAATTGTTATTGTTGTAATAAATTCCATAAAATTATGTCATTAAAGAATTTGTTTAAATTAAAAACCCCCAAAACAAAAACAAAACAATACAAAATGAAATAAATTTTAAAATCATTAAAAAAAAACAAAAAAAATCTTTGAAAATTAATGCCTGATTTTAAACGAACTAATTTACTGAGAGGAGGGCAGCAAATGTTCACAATATAAACTGGGGCTATAAATTAAAAAAAGAAAAAACTTGAACATGAAAACAAAACAAATTTATGGGCATGAAATAATTTAACACTTTGAGGACTGTAGTCTCTAAGTAAGCATTCAGTTTGCTTTCACAAGATGCCTAATTCACAGAAAATTTTTGCCAATAAAGCAATGAACCTTACGGTCCATCTCAGAGTTGCCAAATATTAAAGATAAACAATAATCGAATTTCTAAAGTTCTAGGCTTCCTTATAATTTCCAGGCAGGGGATCCTAATCACTATACTATCGAGGAAATTAAAATAATACAAGAAATCTTAGAGTGCATTTGATTATTATAAGAATATTAAGTTCCATGTTTCTTTAAAATTAACTGGTGGGCATATACTGATCACTATACTATCGAGGAAGTAAGAGAAAAAGGTCATGAGGTCATACGATAATTATAAAATTATTAAAGGCCCTACTATTTAAACTTTCTGCGATGGCGCAGCTGTATTGCACTTTGCAACATTCATTGCGGCGCGACTAACAATAGAGCGCCGTCATCGTTCGCGTAAACGCAAGTAACGCCGTGTGCATGCCGCATCAGCCGCTGTGATGCATCAAGTGACTGCCGTCTTTACGCGGCACCCATCGCGAAAGGATTAAGAGCTAACAGGCAGGGGATCTTAATCACTATAATATCGAGGAAATCGAAAAAATAAAATAAGTCATAGGATCAACTTAGTGCATGTGATTATCAGAATTTAAGTTCCCCGTTTCTTAAAAATTAACAGAAGGGTATACACTGATCACTATATTATCGAGGAAATTAAAGTAAAAAAAGGTCGTGCGGTCTAGTCAGTGGTTTTGTTACATGAAAGGTCCATCACAGTGGTGCCAAATATAGATAAACGAAAGTCGAATTACTAAAGATCGAGGCTGCTTTATTATTAAGTGACAGGGGATTCTAATCACTATACTATCGAGGAAATTAAAAGAATAAAATAAATCATGGTTCGACTTAGTGCATGTGATTTTTATAAGAACATTAAGTTCCATGTTTCTTAAAAATTAACAGGTGAGCGTATACTGATCACTGTACTATCGAGGAAATGAAAGTAAAAGGTCATGCGGTCAACTCAGTGTTCCCGATGACTAAAAAATTATTGAAGACCCCACTACTTAGCTTATTTGCGACGGCGCAGCTGTACTGCACTTAGCAACATTTCTCTAGGACGCGACTAACAATACATCGCCGTCATCGTTCACGTAAACGCAAGTGACAAATAAATTACTACCGTGAAGGATCAGCCGCGGTGATGTACCAAATGACTGCCATCTTTACACGGCATCCATCGCGAAAGAGTTGACAGCTAACAGGCGGAGTATGCTAACCACTATACTATCGAGGAAATTTAAGAAATAAAAAAGTTAGGGCCTAGCCCAGTGCAGACAATGATTATAAAACATCAACTGATAGCAACGGCTATCAGGCGGGTTGTACTAATCACTATACTATCGAGGAAATTAAAAGAATAAAATAAATCATGGGGTCAACTTAGTGCATGTGATTATTATAAGAATATTAAGTTCCCCGTTTCTTAAAAATTAACAGGCGGGCGTACACTGATCACGAATATCGAATAAATGAAAGTAAAAAATGTCATGCGGTCTACTCTGTGATTCCGTTACACGAAAGCAACGAACTTAGCGGTTTATCTCAAAGCTGCCAAATATTATAGATAAACGATAGTCGAATTACTAAATATCGAGGCTGCATTATAATTAACAAGTGAGCGAATACTGATCACTGTACTATCGAGGAAATGAAAGTGAATAGTCATGCGGTCAACACAGTGTTTCCGATGGTTAAAAAATTATTAAAGACCCCGCTACTTAGTGTATTTATGAAGTCGCAGCTGTATTGTACTTAGCAACATTTCGCTAGGACGCGACTAACAATACATCGCCGTCATCGTTCACGTAAACGCAAGTGACAAATAAATGACTGCCGTGACGCATAAGCCGCTGTGATATACCAAATGACTGCGGTCTTTACACAGCACCCTTCGCAAAGGAGTTAACAGCTATCAGGCGGAGTATGCTAACCACTATACTATCGAGGAAATTTAAGAAATAAAAAAGTTAGGGCCTACCCCAGTGCTGACAATGATTATAAAACATCAACTGATAACAACATCTATCAGCCGGGTTGTACTAATCACTATACTATCGAGTAAATTAAAAGAATAAAATCATGTGGTTAACGTAGTACAGTCAAGAGTTAACAGCCTAACATAGCTAGAGGACGGCTTGATATAAACTTGTGATGATGGTAATACATTAACAGGTATCAGCCGGGGTGTACTAATCACTATACTATCGAGGAAATTAAAAGAATAAAATCATGCGGTTAACTTATTGCAGTCAATGATCTTAAAAATCTTATAGGTTCCATTTGCCAAGAGTTAACAGGCGAAGATAGCTAGAGAACTAAAGGCTTTGAGGCCTTCAAATCCTGTTTACTATAATGATTGTGAAAGTTCGTTTGTTTTGTGACCTTAAGGGGCCTATTTTCGTCAATTTTAAGCATTTGATAAACAATTTTAGAAAATCCAAAAACCGAGTTAGAAAAATGGATGTGGAATTTCTGTAGTTTTTAGCCTTAAGGGCCTATTGCTGATTCTACGAATTAAAAAAAAAACAATTTAAAAAATTCATTTTCTTTTGTATTGCTCAATGGGTTAATTGAATCATGTTTGTATTGTTTGTTTCTCTTCCCTCTCTGTCGTTTTACGGGTTTTTTTTTTACGTAAAACTAGTCAACAATGGAACAACAAAACAATACCAGAGTACAAGTGTTCTTTTGATTTCTTTTATTTGTTGTTTTTGTTTTTAAAATGTTAAATGTTTTGATTACACTCACATCAGAACTCTCTTTCACTCTCGCTCTCCTTCCATCGCCATCTGTCGCTTGCGTTATTGTTCTCTCTTTCTCCTTTGTGTGCTGCTGCTGTGTGTAGCTCAGTTCTCTCGTTATTGTGTTTTGTAAGCACAAAAGTAGTTATTTTTAGCATGTTTTCTCATTGTTGTTGCTGTTGTTTAATCTTAGTTTAGTTTATAATTAATGTGTGTGTGTTTCTCTTAATGCTTTCCATGTAGTTTGATGGGTATATCCCATATGGTCTAGTGGCTAGGATATCTGGCTTTCACCCAGAAGGCCCGGGTTCGATTCCCGGTATGGGAAGTAAAATTTTTTTTCTATAAAAAAAAATTTTTTTTTTTTAAATTTAAGTTTTTCAATTAAAATTAGAAATTTTTATTAAAGAAAACTAAACTAACAACGGCTTGTGGTTTGTTTTTTTCTTTCTCTCTCTAATTTTAGTTAAAGAAATTAATAACGGACGTTCACCTTTGCTACAAGAGCCCCTATATGGAACCCGACCTCAGCAATACAGTAAGTAGTCACACTTTTATTAAAAAAAAATTTGTTTTTGAAAAATGAAAGTTTCCTTTAGAAAAACAAAAACAAGTAAGAAAAGCATCATTTAAATCCACTTAAACCTTCTACTTGATTTAATTCAAATGCTTTTTAGCCGTGTGCTCCTTTAGTTGTATGCTCCTGTTTGCTTAACTGTTAACGTTTTTCAATTTTAATTAAAACAGATTTTTCTTCTTTGTTTTTGTTGTTTTTGTACTGGTCCTCCTCCATCCTCCCAAAGTATCTCTTTTAAGCACCTGACTAAACACACTGTGTGACTTCATATTTTAATAATAACAGCGGGTGTTAGATGGGAAGGATGGGATGGGATGCCATCAAACTAAAGTTGAAAATTCAAGTAAAAGTTGTGTTCTTCCCCAGTTCAGTTCAGTGAAAGGGAAATGTATGAAGAGCTGTCCTGTGCTGGGAGGTGGTAGGCTAGGAAGTACTACTACTACTACCTTTGACATCCTTTCGCTTTATTGCATAAATATTTATGCTTCAGCAGTATTTCATTTCATCTTTCCATTCACATTCACTTACTTACTCACTCATTCATTCATTTATTCTTTCATTAGTTTTTTAGCAGTTAAAACGTTAAAAAGAAAGTCTTTAGAAGGCCTATTTCAAGATGAAACAGTAACTTGGTTCAGATGACACACTACAATTTTGTTTAAAACATTTTTGTCTGACCATAATTGCTAGAAAAACTTGCAAAAATCTTTCCCAGGGGCTGTGGTTAGGAATTAGTTTGAACAATACTTTGCTGGGTTAAGTAGTGTTCCCCTGTATTGTCTCGTACTGCTGCCCTTTTGAAATTCATGGTATTCTTTGGTGTCATTAAAGCCCAACTTCCTGTAGGTATTAGGACTTCATAGGGCTCTAGAATTTTCCTTCAGAAAGGTATTAATGTCGCGTATATTCCAACCATAGGTTCTAATGATTTGTATTCCTTATCACGAAGTCTACATTATAGGCTTGAAGGGTTTTCCATGCTGAAGAAATGTTCTTTGAATATATAACATTCGGTTAGAAGTCGATTTTTATTCTCCGACTACTCCAGAATATTCTGATGTACGATACAAATGTCCTCTTCTCATACGACTACCTACCATATGTCTTGAGAAGAGTCTCCGCTTTTCTCCATCTTCCCTTTCGCCGAATATATGGGACTCGAAACACTCCCACTTCGGAAATATGTTCTGGCCCTGTCAGAGATGCTTAAACTTCCCTCCTAGTAAACTCATTTATCTGCTTACATACATAACATAACATAATTGGTCATTACAACCCTTCAGTCAGGATTACGACCTAGTTTCTCACACCACTTATGTTGTGTGTGTTAATTGTATACATGAGTGGCGGGACCTACAGTTTAAAGTCGACTCCGAACGACAGATTTTTGAGAAACTTTTCATGGCAATTTTATTTCGCCTCAGAGTTTTTGCCAGAAATCTGCTGAGAGGAAGTCGCCGAATAAATACTTTTTGTATTTTATTTTGATGTCTGGCCTGGGGCTCGAACCCTGGCATTTCGTCTTATAAGCCAACATACTACCTACTAGACCACGGCGACTTCAATTTATCTGCTTAGAGGCTCTAAATTCTCACTGTAAAGTTAACAAGATTGCAGTTGAACTGAATAGAGAAGGTGCGCCAATATGCTTGGACCAAGCGACTGAAATTTTAAGATCTATTATGGGTTACTTTTTAGAGTTTTTCAGTTTACCACTCAGACAGCTGGTAGACATGGGTACGATTAATCTCCACGGTACTATTACCCAGATTGGACCGTTTTAGTTTGAAATAAATGCTGAGCCTGGGTAGACAGAATTTTAGAATCTTAGTAGGATTTCTGAGCGGAATCTGTGCTTTGAGAGTGCGATTTAGTTGGTGGGACATAGGCATCCCCATTTTCTGCAAATTGTGTGGTAACGAAGATGGGCCTATAACAGCCGCACTCATCTTATTCTTCTGTTCTGGAATTCTGAACTGCATACTCACTATAGTAGATGACCACTTTTTAGCGGTCTTATCTAGTTATTCTTTATTAGAAATTCTGACCTTCATCTCAAACATAGCATATATCAAAATGACCACCATTCAACCGATTGTTTCATGATAATTATTTCAACTGGATAGAAAGCTCATAACTTAACTAGATATGGTCGACGGTCTTCATCTTCTTGTATAGAAGTACGCCTTCCAATTCCCAACTCTTACTCAAACTCATATAAAGTATTTCGAAACTTGGAGGAAAACTGTAGTAGTTACTCCACTTCTTTATATAATATTTTTAGATTACTCCGAAACTCGTATATTTTCTCCGAATTACTTCGATATTTGGAAATATTTCGATTTAATGGAGCTTTGCAATGTATTTCCTAAGAAAACTACTCTCTATTCTTCCTTAAATAAGTATTTCCAGATTACTCTGAAACAATGACATGTTGTGAGATTCCTCCCACAATCGGGAATATCAGGAAATCATGGACTTTTTAATCATTTTGTAAGAAATTTGTACGAAAGTTTCTGTTCTTTAATGATTTCAATCCTCAATTGCTTTAAAGCTTTTAAATTATCTCCGAATGACTCCGAAACTTTAATATTTTGTCTAAATTACTCCGAAACTTAAATATTTTTACCGAATGACTCCGAAACTTTAATATTTTTTCTGAATTACTCCGAAACTTAAATATTTTCACCGAATGACTCCGAAACTTTAATATTTTTTCTGAATTACTCCAAAATTCGGATATTTTTTTCCGAATTACTCCGAAACTTAAATATTTTCTCCGAATTACTCCGAACTCTTACTCTTACTCAAATTCATATAATTTACTTTAAAACTTGGAGGAAAACTGTAATAATTACTTCACTTCTTTATACAGTATGTCTTGATTACTCCGAAATTTGGATATTTTTCCGATTTACTCCGAAACTTAAATATTTTGACCGAATGGCTCCGAAACTTTAATATTTTTTCTGAATTACTCCGAAACTTAAATGTTTTCTCCGAATTACTCCGAAATCTTACTTAAACTCATATAATTTACTTTGAACCTAAGAGGAAAACTGTAATAGTTACTCCACTTCTTTATACAATATGTCTTGATTACTCCGAAACTCGGATATTTTTTCCGAATTACTCCGAAACTCGGATATTTTTCCGATATGCGGAAATATTTATATCTAATGGAGCTTTGTAATATATTTCGAAAGAAATCTGCAATACTCACTACTTTTCCTTAAATAAGTATTTCCGAATTACTCCGAAACTCGGATATTTTTCCGATATGCGGAAACATTTATATCTAATGGAGCTTTGTAATATATTTCGTAAGAAATCTGCAATACTCACTACTTTTCCTTAAATAAGTATTTCCGAATTACTCCGAAACTCGGATATTTTTTCCGAATTACTCCGAAACTTAAATATATTCTTCGAATCACTCCGAAACTCCAAAATGTTCTCCGAATTACTCCGAAACTCGGATATTTTTTCCGAATTACTCCGAAATTCGGATATTTTTTCCGAGTTACTCCGAAACTCTGATGTTTTCTCCGAATTACTGCGAAACTCGGATATTTTCTCCGAATTACTCCGAAACTCGGATATTTTTTTCCGAATTACTCCGAAACTTAAATATATTCTCCGAATCACTCCGAAACTCGCAAATTTTCTCCGAAAATAGTGATAAAGAACTTCAGTTTGTTTCCGAATTACTCCGAAACTCGGATATTTTTTTCCGAATTACTCCGAAACTCGGATATTTTTTCCGAATTACTCCGAAACTCGGATATTTTCTCTGAATTACTCCGAAAATCTAATATTTTCTACGAATTACTTCAAAATATTTCAAAATGATTGTGTTTTTAATACATTTTGTAAGAAAACTTGATTAATTGCAGCGATAGTGATAAAGAACTTTAGTTTCTGTCATATTGGGCGTATTGTAGAGTGCAAAATTTCTCACATATTTGTCTTGTTTTTGAACTGCTGCTGCTGTTGCTTCTTGATGTTGTTAAATGGGGTCAAGTGTTTTACGGAAATAAATTCACGTAATTGCTTTCAACTTTACTTGACTACCTACCGTGTGCATAGACACAAAATTGCAACAACTTTTCATTTCTATAGTGAAGTGGCACCTGGCATCACCCATGTACTACCACCACCCCTCCCAGTCAAGCATTTATTTAGCCAGTCTTAGTAGTAGCTGAGAGTAAGGGAGGAGGTGAGTGCTAAGGTGTCTTTAGTAAATTTTAATTTTTCTAGACTTAATTAGTGAATATATTTTCAGTTTTAATGAAACAAAAATTCTATTAAAAATCCAAAAAACGAAAAAAAAAAATTGTGTGTTTAGCTGCAGAGTAGACAAGTGCTGACAGTAGATGGGTGCGGAGAGAGCTCTGGTATCTATTGGCCAAGGAAAAGTACTTCAACACATTTAAGTTATAGCCTTTGGCAACCTCCTCCTACTCTCTCTCTCTCTGTCTTTCGCTTAAAGTAATTGACAAATTTCAAAGGAAACTTCGTCAAACTTTAGTGATTTTATGCGTTATTATTTACAAACCTTTAAAAGGGGGAGGGGGGGGAGTGGTAAGGAAGGAGTAAAGGGCCTACAGGCCAAAATATTGTTCCAATGCTTGACTTGCTGCTGCCTTAAGTTAACACAACAAAACTTGGTTTTACCAAGACTTGCAAAAACTTGTTAATTTATGCCAGACTGGTCGCCTGCTATTCAAGGAGTTAAAAAGGGCCACAACTCCCCCTTCTGCTCTCTAGAAACAAATGGGTGAAGAGATTTAGGGGGAAAGGAGGTTTAAATTAAAAATAAATAAACAAAACTTTTGTTGTTGTTATTGTTGTTGTTGTAGTTGTATTTGCTAAGTAAACACTTAAAAAGTCATTTTGAGCAGCCATGCTTGCTCGGTTGACTGTTGGATGGATAACAACCTCGTTATCTAAACTTGTCGTCGTCTTCTTCTTCTTCAGCCCTTATTTCTATTGCTTAACACGCCATTAAGAAGAAGACGAGAAAAAAACTTCCCTTAAGAGCGAGCATCCAACCAGTAATGGAATGCCTTCGAATACTACCACAACATAAGTGACATGTATGGGGGGAGGGGGGAAGTTTTAAGTTTTAACGGCAGTAGCCTTAAAAACAAAACTTCAATAAAAAAAAAGGGACAGGAGAAGAGGGAGTTATAATGGCTTTATTTAATAAAAATGTTTCCTTAGATTATTGTCTTAAGAGAGGGCCTATTGGCAAAAGCAAACAGGAAGGCAAGCAAGTTTTGCAAAATGATGGCTTATTGGCTTCAGTTTTCTTTGCCAAATTATTTTAAAAATTTTTTCTGTATAATTTTATACCATGTGGCTGGCTTGTCCTGTTGTATTCTTATTTCATTTCCGAATTACTCCGAAACTTGGATATTTCCTTTGAGCCACTTCGAAAGTGCAAAATATTTGAAAACTAGCTTTGGTGCTAAGAAATGTTTTCAAAGAAATTCAGTTCACCTAAGTCTGTGCCTTTATAAATTCGTTTCCGAATTACTCCGAAACTTGGATATTTCTTTTAAGTCACTTCGAAATTGTAAAATATTTAAAAACTAGCTTTGGTGCTGTGATATGTTTAGAAAGAAATGCGATTCACTTATGTGTGTGCCTTTATAAATTCATTTCCGAATTACTCCGAAACTTGGATGTTTCTTTTGAGTCACTGCGAAAGTGCAAAATATTTTAAAAAGTATGATAATAAGATATGTTTTGAAAGAAATTCGTTTCCTCTACGTCTGTGCCTTTCCAAATACGTTTCCGAATTACTCCGAAACTTGGATATTTCTTCCGAACTACTCCAAATCCTTGTAGTATTTAAAGACAATAGTTTTTCATAGTTTTTGTTATAAAATTTTAAAAGCCTACCATTTTTATGAGTCCAAAACCGAATTACTCCGTAAATTTTCTATTTGCTCCAAATTACTCCGAAACTTGGATATTTCCTTTGTGCCACTTCGAAAGTGCAAAGTATTTGAAGGCTAGCAATGGTGTTGTCATATGTTTAGAAAGAAATTCAGTTCTCTCATGTCCATGCCTTTATAAATTCATTTCCGAATTACTCCGAAACTTAGATTTTTATTTTGAGTAACTTCGAAAGTGCAAAATATTTTAATAAGTATGGTGCTAAGATATGTTTTGAAATAAATTCGGTTCCTCTACGTCTGTGCCTTTCTAAATATATTTTCGAATTACTCCGAAACTTCGATATTTTCACCGAGCTACTCCAAATCCTTGTAGTATTTAAAGACAATAGTTTTTCATAGTTTTTGTTGTAAAATTTTCAAAGGCTACCATTTATTTGAGTCCAAAACCGAATTACTCCGTAACTTTTCTATTTGCTCCGAATTACTCCGAAACTTGAGCCACTTCGACAGTGAAAAATATTTGAAGGCTAACACTGGTGCTGTCATATGTTTCGAAAGAAATTCAGTTCTCTCATGTCCATGCCTTTATAAATTCATTTCCGAATTACTCCGAAACTTGGATGTTTCTTTTGAATGACTGCGAAAGCGCAAAATATGTTCAGGCGCTAAGATATGTTCAGAAAGAAATTCAGTTCACTTATGTATGTCTGTGCCTTTATAAATTTATTTCCCAATTACTCCGAAACTTGGATATTTTTTTTGAGTCTCTGCGAAAGTGCAAAATATTTGAAAACTATAATGCTTAGATATGTTTTGAAAGAAATTCGGTTCATTTACAACTGTGCCTTTATAAATTCATTTCCGAATTACTCCGAAACTTTGAAATTTCCTCCGAACTACTCCAAATTCTTGTATTATTTAAAGACAATAGTTTTTAAAAGGCAACCATTTTTTATGAATTCAATTTCGAATTACTCCGAAGATTCTATATTTGCTCCGAATAACTCCGAAGCCTCATAGTATTTAAAAACAATAGTTTTTCATAGTTTTTGTGGCCCAATTTAAAAGGCTACCATTTTTATGAGTTCAATTCCGAATTACTCCGTAACTTTTGTATTTGCCCAGAGATACTCCGAAGCTTGTTTAAAATTAGTACCTTTTTTGTATATTTTCTGGTAAAATTTCCAAAAACTATCCCAATTTTGTGATTTTTTCTTTACTCCGAAGTACTCCGAATTTTTTCATTGTCAAGCTATGGAACTATAATCAGGTTTATACATGGCACCCGCCGCAAAAGGGTTAAAGGCTTAGTTTAAGAGCTGGCAGACAATTTTGAATGCAACGCATGGAAAAGCATTCCCGACCTATGAGGCAAAAATTATAGGAACTGGCGACAAAAAGCTATCAAAGCAGACTTTATGGGGGAATCATTGTGGGTTAAGGTTTCTCCTAAGTTGCCAGACAAACTGTATAGAGAGCAGGCGATTGAGAATTCCTCCTTCAATAGTTGGCAGGTAATTTTGTACTGCAACTCATGGCAAAGTGATCTGAAGTAACACAGTTTTTGAGACAAAACTTTTAATCGGAAACATTGTTTCGCCAGTCAGTTTACACGCAAACTATACTGAGGAGAACTCCTCTCAAAGCTAATTTAAAGAGCTGGCAACTGATTTTTTTCTGCAACTTATGGCCAAATGGTGTAATATATTAAAAAAAAGATTAAAGAAGTTGGCAAAGTAAACTCTGGAAAGTGTGAAGCCCTTGCGCAGACAAACTTTTTTTTTTTTTTTTTTTTTTTTTTTTTTTTTTTTTTTTTTTTTTTTTTTTTTTTTTTTTGAGGGTCTTGGCCAGTGCAGGTACTGCGTTCAACTGTGGAGTAATAATGGACCACTATGCGTGCTCAAGTGAGCTTTTGCAATCAAACCTGCTACTCCAACCGAACCTCTAGAAAGCATACTTTGCAGGGGCATCATGGCAACAATCATTTCATTCTATTTGGGTCAGGCTTGATTATATCCTTTAGGCGTAGGCTCTCATTACATGTTTTAATGTTTGGACCTGTTATTTTCTTTACAGAAAAAAGGCAATACTTGCTGCTGCTGCTGTTTCATTGAATGGAAAATTAAGGCAGATTTTCAATTATTTTTCCATGTTTTTCCCCTCTATTGTCGCTCTCTCCGTCTGTCTCCCTCTCTTGTGGTTGCGTTTTCATAAACATCATCGGGCGGATGATTTTTTCCATTTTTTTTGCTTAAAATTTAGGCTAAGAAAACAGCAATAACGGCAGCAGAAATTACAATAACAACTACAAGGCAAATTAAACGCGAAAAATTGAATTCTTTTAATGGAGGAATGCCATGGAATACCATGGAAATGAATAGAAGGCGGGTTGGTTTGCCTTCACAACAACAATAATAATCATCATCATCATCATCATCGAAAGGAGGATAGAGAGGAGAGCAACGAGCAAAATTCAAAATGAACAAAAACTAATTTCTCCAAGGACTTCTCTGACTACTCACACAGAGTTACTGACTAACTCACTGGCTTACTCGTAAGGCTACATAAAACGCGGCATTATATATGCCGTTCTTATCTCTTTCTCTCTCTCTCTCTATAAGAATAAAAGATGAGAATGTTCGGCAACAACAACCACTATGACGAGATGACATGGTTTATAATGATTGTTGGCTGCCGGCGCTGGTGTTTGCCAAAGTCAGAGGCTTTTGGTGGAATGTTTTTTTTTTTCTTTCCTGCCATTAAATACCACCAAGAAAGAAAAAGAAGAAAGAAAAGAAATGAAGCCTTTATTATCAGGCATTATAGGAAAACAGTAAAAACAACAACAACAACAACAAAAACAAACAATTGGGAGTTTTAGTCAAGGAAATAAAAGAAAATCTCAAGGATACCACAGGCAAGACAACGACACACAGGACCCGGACAGGCCAAGACATTAAGAAGTGAAACGAAATCTTTTATTAAAATTATGCTGGGAGTTGTTTAAGCTTTTCTCATGACTGTAATCCATGCCAAGAGCGGTGGGGGGGAGTAGAGGTTTGTGTGTTTTTCCGGAATTGAAAGTAATTTTTTGGAAAATTTTTATTAACACAAACACTGCAATAAACAACCCTTTCAATGGCAGAGATGCTAGCTAGGATGTACGAGAGGATGTATGCATAGACCCTTGTTAATCCCATTATAACTCACAGTATTGTCTGAATATCGGTTCCCGACAAAGAGAACCTCTTTCCCACGATGTTCAACTTCCTATTAAAAAGAGCTGTACAGTTACAGAGAGGGTACCCTATTGTCTCTAGCTTCTGCTCACCTCTGTAGAAATCCGTCTAAGGTTAGGTTAGGTTAGAGGACGTGTACTTGTCAATTAAGACAAGTACAGTACCCGGAGGTCAAATTGACCCATTGTACAACGTCCTAGTTTCTCACGCCACTTATGTTGTGTGTGTTAATTTTATACATGAGTGGCGGGACCTACAGTTTAAAAGTCGACTCCGACCGACAGATTTTTGAGAAACTTTTCATGACAATTTTATTTACTCTCAGAGTATTTGCCAGAAATCTGCTGAGAGGAAGTCGCCGAAAAAATACTTTTTGTATTTTGTCTTTGATGCCTGGCCTGGGACTCTAATAAGCCAACACACTACCTACTAGACTAAGGCGACTTCAGTCCGTCTAAAGTCTGTTGTAAATTCTTGTCAGCGAACTGACCAGTCTAATGTTGGGCTTATTAAGTCCCACAACGAGTTAGTACTCTACCACTGTCGACCCTTGAGTCAGATCAATTCCATTACAAAACTTCAAAAGGGCCTGAATATCGGCTCTCAATAAAGAAAACCTCTTTCCGAAGCCGGAGAGTTACAGAGAAGATGTTCTATTGTCTCCAACATTTTTTTCACATTTCCACATATACTGCAGAAATCTGGCTGAGAACTATCGTAAATTCCCATTAGCGAACTTAAATCATAATGTCCCATAAGAAATCCAGTCTGACGTTGGGTTTATGTAGGCCTAGAGAGAGTCAGTTCTATCACTGTCGATAGGTAGTCACGGACTTCTGCTCAATTTATCCTTGCAGTGATCCAAATATATCTCTTAATAGGTCTATAGGAGTAACAGATCGGTAGATTGAGACCAAAAATCATTTCATCAATCGAATGGGAACGCAATATCGTCACTTTTGCCCTGGAATTCAGTTTGCCGTAGAATTCAGCTGCATTCGGTTTAAAGGCTCCTCTTGCGACATGCCCATTCTATCGCCCCTTTGGACAAATGCCGCAGATTTACTATTTCAAATCCGGCAAATACCCTAAATCGGATAAAAAGTGGTCTTCTGGGAGAAATAAACCTACTCGATAACTTGCACTTTTTGATCGATAACTTGAATTTTTTGGTCGATGACTTGTGTTTTTTTATGATTTGTATTATTTTGGTAAATGATTTGCATTTTTTGGTCGATAACTTGCAATTTTTGGTCGATGACATACGTACATTTTTTATACACAGCATTTTCTTTCGCTTATAGCTTCGGTTCCAATTAACGGTCGACCGTAAGGAAACCTGCTATCCATCCCTTTTTGGTCTATGACTTGCATTTCTTAAGTCGATGACTTTCGTTTTTTCCTTTGATGACTTGCATTTTTTTTGGTTCATGATTTGCATTTTTTGAGCCGATAACTTGCATTTTTTAGTCGATGACTTGATTTTTTTTTTTTTTTATTTTTATTTTTTATCGATAACTTGCACTTTTTGGTCGATGACATACATTTTTTATACAGAGCACTTTCTTTCGTTTATATCTCCGGTCCCAATTAATCCTCGACCGTAAGGAAACCTGCTATCCATCCCTTTTTGGTCGATGACTTGCATTTCTGAAGTCGATGACTTGCGTTTTTTTCTTTTGATGACTTGCATTTTTTGGTTCATGATTTGCATTTTTTGGGCTGATGACTTGCATTTTTTAGTCGATGACTTGATTTTTTTTTTTGTCGATAACTTGATTTTTTTTGCGATAACTTGCACTTTTTGGTCGATGACATACATTTTTTTATACAGAGCACTTTCTTTCGCTTATAGCTCCGGTTCCAATTAACCCTCGACCGTAAGGAAACCTGATATCCATGCCTTTTTGGTGGATGACTTACATTTCTTAAGTTAATGACGCGTTTTTTTTTTTCGTTGATGATTTGTATTGTTTTGGGTGATGATTTGCATTTTTTGGACTGATGACTTGCATTTTTTAGTCGATGACTTGATTTTTTTTTTGTCGATAACTTGCACTTTTTGGTCGATAACTTGTTTTTTTTTTGTCGATAACTTTCAATTTTTGGTCGATAACACACATTTTTTATACAGAGCACTTTCTTTCGCTTATAGCTCCGGTCCCAATTAACCCTCGATCGTAAGGAAATATTGATACCATGGCTCTCCAGCCCACTAAGTCCATTTCATCCTATTTTGACTGATTCGTATAGAATTTTTTAAAAAGCTAGCTTCTTCGCCTATACATCCGGTTTCAAGTAATACCCGATCGTTAGGAAACCTGTTTTGGAAATATTTTGACTGATTTGTATAGAATTTTTTAGCAAGCTAGCTTCGTCGCCTATAAATCCAGTCCCAATTAACACCCGATCATAAGGAAACCTATTTTGGAAATATTGATACCATGGCTCTCCAGCCCATTGAGTCCATTTCATCCTCTTTTTACTGATTTGTATAGAATTTTTTTTAGCAAGCTAGCTTCGTCGCCTATACATCCGGTCCCAAGTAATATGCGATCGTTAGAAAACCTGTTTTGGAAATATTGATACCAAGGCTATCCAGCCCACTGACTCCCTTTTCCCCACAAGTTCATTTTTTATCCAATTAGCTCGATTTATATGAAGCACTTTTGCTTCTGTGTTTTTACTAACTCTCTGGCATTCATTCACAACCATTTTCGCTTGAGTTTTGTGGTAACAGATCCATTTTGCCCCACCAATTTCCTTAAGCTTAAGATGTGAGTGAATTTGCCCACCACGTCCCACCATTGATTCGCAGATAAAAATTCATTCACTGACGATGTGTTATCAGGTCGACTAGCTCTAGTGGCACAACAGGCTTTTTTCCAATCGACTTTTTCGAGTGGTGTTCCTCAAACCAGTTTTTCTTTGTCTTTAGTGTTTAGAGTTTGTATCACATTTTGATTAAAAATGAATTGAAAAACTTGACCCATTTTTAATTTTTTTTTTTCCTACGTTGACGTATGATTAATTTTAATTTTTCATTTTCTGTCACTGGCGGCGTATGGCGAATATTAATTTCAATCATCATTTGAAAAGTAATCAACATTAAGCCTCCTCCACTCTCAATAACATTTAAACGATTAATAATAAATCAATGGGAAGTTGTTGTTGTCTAAACAACAATTTTAGCATTTAATTTCGTTTAAGATTAAATATTAAAATTTTAATTTTTTTATTCCCAAAAAAAAAAAAAAAAAAAAAAAAAACATTTTTTTGACAATTTAATCCCCTAGACTTGTGTAAAACAAATTCACAAACAAATCATTTATTTCAGTTTGTAGCAACAACAAAAACAAAATAAAAATTAAAATAAAAATAAATTATTCAAATCGCACTCTGAATAAAAAATAATTTTTTTTTCAATTTTTTTATTTTTTTTTTTTTATTTTTTTTTTTTGACTGAATCTCCTCCTCCTTTTTTGTCGTTTCGTTTGAATCTCTCATAATTTATGGGATTTTAGTGTGACCGCCTGTTTTTATTTGGCCGAAAAATCACAGTCTGCCGTTTTGTCTAACAACGTGTGGCGATGATATTCCGTTTGGTGTGATTCATGCAAAATATTGTGCATTTGGTCGGTCTGTCACCCAGTCAGCCAGTCGATAGTGATGGCATGTGCTTAGCTTTGGGCGTTAATTTTTCGTCTTTCTTTCCCCTCTTCCAATGGAATAGGCGAAGGGGAGGGGGTCTAGATATGCTCTATTCATATGATTTATTAAAATTGTCACTTCAAATGCAAGTGGAAATATATTTTTAATAAAATTGTTAAATTGAAATGAATTTTCGTGTTTTTCTCTCTTTTTCTTTTCGTTTTGGCCAATAATGGGCCATTACAACCAGAAGCTGAAAAGGCCAGTAAACAGTTTAATTTGAGTTAATTTGTCAATAGATTTTTCCAAAAGGAACTTAGAAATTGTGATGAAAAGATATTCGATAGAAATTGTGTTTATCCGACAAAATTTGTGTTTATCCGTCCAGTTTTCTATAGAAAATCTGTTTATACGTCCAGGTTTCTATAGAAAATGTGTTTATCCGTCCAGATTTGTATAGAAAATCTGTTTATTCGCTAAATTTTCTATAGAAAACTGCTTATCCACCAAATTTTCTGTTTATCCGTCCAATTTTCTATAGAAAATCTGTTTATCCGCCCAGTTTTCTACAGAAAATCTTTTTACCCGTCCAGTTTTCTATAAAATGTGTTTATCCGTCAAGTTTTCTTTAGAAAATCTGTTTATCCGATAAGTTTTCTATAAAAAATGTTTACCCGTCCAGTTTTCTACAGAAAATCTGTTTGCCGTCCAGTTTTCTATAGAGAATCTATTTATCCGTCCAGTTTTCTATAGAAAATCTGTTTATTCGTCCAGTTTTCTATAGAAAATCTGTTTATTCGTCCAGTTTTCTATAGAAAATCTGTTTATTCGTCCAATTTTCTATAGAAAATCCGTTTATCCGTCCAATTTTCTATAGAAAATCCGTTTATCCGTCCAGTTTTCTATAGAAAATCTGTTTATCCGTCCAGTTTTCTATAGAAAATTTTATTATCCGATAAGTTTTCTATAGAAAATCTAGTTATCCGATAAGTTTTTTACAGAAAATCTATTTATCCGAAAAGTTTTCTGTAGAAAATCTGTTTATCCGACTAGTTTTCTGTAGAAATTGTGTTCATCCAACAAGTTTTCTATAGAAAATCTCTTTCTCCGACAACTTTTCTATATAAAATCTGTTTGCCCGTTAAGTTTTCTAAAGAAAATCTTTTTATCCGACAAGTTTTATGTAGAAAATCTATTTATCCGACAAGTTTTCTATAGGAAATCTGTTTACCGTCCATTTCTATAAGAAATGTGTTTATCCCACAAGTTTTCTGTAGAAATTATATTTATCCGATAAGTTTTCTATAGTTATCTGTATATATATATATATTGTGTTTATTCGTCAAGTTTTCTATGAAAAATCTGTTTATCCAACAAGTTTTCTGTAGAAAATCTGTTTATCCGTCAAGTTTTCTATAGAAAATCTGTTTATCCGTCTAGTTTTGTATAGAAAATCTGTTTATCCGTCCAGTTTTCTACAGAAAATCTATTTCCCCGTTCAGTTTTCTATAGAAATTGTGTTTATCCGACAAGTTTTCTTTAGAAAATCTGTTTATCCGACATGATTTCTATAAAAAATCTCTATCCGATAAGTTCTCTATAGAAAATCTCTTTGTCTGATAAGTTTTCTATAGAAAATCTGTTTATCCGACAAGACTTCTATAGAAATTGTGTTTACCCGACATGATTTCTATAAAAATTGTGCTTATCCGACAAGTTGTCTATAGTAAATGTGTTTATCCGTCAAGTTTTCTATAGAAAATCTGTTTATCCGATAAGTTTTCTATAGAAAAATTTGATTATTCGATAAGTTTTCTATAGAAAATCTCTTTGTCCGACAAGTTTTCTATGGAAAATCGTGTTATCCGCCAAGTTTTCTATGGAAAATCTGAATTTAATTTCAAAAAATAGTTTGTCATGTCTATTCCTTTAAAATCCCAAAATATAATGACAATATTAGTGATGACAACATGCAACAGAGTGAGTGAGTGTTTGTGGTGGTGTCGCAGCATCAACAAAATTAAAAATTTCAAAATGTCCTTCCGTTTCTATCCCGTTTTTTGGTTGCATGTTACTGCAGCTGTTACCTACTTGAAGTATAACCAGCTTAACAATCTTATATTCCGTCTATTTGTGCTAAAAAGAAAAAAAAATTATGAGTAAGAAAATCCACAATAAATTGTAAATCTTTAAATAAAATTGGAGCAACAGTCCACCGAACCCCCCACCCTCCTTTGCAAGTTGCAACAAAAAAAGGAGGAAAAATATTAAAATTGATGGCGCTTCACACAAAATAAAAAAAAAAATTCTTCAAATTTTTTTTATTAATAATAATTCAAGAGGGTATCCTTCCCCACTCCCTGCTTCTTAGCTATCCTGGCACTCATATAAAGAAGAAATATTCTGTCTTTACAATGTGTGTGTGTGTGTGAAAAGAAAGAATGAAGAAATGATTGTATGCATATGGTCCTTGAAAAGGATATGCAGCTGCTTCTTTGAGTTGTTCCCCCAAAGGATTCAAAAAAAAAAAAATTTTTTTTTTTTTCCAAGCGACTAAATTTTTATTAATATTTATATGAACAATAATAAAAATAACAATTATTGAAGAACAATAACAACAATAATGGCATTCGAAAACAATGAAATTCTCTCAAAGCACCATCAGAAGAAATCCTTAATGGTTAAGGGAGGAGGATAAAAATGCGAGAGAGGTAATAATACGTAGGAGAGAGAGAGACAGTAGAATGAAAAATAAAATGAATTTAAACTCATACTTTTGCTTTCGACTTATATTTTGTACGGATAAACAATAAAACATTTGTCGGATAAACAGATTTTCTACAGAAAAGTTGGCGGATAAACTGTTTTTATATAGAAAAGTTGGCGGATAAACTGTTTTTATATAGAAAAGTTGGCGGATAAACTGTTTTTCTATAGAAAAGTTGGCGGATAAACTGATTTTCTATAAAAAATTTGGCGGATAAACTGATTTCCTATAGAAACGTTGGCGGATAAACTGATTTTTTGTAGAAAATTTGCTGGATAAACTGATTTTTTGTAGAAAATTTGCTGGATAAACTGATTTTCTATAGAAAACTTGCTGGATAAACTGATTTTCTATAGAAAACTCGCTGGATAAACTGATTTTCTATAGAAAACTTGCTGGATAAACCTAATTTCTCTAGAAAATTTGTCGGATAAACCTAATTTCTATAGAAAATTTATCGGATAAACCAAATTTCTATAGAAAATTTGGCGGATAAACTGATTTTCTATAGAAAATTTTACGGATAAACTGATTTTCTATAGAAAATTTTTCTGGAAAACACATTTTCTATAGAAAATTTGGCGGATAAACATATGTTCTATAGAAAATTTGGCGGATAAACATATTTTCTATAGAAAATTTGGCGGATAAACAGATTTTCTATAGAAAACTGGACGGATAAACAGATTTTCAATAGAAAATTTGGCGGATAAACTGATTTTCTATAGAAAATTTGCCGGATAAACTGATTTTCTATACAAAATTTGCCGGATAAACTGATTTTCTATAGAAAATTTTGCGAATAAACTGATTTTCTAAAGAAAATTTGGCGGATAAACACATTTTCTAAAGAAAACTTGTCGGATAACTAGATTTTCTGTAAAAAACTTATCGGATAACTAGATTTTCTATAGAAAACTTATCGGATAATCAAATTTTCTACAGAAAACTTGTGGGATTAACAGATTTTCTATAGAAAACTGGACGGATAAACAGATTTTCTATAGAAAATTTGTTGGATAAATAGATTTTCTATAGAAAACTCATCGGATAAACAGAGTTTCTATAGAAAATTTGGCGGATAAATTGATTTTCTATAGAAAATTTGGCGGATAAATTGATTTTCTATAGAAAATTTGGCGGATAAACAGATTTTCTATAGAAAATTTGGCGGATAAACAGATTTTCAATAGAAAACTTATCGGATAAACTGATTTTCTAAAGAAAACTCATCGGATAAACAGAGTTTCTAAAGAAAACTCATCGGATAAACAGAGTTTCTATAGAAAATTTGTCGGATAAACAGATTTTAAATGGAAAACTTATCGGATAAACATATTTTCTATAGAAAATTTATTGGATAAACATATTTTTTATAGAAAATTTATTGGATAAACATATTTTCTATAGAAAATTTGCCGGATAAACATATTTTCTATAGAAAATTTGCCGGATAAACTGATTTTCAATAGAAAATTTGGCGGATAAACCTACTTTCTATAGAAAATTTATCGGATAAACCTAATTACTTTACTTAATTGGCCATAACAACCCGTTTATCGGATTTCGGCCTGCCGCAACACATCCTTCCAGGCGCCTCTGCTTCGTGCGCGCCTACGCCAGTTGGTCACACCAATCGATGACAGGGCTTCCTCGATTTGGTCCTTCCAACGGATGCAAGGTCGTCCTCTTCGCCGACTTCCGCAGATTCCCGCATCAAATACCCGTTTTGCCGGCGCATCCTCCTCCATTCGAACGACATGGCCGAGCCAGCGCAGCCGCTGGATATTAATACGCTGTACAACGTCCATGTCGTTGAGGAGCTCATACAGCTCACTGTTGTATCGGATACGGAAATCATCGCCAACTCGCACTGGACCGAAGATCTTACGCAGTACTTTTCTCTCGAACACTCTCAAGGCCGCTGCATCTGTACTTAATAGGGTCCATGCCTCTGCGCCATAAAGAAGCACGGGTAGGATGAGTGTCTTGTAGAGTGTTAGTTTTGTCGTACGAGAGAGGTCTCTGCTACTCAATTGCCTATTGAGACCATAGTAGCACCTGTTGGCAAGAGTGATCCTGCGCTTGATCTCCAGACTGACATCATTTCTGGTGGTAACGGCGGAGCCAAGATAGATGAATTCCTTGACCGTATCAAAAGTATAGTTATCGGCCGTAATCTGAGAATCAATACGCCGCGCATCTCGACTCGTCGATAACATATACTTTGTTTTGCCCTCATTTACTGCCAAACCCATCTTGGTAGACTCGCGTTCAATAGCACTAAAGGCAGCAGTAACATCTCGCTTCGTACGCCCTATGATGTCAATGTCGTCAGCGTACGCAAGCAACTGGACACTTTTTTGAAAAATAGTGCCACTGCGATGCACTCCTGCCTTTCGCAGAACACTCTCCATGACGAAGTTGAAGAGGTCGCATGATAAGGGGTCGCCTTGTCTGAAACCTCGCACGGTATCAAAAGGCTCGGAGAGGTCCATTCCTACCTTGACGGAGCTACAGGAATTGCTCAACGTCATTCTGCAAAGCCTTATCAGCTTCGCAGGTATACCGAGCTCAGACATTGCGGCAAAAACACGATCCCTTATGGGGCTATCAAAGGCAGCCTTATAGTCGACAAAAAGATGGTGTGTGTCGACTTGTTTCTCGTGGGTCTTTTCCAGGATTTGGCGTAGTGTGAAGATCTGGTCGATGGTGGACTTGCCAGGTCTGAAGCCGCACTGATAAGGTCCAATCAGTGTTTTGACGAGTGGCTTCAGTCGTTCACACAATACGCCTGTAAGAACCTTATATGCGATAGGGAGAAGGCTTATACCCCTATAGTTGGCGCATATAGTAGGGTCTCCCTTTTTCAGGACAGGACAGAGGACACTGAGGTTCCAATCGTTGGGCATACTTTCCTCTAGCCATATTTTGTAAATAAGCTGGTGCATGCGCCCTACCAACTCATTACATCCGGTCTTAAACAATTCAGCGGGGAGGCCATCAGGACCTGCCGCTTTATTGTTTTTAAGGCGCGTAATCGCGACTTTGACCTCTTCATGGCTAGGCGGCGGAAACTCCACGCCGTCATCATCGATCGGGTTCGGAACATCATCTCTAAAGGCGGAATTGGTGTCGTCATCGCCTTGTAGCAGAGTAGAGAAGTGTTTCCTCCATAACCTCAGTACTCCCTGCGTATCTGATACTAAGTTTCCATTTTCGTCCTTGCAGGAAGACGCTCCGGGTTTATAACCCTCGGTTAGACGCTTAACCTTTTGATAGAATTTTCGAGCGTCATTCCTACATCTATACATCTCGACTTCCTCACGCTCACGCCTTTCCTGCTCCCTCTTCTTGCGTCTGAAAAGGCGTCTCTCATCCCTTCTCTTCTCTCTATAGTTCTCGACAATGGCTCGCGTAGCGGCAGACTGCAACGTTTTCCTGTATGCGGCGTTTTTCGCTGCAGTTGCCTCGCGACACTCCTCATCGTACCATTGATTTCGTTGGGGTGGGCGTTCGAAACCAAGGACTGTTTCCGCAGTAGTGCGCAAGGAGTGGGAGATGTTGGCCCACAGTCCGCCAATGTCGTTGAGATTAGATGGGGAACGACGGAGCTTATCCGAGAGTTGAGCGGAGAACGCCTCAGCTGTCCTTTGTGATCGCAGCTTCTTAACGTCCAGCTTTCTCAATGCACTAGAGTGCGCAGACCTCGAAGCGCTAATGCGCAATCGAAACTTGGCTGCGACAAGGTAGTGGTCCGAGTCGATGTTTGGACCTCTGAATGTGCGCACATCTAGTACACTGGATACGTGCCTTCCGTCTATCACAATATGATCGATCTGGTTAGATGTTGACCGATCAGGGGACATCCATGTGGCCTTGTGAATGTCGAGATGTTGAAACTTAGTGCTACATACTACCATGTTACGCGCCGCGGCGAAATCGATCAGCCTCATACCATTGGAGGTAGTGTTTGCGTGGAGGCTGAACTGTCCGACAGTGGGGCCAAAGATACCTTCCCGCCCGACCTTTGCATTAAAATCCCCGAGGACGATTTTGGCGTCATGGGCCGGGCACTTATCGTATACGTCCTCGAGTTTAGCATAGAAGGCATCCTTAACCACATCGTCCTTTTCTTCCGTCGGGGCGTGAGCACATATTAGGCTGATGTTGTAAAATTTTGCCTTGATGCGGATTGTGGCTATTCTTTCGTTCACAGGTGTGAACCCAGAGACAAGGTGACGAAGTCTCTTATTAACCACAAATCCGCATCCAAATTCGTGCTTGTTTTCATGGCAGCTGTAGTATAGATCGCAAGATGCAAGCCTTTTGCATCCTTGTCCTGTCCATCGCATTTCCTGAATGGCAGTGATGTCAGTCCTACATTTAATGAGGGCATCCGCCAGCTGGGCGGAAGCGCCTACCCTGTAAAGGGTGCGGACGTTCCATGTGCCAATACGTAAATCATAGTCCTTTATACGTTTGCCGTGGTCGTCAACTTTAGAGGGGATCTTTTTATAGGATTCTGTCTTGGTTTTCATTGGATAATTGTTTTTACGTGGTGGGTTCCAAGCCCTACGCACAACCCAAATTTAACGTCCAGGGGATTGGACATTCGCTGCACGCATTAGTTAACATCTAGCGGGTGCTAGAATGCCATCCAGGAGGGGCCACGAGGAGGCTGCGTGTCAACTTGAATACAGCAAGACCTAATTTCTATACAAAAATATTTCTATATTTCTTTCGTTTATTTTTTTTTTATTTCATTGGTATGTGAATTTGAAAAGTTATTTGCTTTACAAAGTGTATTATACATTTGCTGCTGCATATTTAATTCAAATGACATTTTCCTCTTCTAAAAGCCATGAAGGAGAAGGGGAAAGAAAATGAAATAAAAATATTTCCAAAAAAACCAACCGCCAAAGAAAAAACTGAAACGGAAACGGAGTTTCTGTTTAAAATAATATTTTTTTGTATGAACTTTTGATGCCCTTTTTATTATTGTTGGCTGGTGCCACTTACTCATTAAAAACTTTGCAACAATTGTGTGTGTGTGAGTGTGGAAAATGTGAGGACACGACGCATATGCCACTCAAAAAGCAGATGCTTTTTGTAGAGAATTTTCCAGAGATAGAATAGAAAATTAAAAGAAAATGTTTAACCATAAAATAATTTATAAAGAGAGAAGGAACTAAAGAACGTATTTTTTTTTCTATTTTGTTTTGTTTTAAATAAACGAAATAATTTTTAATTAAAAGTTTTTCGTTTTTGGTAACTTAATTTTTCTCAAAAAAACAGAAGAAGAAAAAAAAATAATGAGGGTTTCGTAGAACTTCTTTGAATCATTGGCATTGGCATCGGCAAATGAAGCCAGTATTTTATGGCTGATAGAGAAATTGATAAACTTTCCATCAAATATTGCAAGACCAGCTCAAAAATTATTTAAAAACACTAGGGTTGGATAACTTTATCGTTTTCACATAATATTGCAGCCAATCTTGGCTCGCTCAGAATAGTTTGAATCCAATTTATGCCCCAAAGAGATATGAAAAGTTCATTAAAAATTCTCGGCGTTTCTAAATTATACTGCCTGTCTCTCTCTGTCTCTCTCAATAAATGAAATGTTTTTAATAATTTGTCTTAATTTCTCATATTTTTTTTGCCTTTCAGTCGAAAATATTTTTTTTTTTTTTTCGTTTTTATTTTCAATTCCATTTGCATGGCATGTAACGTAACTAACGTACGATTTAATTTAAATCTTGAAAGAAATTTTAAAATATTCTTCTCGTGTTTATTTTTTCCGCTCTGGATTCACTTCAGCACCAAATAGGCGGCCGTAATTATCGCGTTTATAAGACGTTTCAATGGATGGAATTGATTAATTGCAGGCTCTCTAATCACTGTCAGGCAAGATTTCTTTCTTTTGGCGAGAAAATCAAAGATGGTGGGTGTATCTGTCGCTACGAAATTATTCGCTACAATGTATTCCTCGATTACCTTGGCATTACAAATAAAATAAACACCTCAGCCCTGTAGAAAATTTTTGGGAAAAAGTCGAAATTTTTACCTTTGCTAGAAATATATTGAAATGTATCAGGACTTTAGTCCGTATTCATTTGAATCATGAGCCAAACTTACGTAAAGGGTCCGCCAAATAACTTTTTTTTTTTGAAAATGCTTTTAAAAACAAATAAGACAAATAACAGCTTGAAATCAGGAGTTTTTAAAGAGTTTTTCACAAAATTTGGCAACAGGGTGTCAAGTAAAATAGAGAAAAATAAAGGGTCCCCCAATTTTTTTTTTTTTTTTTTTTTTTTTTTTTTTTTTTTAAATCGTTTAAAAAATTTCTCAAATTTCTTTTATTTTATTTGAAAGTACATTCCTTCCGGTTAATAATGGAAAATAATTTCATTCAAATGGCCGCCTCGGCTGGCCTTGCAGTAGCCTACACGATCAGTCCAATTTTTAAGCACATTATCGATTGTGTGCAGCTGTATTTCACCAATGGCTTCACGAATATTGTCCTTTAAAGCGTCAATTAACTCTAGCTTGTCGGCGTAACACATATCTTTGACGTCACCCCACAAATAATAGTCGAACGGTGTCAAATCGCAGCTCCGAGATGGGCCAAACGACATCAACTTTGCGGCTGTTAATGCGATCTTCAAAAACAGGGCGCAAAACATCGAGTGTAGCTTCGGCTGTGTGGCATGTAGCGTCGTCCTGTTGAAACCAAATGTTGCCAATATCCTCCTCTTCAGTTTTTTGTGAATAAAAATTCGTTCAACATGGCCCGATAACGATCGCCATTGACTGTAACGGCCACTCCTTGCTCATTTTCGAAGAAAAATGGCCCAATTATGCCTCGGGGCCAAAATCCGCACCAAACAGTGACTCGTTTTGGGTGCGTCGGCTTTTCAATGTATGCGTGCTGGTTTTCTGTGCCCCAAATGCGACAATTTTGCTTGTTTACATACCCGCCAAGATCAAAATGAGCTTCATCTGAAAAGATGATTTTTTTTTTTGCCAAAATCGGCATCTTCTGTAAGTCGATCGCAGGCCCACTTAGCGAAACGAAAACGCATTGGATGGTCAATTGGCTTCAACTCCTTAACCAATTGGACTTTTTATGGCGTCATGCCAAGGTCTTTATGCAAAATTCGTCTCAACGATATCTCCGAAATGTTCAATTGTTGAGAAAGACGGTGAATTGATGTTGATTGCGCTTCACGCACACTTTCTGCCACAGCAACAATATTCTCGTGTGCACGCACTGTTTTTGGCCTTTCACGCTTTGGTTTATCGATGAGGATGCCAGTTTCTTTCACTTTTTTCACAAGATAACAAACATACGGAGCTGACGGTGCTTCTCTTCTTCCAAAATCCGTACGCAATTTTCGCACACATTCTGCAACATTACCCATGATTTTCAAAGTAATGTCGAGCAATATTTGCCAGCGTTGTTCAAGCGTATACACAACCATATTCGTTCAGCGGAAGGATAAAACTAATTATCTCTTATTATCAGACATGAGCTAAGTGTTACTATTCACGAAATAAGCACTAGTTTGAAAAAAAAAACGTTAGATGGCGGACCCGATATTTCTTTAAGCCATTATAGTCGTTGTCAACTAGCAGTTGTGTTTTTTGCTGAATGAAACAAATGCCTTTTGACGTCTTGGGTTAGGATACGTGCAGGAGGCACAAGAGTTTAAGCAGGAGAAGCTATTCAATCTTCAATGAGGGTATGAACCCCACTATAATTTGTCTGGGGTACTAACCTCTTAGGTAGTGACAGCTTAGGCTGTGGTATATTTATTAACGGTTGCGATATTAAACTTTCTAACAGGCTGTCTGTTCATTGCAGTATTTCCAGGCAATTGTCATGGCCAGTTTAAAAGCGACGCAATGCTTGTTGGGTGACAGGATTTCCCTTAAAATATTTTGATGTACTCGTACAGCTAGACTGCGATTAGGTTAGGTTAGGTTAGAGGACGTGTACTTGTCAATTAAGACAAGTACAGTACCCGGAGGTCGAAATGGCGCATTGTACAACGTCCTAGTTTCTCGCACCACTTATGTTGTGTGTGTTAATTTTATATATGAGTGGTGGGACCGGGACCTATAGTTTTAAGTCGACTCCGAACGACAGATTTTTATTTATTGAGAAACTTCATGGCAATTTTTATTTTCTTCTCGAGAGTTTTTGCCAAAAATCTGCTGAGAAGAAGTCGCTGAAGGAATTCTTTTTGTATTTTGTCTTTGATGCCTGGCCTGGGGCTCGAACCCAGGCTTTTGCGTCTAATAAGCCAACACACTACCTACTAGACTACGGCGACTTCAAAAAACTTTCTAACAGGCTGCAGTATTTCCAAGCAATGGTCATGGCTAGTTTAAAAGCGACGCAATGCTTGTTGGGTGACAGGATTTTCCCTTAAAATATCTTGATGTGCTCTTACAGCTAGACTGCGATTTAACTGTTATCGAACGTAGTTTCAGCGTCCCTTCTTTTCCATAAGTTCCTGAGAATTGCCCAGGAAAATTTCGGATCTATCAAATCTATCTCTTATATGGGATTCCGAGACATACAGATATCGTTAGAAATAGCATTGACGATGAGCTAGCCAGGGCCGGTACGGAGCTCTCAATCTCCCATCATATTACAAGGCATACGTATACCTACTGCCTCAGTTAATTTGAATATAATCCATTCGATTTAAAGGGGGTCTCGAATCTGGTTGGCCTCTAGTCACTCTCAAAGTCTGATGAGTAACAACATTCAGAGATAACAAGTAGTCTAGCTGTTCAGATAATTTCTATCTACGAGCCTTTGTTTGCACGTTTACAACGTTAAATAGTAACAGAGGAAATGGGTCAATATTCCGTCTCCTTCCACACCTTTACAGCTCTCCTGCAAAAGTCGTAATTTTGGAGGCTTGTCCTTCACGGCAGGCAATGACGAGTAAAAATCTCGAACAGTCCTGAAATGCCAAGTAGTCGTGCTGTTCAAATAATTTCTGTATACATGCCTTTGTTTATAGGTTTACAACGTCGAATAGTAACCGAGAAAGTGGGCGAATGTTTCGTCCTTTTCCACATCATTACAGCTCTCCTGCAAAAGTCGTAATTTTGGAGGCTTGTCCTTCACCGCAGGCAATGACGAGTAAAAATCTCGAACAGTCCTAGTTAAACTGTATCTGGTCGTTCTTAGGTAGCGATCGATTTCAGTTTCATAAGTGCCCATGAGTACATTAGTGTCTTAGTTCTTAGCATTCCAGTGACTAGAATATCCTCAATGCCCATGTGATCAATCATGCACGTATGAGAGCCATTAGATTGTCTTGGCATTTCATAAATAAATATTCGGCACGCTGTAATCAGAACCATACGACGTGTTTAAAAGTCCAAGCCTTCTAGGAGGCTGCTTGGCTATTCGTAATCAATTGAACATCACTGTCGTACACGCGGTATAACCAGTTCACTGCGCTATGAATTGCAGAAACTTGGACATGAGAGTACACTGCAGACGTCTTATCCTGTTATAGGAGCCCTTAACAGTTTATTTTAACGGGTTACATACATTCGGTACGATCTCAAGTTTACCGTTTTTGAATCAGCTTATCCCAGAGAGATTACAGATCTTCACGGAGAAATTATTTGCAATAAGTTTCTCGTATACGATATGCAGTTGCAAGACATATAGTCACGTTACGTTCCGTGAACGTTTGGCTAATTGTAGCTTTATGGTACTAGGGTCTAATACTGATCGTGCTACACATACGACGACTACAAATCCGTTGCTTAAGATTTTATTTCTCTTTTTCTCTCTCTCTCTTTATTAGAATCTATTGCAAGCAATAATAAACTTTTCGTTCCCTTTCTCTATGGGGACTTTTATTTTCGTACAATTTTTTTTCTATTTACGGTTGTTGTTGTTGTTCCTATAATTGTAAACAAAATGTACAACAACAAATGTTCTCAAATTAATTAATTGAGTGCGTCAAGTGTTAATGGCAGAGAATGATGTTTCATCGCTTAGAAATGTTGCTTCACTTTGCCTATGTGCATTAAATGAGTATGTGTTTGTATTTGTGTTGTTTTGGTTTATCATTTGATTTCTCTGGTTTTTTTATGTATTGGTTTGCAATAGAGATGCTTACTGAATAGTGGCAGAGCAAACTCACTTACACATGCATATTCTTATGCTGTTTTATTTAGTTCGTCTATTCGGAGACAGCAACGAATTGTTTATGCATAGGTGATGTAGTTGTTGTTATTGTTTTAAATCAAGTCGTGTTTACATGCATATTTTTTGTTTAGGGAACTTTGTGACACACACTATAATTGATATTTGCTTACGAACATTACTAGAGGATTCGTTTCGCGAACCTTCGTTTTTATTTACACGTATTGGGGGTGAGTGTTTACATATATATTTTGTTTAGGAAAGTTTGTGACACACACTATAATTGATATGTATTTGCTTACGAACATTCCTAGAGGATTCGTTTCGCGAACCTTCGTTTTTATTTACACGTATTGGGGGTGAGTGTTTACATATATTTTTTTGTTTAGGGAACTTTGTGATACACACTCTATAATTGATATTTGCTTACGAACATTCCTAGAGGATTTGTTTCGTGAACCTTCGTTTTTATTTACATGTATTGAGGGCAAGTGTAAGAAGGAAAGTGATCTAGGAATTTTATGAGTTGTTCGCTCACAAATCAATTTGTTATTCGTTGATTAACACGGTCTTATTTGCGTTTCTATACAGTTTTTTTTGCCGCTATGAGTGTGTGTGAGTAAGGAAATTTTATGTGTAATTCCATAAACTCATTAGCACTGTTCTCGCAGGGTAATCGTGTTATGCTCACTAACACAATCTTATTTTGGGCACTATACTACACTATACTACTGATGGGTATACAGAAGGCAATTTAGAAATAAAATTTTAATTCTAATAAAATGTGTGTATGTGTGTGTACGTGTATTTAATATTGCAATAGATTTTGAAAATTTTTATAACAACAACAACAACATTGCAAAACAAAATATAAATAAATGTTTGCATTTTAAATGACATGCTTAATTAACTAGATATTGCAATTAGCATTAGCATCAGCACCGCCAGTAGTGGCACTATACTATTAGCAACAAAGCATGATTAATAATCATCAACAACAACAAATATTTTTTTCATTTAAAATTTGATTTGTTGTTGTTATTGTTGAATTTTAACTTTTAAGAAATATTTATTTTTGTTTACACATACGTGTTGTTGTATTTGCTACGTGTTATTTGTTTTTATTGTAATTAAATTATTTGAAATTGAAATTGAATTTGGATTTGGATTGGATTGTGTTTTCATTACGTTTTTACTTAATTACCATGATCATGATGATGTTAATGTGGTTGCTGATGGCATTACTGAATTACCATGATCATGATGATGATAATGATGTTAATGTAGTTGCTGGCTGGCTGGCATTTTGATGGTAATTATGATAATGATAATGAGAATTGAATATGAATGTGAATGTGAAGAAAAACAAAAGGTATTCAAGTGTAAAAATCTTTCAAATACATTTTTTTCTTTTTTTTTTTAAAGACGGATAAGCACTAGTGTGGAAATATTTATTCAATTTTTATTTAATTAAAGCAATAAACAATTAAACAAAATAACTGAAATGTTTTTGTTTTGGATTTTAAACAAAAAAAAATTTATTATGAAACTTAAGAAATATTGTTGCTGGTCGAAAAGAACGGATTTTGAAATTTTTAGAATTTTATTAAAAAAAAAAATGGTTTAAAAATGATTATTCAAATACAATAAACAAGAAAATGTTGTAATAAAAATACTATTGAAACAAATATTGTATGTATCATGGATCGATAACCATTAATAGACAGCTTTTAAGGCTTTTCTAAGCCAAAATGCGATTCAAAGGCATTGTGTAGGCCTCTAGGGAATCTAAATTTATATCGTTAAAAGAGTTCTACAGATGTATACAGTATATGCATCAAAACAACTCTGCCAAACTGACTTCAGTTTGATGAGATGATTGCAATGATAGAGCACAACTGCGTTTCAATTGAATTGCTTGCCTAAGTCTCCCTAATTGTTTGTAATAGAGGTCAAAATCAGTCGTTTTTATGCTTAGGCATCTTACAAAATAATTCCTTTGAGGATAGGATGGAAATGCTATAGTTTTATAAAATTCCCAGAATTCCCAAAATATTTTTGAAAATTCCCAGGAGGAAATTTTTTTCCAAATATCACACAAAGTTAGTCAAGAAAAACTAAAAATAAATACAATATTAATAAGATTCCTTTGTAATAAGATTTCCTTTAGATTGTTAATACAATACATTACTAAAAATCCCGGAATTCCCAAAACAATGTCTGAACATTTTTAAATAGAAAATAGTTTTGAAAACTTCTACACATAAGCCCTTAAGCCCTTCGTTGTACAATGGGTCAATTCGACCTCCGGGTACTGTACTTGTCTTAATTGACAAGTACACGTCCTCTAATCTAACCTAACCTAAGCCCTTAAAAACTGTAATAAGATTCCTTTGACAATAGAATGAAAGTTTTATGGTTTATTAAAATTCCAGAATTCCCAAAATATTTTTGAAAATTCCCAAGAGGTCATTTTTTTCAAATTTCACACAAAGTTAGTCAACAAAAACTAAAAATGAATACAATAGTAATAAGATTCCTTTGTAATAAGATTTCCTGTAGAATGTTAATACAATACAAAAATCCCGGAATTCCCAAAACAATGTCTCAACATTTCTAAATAGCAATTCGTTTTGAAAACGATTAAAAACTGTATACATATCTTGTAATAAGATTCCTTTGAGAATAGAATGAAATTTGTAAGGTTTAATAAAAATCCCCGAATTCCTAAAATATTTTTGAAAATTCCCAGGATGTCATTTTTTTCAAATTTCACACAGAGGTAGACAACAAAAACTAAAAATTAATGCAATATTAATAAGATTCCTTTGTAATAAGATTTCCTGTAGAATGTTAATACATTAGTAAAAATCCCGAAATTCCCAAAACAATGTCTGAACATTTCTAAATAGAAAATCCTTGTGAAAACTCCTACGCATAAGCCCTTAAAAACTGTAATAAGATTCCTTTGACAATAGAATGAAAGTTTTATGGTTTAATAAAAATCCCCGAATTCCTAAAATATTTTTGAAAATTCCCAGGATGTCATTTTTTTCAAATTTCACACAGAGGTAGACAACAAAAACTAAAAATTAATGCAATATTAATAAGATTCCTTTGTAATAAGATTTCCTGTAGAATGTTAATACATTAGTAAAAATCCCGAAATTCCCAAAACAATGTCTGAACATTTCTAAATAGAAAATCCTTGTGAAAACTCCTACGCATAAGCCCTTAAAAACTGTAATAAGATTCCTTTGACAATAGAATGAAAGTTTTATGGTTTAATAAAAATCCCAGAATTCCCAAAATATTTTTGAAAATTCCCAGGATGTCATTTTTTTCCAAATATCACACAAAGTTAGTCAAGAAAAACTAAAAATAAATACAATATTAATAAGATTCCTTTGTAATGGGATTTTCATTAGAATGTTAATACAATACATTACTAAAAATCCCGGAATTCCCAAAACAATGTCTGAAATATTTTTAAATAGAAATTCGTTTTGAAAACTTCTACGCATAAGCCCTTAAAAACTGTAATAAGATTCCTTTGACAATAGAATGAAAGTTTTATGGTTTAATAAAAATCCCAGAATTCCCAAAATATTTTTGAAAATTCCTAGGAGGTCATTTTTTTCAAATTTCACACAAAGGTAGTCAACAAAAACTAAAAATGAATACAATATTAATAAGATTCCTTTGTAATAAGATTTCCTTTAGAATGTTAGTACAAAACATTACTAAAAATCCCGGAATTCCCAAAACAATGCCTGAATAAATAGAAAATCGTTTTGAAAACTTCTACATATAAGGCCTTAAAAACTGTATATGTATCTTGTAATAAGAATCCTTTGAGAATAGAATGAAATTTGTAAGGTTTAATAAAAATCCCAGAATTCCTAAAATATTTTTGAAAATTCCCAGGAACTAGTTTTTTTTTAACAAAAACTAAAACTTAATAAAAAAAAATGAATGAATTTGTAATCAGATTTCCTTTGGAATGTTAATACAATACATTACTAAAAATCCCGAAATTCCCAAAACAATGTCTGGACATTTCTAAATAGAAAAACGTTTTCAAAACTTCTATACATAAGCCTTTAAAAACTGTATACATATCTTGTAATAAGGTTACTTTGAAGTGGGAATGAAAATTCGATCAATTGTTAGGGATACCATAATTCCCAAAATTTTTATTGAAAATGTCCAAAATGGATTTTGTTTAAAATCTCTATTCTAAGGCCTTCAAAAATTGTACCAGCAGCTTGTAATCAGACACATTTCAAATAAAAATGAAATTTCGATTGATTTTTAAACAATCCATAATTCCCAAAATTTTTATGGAAAATTTCCACAATGCGATTTTTTTTTTTTTCAAAACTTTTTTCTAAGGCCTTTCATGTAATAAGATACCTTTGAAATGAAAATATAAATTTGAATGATTTTAAAGAATCCCATAATTCCTAAAATTTTTATAGAAAATTTCCAAAACGGATTTTCTACAAAATCTCTTCTAAGGCCTACAAAAATTGTACATGCAGCTTGAAATAAGACACATTTCAAATAAAAATGAAATTTCGATTGATTTTTAAAAAAATCCATAATTCCCAAAATTTTTATGGAAAATTTCCAAAATGGGATTTTTCGGGATTTTTTTTTAACTTTTTTCTAAGGCCTATCATGTAATAAGAAAGATACCTTTGAAATGAAAATATAAATTTGAATGATTTTAAAGAATCCCATAATTCCCAAAATTTTTATTAAAAATTTCCAAAACGGATTTTGTTCAAAATCTCTCTTCTAAGGCATTCAAAAATTGTACATGCAATAAGACGTGTTTCAAATGAACATGGAATTTCGATTGTTTTCTAAAAAATCCATAATTCCCAAAATTTTTATGGAAAATTTCCAAAATGGAATTTTTCGGTATTTTTTTCTTTCAAAACTTTTTTCTAAGGCCTTTCATGTAATAAGACATCTTTGAAATGATAATATAAATTTGAATGATTTTAAAGAATCCCATAATTCCTAAAATTTTTATAGAAAATTTCCAAAACGGATTTTGTTCAAAATCTCTATTCTAAGGCCTTCAAAAATTGTACAAGCAGTTTGTAATAAGACATATTTCAAATGAACAGGGAATTTCGATTGTCTTTTTAAAAAATCTATAATTCCCAAAATTTTTATGGAAAATTTCCAAAATGGGATTTTTTTTCGAAACTTTTTTCTACGGCCTACAAACAATTGTATATCTTATAATAAGATACCTGTGAAATGAAAATATAAATTCGATTGATTTTTAGAAATCCCATAATTCCTAAAATTTTTATGGAAAATTTCCAAAATGGATTTTGTTCAAAATCTCTATTCTAAGGCCTTCAAAAATTGTACAGGCAGCTTATAATAAGACAGATTTCAAATAAAAATATTTTTCTAAGGCCTTTCATGTAATATGTATATAAATTCGATTGATTTTTAAAAATCCCATAATTCCCAAAATGTTTGGGAGAATTTCCAAAATGGAACTTTTTAGAAAAAAATAATAAAATAAATACGAAATTGTTTTCAGAAGGTTTTGTAGTAATTTGTCCTTATTATTCTTTTTTTTTTGAATAAAATTTTTACCTTAACATTTACCTCTAAAAACTAAAATGAAATGAAAAACAAATTGAATTGAATTATTAACAAAACATTTCTAATAATATTAGACAGCTAGACAAACAGACAGTTCAAATACGTACGTATACCTTGAATTTATACAAGTTTGCCTGGCTTTTCCTCCTCTACTAATTAAAATATTTAAAAAAAAACATCTGCTTTTAATCACCGCCCATGGAATACAGAAGACAGCAAAAAAATGAAAAAAAAACAAAATTAACACACAGCAGAGTAGCATTAATGCCAGCACAGCACACATAATGCAGCATTGCAATGCACCACTGCATAGTGCCACTGACACTGACCTTTGCAAGCAAATGCAAAAACAAAAAAAAGTTTGAAATTAAAACGAATTTTTATCAAGAAAAATTTCCTCTCAAATGATGCCTGCTGGCTGTGCTTCTTTCTCACCCCCTGCAACTGAATGAAAATTATGAATTTTATCAATAATTTATTTAAAAATAGTTTATAAAATAGTTGTTGTTGGGGGGTTTTTTAATTTTTTTTTCATCGAAATTCATGCATAAAATTTCGTTCAAATAAAGCATAGAGAACAGAGATCAGCAATGAGTATTTAAAAAAGATGAGTAGAACCGAATCATACTCTCATAATTTCTGATGCTTATACGCCTTCATACTTATTTTAATATCATGGAACCCCTTTACTCATATTCAAAGTTTGAAGTACTCATCATATTCATACTTAACAGCACGTATGATGAATGATTGATTTCGACTCTGCACAACACAACATATACACGAAGCACAAAATAAGTATGAACCGCGTTCGAACACTAAAATACTCATTAGAAGGTTGTGTGATCGCTCTGCTTGCTGCTCTGTCTCTTTTGCTTATGTGTCGGTTTTCTTCTTTTTTGTAAATGCAACAACAACTAATTTGTATGAATGATTCGAGTCACTCGAATCTTTTATAAGTAATAATGGGTGATTTTTTAAGAGCTATAGGAAAATTTTTCAAAAAAAATTCATAAAATTCAGCAAAATGCATGAAATCTTTATTTGAATCGATAGTACGCGGTCCATATAATTTAATGTTTGAAGATTATTTCATGCAAATGTTGACCCCGAGACTGCGCCTCAAATGGCTCATCCGCTTAGTCCAATTTTGGCATACTCTTTCCAACATTTCGGCCGGTGGTATCTCACGAATAAATGCTTCAATGTTGTCTTCCAATGCGTCAATTGAAGCGGGCTTGTCTATATAGACATGAGCTTTAACAATAGCCCCACAAAAAATAGTCTAAAGGCGTTAAATCGCACGATCTAGGCGGCTAATTGACCGGTCCCGAACGTGAAATAAAATGTTCACCGAACTCGTCTCTCAATAAGTCCATTGGTACGCGTGCTGGGTGGCATGTGGCACCGGTCTTGTTGAAACCACATGCCATGCAAGTCAAGCTCTTGCATTTTGGGCAGAAAAAATGTTGGATATCATCTCACGGTTGGGCTCACCTTTCACAGTTACGTTACGATTCGCAGCTTCTTCGAAGAACTACGGTCCAATGATGACACCAGCCCATAAACCGCACCAAACTGTGACTTTTTCTGGATGCATTGCAAGCTTTTGCAATGCTTCTGGCTGATCTTCACTCCAAAATCGAAAATTCTGCTTATTTACGTATCCATTGAGCCAAAAATGAGCTTCGTCGCTGAACACAATTTTTCTATAAAGAAGTGAATCTTCGGCCAACTTTCCAAGAGCCCACTGCACCAAAAAATTCTGCGTTGCGGTAGGTCGTTCGGCTTCAATTCTTGCACCAGCTGTATTTTGAAAGGCTTCACATCTAAATCCTTCCGCAAAATTTTCCACATTGTTGAGTAACAGAGGCCCAATTGCTGCGAACGGAGACGAATCGATAGATTGATGGTCGGTCAGCATTAACACTGGCCGATACAGCTGCGATATTTTCTTCAGTTCGCACTCTACGTAAGCGTGTTGGTGGTTTAATGTCCAACAATGTAAATTTGGTGTGAAATTTAGTCACAAATTTAGCCCGAATAGCCGCTTCAGTGGGTCGATTAAACTGACCATAAAATGGAAGAAGCGCGCGATGAACTTTCTTAACAGAGCACACATTTTGATAATAAAATTCAATGATTTGCACAAGCATTGTTCGTTTGTAAGACGATTCATGGTTAAATTAGAGACCAAACTGAAGATGTTTAACAGTGAAACCAAAGTAGTAGTAGATTTTTACTACTATTTTTGCAGCAACAGTTTGGTTAATATTGTTCAAAATTCCATCCTTTATTAATAAATTAGTGTTTTTCTAACAGCATTTGCCTTTTGAAAAAGGTAGTAGATTTTTACTACTATTTTTTAACAACCATTTTTTTGGTTAAATTCCATTCTTAATTAATAAAATTATGTTCTACTCGAAAATCTATGTTTTTATAAAACCCGTATAGAATTTTTCTTTATGGTCCTTCGAACCAAATTTCTTAGAAATTTTTTTTATTCATACACGAAACGTACGTGAGCTGTTTAAACCAGTGTTGCCAAAAATAGATAATAACTAAAAAATCACCCTTTATTTAAAATAATTTCAGTTTTTTATAAAAAGTTCTTTTGTCGCTCGTTTCCTAAGTTAGATGACCTAATAAAGTGTCATTTCTCTTTCACATTGCTAACTTAACAGTTTGTGTGTGTCAATTTTATGCATGAGCGGCACAACTTACAGTTTAAAGTCGACTCCAAGCACTACAACACACTACATAAAGGGTCCGCCAAATAACTTTTTTTTTGAAACTGCTTTGAAAAAAAAACTACAGAATATTTTCTCGAAATTTCTTTTTTTATTTGAAAGTGCAATCCTTCCGGTTAATAAATGGAAAATAATTTCATTCAAATGGCTGCCTCGGCTGGCCATGCAGTAGCCTACACGATCGGTCCAATTTTTAAGCACATTATCGAGGTGTGTGCAGCTGTATTTCACCAATGGCTTCACGAATATTGTCCTTTAAAGCGTCAATTGTCTCTGGCTTGTCGGAGTAAATTTTTCTTTGACGTCACCCAACAAATAATTGTCCAACGGTATCAAATCGCACCTCCGAGATGGCCAAACGACATCAGCTCTGCGGCTGATAATGCGATCTTCGGCTGTGTGGCACGTAGTGCCGTCCTGTTGAAACCAAATGTTTTGCCAATATCCTCCTCTTCAATTTTTGTGAACAAAAAAATCGTTCAACATGGCCCGATAACGATCGCCATTGACTGCAACGGCCACTCCTTGCTCATTTTCGAAGAAAAATGGCCTCATTATGCCTCTGGTCGAAAATCCGCACCAAACAGTGACTCGTTCAATGTATGCGTGCGGGTTTTCTGTGCCCCAAATGCGACAATTTTGCTTGTTTACATACCCGCCAAGATCAAAATGAGTTTCATCTGAAAAGATGATTTTTTTCTTTTGCCAAAATCGGCATCTTCTGTACGTCGATCGCAGGCCCACTTAGCGAAGCGAAAACGAAAACCATATTCGTTCAGCGGAAGGATAAAACTAATTATCTGTCAAATCGGACATGAGCTAAGTGTTACCATTCACGAAATAAGCACTAGTTTGAAAAAAAAAAAAACAGATGGCGGACCCATTAGTTTTCCACTTAAGAAGACTGCTTGTCTCTCTTTATCTTTCCTTTCCTTGAGCATACCTTGAACATACATCTGCTCATATCCGTACAGAAGTACGGGAAGTTTGAAGGTTGCCTTCTCGCAAGCTTGTCACGCTTGCTCATTGCCAGTATTACCCTGGTACTGATTCCATTAAAGGCTTTTATTGAAAAGAATTTCGGACAGGCAATGTTCTGCGCTCGTCGGCGCATCACTATACCTCAAGTATTTCTGGTTTAATTTTTTTAAGTTTCGGGGAATTTATGAAGCTTCAACGTGTTTGTTAAGCACAAGTTTTCTTTAAAGAAAAAAAACTGAAGGTTTCAGTGATTTTAGGTTACTTAACACGAACGCCTTATACGCTTGCATAAGAAAATACAAAAATAAGAAGAAAAAGAACCCCAAAAACAATACAAACGAAAGAGAAATCCATTAAAAATAGTGTGACACATTTGCATAACAATGTTAAATAATCGTTGCGAATTCTTATTTTTTCACTTTCTTTTGGATGAACATTTCGAAACAGTATGAAAAGGGGAAAGGAGAAAAAAATTTCAAAAAGTAATATTTATTGCACTTGTACATGATAAAATATGACAACTTAAAACAGGAAATAATTCGCCCCCCTCTTCTCTCCTCATTAAGCCCATGGAATACCTCGACCACTATGTACACACACTTTGTAGTAAGAAAGTAACAACAGAGCAGTGCAGAGCAGAGTTTTGTAAGTGTCAACACAAATATTTTCTTGTAAACACTTGAGCCAAGAACTTGTCGTAGATTTCAATTCAAATTCAAATCCTTCTTGTTCTTCTTTAACTACTTATCACACCTTCACACCATTCGTTCGTCCGCCTTCTAATATCAACAGTTTATAGGTCAAGTAGTCGTTACCATTTAAATATCAAACCCGTGTCAAGTAAGAAAAATGTTCAAAGCGATAGCAAGCGAGCAGTAAATAGTTGGCAAATAAATGTGCCCTTAAATGTTGAGGTAGATTGGGCCGGGGGTGGGGTGGTGTTTGGATGAAAAGTATTTTTTTTTAAGCGGCACAAGTTAATCATTGAAAAAGGAATTGAAACACCAACACAAACAATATTTCAACGTACACATACCTAAGGAATGATTGTTTTTAAATTCTTAAAAAGTACCTTTTCTTATGAATTATTATTTTTATGATAACAAAAGGTACTTTTTTTGAAAATATTGTCTTTAATTTCGGTACAAAAAAATTTTTTTTTAATAAAAATATAAATAAAAAAATTAAATTTTTTTATAAAAAAAATAAATAAAAAAAATTAAAACAGAAAAAATTAACAAAAAAAAACATTTAAAAATAATTAAAAAATTTAAAAAAAGTTTGACAGTTGCATTCTCAAATTTTAAATTAAAATTTTTATTTTACAAAAAATTTTATATTTTTTAATTATTTTATATACAATAATTTAAAAAAAATAAAAAAATAAAAATTCGAAAATTTTAATAAAAGAAATTTAAAAAAAAATTATTAATAAGAAATTAATTTTTTTATACTTTTTTTTATATAAAAGAATTTTTTTTAATAAAAAAAAAAATGAATAAAAATTCGAAAAAAAATTCAATAAAAGAAATTTAAAAAAAATTTAAATAAAAAAAATTAAAAATTAAATTAAAAAAGAAAAAATTAAAAAAATATACATATATCTAAAACTCATTTAAAAATTAAAAAAAAATTGTCAGTTGCATCTACAAATTTTAAATAAAATTAAAAAAAAAATAATTTTTTTACATAAAAAAATTTTATAATTTTAATTTTTTTAATAAAAAAAAAAAATAAAAAAAAAATTCAATAAAATTAAATTTTTTTTTAAATAAAAAATAAAGTTTTATATTTTTTTATTTCTTTTTTTATATAAAAGAATTTTTTTTAATAAAAAAAATAAAACTTCAATAAAATTTAATAAAAGAAATATAAAAACAAAATTTTTAAATAAAAAATTTTAAATTTTCTTTAAAGAAATTTTTAAAAATAGTTAAAAAAAAATTTTTTTTAATAAAAAAAAAAATATAAAAATTTAATAAAAGAAATTAAAAATTTTTTTTTAAATAAAAAAGATTAAACATTTATAAAAATATTTAAAAATAATTGTAAAATTTTTTTTTGACAGTTGCATCCTTAATTTCTTTCATTTTTTGTCGTAAAATTCATTCATATTCATATTTTTTCATATGAATTAATTAAATCATGTGCATTTTATTTATTTATTGTTGTTGTTGTTATGAAATTATATATTTTTTTTGCTGCTAAACAGTCGTTATAGCTGTTGCAATTTGAAATGAAAATAACCCTGTCAAATGCATGTTTTATTTTAATTTTTCTGTTTTATTTTCAACGTGTGTATAATTTTGTTTATGAATGTCAAGTCAGTCAGTCAGTGAGGGTATGTAGTATGTGTTGACATATTTTAGTTTTTAATAAATTTTTGTTTTGGCGTTTTTCTTCTAACACTTGACACCTGCAAGTGATGGCAGCTAAATACATACAACAATAAAACAAAACAAATTGCTAAGAATATATGTATTGTTCTTTGTTTTATATTAATAGGGGATTAAATGCTAGAAAAAAAGTTTTTTAAAATTTTTTTTAATAAAATTATTTCAAGAAAAACCTGTGCTTCTCTATTTTTTTTCTTTTTCTTTAAATTTTTAATAAATTTGTCTTGTGATCGATTAGTCATCTTTGTTTGTGTTTATGTTGGTATGTGTGGTGGGGGGTATTCTTTCTAAAATTTTATTTATAAAATGATAAATGGCCTCAGTTGTAATAGAAATGTTTTTCAAACAATTTTTATTTCCTTTTTAATATGTTTTTCAATTGCTATCTCTTTCACTCTTATGTGTATTCCTTCTTCTCCTTTAAAAAAACATCATTTCACTTAAAAAACCACAAAGTTTTCTTTCTTCCTAGCAGTGTTGTTTGCTGCTGTATACATACATATGTAGGTATTTATGTGTTTTGCCGTTGTAACAGAACGAGTAATAAAACGTAGTTTTAACGAAATAAACAAGATGTGCTTAACAATTCAATAATAATATATGTCTGTATTTGTGTACACACAACAGCCTTGCTTAAATAAATATCTTGAAAAAGTTTTTCTAAACCAGCCAGCATTACAGGACAACATTTATTATTTATTCTCTGCTATTTAGTTAATCTGTGCTTTATGCTCTTTTAACTATTGCTTGCATCGTACATAACAAGTGTAATAATTTTATTACAAACTTTTGTACTCTCGTCTCTCTCTCTCTGTCCCACTTTCTCGGAAAACTTTCAAAACGTTATTTTCTTCTATTCGGTAATGTGTTGTGCTGTGCTGGTGCTGGTGCTGGTGCTGCTGCTGTGTTCGTTTTCTTGTCTCAAACAAATGGGTTTTAATGCACTTAGAAAGTCTTTCTCTCTTTCGTTTTTTGTTTTCATTTTTCTTATAACCGTACACGAACAAAAAGTTCCTTTGGATTCTTGTTTTTTGTTTTGTTTTTGTTTTCTCATGTTTTTCTATGGGGAACAGGTGCTGTTGATGTATTTTTCTCGTACAAAGAAAAAAAAAAGAGAATTATTTTCCCGTTGTTTTTTTTTTTATTTCTTGTTATAAACTCTGCTTGCATGACTTCAAGCATGGATGCGTGTGTGTGTGTGTGCGCGTTGTGTGTTGTATTAAGTACATGCCAACCACAAAATATGTTTTTAGCTTTGGGGTCGAATTTGTTTGAGAACAACGCACATACACAGGGTGTAGTCAACAACGTTAAAATTGTTTAAGAAAAAAAAATACGTCACTTCCAAGTTTTTGAAGAAGTTTTAACAGAAAAATAAAATAATTTTTTTAAAAAAATGCATGAAATTTTTAAACAAAAACAGAATAAAACTTAAAGAACCAGGTTCAATTAAGTGAGAGGGTTAGAATCATCATATAAATGAGCCGAAATGATGCAAAAATAGGAGAACCGTTACTACTTTCTTGGGCATTACAATCCTTTAGTCAGGATAACAACCTAGCCAACCATCGATGTGGTGGGTGAACGTTCTAAACATGAGTGGTGAAACCTACAACTTCACGTCGACTCCGAAGGACAGATTTTTGAATAACTTTGCATAGCAATTTTAATTTATCCTCAGAGTATTTGCCAGAGAAAGTCGCCGAAAGAATTATTTCTCTCATATTATTTCGTTTTGTTCGAGATGTCTGAGTTGGAGTTTGAATCGCAAGATCTCGCCAACAGAATGCGGCAACATTACTAAGTCAGTTAATGAGATGGCGCTCATAAAACGGTAACCTCTTCTGTTGTGACATCAGTTCCAGTTCTGATTCAGAGGACCTATGACGAAATGGAGTCACTTTTTTGAGTTTCGGGCGATGTGACAAACACAAAAATTGGGTGCTCAGACACTACTTTTGGTGCTCAAGATAGCTTTGTTGGAAAGAATGCGACTCCCATTTAACGACTTCTGCCGTGGATGCAGATCCGCCGAGGAGGAGGAGACTGTCATCCACTTCCCTTGCCAATGCCCATCCCTTGCGGGATGCGGGTATAGGTTATTTGGCTCTCCGACCCTTGTCAGCTTGACGGAGCTATCGTCCATTGATATTAAGGACATAGCCTCGTTTATCAAATATTCTGGCTGGTTTTCCAACGTGGGGAAGTCGTGATTTTTGGAAAATGTGCAGCCCTTACGCTGACCAACTTCCCCCTCCTTTTTGATAAATTAAAGCTACCACGCTAACCTAACCTAACATAGCTTTGTTGACGACCAACTGACATCAAACCAAGCAATATCGCAGAGAACTAAAGATTTTGGTTGGACCACAGGAACAGAAGAATATGAGATCCAACACAATAACTGATAGAGGAAACTGGCTTTTGCTGGATACATTAAAATCTTGTTTCCTTGAAAGGGAAAAAGGGAGAAGAGATATGGTCTTAAATACGGCAGTCTTACTAGAAGTTTCAAAGACATCCAATGTGGGAGCTGTACTCCGAATGTGCCAACAGCATGTTATAGATTATCAAAAACTTTTGACACATTTCGGGTGACTTGTCGCATTGTTAAGTTTCTTCTAAAGATCCTGTTTGTCATTCCGTGTTGTATTTTCCAGCCTAAATTCAGTTCTCTTGCATAACATGACTCCAAGCGTTCAATCATTACGTGTGATTGTTTAAAAATAACAAGAAAACCAAACTGCATCACAATCGCACTTAAAAATATTAAAAAAAAAAAAAAAAAAACAGACAAGTTTTGTTAGACTTCTCCTATCCAGCACCAACACCACCACTCCACTCACGGCACTAGTGTGTTGGGCTACACAATATGCAAATCAAATCGAAACGAATCGAGGAAATTACAAAACTTGGGTAAACTTTCGTTCGTAATCGATGTCAAACTCGAAAGAGGAAAGAAAGTTTTCAGTTCATTGACTCAAAAAAAAAAAAAAAAAAAAAAAAATGGTCGTGGTGGCAGGTTGGCAAAACAAGCAATCTTAAGATTACAACACACAAAAAATTGTTATAATTTAACTGCAACAAACAAGTTTTGAAAGTTTTCGCAACAATTGCAATATTTATGGCATGTCGAGTGTATTACAATTTTGTTTCCACCACCACTAGCTCTAGCATTAGCAGCAGCCAGTTAGTGTTGTGTTTTCATATGACAGATCGTAACTTATGGCCCAGAAACTCCATCTATCTGTACGTCTGTCCGTACGTTTATGTTTGTTTTGAAATCAAAACAATGTTGTCAATACAGGAACTGAAAATCTCACGCACATAAGTATTTCACTAAATCTGGTCTTGTTTTTTTTTGAAAAATTTTAAATCAGGTTGGCAAAGTAAGAAAAACTAGAGTGTCTTGGTTGTCTATTGCCATGAAACAAATTGAAACAATAATGCATTTACCAAAAGGAAAAACTTTCCCACGACAACAACAATAACAACAAACACAATAATTTTCTTAAAGGCATGCAAAAGTGGAAAAAAAAATTTTTTTTTAACAAAAATTTTCAAGTAATTTTGCGTAATTTTTCATAAATTACTCACTCGCAGAGAAAAACAATTTCCTGGTTTATTATCTGTAATGATAACGAAAGTATTACGAGATGAAAAACAAAAGTTTGCATAACTAAAAAAAAATTGGGGGCAACATTATGTCAGATTAGGCGCAAGAGTAGCTAAAGGTCCACAATCCCCCATACAGCACAATGCTTCAGCTTACAATGTGTTGGATTTTTGAAGCGATGGCAAGACCATAGAGGATGAATTACGATACAGCACGAAGGTCTTCTTAAAATGGCAATATCGCTGGGAAAATGAACAGCATGGTAGGTGGACATATAAACTGATTCCCGAGTTGCAAGTGTGGAAAAACAGGAAAAAACGGCAAAGTAGACCACTACATAACCCAGATGCTGACAGGTCACGGATATTGCAGAGAGTACCTGCATCACATGGGGAAATGCCGCTCGCCATTCTGTATCTATGAAGAGAAAGCAACGTTAGATGATGCCGAACATACTTTCTCCAGCTGTCGTCGATGGGCCGAAAGCCGTCAGCGACTCGAAGCTGAAATCGGCGTCATTAGCCCTACAAACGTCGTACAGAGAACACTGGAACGCAGTAAAACAATTTGTGCGCTATGTCTTGCGAAGGAAAAACAATTATCTAGGCGCAGTAGAATACGAAAAGCGGAGCATAGACGCAGGCTGACAATGATGGAACTGGCACAGGTGCCAGAAAAGGGATCCACCTCGAAGTAATAAAGGGTGTTTTTTTATAGAGGTATAGAACTTTAAGTTGGCATTGCTTTTCAAGATGGCGACCGATTTAACAGCTGTCAAGTGATTTATTCTCAGTTTGGTTTGGCAATTCATCATGAATAGACTCACGCCTGAACAACGCTTGCAAAATAGTGAAATTTTATTTCGAAAATAATGGTTCTGTGCGGAAAACGTATCGCAAAATCGTCCATCAGAGCAGTTAATTCGATTAACCATGGAACGTTTTCGCACCACGTTTACTCTTATTGATAACTCGCATCCCCGTACACTCGCTGTACGGTGCGTACAGAAGAAGCTATTGCTGCTGTAGAGCGGCCGAATGAGTCCATCCGCCATCGAGCACAGTAATTGAATCTGTGTGTCCATCCACTTTATGGAAGATTTTGCGGAAGGATCTTGGTTTTGCGTGCTTACAAAATCCAACTCGTGCAAGATTTGAAGCCAAACGATCATCAAGTAAGGCGTAGATTCGTCGAATGGGCCCAAAACGAGATTACCGTTGTTCCCGATTTTCATAAGCGAATTTTGTTTAGCGATGAGGCGCACTTCTGGTTGAATGGCTACGTCAACAAACAAAACTGGCGCATTTGGAGGGAAGGTAATCCTGAAGTGTATGTGGAAACACCGTTACATCCAGAAAAACTGACTGTTTGGTGCGCTTTATGGGCTGGTGGAATCATTGGTCCGTACTTTTTCAAAAACGATGGTGGCCAGAACGTTACAGTCAATGGTGATCGGTATAGAGCCATGATTACTAACTTTTTCATTCCTGAATTGAATAACCATGATGTCCAGGAGATGTGATTTCAACACGACAGCGCAACATTTCACACAGCTCGTGCCACAATAGATTTATTGAAAGACACGTTTGGTGACCGCCTAATTTCACGTTTTGGACCTGTGAGAATTGGCCCCCAAGATCTTGTGATTTAACGCCGCTAGACTACTACTTTCTGTGGGGCTATGTAAAGTCATTGGTCTATGCGGTAAAGCCACAAACACTTGACCATTTGGAAGACAACATTCGCCGTATTATTGCCGATATACGGCCACAAATGTTGGAAAAAGTCATCGAAAATTGGACGTCCAGATTGGACTACATCCGCGCCAGCCGTGGCGGTCATATGCCAGAAATCATATTTAAAATGTAATGCCACAAGATTATCTTTCGGATAAATAAAATTCATGTCAATCGAATAATCCATCGTTGTTTTATTGCAACTTAAAGTTCTATACCTCTATAAAAAAACACCCTTTACAACCGTGATTCGGAGGTGGAATGATACCCCGGTGAGGTGACAAGGCGGGTTTTTAGTCGGCATACCCAGTGGGAGAGTCCGACATATCATGTCTGGTGACGACCATCATGAATGCATAAAGCAATTACCCTCCTTCCCGCGAAAAAAAAAAATTAAAGATGAATTGCTCATAGAAAATGAAGGCAGAAACAGCCACCATGAGATGTTTATAAGAGCAGCACAACGATGATACGTAGGACCATTGAAGAAACCCCGCATAAGAATCCAAAGACTTTGCTTTTACATGCCTGAACAGAAACACAAAATGTGTTTCAAACTCCCTTACATTACCACAAACGCTATAATTGTAGAACGGTTTAACCAATGCTCCATAATTGGTAGCCTGTAATCTCCTCCTTTACTTTATCATGAAGAATCCACACTCCGTTTGATCATGCCATCCATCTATCATTCACAATAAGTGTCCCAGAATAGATTTGATTCGACAATTTTACCAGATCCTCGCCTTTCTCATTGTCAACACACATCACAATGACCCGGAACCCAACACAGTAACACCAACCTGTATGCAATAACTTCCTCATGAACACCTTCCTGCTTACGAAACCCAATCTTTAGGTCTCATAGAGCCCAGTTAACCCATTAGTGCCCAGTGGCAATTTAAGTTGCCAGCAGAGGTTGCCTTAGTTTTTATGCTCTGAGAGGAAATTGAGTGTAACCGTAATTCGGGCATTAATGGGTTAATACCACACCTTTAACCCTTGAACAACGGTGTACTTATATAGCACTTTGCAACTTTTAACGAGAGCACGACTGACCGTATTTTGTCGACATCGATCGCGAAAGCTCAAGTGCAAAAATAAACGACTGCCGGACATACCCGGCAACAGCTTCTGTGGACCAATAAATAACTGCCGTATTCATCTGACGTCATCAGATGTGATGTACCAAGTGACTGCCACTATGAAGTTGTCCTTTGCATTGTGTTGCAGGCTGAGATTTGCAGCGAAATTAGGCGTGAACAAATTGCGTCGAGGAATACGGAGTTAATCTCAACAGATAGTGAAGCTGCCTCAACCCTCTCGTGATGGGTGCCTTGTGCCACTACAAGGCACTAGGCAAGCCTAGTTTCGCTGTAAATCTCAGCCTGCTATACACTACACCCATCAGGCCTAAAGGACAACTTCATAGTGGCCTCGTCACAGTGTCAATCCACAAGATGCCCGTTTTCTATTGCCAGCATACATACGATGTCCGAGGACTCTACACATTGCTACCCACCAGTCTACTAGACTTTTCAATACCTTCCCTTCACTAAACCCAGTTCTAGGCCTTCAAGGCAACAAGTCTCTCTGCATAGTTAAAAAACGTATCTCCCAGCACAGTTCGTTGAGGCATAGCTCTGCGACCTTGGTTATAGTAAACATTTCAGGCTGAAATACCCTATATTTATCAAGAAACAGTGTCAAGTCTTATGAAAGTTTTTTTAATTCCCAAAATGTTTTCGAAAATCTCCAAAATTGTATTTTTAAACAACAACACAAACACTGAAATACACTACATTTTTCAAGCCACAGTGAAAGTTTCCGAATTCCCAAATTTTTTTCGAAAATTTCCAAAATTTTATTTCTAAACTTACAAGCTACAAACACAAACTCAGTAAATAAAATATTACATAATAAAATTCGCTTTAAGTTATGTATAGTAGACTATGAAAATCCTTAAAGAAAATTCTGTAATTCCCAAAATTTCTACGAAAATCTCCAAAATTTTATTTCTAAACTAACAAGCTAAAAATAAACCCAGTAAATTAAATATTTTATAACAAAATTCGCTTTAAGTTATGCATAGTAGACTATGAAAATCCTTAAAGGAAATTCTGTAATTCCCAAAATTTCTACGAAAATCTCCAAAATTTTATTTCTGAACTTACAAGTTACAAACAAACCCAGTAAATAAAATATTTCATAATAAATTCGCTTTAAGTTATGTATAGCAACCTACGAAAATATTGACAGAAAATTCCGTAATTCCCAAATCTTTTCCAAAAATTTCCAAAATACAATTGAAACAAAAAGTCTAGAATAAGCTAAAACTAGCAAAATATTATCAACTAATACTGTAAATAAAATTACAAATTCTTGTATTTTTAATCAAATTTGTAAACAAGCTTGATTGGTTTTCGAAAATGTGTTAATTCCCAAAACTGTATCAAAAATTTCCCATAATTTTTTTTTTTTTTTTTTTTTTTTTTTTTTTTTTTTTTTGCAAAAAAAGCATTCAAATTTCCATTTTTTCAAAATGCTTTTCAATAACCAAAAATACACAAAAATTTCTTGTAATTTATTAAGTCGGTACGGTAAATATTTTATTTTTAATAAATTTTATTTAAAGAAATATTTTAATTTGCTTTTAAGCAATATTTTGTTGATTTTAATTTCCTTACAAAAAAACAACAACAAGAACAACGACATCAAAAAATAAATTCTTTATTCATTCACTCGCTCACTTAAAAGTGAATAGTTTTCCCGCTAATCATTGGCATTCTTTAATAGAGATCAGCAATGAATCGTTTTTTCGCTACTCATAGGTACTCATGAAATTTTGAATATAAGTGAGTCAATAATATTGAAATTTAACTAGATATGTACTGTGATTCATTCATACTCACTACAACGTTGATTTATACGAACAGGTTGCAATGAGTATGCGTACAACGTGTTGATATCAAACTCATACAATTCGAAATATGTTTGATTCATAAGCCCCTACTTATTTAGATTCATAACTTTAGAAAATTACTTATAACGGGTGATTTTTTTAGCTATTATCTTTTTGGCAACACTGGTTTAAACAGCTCACGCACGTTTCGTGTTTTGTTTCACTGTTAAACATCTTCAGTTTGGTCTATAATTTAACCATGAATCGTCTTACAAACGAACAACGCTTGTGCAATTCATTGAATTTTATTATCAAAATGCGTGCTCTGTTAAGAAAGTTCATCGCGCGTTTCTTCCATTTTATGGTCGGTTTAATCGACCCACTGAAGCGGCTATTTGGGCCATTTGTGACAAAATTTACATTTTTGGACATTAAACCACCAACACGCTTACGTAGAGTGCGAAATGAAGAAAATATCGCAACTGTATCGCGGCCAGTGTTAATGATGACCATCAATTATCGATTCGTCGCCGTTCGCAGCAAAATTGGGCCTCTGTTACTTAACAATGTGGAAAATTTGCGGAAGGATTTAGGTGTGAAGTCTTTCAAAATACAGCTGGTGCAAGAATTGAAGTCGAACAAGCTACCGCAATGCAGAATTTTTTGGTGAATGGGCTCTTGGAAAGTTGGCCGAAGATCCACTTCTTTATCGAAAAATTGTGTTCAGCGACGAAGCTCATTTTTGGCTCAATGGATACGTTAAATAAGCAGAATTGTCGATTTTGAAGTGAAGATCAGCCAGAAGCATTGCAAAAGCTACCAATGCATCCAGAAAAAGTCACAGCTTGGTGCGCTTTATGGGCTGGTGGCATCATTGGACCGTACTTCTTCGAAGATGCTGCGAATCGTAACGTAACTGTGAATAGTGAGCGTTACCGTGAGATGATATCCAACTTTTTTTTTGCCCAAAATGCAAGAGCTTGACTTGCATGACATGTGGTTTCAACAAGACCGGTGCCACATGCCACACAGCACGCGTACCAATGGACTTATTGAGAGGCGAGTTCGGTGAACATTTTATTTCACGTACGCGACCGGTCAACTGGCCGCCTAGATCGTGCGATTTGACGCCTTTAGACTATTTTTTGTGCGGCTATGTTAAAGCTCATGTCTATACAGACAAGCCCGCTTCAATTGACGCATTGGAAGACAACATTGAAGCATTTATTCGTGAGATACCGGCCGAAATGTTGGAAAGAGTATGCCAAAATTGGACTAAGCGGATGAGCCATTTGAGGCGCAGTCTCGGGGTCAACATTTGCATGAAATAATCTACAAACATTAAATTATATGGACCGTACTATCGATTCAAATAAAGATTTCATGCATTTTTTATTTTTATTTTTTTATTTTATTTTTTTTTTAATTTTTTTTTATTTTTTTTTTTTTTGAAAAATTTTCCTATAGCTCTTAAAAAATCACCCATTATTTTATGATAGTCCTTAGCCTATTTACTGTATAACCAAGTAATAAAAAATTTTAATTTTCAACTTTTTTTCTCTCTCTTTCTAGGTAAGTTTCAACGCTTTTTCGGCATCTCTTTGTTGTTCACCCCCCTTTTATTAATGCAATACGATGAGTATGATTTATTTTAATAATAAAATTTTTAATTTTTTTTTTAATTTTTATTGGAATATTCTTTTTGTTTTTAACATATGCTTGTATTTTTAAAGCATTATTAATTTATTTTGTATGCATTATACGTATATATTTGAATTTGAATTGAATTTGAATTTTTAATATCTTTTTGTCTTGTTTTTTTTAATTTTTTATTTTAATTTGAATATTTTTGTTGTAATTTTCCTTCAATCTGATGATTTATTTTCTCAAAAAATTTCTTTCTTTCAATTCATCTGCTACTGGCTGTTGTAAGTAAATAACGAAAAACACTTGAGATTTTTTACTTTATTTTTATTATAGTTTTTACATTCATTCTTACCTCCAATCAATTTTCCTTACTTCACCTTTAGAAAATTCTGTTGTTGTTGTTGTACGTTTTTAAAAATAAATTCTTACGAATTCGTAACAATTCTGTAGATTTTCTGTGAAGACAGGGGAAAAGCAGGGCAGGTAAACTATAGGAAAAAAAGTCAAGGAAACAATGGCACGGTTCTGCTGGTGATATAAGAATACGTTTTATTTTTTCTTTCTTTTCGTTTTCGTTTTCTGTGTAATACTTTTAAAGTGACCTATTGACCTTTGATTTGAAATAGAATATGCAAATAAATTGCTATTATTGTTGTGTGCAATTTTTCTATTGTAAGTTTTAAGAGTTTTAAATATAAATAATGATCAAAGGAAAATGAATAAAAAAAAAACATTTTCTAAGAAATTTGGTCTTAGAGGTTCGAAGGACCATAAAGAAAAATTCTTAACGGATTTTATAAAAACATAGATTTTCAAGTAAAACATAAATTTATTAATTAAGAATGGAATTTAATCAAATAATCGTTGTTAAAAAATAGTAGTAAAAATCTACTACCTTTTTCAAAAGGCCAAATGCTGTTAGAAAAACACTAATTTATTAATAAAGTATGGAATTTTGAACAATGTTACCCAAAATATTGCTACAAAAATAGTAGTAAAAATCTACTACTTTTTTCAAATAACAAATTTATTTGCAAGACATTAATTTATTAATAAAGGAGGATTATATGTTATCAAAATTAAGCAAAAAATTCGTTGTTAAAAAATAGTAGTAGAAATCTAGTACTTTTTTCAAAAGCTAAACATTTTGAGTAAGACTAATTTATGGATAAAGGGTGGAATTTTAAACAATATTGAGCAAAATATTATTGTAAAAAAAAATTATTGAAAAAAATGGTAGTAAAAATCTACTACTTTTTTCAAATGACAAATTTATTTGTAAGACAATAATTTATTAATAAAGGATGATATTTTAAACAAAATTAAGCAAAAAAAATTATTGTAAAAAATAGTAGTAGAAATGTACTACTTTTTTCCAAGAGCAAATTTTTTGTAAGACATTAATTTATTAATAAAGCATGGAGTTTTAAACAATATTGACCAAAATATTATTGTAAAAAAATATTTAAAAAATGGTAGTAAAAATCTACTACTTTTTTAAATGAAAAATTTATTTGTAAGACAATAATTTATTAGTAAAGGCTGATATTTTAAACAAAATTAAGCAAAAAAATCGTTGTTATAAAATAGTAGTAGAAATCTACTACTTTTTTCCGAAGGCAAAATTTTTTGTAAAACATTTATTTATTAATAAAGGATGAAATATTAAACAAAATTAACCAAAAAATCGTTGTTAAAAAAATAGTAGTAAAAATCTACTACTTTTTTCGACTAACAAATTTTTTTTGTAAAACATTAATTTATTAATAAAGGATGAACTTTAAACAATATTAAGCAAAAAATCATTGTTTAATAAATAGTAAAAATCTACTACTTTTTACTAAAGGCAAATTTTTTGTAAGACAATTTATTAATAAAGAATGGAATTTTGAACAATGTTACTCAAAATTTTGCTGTAAAAATAGTAGTAAAAATCTACTACTTTTTTCAAATGACAAATTTATTTGTAAGACATTAATTTATTAATAAAGGAGGATGATATTTTAAACAAAATTAAGCAAAAAATTTGTTGTTAAAAATAGTAGTAGAAATCTAGTACGTTTTTCGAATAACAAATTTATTTGTAAGACATTAATTTATTACTAAATGATGAAATTTTTAAACAAAATTAAGCAAAAAATCATTGTTTAAAAAATAGTAGTAAAAATCTACTACGTTTTCCCAAAGGCAATTTTTTTTGTAAGACATTAATTTATTAATAAGGAATGGTATTTTAAACAATATTGACCAAAATATTATTGAAAAAAATAGCAGTAAAAATCTATTACTTTTTTCCAAAGACAAATTTTTTTGTAAGACATTATTAGAAAAAAATAGTAATAAAAATCTACTATTTTTTTAAAATGACAAATTTATTTGGAAGACATTACAATTTATTAATAAAGGATGACATTTTAAACAAAATTAAGCAAAAAATTCGTTGTTATAAAATAGTAGTAGAAATCTACTACTTTTTTCAAAAGTTAAACATTTTTAGTAAGACACTAATTTATTAATAAAGAATGGAATTTTTATCTATATTGACCAAAATATTATTGGAAAAAGAAATTATTGAAAAAAATGGTAGTAAAAATCTACTATTTTTTCAAAACACAGATGCTGTTAGAAAAACACTAATTTATTAATAAAGGATGGAATTTTGAACAATGTTACCCAAAATATTGCTGCAAAAATAGTAGTAAAAATCTACTACTTTTTTCAAATGACATTTTTTGTAAGATATTAATTTATTAATAAAAAATGGAATTTTAAGCAATATTGACCAAAATATTAGAAAAAATAGTAGTAAAAATCTACTACTTTTTTCGAATAACAAATTTATTTGTAAGACATTATTTTATTACTAAAGGATGAAATTCTAAACAAAATTAAGCAAAAAATTCGTTGTTAAAAAATAGTAGTAAAAATCTACTACTTTTTTCAAAAGTTTAACATTTTTAGGAAAACACCAATTTATAAATAAAGGGTGGAATTTTAAACAATATTGAGCAAAATATTGGGGAAAAAAATAGTAGCGAAAATCGACTACTTTTTTAAATGCGAAAACTAAAAGAAAATATTTTACAATTTCTCGTGGACCTGTGTCTTTCCTTTAATTGCATTAATTTTCAGATTTACTTCCTTATGGAAATGGCCTTGAACGAAATAATTTTTTTTTTTCATTGCTTTGGTAGCCACATTAAGAATTGTACGGAAAATAAATTTTCTTGTTTTTTTCTCTTTGTGTTGCATTCCAATCAATAAACATCTGGAAAATGTAAAATGCAAGCAAAAGTCAATAATTGTGAAGTGTAATGGATGTTTTTCTTCAAAAGAATAAAACGAAAAGAAAAAATTCCATTTTTTTTCCTTCACTTGCTACTCTCCAACTGACACAATATGAACGGACGGACGGGAGTGCAAATAAATTGAAAATTTCAAAAAGATAAACGAAAATATTTAAATAAATGACTGAATGAATGAATGGCTAAGTGACTGGCTGACTCCGACGATATGATGATGATATCAATGGCTGTAGAGGAGAATAAAAAAAATTTTTTTTTTCCAAAATAAAAATTTTGAAAAATTTCAAAAAAAAAATAATTTTTTTTTTTTTTTAATAAAATTTTCCAAATTAATTAATAAGGCATTGTGTGATGGGTTAGCAAATAAAAATAAAAATTCTATTTAAAAATTCTTCTTTTTTCTTTCTTATTTGCGCAAAATACTTCAACTGATTGCTCTGTATATTGCCTTTCATTTCCAGCAAAGGCATACCCTATCCTACCGCCCTAGACACAAACAATATTGAAGACGGTGATAATGATTTATGGTTTCAAAAATATGTTTTTTATCGCCAGACCTTCTTTCTCCATGCTACACAAGAAAATTATAAAAAAAAGAATTTTTTTTAACTTTCAAATAGTTTGTGTGTGTGTGTTAGAAACGAATAAATTAAGTTGAAGGAGAGAAAAAAACGGCCAGGCAGACAGGCATTTTAATGAAGATATTGAAATAAAATTTGATTGGAATGTAATTGTTTGGAAACGAAAACAATTTTTTGAATATTTTAGCAAAAAGAAAGAAACACAAAAAATTCAAAAAGGAAACGAAAAACTTTTGTAAACTCCTTCAATTAAATTTCTCACTGTTGAATAGTCATAATTTGTCGTAGTTCGCGGATGGGTTTTCTAAGCTAAAAAATGTTTAAATTTGTAAATTGCACAGGCCTTACCACTTTCCCCCCATTAGAGGAGTTCTTTAGAGGTTGAAATAATTCATAATCAGAAGGCTCAAGGTCTACATTGTATGTTTCCAGCCAGCATCGCTTAAATTCATAATCAAAAGTTGCAAGATCGTCTACACTGTATGTTAGGTTAGGTTAGGCTAAAGGACGTGTACTTGTCAATTAAGACAAGTACAGTACCCGGAGGTTGAATTGACCCATTGTACAACGTCCTAGTTTCTTACACCACTTATGTTGTGTGTGTTAATTTTATACAGGAGTGGTGGGACATGCAGTTTAAAGTCGACTCCGATTTTTTTTTTTTTTTTTTTTTTTTTTGAGAAACTATCATGGCAATTTCTATTTACTCTCTCTCTCTCTCTTTAAAGTCGACTCCGAACGACAGATTTTTTTGAGAAACTTTATCATGGCAATTTGTATTTCTTCTCAGAGTTTTTGCCAGAAATCTGCTGAGATGAAGTCGCCGAAGGAATTCTTTTTGTATTTTGTCTTGATGTCTGGCCTGGGGCTCGAACCCTGGCTTTTCATCTAATAAGCCAACACACTACCTACTAGACTACGGCGACAACTACACTGTATGTTCAATGCTTTAAAATTTCCCAGCCAGTATCTCTTAAATTCTGACGACTGCTTCATATGCATAGGTTATCTCGATCACAGTGGCCATATGTTATGGAAAGACATGCGGAAAGAATGCAGCCCCATCTAATGGCGTCTGCCGTGGATTCTGCTGAAGAAGAGTAGACTGTTACGCACTTCCATTGTCAATGCCCATATCGAAGTGCAAGGAGGTTATAGGTTGTTTGGCTCATCAATCCTTGCCAGCTTGACGGAGCGGATCTATCATCCATTGATGTCAAGGATACACATACATACATACATACATACATACATACATACATACATACATACATACATACATACATACATACATACATACATACATACATACATACATGCATACATACATACATACATAATTGGCCATTACAACCCTTCAGTCAGGATTACAACCCAGCTTCACACACCACTTACGTTGTGTCTGCGTGAATTTTACACATGAGTGGCGGGACCTACAGTTTAAAGTCGACTCCGAACGACAGATTTTTGAGAAACTTTTCATGGCAATTTTTATTTACTCGCAGAGTTTTTGTCAGAACTCTGCTGAGAGGAAGTCGCCGAAGAAATATTTTTCATATTTCGTTTTGATGTCAGACTTTGGGTTCGAACCGTGGCCTTACGTCTAATAAGTCAACACACTACCTACTATAATGCTCTCGTATTTCCCAGCCCATCTCTTAAATTCTGACGGCTGCATCATAGGCGACTTGATCACAGTGTCATCACGATCACAATGGCCGTGCTTACACATCATTGTGTTATGGAAAGACATGCAGAAGGAATGCAGCCCCATCTAATGAATCTGCTGAAGAAGAGTAGACTGTTATCCACTTCTTTTGTCAATGGCCATCTCTTGCTAGGTGCAGATGTAGGTTATTTGGCTCTCCAATCCTTGTCAGCTTGACGGAGCTATCATCCCCATTGATGTCAAGGATATAGTTTCGTTTGTCAAACTTTTGGGCTGAGTTTCCAGCGTAGGGTAGTCGTGCTTTGAATAAGCAGCCCTTGCGCTGACCAACTTCTTCCCTAGCTTGATGGAAATCGGTCAGTAGAGGCGCGGCGCTTACCCATGGCATCCAAACGGGTCGCTATGCGTGCTCAAGTGTGCTTTTGATGTCATGGCTACCTATCAGAGAGCAGCAATGAATCGTTTTTTCGCTACTCATAAGCACTCCTGAAATTTTGAATATAACAATATTGATTTTAACTATGTACTGTGATTCATTCATACTCACTACAACGTTGATTTATAAATACAGGTTGCAATGAGTATGAGTACAACGTGTTGACATCAAACTCATAGCATTCGAAACATGTTTGATCATAAGCCTACTTATTTAGCTTCATAACTTTAGAAAAATACTTAAAATACTTAGAAATGATTCGAGTGAGTCGAATCATTCATCAAAATTTACAGTCTTAAGTTGTCCGGACACTATACCACAATAATAGATCAAACTCGCCTTTTTGTTAATGTGTTGGTAAAACTATACTCACACGTATAGACTGAGAAGGGTTTGAAGAATATCAAAATACTTTTGATTTTCGTTGCATAAATCATACGTTTTTTTCTTCTTCACAACAACAATACAATTTTGTTTGAAGGTTTAATTTCAAACAAATATTACCTACACATACATAAGCAAATTTTATCAGTTAAATGTGATATGTCACCATGCGTTGTTAGTTGTTAGGCATTTACAACAAAAGAAAAAAGACACATACGCAAAAAAGACAGAGCAGCAAGCAGAGCAAACACACCAACCTTCTAGTAAGTATTTTAGTGTTCGTACGCAATTCATACTTATGTATGTTGTGCTTCGTGTATATGTTGAGTTGTGCAGAGTCGAAATCAATCATACATCATACGTGTTGTTAAGTACGAATTTGATGAATACTTCAAACTTTGAATATGAGTAGAGGGGTTCCATGATATTAAAAGAAGTATGAAGGCGTATAAGCATACGAACGAAATTATAAGAGTATAATTCGATTTTTGAATACGCTGATCTCTGCTACCTATCTATCATAGGCGCGTGTGGTCTTTTCTGTTCATCAATTCTGTTGGTTTTAATTGAAATTTCATGCTCCTAGAAAATTGAAGTTTAAACACATACCTCAGGTATTTCCTACATAAATTTGGATTTTTTTTGTCGTTTCATATTTTCTTAATAAAATTATTTTCTTTGGCATGTTTTTCCGTTAATTAAATTGCTTGAAATTTGAAAAACAAAAAAAGAAAAGGAAAATACGTATTTAATTTTTTTTATTATTATTTTGTGTGTGTGTGTGCTCCTCTATTATAATTATTATTAACAAGTGTGAAAAAGTGTTTTTAAAAATTGTTTTTATTTAAAACAATTAGTTGAACATTTTCAATGGCTAATAACAATTAAAATAAATTATTTAAAAACTACAATTGCTTAACAACAAGAACAAAAAACACACACAAAATGTGAACAAGAAATTTTTTGAAACGATTTGATATTTTGAAATTTTTTTGAAAAAAATTTCCTTCTCTCTCCCCTTGCTCTTTCTAATTATCATTTGAAAATGAAATTATTACACACAATAACAATAAAATTAATGCACTATGGCAAGCCATAGCCACAGGCAGCCAGCCAGCCAGCCTGCCAACCCTCCTGGCAAGAGATTTGTTTGTTGGGAAATTTTACACACACACAGCGAGAAATTGTGTAACAACGGCCGAATTTTTTCAAATGTTTGGGATTTTGAAAATTAAAAAAATTTGCGAAAGTGTGAGTACACAATTTATTTCAGGCAATAAATGAAAATGTTTGGCATTTATTTTCCAAATTGTTTCATGTAAAATGTACGCGCAGCCATACCTTTAGAAGGCCATACCGAGACTCGTATATTTGAGCATAATTTTTCCATAATTTCGATGGTTATCCTAATCTCCTAATTGCGTTTCTTGCTTTAATCACGTCAATTATTGACATTACAGATTAGGATCCAATCATTTAACCTGGTTTTTGTAGAGCTTATTGTGAACAATTTCCTTCCAATTCCGCCACACACATAGCATTACTAACTCCATATTTTAAAAAGTAGTAAATTTGCTACTACTATTTAAAAAAGTAGTAAATTTGTTACTACTATTAAAAACATAGTAAATTTACTACTACTCTTTAAAAAGTAGTGAATTTGCTACTACTATTAAAAACAGTAAATTTGCTACTACTATTAAAAACGTAGTAAATTTACTACCACTCTTTAAAAAGTAGTGAATTTGCTACTACTATTAAAAAACAGTAAATTTGCTACTATTTAAAAAAAGTAGTAAATTTGCTACTAAAGCTTCACCTTAATCTGGCCGTAAGCTTTATCGCATAACGTTGTCGCACATGATGAACTACATTTAGCTCCAAAAATATAGTTGCGTGATGTTAAATTCGAATTTTAAAATCCAAGACGAAATCCATAAATTTTAGCAGCGCCACATTTGGCGTTAACAGAGCAAAATTTCCTCTTAAAAAACAAAATTTGCCCTTAACAGAGCACTGTTAGGTATTTAACAATATCCATCTGAACAAGCCCACTTGTTTATGAGCTAATTTTGGGAAATACTCTAGGCCTATGAGTACCGTACTATATGTAAAGGAAGGTTCCAAGGCCTCTTAATATAATCAGCAACATAGTCTCATAGATAAAGTGATGTGCTATAGAGAAAATTGGCTTTGAAAATATCAATTTTTAGAACATTTAAGAAATAGCACACCATACAGACCACACCTCTTTCAAACTGTGGTAGTGGGATGGCTGGAATAATTTTGAGAGTTGAAACCATCTATCTTTTACATTTCAACACTTTTGTTCGCAAATAATGATGATTATAATGAGAATTATATTTTATGTCAATAGTCTGCAATAATTGCAAAGCACTTTACTATTGCCACCGTTAAATAGTAAACAGTTCTCTGTTAATAGCAAAGTTTATCCTGTTAGAGGCAAGGAGTGGCGTTGCTAAAAGTGTGGGTTTGCGTCTCTGGTTTTTAAATTCGAATTTATCTTCACACATTTATCTTCTTGAAATAGTTTGATTTCGTTCATCGCTCCTGGTATACCTGATAATAGCTTTTCTAACTAAAAACCAAGCCTTGCATGTTTCTGGACAACAATGCTCAAAGGAAGCGAATGATAGTCTCTACTGTCTTTACATCATTGCATAACCCATAATAGTTAGTCTATGGAAGACCTATTTAACCCACCTAACATGGGTGGGTAGTGCAAGGAATTAGGTTGTAATCCTGACTAAAGAAAACGTAATAGATGTACAAGTTATTTAGAAAAACGACCAATTTTGACAGGTGCAGCTTCAACAAAATGGCCGTTATCAAATGTCAAAGTTCGAAAGACCCCCGATAGTATGCATTTACATTTGTAAGGAAATTAAAAAAAAATCTTATCAAATTTTAATTTGAAGGTAAAAGAGAGAATAGCGTATTAGATTTGCCACTCCTTTTACCAAACCTGACTGTATAAAAAAGGAGGGGTTTAATTTATTTTCAATTGCAGAGAAAAGTAATTTGGAAAAAAGGTAGTAGATTTGCTACTACTATCTATAAAAATTTCTTTATTTATCCACAAAAAAATCACGTGCGATTTATTTATTTTTAAGAACAGAGAAAAATAATTATGGAAGAAGTAGTAAATTTGCTACTACTATTTAAAAAAGTACTAGTTTTCCTACTACTATTTAAACAAAGTAGAAAATTTGTTACTACTATTTAAAAAGGTAGTAAATTTGCTGCTACTATTAAAAAATAGTAATTTGCTATTACTTTAAAAAAAATTGTGAATTTGTTATTACTATTAAAAAGTAGTGAATTTGCTACTATTTTAAAAAGTAGTAAATTTGCTGCTATTATTTAAAAACGTAGTAAATTTGCTATTACTATTTAAAAACGTGGGAAATTTGCTACTACTATTTTAAAAAAGTAGTAGATTTGCTATAATTATTTATAAAAGTAGTAAATATGCTACTAGTATTTAAAAACGTAGTAAATTTGCTACTACTATTAAAAATAGTAAATTTGCTAATACTATTAAAAACATAGTAAATTTGCTAATACTATTTAAAGAAGTAGTAAATTTGCTGCTACTATTTTTAAAAAGTAGTAGATTTGCTATAATTATTTATAAAAGGAGTAAATTTGCTACTAGTATTTAAAAACTTAGTAAATTTGCTACTACTATTTAAAAAAAAGTAGTAAATTTGCTACTTCTATTAAAAAATAGTGAATTTGTTATTACTATTAAAAAAGTAGTGAATTTGCTACTACTATTAAAAAGTAGTAAATTTGCTAATACTATTAAAAACATAGTAAATTTGCTAATACTATTTAAAAAAGTAGTAAATTTGCTACTACTATTTTAGAAAAGATTTGCTATAATTATTTATAAAAGTAGTAAATTTGCTACTAGTATTTAAAAACGTCGGAAATTTGCTGCTACTGTTTAAAAAACGTGGGAAATTTGCTACTACCATTTAAAAAAAATCTATTTAACTCTAAAACAATTGTGTTGAGGTTAACATTAAAATACTATTATGGATAAGAGAAAGGTAGTAGACTTTCTACTACTATTTATAAAAACTATTTTCATTAAAAATAAAACTCTTAAGTAAATTTCAAAACTCTTCTGTAAGTAGCTAAGGAAAAAATATAATTTTGAACAAACAGAAAAGTAGAAGATTTTTACTACTATTTACAAAATGTACTATTTAAATATAAAAGTTGTATTTTATTATTAGTTGTAAATGAAAATAAATTAATTTTGTTGATTGTTTTCTGAAATTCAATTCATTTCGCATACCAAATAAGCCTCAAAATGCTATTAAGCATAAAAGAGGAGCAAGTGTTAAAGAAAAACTTCTAAAAATTTACTACTATTTTCGAAAGTCCATTAAAATTGTTTCCTTAGCCATGAAAACTTATTTAAAAGCTTATTTTTATCTTTACTACGTTGAAGATATTTAACAAGAGATTGATTTATATGATGATGATTTTGACACACATACTTATAAGCAGCGTTGTAAAAAAAGCACTTAAGTAGTGTGTAAGTACAATAATATTGATGTTTGCTGTTTAAAATAAATACGTAGTATAAGAAAAGAAAATGATAGAAACAATTTTTAAAGTGGCTTTTGAAAAAACGTAGTTTTTTAAGGACATGTTAATGCAAGAAAAAAATCCAAGGAACAGAAAACTAATCTGGTTCGATTCATTAATTATTTCTGGTACTTTTTTTCCATTCATTCTTGCTTTCGTTCAGTTACAATATTTAATTGTCTTCCATTATTCTTTAAATTGTTTTTAAGCATTTGACAGTGACTAATGATTTGCAAAAATATTTTAATTAATGACTTCAAACTACTTGTTGTAAAGCCAAACAACTGGATGAAAGGAATTTTTTTGTTTTCTAGATTTTGTATTGAATGGTTCTTCTTTTCTTCAGGTACTTTTTTGACTTACTCACGTTCTACCTTTCCTTTTAACTTTATTAAAAGGAATAACAGTGACTGGACAATATATTAAGGAAATTAAAATGGATTTACTAAAAGCTTCTGGGTGTAGAATAAAGGGGGGAAATAGTGGAGTTAAAACCTACTACGTTTTTTAGTTAAAAGTTACATTTTTTACTCTTATCGTTTAAAAATGTATTTAAAATTTTATTTTAAAGCATTTGTTTTATTCAAGTCAAGAATTTTTCTAAATAATGAAAAACGTAGTAGAGATTTACTACTATTTTTCATACCTCAAGAAACCTGAAATTAAGTTAAAATGCTGTTTATAGGTTCCTTAGTAAAAATAAATAAATAATAATGGCATAATATTTAGTCCTGTAAAAAAGTAGTAAAAATTTACTACTATTTTAGAAACCTCAAGAAACCTGAAATTAAGCTAAAATGCTGTTTATAGGTTCCTGAGTAAAAATAAAGAAATAATAATGGCATAGTATTTAGTCCTATAAAAAGTAGTAGAATTTTACTACTATTTTTCAAACCTCAAGAAGTCTAAATACATATAAGTTAAAATACTGTTTTGAGTTTGCTGAATAAAAATAAATAAATAATAATAGCATAATATTTAGTATTGTGAAAAAGTAGTAGAAATTTAATACTATTTTTCAAACCTCAAGCAGCTTAAATATAAGTTAAAATACTGTTTTAAGATTCCTAAAAAAAAAAATGAAGAATAATGAATAAACCGTTTTGGCATAAAATATTACTGCTATAAAAAAGTAGTAGAAATTTACTACTATTTTTTAAACCTCAAGAATTCTAAATATAAGTTAAAATACTGTTTTAAAATTCCTAAATAAAAATAAAGAATAATGAAAAACCATTTTGGCATAAAATTTTACTTCTATAAAAAAAAGTAGTAGAAATTTACTACTATTTTTCAATATCCAAAAACAAAAACTATGGCTTTTTTCCTACATTTTTAAGGCTTTGTATTTATTTTCAAAAGAATATGGTAATTTAAAGTTATTATAAAAAAGTAGTAGAAATTTACTACTATTTTTTTCTTTCTTTTATATTAAAAACAACTTATTTTTTGTTGTTTATGTAAATATTGTGTTAAAATAAAAATTGGAAAAAAGTATTAAAATTTTACTACTATTTTCGTTAAACAAAATGTTTGATTTTAAACAGTTTTATGTGGGTTTTTTATATTTTATATGTTAAATTTATGTTTGCAATTAAAGTATAGACTTTTCGAACTTGTTTTAAAATAGTAGTAGAAATTTACTACTTTTTTATAGAGACAAAATGTAAAATTTCCACCTTTTTATTTTTAAGCTTATTTAAGCCACTTGTGCTTTCTCAATTGCTTATTTAAATTTTATATGACTTTTGTTACTCGATTTTTTTTCTTCTTTTTAATCTAAATTTTTTTATTTATTTTACTGTAGGAAATTTAAGTTCTTTTTTGTCTTTTTTCTTGTGTGCGAGTTGGGCAATATTTGAATTTCAATTTCCATTTAATCTTTGCCATTAACTTGAATTGCAATCATATTTAATTTGAAACTGACAAGAGCCTTTGCCTCTAACTTTACTACACTGCTGTGAAGCGACAGGCAGGCAGTTAGGACACATACACAGAACTACAGACTATCCCAATAAAATTTAAATAGAAGGCAAAACTTTTCTACTTTTCAAACTATTTTCTATTACAACCCAGCTCCCTTCTACCCCCATCCCTGCATTTCCTTTTCAGTAAACTGAAGAAATGCTAGTAGGAAGACAGAAATAAAAAATTTAAAAGGAAAACTTTAAAACTAACGTTTAATAATAAAAGACAAGAATATTGTGTGTGTATGCATGTGTATGTGTACTGTACTATGATATCAAAAAAAGTAGTAGAAATAAAAAATATCAAGAAAGTTTTACCAAAAAGTATTTATTAGAAGGCAGGACGGCCCAGGCCAATTCTTCTTTAACATATGAAAACTTATTTTAACTATTAAACGCCTGTCTCTAACCGTCCTACCCTCCTCCTCCCCCATTTTTTAAACTTAATTTTTCCACTCGCATGCAAACTTAATTTAATGCAAGTGTGTGCATTATTTTTACCAAAAAAATGACACATTTTGGCTGTATTAGTTGGTTGTCCAACATCAGCACCACCACCATCCAGTACCAGTAAGTTTTAAGTTCCATTTTGGAAAAAAAAACATTGAATTTCGCAACGCAATGCAATGATGTTGATGATGATGATAAAGTTGGAAAAAATAGTAACCAAAAATTAGTAGTAAAAGTTTGTCACACACACACACACACACACGCACACAAACGACAAACATTGAAATCGTAAAGTAAAGTTTATTTTATTATCAGCAGCTGAAAACATATTCAATTTAATTTATTTTAACACATACGAGGAGAACATAAAAAACGTTTTAAAAGAATTAAGTTTTTTTTGGCACATTTTAACAACTTATTGCAGCTAATTTGCTATTCTTTTAGCATAAAAACAATAATCCGTTTAAAAATAAAGTGTTGAAAAGCAATATAAAAATAGTAGTAGATATTTACTACTCCGTTTTTCTCCGAAAATCAATAGTAGCATAAACTTCTTTATTTATTTTTTGATAGTTATTGCAAAAATTAAATTCCTAGGCAATTTAAAATAGTAGTAGAAATTTACTACCTTTTGTAAGGGATAGTAAATAACAACTTGTATTAGATTTGGGGATATTTTTTAATTAAATAGCGAAAACAATATAGAAATACACAAATTCACCGCAATTTAAAATAGTAGTAGAAATTTAGTACCTTTTTTCTAAGGAAATAAACCCTTATTTTTAATTAAATGCCTGAAATAAGGTAAAAATCAACAAATTTCGCGCAATTTAAAATAGTAGTAGAAATTAAGTACCTTTTTTTTTTTTTTTTTTTTTTGGAGGAAATAAATAACGATTTGTATTATTTTTGTGAGCATATTTAATTAAATAGCGGAACTAAGATAAAAATCAACAAATTTCGCGTAATTTAAAATAGCAGTAGAAATTTACTACCTTTTTTTTGAGGAAATAAATAACGATTTGTATTAGTTTTGAGAGCATATTTAATTAAATAGCGAAAACAAGATAGAAATACACAAATTCACCGCAATTTAAAATAGTAGTAGAAATTTAGTACCTTTTTTTTAAGGAAAAGAACCCTTATTTATATTAGTTTTTATGGTATTTTTAAATAAATGCCTAAAAAATATAAAAATCAACAAATTTCGCGCAATTTAAAATAGTAGTAGAAATTAAGTACCTTTTTTTTTTTTTTTTTTTGTTTGGAGGAAATAAATAACGATTTGTATTATTTTTGTGAGCATATTTAATTAAATAGCGGAACTAAGATAAAAATCAACAAATTTCGCGTAATTTAAAATAGCAGTAGAAATTTACTACCTTTTTTTGAGGAAATAAATAACGATTTGTATTAGTTTTGAGAGCATATTTAATTAAATAGCGGAAGTAAGATAAAAATAGACAAATTCACCGCAGTTTAAAATAGTAGTAGAAATTTAGCACCTTTTTTTCTAAGAGAAAAAACCCTTATTTATATTAGTTTTTATGGTATTTTTAAGTAAATGCCTAAAAAATATAAAAATCAACATATTTCGCGCAATTTAAAATACTAGTAGAAATTTAGTACCTTTTTTGGAGGAAATAAATAACGATTTGTAGTAGTTTTGATGGTATTTTTAATTAAATAGCGGAACTAAGATAAAAATCAACAAATTTCGCGCAATTTAAAATAGTAGTAGAAATTTACTACCTTTTTTTGAGGAAATAAACAACAATTTGTATTAGTTTTGAGATCATTTTTAATTAAATAGCGAAAGTAAGATAGAAATAAACAACACAATTTAAAATAGTAGTAGAAATTTAGTACCTTTTTTGGACGAAATAATTATTACTTTGTCTTCGGTTTGTTGTCTTTTTAATTAGATATCAGAAACATATTAGAAATCATCTAATTCCTGTACAATCAGAAATAGTAGTAGAAATTTAGTACTTTTTTATGCCGCAAAAGAATAGTTTTTATAATAAATTTTTATTATTTTATGCAATTATAGAAAATCAACTGAAATCTAGTTAGTAATGGTTCATATTAATAAAAATAGTAGTAAATCTCTACTACTTTTTTTGGTGGGTTGAAAATGTTATGCAATAGGTTTGATTTTCATAAAGAGATCTTAAAAATAAACGGAAAAATTCATTATATTGACTTTTAGAAATTAAAAATAGTAGTAAATTTTTACTACTTTTTTGTAAGACTAAAATATTATAACAAAAAAATAATTTGTTATTCAGGAATCTTAAAACTATATTTTAACTTATATTTAGGCTTCTCGAGGCTTAATAATAGTAGTAAATTTCTACTACTTTTCTTAAAAGTCCCGAGTTTTTATCAGAAGCTTTAATTTTAATACTGAATGTTAAATTTGTGGCATTTGAAAATTGAAAAATAGTAGTAAATTTTTACTACTCTTTTAATAAATTCAAAATTTTTCACAAAATCTCCTCGAGGCTTAAAAAGTAGTAGCAAATTTCTACTACTTTTCTTAAAAGCTTTAATTTTTATACAAAACCTTTCAAATATACGAGAATGTTAAATTTGTGGTTTTTGAAAATTGAAAAAATAGTAGTAAATTTTTACTACTTATTTAATAAGTTAAAATTTTTCACAAAAAGTATAAATTTTTATGCAGACATCTAGAAACTATATCAATAAATTACATTTGTGGTATTTGAATATTGAAAAATAGTAGTAAATTTATGCTACGAAAAATAGTAGTAAAAAATAAAGTAAATTACTACTACTTTTTTTAAAAGTCCCAAGTTTTTATCAAAAGCTTTTATTTTAATACATTAACCTTTCAAATATACGGGAATGTTAAATTTGTGGTATTTGAAAATTGAAAAATAGTAGTAAATATTTATTACTTTTTTAATAAAGTAAATTTCAACTACTTTTTTAATAGAACCGAAACTTTTTAAAATGGGCGTTTCATTTTTATATCGGCTTCTTAAAGACATACGAAAGGATTTCATTTCCTTTGTTTTAAAATTTAAAAATAGTAGTAAATTTTTACTACTTTTTTAATAGAACCGAAACTTTTCAGAAAAGGCTTTTCATTTTTATATCGCCATCTTAAAAACATATGAAAAGGTTGTATTTGCTTTGTTTAAACATTTAAAAATAGTAGTAAATTTCTACTACTTTTTTAAAAATTAACCTAAACGGTCAAATTTCTTGCCCGAATCTAATTTGTATATTAATTCTCATTCAACAAACGAGCAGGTTAGACTATTTTGGCTTTTAACACCTGATTTTAAATATTTTTTATGACAAAAAAAAGTACTGCATTTCAAATATGCTGCTGTCACTGAATTATTGTAAGACAAGACCACAAAAATAAAATATTATTTTAAAATCATTTTTCTTTTCCTTTTTTTAGTATTAATCGCATAAAATTAAATATTTTTAATACAAAAAAAAAACTGTTTTCCATTAAAAAAAAATGGAGAAAAAATTGCACCACAAACATGATTAATTGCAAAACGTTGTAGAAGTTCGTTCAATAGGAATAACAATAACAACAACCATAATCACATAACCTCAAAAAGTCATTATTTTGTTTGTCAAAATGCTGAATGCAAGCAAATACGCTGGCTGCACTCTTGTATTGCCACGGAACGGAATGATTTTTTGCATAAATTTGCACAAAATTTTCTGTGTTTTTGTGTTGTTGTTGCTGGTGCCTTAATGGGTGTGTGAAATTTTAATGGAAATTGACAGGTTTTTCCTGTGAAATTTATAATAAAAACACAAAACACACGAACGTACACAATGTACTATGTGTGTAAGGCATCAATCCTTTTAAAATGTTAATAATACCCTCCTATAAATTATTGGTTATATTGCTGTCAATCATAATTAATTTGTATTGAATTTATAAATTATCTCACAATTTAATTATTTGCAGAAAATCAAAACGAAAGAAGTATTTAAAAGAGCAGAAAAAATGCTACAACAGCTTAAAATTGAATTCAAATTGAAAAATTTTTAAAAAGTAGCAGATTTTTACTACTATTTTTTAACATTAACTTTGTTTTTCAATTTAATGATTAATTAAATGTTTCAAATAAATTAAATTTTTCTTGTATTTAAAAAGTAGTAGATTTTTACTACTATTTCTTGATACCAAATTTATGTCAATGTTTTTTATATTAAATTTATTTATTCTATTTAAATAAAAGTGATTTTTTTTTAATTCTAAAAAAGTAGTAGAATTTTACTACTAAAAAATTTATTGTATTATTTTATAATTTTATTACTAAAAAAGTAGTAGAATTTTACTACTATTTTTTAACAAAAATTTGTTTGCCGATAATGTTTTATTTAATTTAACTTTAAAGAATTTTTTAACGTTTTAAACAAAATTAAATTTTTCTTGTATTTAAAAAAGTAGTAGATTTTTACTACTATTTTATAAAACCATATTTATGTCAATGTTGTTTAAATTAATTTAGCTTTAACGAGTCATTTATTCTTTTTAAATATAATTGATTTTTTTACTCAAAAAAGTAGTAGAATTTTACTACTATTTTTTAACAAATTTTTTTGCTGTTTTGATAATGTTTTATTTAATTTAACTTTAAAGAATTTTTTAACGTTTCAAAGAAAATTAAATTTTTCATATATTTAAAAAAGTAGTAGATTTTACTACTATTTTAATAAACCATATTTATGTCAATGTTATTTAAATTAATTTAGTTTTAATGAATTATTTATTCTATTTAAATAAAAGTGATTATTTTAATTCTAAAAAAGTAGTAGAATTTTACTACTATTTTTTAACAAAAATTTTTTGCCGATAATGTTTTATTTAATTTAACTTTAAAATTTTTTTTAACGTTTCAAAGAAAATTAAATTTTTCTTGTATTTAAAAAAGTAGTAGATTTTTACTACTATTTTTTAATACCATATTTATGTATATCAATGTTGTTTAAATTAATTTAGTTTTCAAGAATTATTTATTCTTTTTGATTTGATTTATTGATTTTTTTAATTCTAAAAAAGTAGTAGATTTTTACTACAATTTTTTAAAAAACTCTTTTTGTTAAATTGTTTTGCTTATTGATTAATATTACATTCAAAAATACATATGTATTTACATATATGTATATAAAAACAAACACTTACAAGAACAGTAAAAAGTAGTAAATTTCTACTACTATTTTTTGCTACTAATTTTTGCAAATATTGTTTTAAAATTTCTGCCTTAATTACATATATTACATATATATGTCATATAAAAAGTTATGAAAAGATCTGGAAAAAATAGTAGTAGATTTCTACAACTATATTGGCAAGTGGTAGTAGTAGATTTCTACTAATATTTTTAATCCCAATTTTTTTAAACTGTAAGTCGCTTTCGATATTTTGTTTAATAACAAATATTTTACGTAAAACCTGCAATAAAAATGTACTTTAAAAAGGTAGTAGATTTTTACTACTAATTTTAGGTGCTGCTTTAAGGTCCAGTATCATGTTCCAGTTACAAACTTTTGCATTTAACACAATTTTTTACTTATAAAATGTATAAAAACTGTTTGGAAAAAAGTAGTAGATTTCTACTACTAATTTTAGGTGCTGCTTTAGGGTTCACCATTACGTTCCAGTTACAAACTTTTGGACTTAACACAATTTTTTACTTATAAAATGTATAAAAACTGTTTGGAAAAAAGTAGTAGATTTCTACTACTATTTTTTATTATTAAATTTTTCAACATTTTTCAATTTGCTTTGGCAATTGTGATTTATAACAGTACAGTACAGTTTTTCAAATAAACGTAGGCAAAAGAGAGGGTTTCTACTAGTGATTAAGAAAATAGTATTAAATTTCTACTACTTTTTCCGGTTTCTTCTCAAATTGCCACTATTCATTCTCTTATTCAAATTGTTTTCAATATATATAGAAAAACCAGAGATTTTGCATTTAAGTCCTCAAGAAAAAAAGGCAGTAAATTTCTACTACCTTTTTAATATCATTATTTCCAACTGTTAAGTAAAAAATTCCTATTCGTTGTTAGCAATTAAATTAACACTTTTGCTTTTAACACATTTTTTACTTATAAAATGTATAAAAACTATTTGGAAAAAAGTAGTATATTTCTACTACTATTTTTTATTATTATATTTTTCAATTTGCTTTGTAAATTATTATAAATCAAGACAGTTTTTCAAATAAACGAAGGCAAAAAGGAGAGGATTTCTACTAGTGATTAAGAAAATAGTAGTAAATTTCTACTACTTTTTCCAGTTTCTTCTCAAATTGCTTCTATTCGTTCTCGTATTAAAATTGTTTTCAAAAATTACAGAAAACCGGGGAATTTGCACTTAACTCCACGAGAAAATTGACAGTGAATTTTTACTACCTTTTAAAATAGCATTATTTCCAACTGTTAAGTAAAAAAATCCTATTCGTTGTTAGCAATTAAATTAACACTTTTGCTTTTAACACAATTTTTTACTTATAAAATGTATAAAAACTATTTGGAAAAAAAGTAGTAGATTTCTACTACTATTTTTTATTATTATATTTTTTAAATTTTTTCAATTTGCTTTGGCAATTGTTATAAATCAAGACAGTTTTTCAAATAAACGAAAGAATAAAGAAGAGGATTTCTACTAGTGATTAAGAAAATAGTAGTAAATTTCTGCTACTTTTTTAGTTTGTTCCGAAATTGCCTCCATTCGTTCTCGTATTCAAATGTTTTTCAAAAATTATAGAAAAACCAGAGATTTTGCATTTAAGTCCCCGAAAAAAGGCAGTAAATTTCTACTACCTTTTTAATATCATTATTTCCAACTGTTAAGTAAAAAAATCCTATTCGTTGTTAGCAATTAAATTAACACTTTTGCTTTTAACACAATTTTTTACTTATAAAATTTATAAAAACTATTTGGAAAAAAAGTAGTAGATTTCTACTACTATTTTTTATTATTATATTTTTCAATTTGCTTTACCAATTATTATAAATCAGTACAGTTTTTCAAATAAACGTAGGAAAAAAAGGAGAGGATTTCTACTACTGATTAAGAAAATAGTAGTAAATTTCTACTACTTTTTTTAGTTTCTTCTCAAATTGCTTCTATTCATTCTCGTATTAAAATTGTTTTCAAAAATTATAGAAAACCGGGGAATTTGCACTTAACTCCACAAGAAAAATGACAGTAAATTTTTACTACCTTTTTAAATACCATCATTTTCAACTGTTGTTTATGTAAAGATTCCTATTCCTTGTTAGCAATTAATTTAAATTATATTTTCCGCTTTATGACAACATAATGGCTATTTATAAATGTACATAGTATATGATGATTAAAGAGAGCCCAAAATAGCAGATGTTTTTTTATTTAAAATTAAAAAAAATTCGAATCTTTTTTATGGCCATTCTCTATGACAAGTTTGGCAATAAATTTGTAAAAAAAAAGAAACAAATTTTAATGTAGTTTTGCGATAACTTAGATCTTCTGTCTAATAGGCCATAAAAACAAAAAAATGAATAATAAAGGCAGTAAAACATTAAAATTTTCTTACGAATTTCTTCTCGTTTTCTTTAAATAAAATAGGCGGCCGCCACACACTTTTTCGCTTTGGGGAAAAAACATTCATTTAATCTTCAATATTTTGCATGTTTTAAAAAGTTTTTATTTTTATTTTTAAGCAAATTGAATTGTAAATTATAAAATAGCGAACAATTGAAGAAATTTAAAGTAAAAATTTTAGCCTGGTTTTTTTTTTTTTTTTTTTTTCAATGCCTTGCCAGCCAGTAGCCACAGTAATACTATGGCTGTTTAAAAGGCAAACAAAGAATTTCTTGGAAAAAGATATTCTTGGAAAAATGCAAATATTTTTAAGTAAATGTATGTATAGCATCTTCAAACAGGGACTTTCAAACTCGTGAAACTAATGGATCCGCCAAATAACTTTTTTTTTTTTTTTGAAAATTCTTAAAAAAAAAACTACTGCCTCCGATGGCCATGCAGTAGCCTACACCAGAAGATGGCGATTTTGGCAAAAAAAATCATCTTTTCAGATGAAGCTCATTATGATCTTGGCGGCTATGTAAACAAGCAAAATTGTCGCATTTGGGGCACAGAAAACCGACGCACTCAAAACGAGTCACTGTTTGGTGCGGATTTTCGTCCAGAGGCATAATTGGGCCATTTTTCTTCGAAAATGAGCAAGGAATGGCCGTTACAGTCAATGGCGATCGTTATCGGGCCATGTTGAACGAATTTTTGTTCACAAAAATTGAAGAGGAGGATATTGGCAACATTTGGTTTCAACAGGATGGCGCTGCGTGCCACACAGCCAAAGCTACACTCGATGTTTTGCGCCCTGTTTTTGAAGATCGCATTACCAGCCGCAGAGCTGATGTCGTTTGGCCACCTCGGAGCTGCGATTTGACACCGTTGGACTATTATTTGTGGGGTGACGTCAAAGATAAGTGTTACGTCGACAAGCCAGAGACAATTGACGCTTTAAAGGACAATATTCGTGAAGCCATTGGTGAAATACAGCTGCACACAATCGATAATGTGCTTAAAAATTTGACAGATCGTATAGGCTACTGCATGGCCAGCCGAGGCAGCCATTTGAATGAAATTTTTTTCCATTATTAATCGGAAGGATTGTACTTTCAAATAAAAAAAGAAATTTCGAGAAAATATTCAGTAGTTTTCTATTTTAAATCATTTTCATAAAAAAAGTTACTTGGCGGACCCTTTACATCCACCAATTTTGTTGCCATTTATTCAGTTTGTTTTCTAAAGACATCACGGATAACAACGTGTGTTTGGTAAACGGACTCTGACCCTAATTTTCATTGAAAAGTCGTTTTCAGCAATGAGGCCAACTTCGTGAGCAAACGATACCAATCCACATTAGTACTCTAAGAGGTTGAAATATATCCTGAAGAAGTCACCGTAGTAAAGTCTTAAAACAATATTCGTCAGACCATCATTGTTAACTTTGGGCACTTATAGGTTGATGATTACGAATTTCTTTTGACCTAAATTGGATGATGCAGTTACCACCTCATACCACATTGGCTATTCGGCACAAGCGATAGTCATCTCACGTAGGAGTAATGTAAACTGGCCACCGAGAACGTGCAATTTAACCTCGTTAGACATTTTTCTTGTAAGGTTTTCTAAAATCGCGAGACCACAGCAGTTGTCTTAAGCCAAAATTCAGCATGATTTTTGCATCAGAGTCAAGGGAAATTGGATATACATATGTATGGGATGTATCCCCATCCAGAGGGAGATATGGCTAACATTTCAACGATTTTAGTATTCCACACGTAATGGCATCAATAGGTCTTCTAAACAAATAAAAAAAAAATTACGATCATATCCCATATGGTCACGCTGTCTCGACCTTCTCTCGGGGCGTTTCACCAGTGTCTCTCTGGTGTGGGTCCCCGGGCACAGTGAAATTCCGGGAAACTGTAGGGCCGACGAGCTCGCCCGAGCTGGTGCGCTCGTTCCGGAATCCTCTTCTGTTGAATTGGGTATGCCACTTGCCTCGGTCAAGTTGACTATTGTGCGGAGGTTCTTTCCGGACGGGAGTCCTGCTCCACCGCTAGACTCACCTGGCCCTTGATAGATAGTAGGCGTACGAACCAGTTGCTTGGACTTGGTCGTAACATCATCTCGTCCACAGTGTCCATGCTTACGGGGCATTGCGTTATGGGTAGACACGCGGAAAGAATGAGGCTCCCTTTTAACGACTTCTGCCGCGGGTGCAGATCCGCTGAGGAAGAAGAGATTATGATCCACTTCTTCTGTCAGTGTCCGTCCCTTCCTTGTCAGCTTAACGGAGCTATCATCTATTGACATCAAGGCTATAGCTTCGTTCATCAAACTTTCTGGCTGGTTTTCCAGTGCGGGGTACTCGTGCTTTTGTTGTACAGCCCTTGCACTGACCAACTTCTTCCTTTTCCCTAATTTTGGTAGAACTTCCTTAGTACAGGGACTGCGTTCACCCGTGGCATCACAACGGGCCGCTATGCGTTCTCAAGTGAGCTTTGTGATATCAGAGCTACCACTCCGACCCACATGCTCACACTTTGTTTTATTCAAATTTAACTATTGGAAGCGCTTAATGGAAGTTCCGGTAGGTTACTTACTTAATTGAACAGTTCAACCCTTTAGTCAGGATTACAAACTAGCTTCTCTCGCGACTCCGACAGATTTGATAGACGTTTTGCCATAAGACTGCTGAGAGCTTATTATTTTCTAACTCGTTTCCCCCCTTTTTTTGCGCCTTCCTGTATGAATATTTAATTTTCTCTCCCTATTCTCTCTCTGTCTCTCTCTCTCTCTCTCAACAAAAACTAGCAATTTAATCTTGATGAGCATTTTATAACTACAACTACTGCATTATGGTTCATAAAAAATTCATAAAAATGAGCGGGAATTGTTAGTTTTACATCCATAAGGAGTTAAACAAATAAATAGAGAGCGAAAGAAAATAACTGTGTTGAGAGAGCATAAACAAGTAAAACAGGTTATGGCCACTAGCACGTATACGTGATTTTTAATTCCAAATTGAATACGATTTTATTACTCATACGCTAAGGTGTGTATAGAAGAAACGTAGATTTTTTCAATACAAACAAAGAAAGAAAAAACTACAAAACGAAACAAAAGCAATTGAAAATAGTAGTAAATTTCTAGTACTATTTTTCAAATTTATTTTTCGAAGAAATATTTTATATTTAATTTCATTTCATTGTGTCATTAATATTAAGAAAATCGTAAATATAAAAGAAAACAAATTCTGTTAATCATTTTTACATTCTGAAATAGTAGTAAATTTCTACTACTTTTTTTAAAATTCATTGAAAATTTCGTTATTGATTTTAAAAATGTCAATTATCCATGAAATATTTATATTTTTACGATTTTAACATCTTTAAATTAGTAGTAAATTACTACTACTTTTTTCAATATTATTCCAAACTAATTTAGTTTCTTAATATTTTAGAATTTAACGTAAAGATATTTGAAAATAAAACAATTCAACACAATATTTTCTACTTTTACATTAAAAAATAGTAGTAAATTTCTACTACTTTTTTCATTATTATTCCAAAATAATTTGTTTTCTTAATATGTTAAAATATTGCATAAATCTTTTTGAAAATAAAACAATTCAATATAATATTTACTACTTGTATCTTAAAAAGTAGTAATAAATTTCTACTACTATTTTTAAAACTATGTATGTTCAATCAGTGAAATTTATATTGAAATATAGGAAAAAAAATTGAATTTATTCTATTTTTTAAAATAAAAATGGTAGTAAATTTCTACTACTTTTTCAATTTTGTTCCAGAATAACTTATTTTCTTAAAATATTAAAATTTTACGTAAAGATTTTTGAAAATAATACAATTCAATACAATATTTACTAATTTTACCATTAAAAAATAGTAGTACATTTTTACTACTATTTTGAAAATTAAGTTCTATTAGTGAAACTTATATGGTAATAATTTAAATATAAGGAAAGAATTGAATTTATTCTATTTTTAAAATAAAAATGGTAGTAAATTTCTGCTACCTTTTTCAGTATTGTTCTAAATTGTTTTTTTCCTTAAATATTTTAAAAATTTGCATAAAAATTTATACAAATAAATTAATTTAATATAATTTTTACTACTTCTGGCGTAATAAAAATAGTAGTAAATTTCTACTACTATTTTCATAACTACGTTCTGTAAGTAAAATTTAAATTGAAATGATTTAAATATAGGGAAAAAAATTGAATTCCTTATATTTTTGTTAAGTAAAAATAGTAGTAAATTTCTACTACTTTTTTCAATATTGTTCTAAATTGTTTTATTCTTTAAATATTTTAAAAATTTGCATAAAACCCTAGCAAATAAATTAATTTAATATAATTTTTACTATTTCTGGCGAAAAGCATAATAGTAAATTTCTACTACTATTTTTAAAACTATGTTCTATCAGTGAAATTTATATTGAAATAATTTAAATATAGGGAAAACATTGAATTTATTCTATTTTTTAAAATAAAAATTGTAGTAAATTTCTACTACCTTTTTCAATATTATTCCAGAATAACTTATTTTCTTAAAATATTAAAATTTTACGTAAAGATTTTTGAAACTAATACAATTCAATACATTTTTTACCATTTGTACCTTAAAAAATAGTAGTAAATTTCTACTACTATTTTTAAAACCATGTTCTATCAGTGAAATTTATATTGAAATAATTTAAATATAAGAAAAAAATTGAGTTTATTCTATTTTTTTCAGTAAAAATGGTAGTAAATTTCTACTACTTTTTACAATATTATTCCAGAATAACTTATTTTCTTAATAATTTAAAATTTTACGTAAAGATTTTTGAAAATAATAGAATTCAATACATTATTTACTACTTTTACCTTACAAAATAGTAGTCATTTTCTACTACTATTTTCAAAACCATGTTCTATTAGTAAAATTTAAATTTAAATAATTCAAATATAGTGAAAAAAACGGAATTTCTTGCATTTTTAAAGAAAAAATAGTACTAAATTTCTACTACTTTTTTCAACATTATTCCAAAATAATTTATTTTCTTAATATTTTAGAATTTAACATAAAGATATTTTAAAATAAAACAATTCAACACAATATTTACTACCTTTACATTAAAAAATAGTAGTAAATTTCTACTACTATTTTTAAAGTTACGTTCTATCCCTGAACTTTATATTGAAATAATTTAAATATAGGGAAAAAATTAATTTCTTATTTTTATTTAAGTAAAAATAGTAGTAAATTTCTACTACTTTTTTCAATATTGTTCTAAAATGCTTTATTCTTTAAATATTTTAAAAATTTGCATAAAATTTTATGCAAATAAATCAATTTTATCAATTTTTCACCATTTGTAGCTTAAAAAATTAGTAGTAAATTTCTAGTACTATTTTCAAAACTATGTTCTATTAATGAAATTTATATAGAAATAAGTGAAATAAAGCAAACAATTTAATTTCTTCAATTTTGTGAAGGAAAAAAGTAGTAAATTTCTGCTACTTTTTTTTATATTACCTATTAGTCCTAAATTTTTGCTTAAGACTTGGTGTTTTATGTTCAATATCGTCTAAAGCGGATCAATATTATTAGCTTTATAATTTTTTTATTATGCAAATAGTAGTAAATTTCTACTACTTTTTTAATATTGTTCTAAATTGTTTTATTCTTTAAATATTTTTAAATTTTGCGTAAAATTGTATGCAAATAAATCAATTTTATCAATTTTTCACCATTTGTAGCTTAAAAAATTAGTAGTAAATTTCTACTACTATTTTCAAAACTATGTTCTATTAATGAAATTTATATAGAAATAAGTGAAATAAAGCAAACAATTTAATTTCTTAAATTTTGTGAAGTAAAAAAGTAGTAAATTTCAGCTACTTTTTTAATATTACCTGTAACTGTTACATTTTTGCTTAAGACTTGGTGTTTTATGTTCAATATCGTCAAAAGTGGAGCAATATTAATAGTTTTGTGATTTTTTATTATTCAAATAGTAGTAAATTTCTACTACTTTTTTCAATATTGTTCTAAATTGTTTTATTCTTTAAATATTTTAAAAATTAGCATAAAATTTTATGCAAATAAATCAATTTAATAAATTTTTCACCATTTGTAGCTTAAAAAATTAGTTGTAAATTTCTACTACTATTTTCAAAACAATGTTCTATTAATGAAATTTATATAGAAATAAATCAAATAAAGCAAACAATTTAATTTCTTAAATTTTGTGAATTAAAAAAGTAGTAAATTTCTACTACTTTTTTAAATATTACCTATTAGTCCTAAATTTTTGCTTAAGACTTGGTGTTTTATGTTCGATTTCGTTAAAAGCAGAGCAATATTAATAGTTTTATAAATTTTTTTTATTATTCAAATAGTAGTAAATTTCTACTACTATTTAAAAAAAAATTGTCCTTCCTATAAAAAAGACAGAACTTTGTAATCCTTGTATTTTAGATTTTCATTCCCTGTTGAATTGCTTTGTTTGTCACATTAAATACAAAAAAAAGAAAAGAAAAGAAAATCTGGTTACAATTTATTCATGCTGTGTTACTGTCTGTCAAGTACCTTTTATCTCTCTTTGTTTGTGTTTCTTTTTTAGTTTTTTTTTTAAGGCTTTAAAACACTTGAAACAGCAGCCAAAAAAATCCTTCTTTTTTAATATTTTTGTTGATTTTGGTTGAAAACAAACTCGCTTTCAATTTTAGCTTTTAACACTTTGAAGTGCAGCAATTGTTATTGTTGATATTCATGAATTTCAAAATCCTTGTAACAGGGAAAAAATCTAAAAAAAAAAGAATTTTTTAATTTCCAAATGAGGGGAGTAGAACAATAGAGAACAGAATTTCAAAGGTTTTCAATATGATTTTATATTCTTTGTATGTCATAGGCAGCTCATTAAAAAAATTTTTTTGTTTTTGTTTTAAATACTTCTGTGTTCTTAAGCCATTAGCCATCCTAAATACCTAACAAAAAAAAATATCCTTCTTTTCATTCGTAATTTCCTTTGTTTATCTGTTTAAATTAATATTAATGCACTCGTAAACAAACCATTGCTCTCTCTCTCTCTCTCTCTCTGTCTTTCTCTCTCTGTCTCTCTAACTAACCTTTTAGTACGTTTTAGACAAATTGCAAATAATGGTTGCCTGTACGTATGAATATACGTACGTTTGCTTTTAGGTCAGCTGTTAGCCAAGCCGTATTTTAAAATATTATCCGCGTTACTTTGCCAACCTTAAATAAGACAGAAATAAATTTATTTTGCACTCCAAAGCCAAAAAAAAAAGAGAAAAAAATTAAAACAATAGAGGTAGTAAGGGACAGAGAACAGGTTAGTAATCGTTGGTTTTAACCTTGTCATTAAATAATGAAAATGAAAGTGTAGTAAAAAATTGTAGACAAAAAAAATATGTTTACTTAAGAAGGACCCAGAGTAGCCCAGTAGGAATAGCAGACTTTATTTAAAGAAATGACGATAATTATCTCTTTATGGCTTACATTTTGTGAACGCAACCTAATTACTAACAACTGAAAATATTCACCCTTATTCTGGTTGTCGTCGTCGTCGTTGTTTTTGAGTCGACATCGTTTTCTATCGTCGTCGACACTGTTTTGGTATTCTGTAACAATACTGTGTCGACATCGACTGTTTATCGAAAATTGTAATAACACAAAACACACATCTCTAATATTTAAGTCAGCCGTTTCATTTTATGGTTTATTTGGAAAAAAAAGTTTTTTTTATCATCAGGCCTGTCAATGACCAGGAATACGTGGCCGTTTTGCGCTTTGCAATGTTGTAAAGCACAGTCCGTTCTGTACTTGTATTCAAGACTATACAGGAAATCCATTTGTTCAGTGCCAAAGAATGAGTAAGTTTGATAGGATTCAGAGATCTGCATGATTGTGAATCAAATGGCATAGTTTTGTATTTTCTAAAATGAATATTGAGCTAGCACATGACAGTAAAAAAATTAAATATTTTAATACATGATTCAAATAAACGAGACTGTTGTCAAGAATTGCTTGTCACTGCTTGCTACTTCTGTTTATTTATATGATTCACAAAAGCAACGAATCGGAATGAGTGTTTTGAATACTTTTTAAAAGACTCTTCTAACACATGTTGTTTAATGTAACATTTCAAGTGAACCGAGGAGTTTTATAATTTACTATAATATAAATATTATTAAATAATACAAAATATATTTGAATTTTTATTTTATTATTTATATTTCGGAAAAAGAAGAAGTTACATAGGCTATATCTATATCACCAAGTAGACTAAGTAATTATTTATTATTAATAAATATAATAAATAAATAATTGCGTTCTTCATACTTATAAACTGAATTCAGGAAAAGTAAATTTGTGGATCAATTCAATTACGCTTTTTGGTGATTATGTTACTTGCGGCGGAAAATACGCGTTCGGAAGCGGGCAATTTTGTGTAAACGAGGGTATTCCGAACGAAGTGTGGTTTTGCCACCATTGCAACACATCAAAGTTCATATCAATATTCATTCTTAACACGTTCATAGCCATGTCAGTCATATGTGTCTGACGCTAAGAAGTTCTACATGAGCCATGTCAGTCATATGTGTCTAACTCACGCGATTTGGTAAATCACAGGTGTCCGACGCAAACGACGCTGTGTTCAAAACAACAGGTTAATACTTGTTGTATCTTTTTCTATCCTGTTTGGATGGGTCAGACATATAAGGCTGACAAGGCTTGTCGAGAAAAAAAGTTTTAGTATAGGGCCATGTCAGTCATATATGTCAGACATAAAAAATAGTGTTTTTCCGGGAATTTCGGCAAAATTTTTTTTTGTGATACATCGAGTTTCCTTGATACATTTTTAACTAAATTATCTAATAAAGTTACCGTGGCCCATGTGAAAATTTTTCTGATATTATCGTAACGATTTACTTCATCGGATATACTTTCCGTAACCGGATAGGTTTGCTTGAATAAAATTTGAGAAAAATAATTGGAATTCTTGTGGTGGTTCATCAAACGTTAAATAATGAATTGGACTTGGGAGAAGACGATACAGAGTTCGTAATTTCGGAAATACAAAACGCTTTTACTTCTTCTAAATTGTTATCATTTAGGTAGGAATTGTATGGTGGATACAGGAAACAAGCCGTGCTTCTACTATTTGTGTTCTTTTTTATACGGTAAACTCCATTTTCAATATTCCTTAAACGCTCGGAACTCATTGTATTGAATTTTTTAAAAACTTTTCAAATTGTTTTTCAATTTTTCGTTTAAAGTTTAATATTGAGTCAATTCAAAATGTCATATGCTTTTGTGAGTTATTTGATTTCTATACAAAACAATCAAACAGTAAAAAACAAAAGTGAGTATATTACATTCAGTTGTTAGACAGTCAACAGTGCAAAAAATATCATTAAAAAATATTGATGTTAAGCAACATAACAAAAGCAAATTACATGTGAATGGACAGTGAAAGTCAATCAACTCATGCAGTTCTCTGATAGGATTACAATTGCTGCGAAAACTTAGCTATTAATGCGATTTTTAATGTCTGTAGTTGAACCTCAAAAGGATGTTGTTGCTTCGAATCCTTGTCAACCTTCACCGTGTGGTCCAAATAGCATCTGTAAGGATATAGGAACAACACATTCATGTACTTGCTTACCAGAGTATGCAGGACAACCACCTAATTGCCGCCCAGAACGTCCCTCGCAACAAACTTGTATTAATCAGAAATATAAGGATCCCTGCTCAGGACTTTATGGCCAAAGTGCAGTTTGTCGTGTTAATAGCCACACTCCAATGTGTTATTGTGAGTCTGGCTATACTGGTAATCCATTTGTGCTATGCTCTCCCATACAACAAAATCCACCTGAAGTTGTCGACCCTTGCAATCGCAATCGCCTTGTGGACCCTATGCTCAATGCCGCCAACAAAATGGCGTTGCATCTTGTCAATGTTTACCTAATCAATTTGGCAATCCTTATGAAGAATGTCGACCGGAATGTTTGATTCCGACTGCCCGCCGAACGGGACATGTGTTAATGAGAAATGTAAAGACCCATGTCCTGGTACCTGTGGGCAGAATGCCGAATTTTTTGTTAGAAATCATTTGGCGACGTGTAACTGCATTTATGGATATCAAGGCGATCCACATCGCTATTGTGCCAAGGAAGAAAAACGTAAGACAATAAAAATTCACCACAAGAGTTAATTTTTTAATGCTTGTCGTTACCAAAAAATGACGTCGACAACAGCAGAGTCGACACAACACAATATCGACTTTGTGTTGACCTACAGAATACCAAATGTGTGTCGACAGTCATCGATAACTGTCAATAACGACAAACAGAATACCAATTTTAAATTGTCGACGTCGTCTTGCGTCGACGATGACAACCAGAATAAGGGTGATTACTTCAGTTATGGAACTAGTGTAGCTGGCTAGTATAGCTAGTGTAGCTGGATAATATTGTGTAGCAGGCTAGTATAGCTAGTGAAATTCTACTTTTTTCGTTGCCAACAATATTTTTTGTCATTCATCCAGCCATTATATGAAGGGACTTGGGCATATCTAGGACATCTCTCACTGCGTATCACAGTTAATCGTGGCTTAAACTTTATTGTTTTGCATTTTATAGACGGGGTAGCATTTAAAACACATGCAATAGGTCCTGTAGTAACTGGAAAATCAAATGTTGCCTTTATTCCTTAACAATTATAAACGATTCTAAGTGGCAAGTACTTAACTCATACATCTCGATGTAATGGGTGATTTTTTAAGAGCTATAGGAAAATGTTTCAAAAAAAAAACACATAAAATTCAGAAAAATGTATGAAATCTTTATTTGAATCGATAATACGGTCCATATAATTTAATGTTTGAAGATTATTTCATGCAAATGTTGACCCCGAGACTGCGCCTCAAATGGTCCATCCGCTTAGTCCAATTTTGGCATACTCTTTCCAACATTTCGGCCGGTATCTCACGAATAAATGCTTCAATGTTGTCTTCCAATGCGTCAATTGAAGCGGGCTTGTCTCTATAGACATGAGCTTTAACATAGCCCCACAAAAATTAGTCTAAAGGCGTTAAATCGCACGATCTAGGCGGCCAGTTGACCGGTCCCGAACGTGAAATAAAATGTTCAACGAACTCGCCTCTCAATAAGTCCATTGTTACGCGTGCTGTGTGGCATGTGGCACCGGTCTTGTTGAAACCACATGTCATGCAAGTCAAGCTCTTGCATTTTGGGCAAAAAAAAAAGTTGGATATCATCTCACGGTAGTGCTCACCATTCACAGTTACGTTACGATTCGCAGCATCTTTGAAGAAGTACGGTCCAATGATGCCACCAGCCCATAAACCGCACAAAACTGTGGCTTTTTCTGGATGCATTGGTAGCTTTTGCAATGCTTCTGGCTGATCTTCACGCCAAAATCGGCAATTCTGCTTATTTACGTATCCATTGAGCCAAAAATGAGGTTCGTCGCTGAACACAATTTTTTGATAAAGAAGTGGATATTCGGCCAAGAGCCCGTTCACCAAAAAATGCTGCATTGCGGTAGGTCGTTCGGCTTTAATTCTTACACCAGCTGTATTTTGAAAGGCTTCACACCTAAATTCTTCCGCAAAATTTTCCACGTTGTTGAGTAACAGAGGCCCAATTGCTGCGAACGGCGACGAATCGATAATTGATGATGGTCATCATTAACACTGGCCGATACAGCTGCGATATTTTCTTCAGTTCGCACTCTACGTAAGCGGTGTTGGTGGTTTAATGTCCAACAATGTAAATTTGGTGCGAAATTTAGTCACAATTTTAGCTCGAATAGCCGCATTAGTGGGTCGATTAAACTGACCATAAAATGGAAGAAGCGCGCGATAAACTTTCTTAACAGAGCAAGCATTTTGATAATAAAATTCAATGATTTGCACAAGCGTTGTTCGTTTGTAAGACGATTCATGGTTAAATTATAGACCAAACTGAAGATGTTTGACAGTGAAACAAAACACGAAACGTGCGTGAGCTGTTTAAACCAGTGTTGCCATAAGGATAATAACTAAAAAATCACTCGTTATTAACAGCACTAAGCAATTTATTGTTGCGAGAAAATTAAAAATTAGCCTACGTGTGCAGCACATAGCATTGCCTTTAAAATAAACCATATGCACGCACACATGTATTCTGTTATCTAAAGGCTGCTGCGCAGCATTTGATGCATCGTATATATTTATAGCATAACTGTATCAACAATAAATGAAAGGAAACGAATTAAATGTGCGACTAAACGATTGTCTATATGGGCCTGTTTCTGTAAGTCGAATGGTTTCAAATGAACGTATATTTGTTTGGAAAAATATTCAATCATTTTTATGTTTTCCCTAACAAAAAGACGTTCATCTGAAATCATTCGTCGTTCTTATTCCTCAAATGTTTTGTATGTTTTTCATACAAGCAGCCGTTTGTCTTACAGAAACAGCGGATATGCAACAAACAAAATTAAATTTATGTATGGGAAAACACAAACTAATTGCAGCGTTATGCTCTTACAAAATAGACGTTCGTCTGAAATCATTCGTCTTACAGAAACAGGGTATATGACTGTGGTAATGAGAGAAAATCGATGTTTTTTATTGTTGCTGCTCTTCTCGCAATTACATGCATACATACATACATACATAATTGGTCATTACAACCCTTCAGTCAGGATTACGATCTAGTTTCTCACACCACTTATCTTGTGTGTTAAATTTTTTATACATGAGTGGCGGGACCTACAGTTTAAAGTCGACTCCGAACGTCAGATTATTGAGAAGCTTTTCATGCCAATTTTTTTTATTTACTCTCAGGGTTTTTGCCGGAAATCTGCTAAAAGGAAGCCGCTGAAGAAATACTTTTTGTATTTTATTTTGATGTCTGGCTCGAACCCTGGCTTTACGTCTAATAAGCCAACGCACTACCTATTAGATTACGGCGACTTCCTTCTCGCAATTATTTCCCCATATTCAACAATATGGTTTCTCTTTATATTTGAAGACGGGTTTTAAGGGAAAAACTCTTCTTTTAGAACTTAAACATTATATTCGACATCCTTGTTTATGCTTTTCACACATCATTTTGCGAATCTTGTTTTCGGGTTTCTCCGCGCTCTCTCTCTCTCTCCCTCGTATGGTATTTATTTACACACTCATAGAACAGAAGAAGCGAGTATAGAAGGCCTCCATTTTAAATTTAAATCGTTTGCATTGTTGTTATTGCCGTTCTCTCAATTACTACTCCTACTGACTGTAAAACTGGTTTTCTTCCTCTTCCTTTAGAAGTTAAATTTTCTACTCGTCGTCCTCTACGTTTATTTTCTCATTATTCAGTTATCATATCTAACCTTTACGTTTCACAATAATAAATATTATTGTTATTGCTTTACCTCCCCTCTCCCTCTCTCTCTCTCTCTCTCTCTTCCCTTATCTTATTTGTTTACTTCGTCATAGTATAGAATGAGAGAGCAAAGTATACGGTATTATGATGATTACCAGAGAGTATGCAGTTGGCTTTTATTTTATATTTAAATTGATTGCCTTGCTTTATTGTTGTTGTTACTTCTTCGCTTAATACGTTTTCTCCTTATAAATGTATGAAAACCGTTAAGTTTTTTTTAATGGCTGGCTACACCATAACAATGATCAGGCCATGTTTTTTCCCCTCTTTTTTTTTTCCTGTTATAATAGAAAGAGAAAGTTTAATTTTTATATACGACGCACACATAAATATGAACAGAACTGAATAACTACCATTAAAAACAAGAAAAGAAAAATAGAAAGAACACAGGTGTTTACAATGGTTTTCTTTAGGGTAATAAATATCGGGTAATTAAGTAAACAAATTATTCTCTTCTACTAAAAAAAATATGTGGGTAAAGAGAAGAGAGATTTAGTCAATGATTAATAAAATTTTGTTTTGTTTCCTATAAAATAAAGAATAAATATTAAGTATACGCTTTAAATTATGAAATTAATTTAAATAAATTATACGTTCGGAATAATGAAAATTGAATGTTAAAATGGGTTTCGTTATTTACTTAAAAAGAAATTTTTAATGATAAAAATTAAAATTTAAAAATAAATAATTAAAAAGAATTATCATTTTTAAATTGTTTTTTTTTTTATTATTTTTTTAAGGGTTTTCGTTATTTACTTTTAAAGTAATTTTTAATGATAAAAATTACATTTAAAAAATAATTTTGGAAAAAAATTAATTTTTTTTTTGTATATTATTTTTTTATTTTGCTTAATAATTCTTATAAAAATTATAAAAAAATATATAATTTTATTTAACTACTATCTTTTTTATTAACTATAATTTTATCTTGCCAATCTTAGTTTCTGTTTTTTTTTATTAAGTGAACATTTTTTAATTAAAAAAATATTAAAAATTGTGTGTCTTTCTTATTTTATTTTTATAAAATTATATTTATTAATTTTTTTTATTTATTTTTTATTTATTTAATATTATTTATTTTTTATTTAATATTATTTATTTTTAATTTAATTTTATTTACTTCTTTTTAATTTTTTTTGTATTAAATTAATTTTTTTTTATTTAATTTAATTTATATTTTATTTATTTAAAAAAATATGCAAATATATAATTTACTTTTTAATTATTTAAAAATTTTTTACTATTAAAATTAATACAAAATTATTAGAAAACAATTAAACAAATTATTTCAAAATTATAAATTTATTATTTTATTATTTATTTAATAAAAATGGAAAATAATTCATTTCTAAAAAATCGAAAACTTAAATTAAAATTGAAATTAATAATATTTTTTTTATTTATTTTTTAAATGAATTTTTTGCCTTTTTTAATAAAATTTTGTGTTTCTTATAAGAATAATAAAAAATAATATATAATTTTATTTTAAATTATTATCATTTAAAAATACAGTCTTGCCAATCTTTGTTTCAGTTTTTTTTTTGCTTTTTATTGAGTGAAAATTTTTTATTTAAAAAAAATGTTGAAAAAATTGTGTTAAAAAATTACGCAAATCTTTTATTTCTTTTTAATTTTTTTTTATTAAATTTTATTTTTTTTTTAATAATTTTATTTATTTCTTATATAATGAAAAAATATGCAAATATGTAATTTACTTTTTAATTATTTTAAAATTTTTTACTATTAAAATTAATACAAATTTATTAGAAAACAATTAAACAAATTATTTCAAAATTATAAATTTATTATTTTATTATTTATTTAATAAAAATGGAAAATAATTCATTTCTAAAAAATCGAAAACTTAAATTAAAATTGAAATTAATAATATTTTTTTTATTTATTTTTTAAATGAATTTTTTACCTTTTTTAATAAAATTTTGTTTTTCTTATAAAAATAATAAAAAAAATATTTAATTTTATTTTAAATTATTATCATTTAAAAATACAGTCTTGCCAATCTTTGTTTCTGTTTTTTTTTTCTTTTTATTAAGTGAAAATTTTTAATTAAAAAAAAATGATGAAAAAATTGTGTTAAATAAACAATTACACAAATCTTTTATTTCTTTTTAATTTTTTTTTATTAAATTTTATTTTTTTTTATTAAATTTTATTTTTTTAATAATTTTATTTATTTTTTATTAAATTTTATTTTTTTTTAATAATTTTATTTATTTTTTATTAAAATTTATTTTTTTTTTATTAAATTTTATTTTTATTTTTTTATTAAATTTTATTTTTTTTAATAATTTTATTTATTTTTTATATAATGAAAAAATATGCAAATATGTAATTTACTTTTTTAATTATTTAAAATTTTTTACTATTAAAATTAATACAAATTTATTAGAAAACAATTAAACAAATTATTTTAAAATTATAAATTTATTATTTTATTATTTATTAAAAAAATGGAAAATAATTCAATTCCAAAAAAATGGAAAACTTAAATTAAAATTGAAATTAAAAATATTTTTTTACTTATTTTTTAAATTAATTTTTTACCTTTTTTAATATAATTTTGTTTTTCTTATAAAAATAATAAAAAAAAATATATTATTTTATTTTAAATTATTATCATTTAAAAATACAGTCTTGCCAATCTTTGTTTCTGTTTTTTTCTTTTTCTATTTATTAAGTGAAAATTTTTTATTAAAAAAAAATGTTGGAAAAATTGTGTTAAAAAATTACGCAAATCTTTTATTTTTTTTTTTTAATAATTTTATTTATTTTTTATATAATGAAAAAATATGCTATGTAATTTACTTTTTTAATTATTTAAAATTTTTTACTATTAAAATTAATACAAATTTATTAGAAAACAATTAAACAAATTATTTTAAAATTATAAATTTATTATTTTATTATTTATTAAAAAAAATGGAAAATAATTCAATTCTAAAAAATCGAAAACTTAAATTAAAATTGAAATTAATAATATTTTTTTTTATTTATTTTTTAAATGAATTTTTTGCCTTTTTTAATAAAATTCTGTTTTTCTTATAAAAATAGTAAAAAAAATATATTATTTTATTTTAAATTATTATCATTTAAAAATACAGTCTTGCCAATCTTTGTTTCTGTTTTTTTTTTCTTTTTATTAAGTGAAAATTTTTTATTTAAAAAAAATGTTGAAAAAATTGTGTTAAAAAATTACGCAAATCTTTTATTTTTTTTTTTTAATAATTTTATTTATTTTTTATATAATGAAAAAATATGCTAATATGTAATTTACTTTTTTAATTATTTAAAAATTTTTTATTATTAAAATTTATACAAAATTATTAGAAAACAATTAAACAAATTATTTTAACATTATAAATTTTTTATTTTATTATTTATTTATTATCAATTCTAAAAAATCGAAAACTTAAATTAAAATTGAAATTAAAAATATTTTTTTTATTTTAATAAAATTCTGTTTTTCTTACAAAAATTATAAAAAATATATATAATTTTTTTCTTTTTATTAAGAGAAAATTTTTTATTTAAAAAAAATGTTGAAAAAATTTTGTTAAATAAAAAATTACGCAAATTTTTTTTCTTTCTAATTATTTTATATTAAATTTTAATTTTTTATTTAATTTTATTCAATTTTATTTATTTTTTCTTTAATTTAATTTATATTTTATTTATTTAAAAAATATCCAAATATGTAATTTACTTTTTTAATTCTTTTAAACATTTTTATTATTATAATTACTACAGAATTATTAGACAACAAATTATTTTAAAATTATTAATTTATTATTTATTTAAAAATAAAATTAGAAAATAATACAATTCTAAACAATAATCGACAAAAGAAAACAAAACTTGAATTATAATTGAATTTAAAAATAATTTTTTTATATTAATTTTTTACCCTTTTTTTAATAAAATGTGGTTTATTATAATTGAATTTAAAAATATTTTTTTTATTAATTTTTTTATATTAATTTTTTTAAATTACGTTTTTTACCCTTTTTTTTTAATAAAAACTCGTTTTTATTTCTTTTCTTTTTTATTTTTATGTTTGTGTGCTTATTTGTACTCTCCCCCCACTCAACAATTACTTGTCGAACTAATTTTTATTGCATGTCTGTTATGAATTAATGAATGGATACCACCATCATCCATCCATTTTGCCCAACAACTCTACTACTACTACTCTGTGTTTGTGTGTGTGTATGCATGTTTTGATTTTAACCAAAAAAACAAAAACACAAAATTTAAAAAAAAACGAATAAAGTTGGCTTAATACCAAATGCAACAAATTTTTTTAAAGAACAACCACTATTGGGACCGGGCGCTGCATTCCCACCATTCGCTGCACCAGAATTTCATCCCACCACACCGGAAAATTGGAAAGGCGCCACCATCCATCCACCTGGTCTAATGAAAGAACCAGCTGTTGTGCCCGGACGTAATGCGGCCGTAGCAGCATTTACCGCACAAGGACAGACACAGGTACAAAATAAAAGTGCTAAAAAACCAGTTAAAGATTATTTTTAACTTCTCTTGTTTTATTCATAATTTTCTTTTTAGGGTGCTGTTATGATGGTTTATGGTTTGGATCATGATACATCGAATACAGATAAATTATTTAATTTGGTTTGCTTATATGGAAATGTTGCCAGGGTAAGTTCAAATGAAATAAATTTGATTTTTAATTATTAAATTATCATGAAAAGACAATATTTTATACATTCTTTTTCAATTATAACCTTGAAATATAAAATTTCTTACAAAATTGCCTTTGGTGACCCTGAACTAACGGTTCTTATTACATCTTCATTGTAAATCATTCTGTTTTATATGCTTATAAGCAAATATTTAATACAAGCATAAGAGAAGTGAAGTATTTGTGTGCGTGTGTTAAGTGTTAGCCCAGGCGTCAAGGTAATTATAATAAAAGAGAACGAACGTATACATAATAACAAATACTCGTTAAATATTTGTCTTAATTCTTCTCTAAAACTTTCACTTTCCTAGCATTACCCTCTTAGGCTGTCTCTCTCCCTCTCGCTCTCGTGCCATTTATACACGTTGTTTACAATGTAAAAGTCGTGAAACACTTGAAAAACAATTCGTATTTGCAATTCGTATTTGTGCTTATGATGTACAAGCACTTGTATTTGTGCTCATTATTTTGTTTTCTATTATTTGCTGCATATAACTGTTGTTTAACAATAATTATGTTTCTCTTTTGTATGCTGCATGTTTGTATGCGTGTGTATTGTTGAAACAACAACAACAATAACTAAAACTAGAACTTAAAGTCATGTACAAAACAATAAAAACAGAAATAAAACCAACAAAAATTCTCAAAGGCACAATTGACAAATAATTTACAAATACAATACAAACACAGAAGAACAATAGGGACACTTGCTCTAGCTTATGTACACTTAGACTACACAACAACAATTGTGTTGTGTTTCTAAACAACAACAACAATACAACCACAAAGGGCGAGAGTAACAATCAACATGAAACCAAAACAATTAAAAACCCGAAAGGGGAACATAGAGAGAACAATGTAAACAAATCAAACGTTTCTTGTGGTTTAAAATAAAGAGAGAGAGAGAGAGAGTAAGAGAAAAATAATGAAAGGAAATTAGTATTCGGGTTCATACAAAAAACAATAGCTAATGAGCCAGAAAGAATACAACAATTTTAAAATTTTATTTATTTAGCGTGCGAGCATGCAAAACTAAATATGTTTTATTTTAATCAGGGAATTAGAGAAAGTAGGGGAAAAAGAGGAGAAAGGGAAGTTTAAATGAGAGAGCATCATGCAAAAAAAAAATAAAGTGTATACAAACTATTTATCAAATACTCCAGTACGTAGTTAATCATTAAAAGAGATGGAAACGCGTTTTCAAACTAAAAGAGATCGAGAGAGACAAGGAAATTAGATCGTTTAAATAACAAAAGACGGGCTTGAGTTTATAGACAATGGGGAAAAGAGATTGAAATTAAACATCAAGTTTATATTCTTTCTCTGTCATTCATACGATTTTACAAGAAGGTAGTGGTAGACCTAATGTGTGTGGCCATTACAACCCTTCCGTCAGGATTACGACCTAGTTTCTCACGCCACTTATGTTGTGTGTGTTAATTTTATGCATGAGTGGTGGGACCTACAGTTTAACATCGACTCCGAACGACAGATTTTTGAGAAACTTTTCATGGCAATTTTATTTACTCTCAGAGTTTTTGCTAGAAATCTGCTGAAAGGAAGTCGCCGAAGAAATCCTTTTTGTATTTTGTTTTGATGTCTGGCCTGGAGCTCGAACCCTGGCTTTTCGTCTAATAAGCCAACACACTACCTACTAGACTACGGCGACTTCATGTGTGGACCCGTACCACTTCGTCATTTCAAAACCGTAGGTCTGGCAAGGCTTTCAGCTGTTGTGTCTACCCAGATGAAGTGTCTACCCACTTAGGCCACATGAGGCCTATTGTGATACCATAACTTCCAATTTTCTATTATTCCCCGAACTATTCACAACTTCTGATTAAGTGACCCGCACTGCAAATGTCTATGCCTGAAAGTACGTTCAGATTGCCCATGTGGTAGACTGCTAAATGCTTTTTCCTTCTCCGACATAGTGCTAGGCATGTATCCAATAGGTGAAGAACAGTCTCCTCCTCTTTCTCGTCTCTAAAGCTTCTGCAAAATTCCTTCTCCAAGTATCCGAGACCAAAACGTGGCCACTTTTCAAGCACTGCAAGATGATTTGGTCATCATAGTCAACCTGCTGCGCAAGGAATTGTGAATCTGTATGAAGGAATTGTTACGAAATTGGGAGAGACTGTTAGCATTACAATTGTGGTCAGGCCAATGCAACACTGCTAATGTACACGCTGTCGAAAATATCGCTTCTGTTAGTTAGTGGGGCGATTAACTGAATTTATGGATTAAATGACGTTCTCAGCAATATGAGTACCTTAATGCAACAGACTTTCAATGCTAGACTTTTTGAAGACAATTTTCTTCACGATGGAGTTCAATTCTCATAGCTTGTTACATTAGCAATCAAAATTTGTCGTCTATGGGGGCTCGAAAAACACATTGCATACGGAAAAGGTGATTGTTTGGCAAGCATTATGGTCTGCAGTTGCCTTTTTTTCTCAACTGATCCTGGAGGAACTGTTACCATCAATCCACAGTGTTGTGGCTGTATTAAAACCGACTTTTTTGCCCCACAAACCCAAATAATAAACTGCATGGGGGGTGTGGTTTTACTAAGAGGGTGCCATGAGCCACACAACATGATAAATATAGGCTTTGTTGCATAAGAAGTTTCCAGAAAGAGCAATTTTACGTGACCTTAATTAGCCTGATTTTACTACGAGTGTGCCATGAGCGACATAACACGCTCAATATCGCCTTTCCTGCATAAGAAGTTTCTTCTTCTGATTAAGTGACCCACACTGCAAATGTCTATGCCTGAAAGTGCGTTCAGATTACCCATGTGGTAGACAACAAAATGCTTTTTCCTTCTCCGACATAGTGCTAGGCATGTATCCAATAGGTTAAGAACAGTCTCCTCCTCTTCCACGTCTCTAAAGCATCTGCAAAATCTCTTCTCCAAATGTCCGAGATCAAAACGTGGCCACTTTCCAAGCACTGCAAGATAATTTGGTCATCATAGTCGACCTGCTGTGCAAGGAATTGTGAAGTTGTATGAAGGAATTGTCAAGAAATTTAAAGAGACTGTTGGCATTACAATTGTGGTCAGGCCAATGCAACACTGCCAATGTACACGCTGTCGAAAATATCACTTCTGTGAGTTTGTGGGGCGATTAACCGAATTTATCCATTCGATGACGTTCTGAAATATATGAGCACCTGAGAGCAACAGACCAGACTTTCAATGCTAGACTAGATGAAGTTCCATTCTCATTGGCTGTTACATTGGGAAGCCAAATTGTCGCATATGGGGCTCGGAAAAGTCAGAAGTGAATGGGGAAAATCCATTACATACGGAAAAGGTAGTTGTAATGGTCTGCAGTTGCCTTTTTTTCGCAACTAATCTTAGAAGAAGTGCTACCATCAATCCACAGTGTTACGGCCGTATAATAAGCGATTTTTTTTGGCTTACAATTGCAAATAATAAACTGGATGGGTTGTGGTTTTACTAAGAGGGTGTCATCAGCCACACAACACGATCAATATAGGCTTTCCTGGATAAGAAGTTTCCAGAAAGAGTAATTTTACGTGACCTTAATTAGCCTGATTTTACTGAGAGTGTGCCATGAGCCACATAACACGATCAATATCGCCTTTCCTGCATAAGAAGTTTCTTCTTCGGATTAAGTGACCCACACTGCAAATGTCTATGCCTGAAAGTGCGTTCAGATAGCCCATGTGGTAGACACCAAACTGCTTTTTCCTTCTCCGACATAGTGCTAGGCATGCATCCAATAGGTTAAGAACAGTCTCCTCTTCTTCCTCGTCTCTTAAGCTGCTGCAAAATTCCTTCTCCAAATGTCCGAGATCAAAACGTGGCCACTTTCCAAGCACTGCAAGATGATTTGGTCATCATAGTCGACCTGCTGTGCAAGGAATTGTGAAGTTGTATGGAGGAATTGTTACGAAATTGGGAGAGACTGTTAGCATTACAATTGTGGTCAGGCGAATGCAACACTGCTAATGTACACGAGGTCGAAAATTGTGGTCAGGCCAATGCAAAACTGCCAATGTACACGCTGTCGAAAATATCACTTATGTGAGTTTGTGGGGCGATTAACTGAATTTATGAATTCGATAACGTTCTCAACAATATGAGCACCTTAGAGCAACAGACATTCAATGCTAGGCTAGATGAAGTTCAATTCTCACTGGCTGTTAAATTGGGAAGCCTTATTGTCGCGTATGGGGCTCGGAAAAGTCAGAAGTGAATGGGGAAAACCCATTACATACGGAAAAGGTGGCTGTTTGGCAAGCATTATGGTCTTTAATTGCCATTTTTTCTAAACTGATCCTGGAAGAACTGCTACCATCAATCCACAGTGTTGCGGCCGTATAATAAGCGACTTTTTTTTGGCTTACAATTGCAAATAATGAATTGGATGGGTTGTGGTTTTACTAAGAGGGTGTCATGAGCCACACAACACGATCAATATCGCCTTTCCTGCATAAGAAGTTTCCAGAAACAGTAATTTTACATTTTGGCGGCCTTAATTAACCACAAAATCATGCAATTTAATGATGGTGTACCTTTTTTCGGGAGTATATTGATATTTTCCCGGATATTGACTAAATATTCTATATTCTATATACAGACGTGTTCGAAATAATAAGAACATTCAAAGCGAAACAAAAGATCATTTTTAAAAAATTTTTGAGAAAAATTTGAAAATATGGCTTTTTATTATTTTTATTGTAGACATCTTTAGCTTTTAAAAAAATACTTAAAGTCATGTTTTAACTCATCTAATTTTTTTTATACTGCCAATAATGTTGAACTAAGTCGAAAATCAGGTGTTCGAAAAAATAAGAACAAATCATATTGGTCCCACTTACATTCCTCACATGTGAAAAAAGTCTAAAGTTTTGTTACAAATATAATTGTTGAGATGCCTTTGATCATTTTTTGTGCAGAATATTGACTTATTTTGGTGAAAAATTCTTCTAAAATGAAAAAAAGCAAGCATTGCTCTATCGAACAACGTAGGATAATAAAAAAAATTGCTCAGCGAAGGGAAATGTGTGCTTTCATAAGGGAACAGCTTGGAATTTCCAACGTAGCGATAACAAATGCCAGGAACTGGTCACTGAAGATCGAAAGTCGCGGAAGGCGCAGGAAAACTAACAAAAGACAGGATAATGCGACCACACGGATCGTTAAAAAGCACCCCTCTATAACGTCTTTACAGATTAGAAACGAATTAAACCTCCCAATTGCTACAACGACGATAATAAAACGTTTTATTGCAGTCAATTTGAAAGTACGAAGTCCTAGAAAAGTACCATTGTTGAAAAAAATACATCTAAAGAACGGACTTCTGTTTGCCAAAAAGTTTATCGATGAGCCTGACACTGTTTGGCGTAATATCTTATGGACCGATGAAACAAAAGTAGTCCAATTCTACCACGGCAAAGATAAATAGCGCGTTAGACGCCCTCCTAATCAACAATTCAACGACAAGTACACTATAAAAGCGATAAATCATGACGGTTTCAGGCTCATGCTATGGGGGTGCTTTGGGTAGATCGGCGTTGGATCTCTAGTTCATATCGTTGGCAAGATGGATGCCACCTATTACGTTCAAAATATTTTAGAAGCCGTAATGTTGCCTTACGTTGAAGAGGAAATGCCTTTCCGATGGGTCTTTCAGCAAGACAACGACCCGAAGCATACCTCAAAGAAAGCAAAGCGTTTCTTCCAGGACAATAATATCCATGTTATGGATTGGCTGGCACAATCGCTGGACCTAAACCCAATTGAACATCTTTGGATTGATGTAAAGAAAGGTGTTAGAAATGCAAGGCCCAAAAATATGGAGAAACTTTGATTTGTAGCGAAGAATACACGGAAAAATATTCTACTCCACAGATGTCAGACTTTGATAGCTTCTATGAGGTCCAGATGTGCCGAAGTAATCATTAATCGTGGAGGGGCTACTTCATATTAACTACTTACAAACAAATAATACTAATCTGTAAATTTAATAAACGTTAAAACTGAAATTATTACCAATTTTCCAATTTGTTCTTATTTTTTCGAACACCTGATTTTCGACTTAGTTCAACATTATTGGCAGTATAAAAAAAATTAGATGAGTTAAAACATAACTTTAAGTATTTTTAAAAAGCTAAAGATGTCTACAATAAAAATAATAAAAAGCAATATTTTCAAATCTTTCTCAAAAATTTTTTTAAAACGAAATTTTGTTTCGCTTTGAATGTTCTTATTATTTCGAACACGTCTGTATATATATATTCTAAATATTCTTTCTAATTCAAAATTTTTTTGAAATGTTATTTATGGCCAATACCCTCTGCTAAATTATCTCCGGGGAGGAAATGATGTTTGAAAACTAAACATTTTTTTTTTTTTTTTTTTTTTTGAAAATAATTTCGTAAATAATTCACACACAATAAATAAAACAACAAAAGCCTTGTCTCAAAGGAATAATACAAATAAAACAACAACAACAAAAATCAATTGAAAAACAAATACAAAAACAATCTCCAACATTTTGCCTAAAAACAATGCACAAAATCCACCAGACCACAAGGCGATTAAGTGGTAAAAAACTAAAGAAAATTATCCTCCTTCCCTCTCTCTCTAAAGGCATTTAAAAAAGGAAATGACCATTATTCACCAGGGTTACTGGGTAGGGAATGGCCAACAAAATAAAACCAGATAAGAAAACAAGAATTTAATCAAGAGAAAAAAACAACACTTACACACACACACAAACTCTTCCTCTCTCTCCTGTCGTAATAGAATAAAAAGGAGAGAAAATAAAACGAAACACTTTCACAGTTTTGTTGTTTGTTTGTTTAAAAATAACAGAAAAATGAAATCAAAAACGACAAGAGCATCTTAATTTTTCTTATTCTTTCCATATACAAAGTGAGAAAGAGAGAGAGAGAGAGAGGAAAATAAATAAATAGATAGGGTCTCTCACATTATTAAACTGATGATAAATGTTTAAGGAGATGACAAGTTTGATGATGATGATGATAATGACGACAAACACGACTCTTACATTAGGATAAGAGGAGGTAGGGAACACAAAAGAGTGCCTTTATTTTCTTTTTTTCTTCTCAATGTAATCAAAGCTCATCTTTGTCATCGTCATGAGGAAATTTGAAAAATCTCTTTGGGGACAGCGTAGGTATGTCAAACACTCTTCTTCTCTTATTGTTTAGTTTTGATTTGATTGGATTGCCACTGCAAATGATGGATAACTAAACATCATTTTGAGATTACATAGAGCATTTCTTTTAGCATTTTTTTTCTACTCGTATCTATAGTTAGATGGCCATCTTTAAAATGGACAATGAATGGTTAAATGGTTAAGAAATAATTTATGACAATCACTATGAAAAAAAAAGAACGAAAGAAAAGGTACTCAATTAGAAAAAGAGATACAAGAAGATATGGTCAAATAAATTATTGTGGCTAGGAAATGATTTTCTTTTTTAATTTAAATTGTGTTAATTTTTAAAATTTAATTTAATTTTTCTCTTTAATTTTAGAATAGTCAATTTTTCTATGCTATATGCACTGCTTTTATCAATGTTGGAAAATTCGAACTTATGTTCGTAAAATTTTTAAATACACTACAATGATCTGTCAATGCTTGTTAATAAAAAAATTATTAAAGATTTTCAAATTTAAGCAAAACATTACTCATTTTCGTACATAAATATTGAAAATATTGGAGAAATAAATTTTGTTTCGCCATATTTCAATGTTATTTATATATCTTTTATATAATATAGCATTTTTTGCTAATGTTCGAAAATTCGAACTTAAGTTCGAAAAATTTTCAAACATTCTACAATAATCTCTGAATTTCGAGTAATAAGAAAACATTAATGATTTTCGAATTTAAGCAAAAATGTACTGATTTTCGTATGTCGAAATTGAAAGTTTTGCAAAAATACATATTATTTTGTAAATTTTCAATGTTATTAACATTTTTTATATATAATACAACATTTTTGATTAATGTTCGAAAATTCGAACTTAAGTTCGAAAAAATTTTAATTACTCTATTATGATCTCTGGGTTCTTAAAGGTAATAAAACACTTACATTTTTCGAAAATAGTAAACTCGTGCCTAATTTTCGAATTTCGAAACTGGAAATATTAAAGGATAAGGTGTACATACCATACATATGTACGTACATACATATATATTATGGTTTTCTAACTTTATTAGCATTGCTTCCACTTAATGAATCACTTTTGGCTTATTTTAGAAAATTCGAATTTATGTTCGAAAAAAAATTTAGTAATTTTATAACCATTTTTGGTTTCAAATTAGTAATAAAGCATTAGTACTGAAGTAAAAATAAGTTGAGCTAAGAAGTAAAATTTTATAATTTTGCTTTAATTTCAAGTTATTTTCTTTGAATTTAATTAATTTAACTTGCTTGGTATAATTTATTTAGTTTGGTTCTATTACTGTTTCCTTTCAATTTGTATTTTTTGTTTTTATAAGTTTTCTTAATCAATTTTAGCTTCAATCATATTTCTTTTGCCATTAAAAATCCATTAAAAGCATAACTTTTTTTTGTTTGCCAATTTTAATTGAATTACTTGCAATATGTGGTCATCTTCTCTTCTATACATATATTCTGTATCACAGTTAATTTGTAGAAATTTCAGTTAATTTATCTGCCATTAATGTGGTGTTGATATTTGTTTTTTCCACACAATTAACTTTGTTTTGTTTTTGTTTCTTTTTTGGTTGCTGGCTTTAATTACTATTTTTTCTGGTTAGAAAAGTTGTGTTAACATTTTTCTTATGTTTCATTTATGGCTTAAAGGTCAATATGTTAGCTTATCTATTGCCTACAGCTGTCAAAGACTTGTCTTTTTGTAATGCCTTGAAAAGAAGAGTTTGAGTAACCAGCTGTTAGATTAAGAAAATGTCCAAACTTACCCTGTCGTTAATGTAGGAATTACAAATTTCCCTATTTAATGACAGCATTAAATGGACAAACAAGCCGCCCTGAGTAACAACTTATTTATTACGCAGTCTTGCAATGGTTTTTTTTTTATTTTCGATTCTAAACATTACTTTTCTAATGAAATTTTATTCTTAAATTTTAAGCATACCCACGAAATCTTTGTTTTTATTACAATTTCGATTAATGGCAACCTCCACCATTTGAAAGAAAACATATCTCTTTTTAATTATGATTTTAATATAAATTCCCGTATTAAAATATTAAACATTCCCTCTCTCTTTTATTTTACAAAAAAAGAGAAAAAAACCCCCAATTTAATTTCAACTCTCTCTCACTGCTACAATCCTTTGCCTGTATGGTGGTGTATTATTTGGTATGCAAACAAAAGGAATTTGTTTGCTTTTAAAGTCTTGTTTTTATGCCACTCTTTATTATTGTTTATGAATAGTGATGATGATGATGAGAAATGAAAAGAAAGAAATGTTTTGTTGTTGCTGTTGTCGCTTTTTTTTAACGAGTGAGAATTATTGTTTATAATTAATGTTTTGTAAATCATTTTTGTTGTTGTGTGGTTGTTGTTAAATAACATTGTCATTGTACATGATGGTTTTGTTTTGTTTTTTTGTTCATGCTTTATAAGAGTAATTGTATGCGGCTGTTTTTTTTCTCTTTTTTTATTGTCATGAATTTTTATTACAAAATGTTTATTTTATGAATTAATTTTTTCGTGCATAGTTAAGGCATTTTGTTGTTGTTGCTGTTTTATATTTTTTTTTTGTTTTTGTGCAACAATAAAAATCGTGTCATTAATTATATTGTTAAATTTCATTTATTCTTTTTAATTTTTTTTGTAATGGTTTTACATGAAAAAAATTTGTTTTTTTATTTAAAAACAGAAAATATTTTTATTGTTGTCATTTTAGCGCCAAAGACATTATGTATGTTGTAATAAATATTTGAATTTATTTTGCAATAAATACTACATATTTCAATTTAAAAAGAAATTATTAAAAAAAAAAATTAAACACCCTTTATAATGTAACTTACTTAACCGAGACTACTGCTTAACCGCACAGGTCTTTGCTCTTGCTTGCTTTATTTGTTTTCAGTTGTTGTTTATTTCCAGTGATTATGTTAATTAGTATAGATTAGCTTATAAATCTCTACCACACTTATTTGTATATGTATGTGTGTAAATAAATACCTAAACGAGCGATTATTATTCCATGCAAGAACAAGAAAAAATAAACACCGCCTGCTCTCTCTCTATCTATTCTCATAGAATAGGAGAAGCAAAAGTAATTATTCAAACTCTAACACACACAGAGAGAGAGATAGAGGCATAGCGTTGTAACATATGCAAAGCAAATGATTGCTCTCTTCCTGTTTTAGGCTTAAGGGGAAAGCACGAATTAAATTTCCCTCGGGTTTAATATAAAAACGTTACGTACTAACAAGGGAACACTCTCTCACTCACTTATTTACGAGGCCTAAGAAAAAAAGGCTAAAGCTGTTTTCATTATTATCATTAATAAAAAAACACTTATGCACACCCATACACACTCATACACTTGCATACTTAAAATAAAATGCCTTTAAAAAAGGAACAAAAAAACATAAACAGGTCACACACTTAAGAGCATTAGGTAAACACATCCTCTTAAGCCTACAGAACTACAATTACAAGAAAAAAGAGAAGGAGAGAGAGAGAGAGTAGCAAACAAGTAGGGAGGGAGTTTTTCACCATATTGTGTACATCTCTTGGTTTTAATTTATAACACACACACACACACAAAATCCATAAAAAATGATTTAAACATGCTGGTTGGGTATAGAAGAAGGCATTGCTTGAGTGGATAATAGAAGATAACATATGATGTAGATTTTAATTGTTATTATAAATGTTCTCTCTTCTGTAGCATTTACTTCTTGAAAAATGTTTAGAATGTGTATGCATGTATGTGTGTATAGAGGAACGTGCGCGTGTGAATAAGGGATTAATGAAGCACATGATGTTGATGACAATATTCCACTTCTTTTCTTTTTTTCTTTCCTCTCTTTAATCGTACTTAGTGTCACATATCAAGCAACAACATAAATTATTTATTTAAGGATGTATAAAAAGGAAAGAAGGAAAAAAATAAAATTAATACCCCACCCCTTCCCTTATATTTGTAAGATGATGGATATCAAACGATCTAAAATCTGAAAAAAAAATTCATACAAGTTTAAGAACGTTGAAAATCGTTTGCCTTGTCGTCCAGTAAGCACGTACGGTTAACAAAGAGAACAAAATTGCTTTGAACACATGTTTCTGCAAGGCGAACGTTTGAATATATGAAGGAACACTCGATTCCCCGGGTATTTTTTGAGTTATTTTCATGTAAATAGGCTTTCACCTGAAATCGTTAACCTTGCAGTTTAAAATAATTTAAACTTCGAGCGTTTTTGTGAAAAGGCATAAGCTTATTTTTTTGTTCTAAAAAATAGTAGTATATTTCTACTACTATTTACAAAACTTCTTCCCTCTTCCATAACCCAAAATTGCAGAAAATTCTACAACTTTTTTAATATCTTGCTGCCTTTTCCAATAGTACGTTAAATATTAAACAAAAAATATTCCTTTTTTAGTTGAAAAAAGGTAATAAATTTCTACTACCTTTTTTAATTTTGCTTGGAATTGTTAGATTTTATTTATTAAACTTGAATTAAAGCCAAAATATATAATTTTTAATAGTTTTTATAGCAATAAAAAGTAGTAAATTTTTACTACCTTTTTCAAATTTGCTTCTAATTAAAAAAATTTATGTTTTTCTAATACAAGTAATACTATATACATATAGTTAATATGGTGGTTTCATTTGTTGGAAAAAAAGGTAGTAGTTTTTTACTACTTTTTTAATATGACTTGATAAAGCAGATTCAATTCAAATCAATAAATTCAAATTAATAAATTAAATCAAAATATGTGTGTTTACGTTAATTTGTTAGCAAAAAAAATAGTAGTATATTTCTACTACTATTTAGAAAACTTATTTCCATAAAATTGCAAAAAATTCTACAACTTTTTTAAAATTTTGCTGCCTTTTCCAATATTATGTTAAATATTAAACAGGAAATATTCCTTTTTTAATTGAAAAAGGTACTAAATTCCTACTACCTTTTTTCATTTTTCTTTTAATTGTTAGATTTTATTTATTAAACTTGAATTAAAGAAAAAAATATTCTTAAAAGTTTTTTTTTTTTTAGCAATAAAAAGTAGTAAATTTCTACTACCTTTTTCAAATTTGCTTGAAAACGAAAAATTTTCTGTTTTTCTGTTACAAGTAATACTAAAAAATAACTATATGGTGATTTCACTTGTTAGAAAAAAGGTAGTAGTTTTTTACTACTTTTTTTAATATGACTTGATAAAGCAGATTCAATTAAAATCAATAAATTCAAATTAATAAATTAATTCAAAATATGTGTGTTTACGTTAATTTGTTAGCAAAAAAAAATAGTAGTATATTTCTACTACTATTTAGAAAACTTATTTCCATTTCCTAAAATTGCAGAAAATTCTACAACTTTTTTAAAATTTTGCTGCCTTTTCCAATAGTACGTTAAATATTAAACAAAAAATATTCCTTTTTTAGTTGAAGAAAGGTAATAAATTTCTACTACCTTTTTTAATTTTTCTTGAAATTGCCAGATTTTATTTATTAAACTTGAATTAAAGCAAAAAATATTCTTAAAAGTTTTTTTTTTTAGCAATAAAAAGTAGTAAATTTCTACTACCTTTTTCAAATTTGCTTGAAAACGAAAAATTTTCTGTTTTTCTGTTACAAGTAATACTAAAAAAAAACTATATGGTGGTTTCACTCGTTAGGAAAAAGGTAGTAGTTTTTTACTACTTTTTTTAATATGACTTGATAAAGCAGATTCAATTCAAATCAATAAATTCAAATTAATAAATTAAATCAAAATATGTGTGTTTACATTAATTTGTTAGCAAAAAAAAATATAGTAGTATATTTCTAGTACTATTTCCAAAACTTCTTTCCATTTCCTAAAATTGCACAAAATTCTACAACTTTTTTAAAATTTTGCTGCTTTTCCAATTGTACGTTAAATATTAAACTAAAAATATTTCTTTTGTTAGTTAAAAAAGGTACTAAATTTCTACTACCTTTTTTAATTTTCCTTGAAATTGTCAGATTTTATTTATTAAACTTGAATTAAAGCCAAAATATATAATTTTTAATAGTTTTTTTGCAATAAAAAGTAGTAAATTTCTACTACCTTTTTCAAATTTGCTTCTAATTGAAAATTTTTCTGTTTTTCTATTACAAGTAATACTATATATGTACATATAGTTAATATGGTGGTTTCATTTGTTGGAAAAAAGGTAGTAGATTTTTACTACTTTTTTCAATATGACTTCTTAAAGCCAGATTCTGTTTATTTTACAATAAATTAAATTAAAATATGTTTCTACGTTAATTTATTAGCAAAAAAATAGTAGTAGATTTCTACTACTTTTTACAGTTTTGTTGTAAATTGCATAATTTCGTTGAATAAAATACAAAATAAAATAATAGCCCCCCATTTAAAATGTTTTCTATTTATTAACCACTGGTCAGGCCATTACAATTTGATTTTATTGTGTAGCAACATTTTTAAAACACGCTTGGGAAATATTTTCTTTTTTTTTTTTTTTTGCTGTTTTTAAGGCAATTTTGTTTGAAAATATTTCCTTTTTATAACACCACAGCTGAGTTTATTAAACTCAATTTTTAACTCGCACATAGAAATATTTTTGAGCTTGTTTTTTCGTTTCAATTAAAAAAAAAAATTCGTAAAAGTGAGTACAAGGCAACCAACTTGCTATCACTGCTGCTACTAACATGTCTATACAAAAGCATTTATGGTCATTGACTAAATTGGTGGAAAACCAACTTAAATATTTTTTCTAAATTGCTAACGATCACTAGTTGTTCAATTTGGATGAAATAAATCATAAAAAAAATCAAATTAACCTGTCTAAATAGAGCCTGCTGGCTTGCTACAAACAGCACCAGCATAAATTAAAAAAATTGTTGGAAAAAAAATTAAAAACAATTATTGGCAAAAACGACAACTGTTTTGGTAATTTACAAGCAAAACTTTCATAAAAATTATGTAATTTTATTTAATTGTTCTCTGTTTAATAACAAAATCTGTTTAATTGCTTTTTTAGAAAAGAGGAGTAGAAATTTTACTACTTTTTTTAGCTAAAAACTGTCAGATTTTTAAAATTTTCTATATAGTGATTACTTTTTCTAAAATAATTTCAACTTATTGCAAAAAATCTCATGATAATACGGGTTTTCAAAAAGGTAGTAGAATTTTTACTACTTTTTTTCTGTTAAAAATCATGCAATGTTTTCCATTTCCTAATAATTACTCAGATTTGTTCTGTTATTTCCAGTTTATTTAAAGTTACTGGCATATTTCTACCATTTATGAAAAAGGTAGTAGAAATTTTACTAATTTATTCCAACTAAAAACTGTCACATTTTCAAAGTTTTAGTAATATTGCTTACATTTTCTAAAATATTTTAAATTTATTGCAAAAAACCTCATATTACTACCATTTTTAAAAAAAGTAGTAGAATTTTTACTACTTTTTTCTGGTCAAAAATCATTCTGTTTTCAATTTCCTAATAATTACTTAGATTTGTTTAATTATTTTCAGTTTATCTGAAGTTTGCGGCATATTTCTACCATTTATGAAAAAGGTAGTAGAAATTTTACTACTTTTTTCCAACTAAAAACTGTCAGATTTTTTAAGCTTTATCAATATTGCTTATATTTTTTGAAAATATTTTCAATTTATTGAAATAAATCTCATCACATTACCATTTTTAAAAAAAGTAGTAGAAATTTTAATACTTTTTTTTGGTCAAAAATCATTCTGTTTTCAATTTCCTAATAATTACTTCGGTTTGTTTAATTAATTTCAGTTTATTTAAAGTTTGTGGCATATTTCTACCATTTATAAAAAAGGTAGTAGAAATTTTACTACTTTTTTCCTGCTAAAAACTGAAAGATTTTTAAAGTTTTATCAATATTGCTTACATTTTTTGACAATATTTTTATTTATTGAAATAAATCTCATGTTGCAACCATTTTTAAAAAAGGTAGTAGAATTTTTACTACTTTTTTCCTGTTAAAAATCAATAAATGTTTTCAATTTTCTAATAATTACTTCGGTTTGTTTAATTATTTTCAGTTTATTTAAAGTTTGTGGCATATTTCTACCATTTATAAAAAAGGTAGTAGAAATTTTACTACTTTTTTCCTGCTAAAAACTATCAGATTTTAAAGTTTTATTAATATGGCTTACATTTTTTGAAAATATTTTCAATTTATTGAAATAAATCTCATGATACTACCATTTTTAAAAAAGGTAGTATGATTTTTACTACTTTTTTCCTGTCAAAAATCATTCAATGTTTTCAATTTTCTAATAATTACTTCGGTTTATTTAATTATTTTCAGTTTATTTAAAGTTTGTGGCATATTTCTACCTTTTATAAAAAAGGTAGTAGAAATTTTACTACTTTTTTCCAGCTAAAATCCGTCAGATTTATAAAATTTTTTTAATATTGCTAACATTTTATAAAATATTTTCAATTTATTGCAAAAAATCTCATGATACTACCATTTTTTAAAAAAGGTAGTAGAATTTTTGCTACATTTTTCCTGTTAAAAATCATTCAATGTTTTCAATTTCCTAAAAATTACTAAGATTTGTTTAATTATTTTCAGTTTATTTAAAGTTTGCGGCATATTTCTACCATTTATGAAAAAGGTAGTAGAAATTTTACTACTTTTGTCCAGCTAAAAATTGTCAGATTTTTAAAGTTTCATCAATATTGCTTATATTTTTTGAAAATATTTAGATTTTATTGAAATAAATCCCATGATACTACCATTTTCAAAAAAGGTAGTAGAATTTTAACTACTTTTTTCTGGTCAAAAATCTTTCTGTTTTCAATTTCCTAATAATTACTTAGATTTGTTTAATTATTTTCAGTTTATTTAAAGTTACTGGCATACTTCTATCATTTATGAAAAAGGTAGTAAAAATTTTACTACTTTTTAGCTAAAATCCGCCAGATTTATAAAAATTCTTAATATTGCTTACATTTTCTAAAATATTTTCAATTTATTGAAATAAATCTCATCATAGTACCATTTTTAAAAAAAGTAGTAGAATTTTTACTACTTTTTTCTGGTCAAAAATCATTCTGTTTTCAATTTCCTAATAATTATTCAGATTTGTTTAATTATTTCCAGTTTATTTAAAGTTACCGGCATATTTCTACCATTTATGAAAAAGGTAGTAGAAATGTTACTACTTTTTTCCAGCTAAAAACTAACAGATTTTTAAAGTTTTATCAATATTGCTTATATTTTTTGAAAATATTTTCAATGTATTGCAAAAAATCTCTTGATACCACCATTTTTAAAAAAAGTAGTAGAATTTTTACTACTTTTTTCCTGTTAAAAATCATTCAATGTTTTCAATTTCCTAATAATTACTTAGATTTGTTTAATTATTTTCAGTTTATTTGAAGTTTTCGACATTTCTACCATTTATGAAAAAGGTAGTAGAAATTTTACTACTTTTTTCCAGCTAAAAACTGTCAGATTTTTAAAGTTTTATCAATATTGCTTACATTTTTTAAAAATATTTTCAATTTATTGAAATAAATCGCATCATACTACCGTTTTTAAAAAAAGTAGTAGAATTTTTACTACTTTTTTCCTGTCAAAAATCATTCTGTTTTCAATGTCCTAATAATTACTTCGGTTTTTTTTTAATTATTTTCAGTTTATTTAAAGTTTGCGGCATATTTCTACCATTTATGAAAAAGGTAGTAGAAACTTTACTACTTTTTTCAGCTAAAAACTATCAGATTTATACAATTTTATTAATATGGCTTATATTTTTTGAAAATATTTTCAATTTATTAAAATAAATCTCATAATACCACCAGTTTTAAAAAAGGTAGTAGAAATTTTACTACTTTTTTCCTGTTAAAAATCATTCAATGTTTTCCATTTTCTAATAATTGCTTAGATTTGTTTAATTATTCTCAGTTTATTTAAAGTTTGCGGCATATTTCTACCAATTATTGAAAAGGTAGTAGAAATTTTACTACTTTCTTCAGCTAAAAACTGTCAGATTTTTATAATTTTCTATATAGTGATTACATTTTCTAAAATATTTTCAATTTATTGAAATATCTCTCATCATTTTACCATTTTTAAAAAAGGTAGTAGAATTTTTACTACTTTTTTCCTGTTAAAAATCATCCAATTTTTTCAATTTCGTAATAACTACTTAGATTTGTTTAATTATTTTCAGTTTATTTGAAGTTTGCGGCATATTTCTACCTTTTATAAAAAAGGTAGTAGAATTTTTACTACTGTTTTCCTGCTAAAATCTATCAGATTTATAAAATTTTATCAATATGGATTACATTTTTGAAAATATTTTCAATTTATTCAAATAAATCTGAGGATACTACCATGTTTAAAAAAGGTAGTAGAAATTTTACTACTTTTTTCCGGTTAAAAATCATTCAATGTTTTCAATTTCCTAATAATTACTCAGATTTGTTTAATTATTTTCAGTTTATTTAAAGTTTGCGGCATATTCCTATTATTTATGAAAAAGGTAGTAGAAATTTTACTACTTTTTTTTAGCTATAAACTGACAGATTTTTAAAGTTTTATCAATATTGCTTACATTTTTTGAAAATATTTTTAATTTATTGAAATAAATCTCATAATACTACCATTTTTAAAAAGGTAGTAGAATTTTTCCTACTTTTTTCCTGTTAAAAATCATTCAATGTTTTCCATTTCCTAATAATTACTTAGATTTGTTTAATTATTTCCAGTTTATTTAGAGTTTGCGGCATATTTCTACCATTTATAAAAAGGTAGTAGAAATTTTACTACTATTTTCCAGCTAAAAACAGACAGATTTGTAAAATTTTATCAATATGGCTTAAATTTTTTGAAAATATTTTCATTTTATTGAAATAAATCTCATGATACTACCATTTTTAAAAACGTAGTAGAATTTTTACTACTTTTTTCCTATCCAAAATCAGTCAATTTCCTAATAATTACTTCGATTTGTTTAATTTTTTCCTGTTTACTTAAACGAATCTGCTTACTAGTACTATTTTTGAAAAAAGTAGTAGAAGTTTTGCTACCTTTTTTACTTAAAAATTATTAGATCTTTAAAATTTCTTTAATATTACCGAAATATAAGTAATTATTTTCATTTTATTATTAAAAAAATCTGAATGTTACTACTATTTTTAAAAAAGTAGTAAAAATGTAAGTACTTTTTTCACTACTATTTTTAAAAAAGTAGTAAAAATGTAAGTACTTTTTTCTCATGAAAGTCGTTAGATTATGAAATTGTTTTTTAAATAGTATTAAAATTTGTTTAAAATATTTTGAAATTTCAACAATATTTGATTTTTAGAAGCATAGTGGAAAAAAGTAGTAGAAATTTAGTAGCTTTTTTAACTAAAAAATTATTACAGGAAATTTATAAAAGATGTATTATTACTTTAATGTATGTATTCTATGATCATAAAGCAAATTGAAAAAGGTAGTAGAAATTTACTACTATTTTTTATTGTACTGAAAAGTTTTATAAAAGAATTGAAAGGATTCTAAGCTGTAGTGGGGAAAAATAATCAAATTTAAGTATATATTGGGGAAAAATTTTTAGTACTTTTTCTACTACTTTTTTCTTTCAAACCAAAAAAAAATTTTTTGAAATAAAACAAATTAAAAACAAATTTTAACTCTTTTTAAAAGTTTATTAAAGCACACGCAATCATTTTCTTTATGATTGTCTATAAGAGAGCGAGAAAAGAAAAAAAAACTAGCAACACTGCATCATTGAATTTAGCCATCACATTACAAATATGCCAGGAAAAAAAGCAACGAAAATAACATCAAATCGATAGCCAAACACCACCAGCATATTATTGGATGAAAACCAGTTGTTGCAACAAATTCATGCAACGATTGCAATAGAAAAAGAAAGAAAAAAAAAACTTTTTTAAAACGTAATTGAATTTGTTGCAACAACCAGTATACAATTGCAACTCAACTCTCTTATTAAAGTTCAATGAAATCCATAAAACGCTTCGCATAAATGTTGTTGTTGCTGTTGTTTAACTGAAATGCTGAAAATATTTTTTGACCATTAAAAAAAGGATTTTTTTCTTTCTTTCTTCATCAATTCACTTTCACTTGTGCCTCACTCACTCACCATAATGATGATGATGATGATGATGTTGATGTTGATGAGGCATGCAACTTTTTTTTCTTTGCTTTTTTTTGGTCATGTTACAAGTTGCATTAAAAACCCAAAGTGAAGCAATTTTTACTTTTTTTTTCTTTTTCTCTTGGTTTATTCAACTTTTTTTTATTTGTTAGTTGCTGCCTTTGCAACATTAATTGGCAATCGAAGCAATCGAATAAGCAAAAATGCAAAAAACCACCAACAAAAAAAAAAAGTTGTAATCAAGAAAGAAAAACTGAAATTGAATGCATAATTAAGCAATAATTCAGCAATTAAAATCAAATAAAATTATTTTTTTTATAAAATTTAATTTATAAAAAAAATATGCTTTAAAGCAAAAACATGCAAAATTATTTAATCAACTAAACGTTATAAAACTGTATACAGTTCCCAATTAGTTTTTAAACAAATTTTTTTTTAATATTTTCACTTTATTTTTTAAAGCATATTTTTGCTTATTTTATTTTGAAAGCATATTTCTTTAATGTTGTAGTTTTAAATAACATGTTCATTTATTTATAGTTTTGAACATAGGCCTTGCCTAAATACGTCATATTTTTAGAGCATATTTTTGCATATTTAAAAAAATAGGGTTTTATCCTTTAATATACCGTTTTCACAAGTTCAAATTCATATTTATCTTACTTGAAGGCATATTTAAAACTTTTGATCGTAGGCCTTGCCTCATTAGGTCATATTTTTAAAGCATATTTTTGCATATTTTAAAAAAAAACGTTTTTTGCTTTAATATGCTGTATAAGAGATATGTGTTGTCAATTATCACAAGTTAAGATCATATTTGTCTTACTTGAAGCATATTTTTAGTGCATATTTGAAATAAAAATGTAAATGCTCGATTATGGATGGCAACTCAATCTTAGATGCGTTGCCAGTTGATAAAAATGGGCCATAATCAATCCATAAATCTTCTAAATGTTGCATCAAGAAGATCTGACTGTCACTTGGCTGTCAAAGAGGTCTTGATTTATGGCCATTTCCTCGGCTTGTAACTCGTAGATGGTCGTGGAATCGCAGAAATATGCTCGGATATCTTATCTTATTCGAGACTAGAACTAGCCATCCCCGCAGCTGACCAAGTCAAAGGCCAGTCATCCATGCTTGGTGTTCAAGTGTGAAATCATATATTACAACTAGATTTAGACGTGGTGTAGTCAGTCACATTTCGAATATGGGAACGCTCAAATTGGTAGGGTAGAGAGGCCAGCATTAAATGGCATGGCAGTATACCAAAGGACAACTCCATTGAAATTAAGTTGCAAAATCATGGAGTAAATCCAGCAAAGCACACCAGAACGAAATCACTATCTTGTACCAATTGTGAGAAACTAGGACGTTGTACAATGGGTTAGTTCGACCTCCGGGTACTGTACTTGTCTTAGTTGACAAGTACACGTCCTCTAACCTAACCTAACATAACCTAACCAATTGCCCTATTGCAGTAGTAGGTTAGGTTGGGTTAGTGTGGTAGCTTCATATCAAAAGCTCACTTGAGCACGCATAGCGGCCAGTTGTGACGCCACAGGCGAACGCAATTCCTGTACTGACCAAGTTCCCTCGAACCCAGAAGGGGGAGATCAGTCAGCGCAAGATCTGCATATCCAAAGCACGACTACCCCGTGCTTGAAACCAGCCAGAAAGTTTGATAAACGAAGTTATATGCTTGACAACAATGGACGATAGCTGCGTCAACCTGACAAGGATCGGAGAGCCAAATAACCTATATCTGCACCTCGCAAGAGATGGGCATTGACAAAGAAAGTGGATAATAGTCTCGTCCTCCTCAGCGGATCTGCACCCGCGGCAGAAGTAATTAAATGGGAGCCGCGTTCTCTCCTCGTGTCTACACATAACACCGTGACCTGTAAGCATGGCCACTGTGATTGAGATGATGCCGCGACCAAGTCCAAGTAACTGGTTGGTACGCATTCTATCCCTCCGGGGCCAGGTGAGACTAGCGGTCTAGGCAGGACTCCTCGTTTATCCAGGATAGGTTGGCATCTCGGAAAAATTTCCGCGCGATGGCAAGTGGCATTACTAAGTCGATTGAACAGTATTCTGGGAGTAGTGTGCCAGCTCTGGCTAGCTCGTCGGCTGTGCAGTTTCCCGGAATGTCACAGTGTCCGGCGACCCAGACAAGTGTGACACTGAAGCGCCCAGAAAGAAGGTTGAGGCAACGGCGACGTTCCCTTGGAATTATTCGCAATGTTCGCCAGAGACTTTATGGCAGCCTGGCTATCCGAAAAGATCGAGATGCGGGTGAAAGGAACACCGTATGCGAGGATGCATTGTGCGGCCCGGTAGATGGCCTTCCGCCTGGAACACGCTGCAATAGTCCGGCAGCCGGAGTGAAATGTTCAAATCCAATTTCCCCGCGTTGACTCCGCTAGCCACCCCGCCATCGAGTTTGGAGCCGTCGGTATATACATCCAGGAGTTCCGGGGGGACGGTCGTGTGTGGGGTTCAATCACTTCTGCTCAGGATCAAGAAGTTGAAACCCCTGTCAAAACAGTATTCTACAGGAAGATAATCGATTTCCAGAATAGAGGAATGCGCCAACGAGACAGAACATTGAGTCTTGTCGCAGTGAACTTAGCCACCTGCTTAGCGAGAAGCTCAGTAGGAAGCCAGTTAAGCATTGCGAACAAGGCCTTTGTGGTGGTGGAGCTGCGCAGAGCACCAGTGATAAGAATAACTGCGGACCTTCTGAGCAGTCCACCAGAAGGCAACACCATATAGGAGGTTGGGTTCGATGACCGCAGAGTAAATTACTGCAGTAGTAAGTAGCACAAGAATTCCCCCCCGTAGATAAAGCCCTCGACTTGATTGCCCGAATCTCAAGCCGCAAAGTTCCAAAAAAAGTGGGGAGAGAACTCCATTTTATGGAGTTCAACTATTTACCACCCTCTGGTACCACTAGCGGACGTGGTAACTATCGAGATTTAAAAAGACGTTCAACGAACTCCACCAGACCTGTTTCAATATCAGGATTGTGTAGATCGATAACAATCCACCGGCATTACGACAACTAAAGGGTGTTTTTTATAGAGGGGTATAGAACTTTAAGTTGCAATAAAACAACGATGGATTATTCGATTGACATGAATTTTATTTATCCGAAAGATAATCTTGTGGCATTACATTTTAAATATGATTTCTGGTATATGACCGCCACGGCTGGTGCGGATGTAGTCCAATCTGGACGTCCAATTTTCGATGACTTTTTCCAACATTTGTGGAAATAATACGGCGAATGTTGTCTTCCAAATGGTCAAGCGTTTGTGGCTTTACCGCATAGACCAATGACTTTACATAGCCCCACAGAAAGTAGTCTAGCGGTGTTAAATCACAAGGTCTTGGAGGCCAATTCCCAAGGTCCAAAACGTGAAATTAGACGATCACCAAACGTGTCTTTCAATAAATCTATTGTGGCACGAGCTGTGTGACATGTTGCGCCGTCTTGTTGAAATCACATCTCCTGGACATCATGGTTATTCAATTCAGGAATGAAAAAGTTTGTAATCATGGCTCTATACCGATCACCATTGACTGTAACGTTCTGGTCACCATCGTTTTTGAAAAAGTACGGACCAATGATTCCAACACAGCCCACAAAGCGCACCAAACAGTCAGTTTTTCTGGATGTAACGGTGTTTCCACATACACTTGAGAGGATTACCTTCACTCCAAATGCGGCAGTTTTGTTTGTTGACGTAGCCATTCAACCAGAAGTGCGCTGCTTCATCGCTAAACAAAATTCGCTTATGACAATCGGGAACAACGGTAATCTCGTTTTGGGCCCATTCGACGAATCTACGCCTTACTTGATGATCGTTTGGCTTCAAATCTTGCACGAGTTGGATTTTGTGAGCACGCAAACCAAGATCCTTCCGCAAAATCTTCCATAAAGTGGATGGACAGAGATCCAATTCCTGTGGCGGATGGACTCATCATTCGGGTCTTCCTCAATGCTATGCTCTACAGCAGCAATAGCTTCTTCTGTACGCACCGTACAGCGTCTCTGGGTTGATGCGTGTTATCAATAAGAGTAAACGTGGTGCGAAAACGTTCCAGGTTAATCGAATTAACTGCTCTAATGGACGATTTTGTCGACGATAAAATGGACGTAGTGTGCGCGATACATTTTCCGCACAGAACCATTATTTTCGAAATAAAATTACACTATTTTGCAAGCGTTGTTCAGGCGTGAGTCTATTCATGATGAATTGCCAAACCAAACTGAGAATAAATCACTTGACAGCTGTTAAATCGGTCGCCATCTTGAAAAGTAATGCCAACTTAAAGTTCAATACCTCCATAAAAAACACCCTTTATTATTGGAAGCGTTCTCAATGTCAAGAAAGGCATTGCTAGCCATCAGGGTTTATACCCTGATCTTAGGTTTTCAAGAAGATTTTTCTGTCTTAACCCTTCTACCCCTCGTGTAGATGTTTTGAGGAGCAGATGGGAGAGAGCGGGTAATTTAATTCCGAATAAAAATTATTTTCAACGTGTTTTAGAGAAGGTAACAGAGTCTAATAGGCCTGAAGTAAATTGGTTTCGCCATCTTTGTCCCTAAGCCCGTGGCATCACAACGGGCCGCTATGCGTGCTCAAGTGAGCTTTGTGATAACAGAGCTACCAATCCGACCTAAGCCCTACTCTGGCTCAGAAGAATGTGAGTTGAAGACAGGCATAGAAAAAGCTGTTGGGGATGAATGAATTCCTCTCCATTTTGAAATCTAATTGATGAAAGTCTTCTGTTTTTTTAACGATTTTTTGCTTGAAGTATTAAAAATTTTTTGTTTTTATTTCAGATTAAATTCTTAAAAACCAAAGAAGGCACCGCTATGGTCCAAATGGGCGATGCTGTTGCTGTCGAACGTTGCGTCCAACATTTGAACAACATTCCGGTGGGCACCAGTGGCAAAATACAAATTGCGTTCTCAAAACAGAATTTCTTATCGGAGGTCATAAATCCATTTCTATTGCCCGATCATACACCAAGTTTTAAAGAGTATACCGGATCGAAAAATAATCGTTTCCTATCGCCGGCACAGGCAAGCAAAAATCGTATACAACCACCGAGTAAGGTAAGCGGCGAATAAAAAATTTTTTTTTTTATTTTTTTTTAATTAAAAAAAAATTGTTTTCTTTCAGATTTTACATTTCTTTAATACACCACCTGGCCTCACCGAAGATCAATTGATTGGCATTTTCAATATTAAAGAGGTTCCTGCCACATCTGTCCGATTATTCCCATTGAAAACGGAACGTTCCTCATCGGGTCTAATTGAGTTTCCCAATATTGCCCAGGCTGTCTTGGCCATTATGAAGTGTAATCATCTGCCAATTGAGGGTAAAGGTGCGTTTTTTTTTTAAATTTTCAAATTAAATTGAATTTTTTTAAAGTTTCTGTTGTTTTCTTTCTCTCCAAAAAAAGGTACCAAATTTCCATTCATCATGAAACTTTGCTTCTCCTCGTCGAAGAGCATGAATGGTGCCTGGAATAATGCGGCAAATGAGGGTATGATTGAAAAAGAAAATGATTCCGAATTAAAAGCAGATCCTTATTGAGAAAATATTATACAAATACAATTAACAACAAACTTTTAATAAAAACAAAAACAAAAAAACAAAAAACAAATAAATTAACCCAAGAGAAGAAAGAAAGAAGTTAGAGGCAGCAAAAAATAATGCAAATTTTAGCAAAAGTTATCAACAAAAACCAACCACAACCTTTGGGGAGAGCAAATAAAAGAAAATTTAAAAAAAAAAATTAAAAAAAATTCTTAAAAAATATCTTTTTTTTTAAGAAATTTTTAGCAGCATGATGTATGATGTTTTATTATTAAAATAATTATTAAAATAAGATTTTTTTTAAATTATGGAATGATTTGTTATAAATTTAGTTGTATTTTAAAAAAATTTTTGTTTTTTTTTTTATAATTTTTTATTAATTTTTTAATTTAACAATTAAAACAAAATGAAAACAAAAAAAAACAATCAATTAAAAAAAAATATTATATTATTAAATCGTTATGTTTTATGTTTTTCTTAGTTTTATTATTATTATTAAATATTAAAAATAATTTGTAATTTAATTTAAAAAAAAAAAAAAATCTTTTAAAAAATAATTTTAAAAAATTTCTTCCCTTAAAATTTCTCTTAAACCTTTAAACAATGAAAAGGAAAGAAAAAAAACAAAAACAAAACTGGGAAAGCTTTTTTTTATAATATTTTCAACAAAAGCTTTAAATTGTTAATTTTTTTATTTTTTTCATTTATTTTCTCTTTTTTTTAATAAAAATTTAAAAAAACCTTGAATGTGAATGTAAATTTAAAAATTAAAAAAAAATAAAAGGAAATTTAAATGATTTTGACAATATAATAAAAATAAAAACAAATTAAAAAAAATAATTTTTAAAACTTACACATCCTCTTACACACCCATAACAAGAATAAGAACAAGAGAATTGTAAAGGAAAATTCCTATAAAAAAAAAGATAGAAAATGAAATAAGAAAACTTTAAAACAAAACAATTAAAAAAAACATTGGATTTTGTGCTTAAAAATTACTAACAACAACAACAAAAGAAAGAAAAAATAATAAAAAAACCTTAAAAACACCGTAGTATTATAAATAAAAATTAAATTAAAAAAAAGAAAACATTGAAACATAATTAAAAAATAAATTAAATTAAAAAATGTTAATTTTATATTAAATTATACTTTTAAGTAACAAGATGTGCGTGCTTAAATTTAAACAAAACAATTTGCATATAAAAAAAAACCAATAAATATGCCTTTTTTCTGTTCATAAAAGAAAGGCTTTTATTTGTTTTTATTTAAAATAAAAAAAATTTAAAAAAAAACAAAGAAAGAGAGAGAAAAAAATTGCACAATTTTTACAAATTTACAATTTTTACCAACCATTAAAAAAATATTAAAAAAAAAATAAAATAAAAATAAAGAAAGAAAGAAAGATTAAAAAAGACATTTTTTGTGCTTAATTTTAAATAATTTAATTTAAACTAATTTATAAAATACATAATATTACTTATTAATTAATTAATTAATTAAATATTAATTTAATTAGATTTTGTTGTTCTTTTAATTACTATTAAAAGCAAGTTTTTTTTATTATTATTTTTCTTTGGTTGTAAAATAATTTAATTTAAACAATAATAATAAACAAACCAACAAAAAAAACATTAAAAAAGAATTTCTTTTTTTTTTTTTTAAATAGAAATAATAATTTATTTAAAATATAGCCGAAACAACAAGAACAACAACATTAATTTAAAAGCAAAAGAAAAAAGGAAATTATAAAAAAGAATTTTTTTTTATTAAAAACAAGTTTTTTTTTTTTGTAGTAAAGGGGCGGCATCCTTTTCTTTAGAATTAAAAAAAATTATTTAAAAGAAATATATTAACGCGGGAAATATTTTAATTTAAAAACAAACAAAAATTAAAATTAAAAAAAGAATAAATTCCTTGAAAAAAATTTTAAATTATATATTTCGTTCATCTCATGTAGAAAGGCCCTAACCCACAGTTTTTTCGAAATTGATTTTTTTTTGTGATTCCAATGTGTATTTGTGTTAAATGTTAGTTTTCTTTAAAGCCTGGCATCCTTTTTGTTTAAAAAAAAATTATTTTATTTTTTTTTTTAATTGAATTCGAGATCCTTCTCTTTGTAAAAAATTTGTAAAAATTTTATAAATTTTTTTAAATTGTTAAAATCTTTATAGTCCAGCAGCCTTTTCGTAAAATGGTTTCCTTAAATTCATTAAAAAATGTTTTTTCTAAAATTGTTTTTTTTTTAATAGCCTTAAAGCCAGTTAATCTTTACACAGTTGAGTGGTCTTTCTTTTTAATAAAAAGGATATTTTCTCTTCATAAAGTTAAACATTTAAAAACAATCAGTAAGTGTTCTGAACTCACTATTTCGAAATCATGTTTATGGTTTGAATATGGTAGGCAACTGAACTGAACCCCCGTTGCATTGATTGATTTTCAGAATTACAAACATACAGCTAAGCTTTCTATTTTGTTTACAATTAAATCTTATTCTCACAGCAACAAATTTAAAACGACGAGCATGTTTGTTGGCAGTAATTGCTTTAAAATTTAATAAATAAACAACAATTCAAAGAACATTATTAGCGGAACTTATCTGGGGAAAGAAAGCTGAGAAATTCAACGGCGTTTCAAATAGTATTTGATAACATAGAACTGCAGATAGAACATGCAGATAACCTAAGATTTTAACAAAACGAATCGTATCAGAGTTTAATAGCAAACGCCAGGAGCATATGTTTTAGACGCTCATCAATTTGTTGAATACTTTGCTACTATTGAGGAAGCTGAGTAATGAGCAAATCCACGTTCACATGTATTTTCGAAGATCTTAAATACCTTGTACTTGCCTCAATGTTTAATAGCAAACGCCAGGAGCACATGTTTTAAATGCTCATCCGTTTGTTGAATACTTTGCTACTGTAGAGAAAGCTGAGTAATACGTAGCAACTCTACGTTCACATGTATTTTCAAAGTTCTTGAATGTTTAATAGCAAATGCCAGTAGCATATGTTTTAGATGCTCATCCGTTTGTTGAATACTTTGCTACTGTAGAGAAAGGTGAGTAATACGTAGCAACTCTACGTTCACATGTATTTTCGAAGTTCTTGAATACCTTGTACGAGCCTCAATGTTTAATAGCAAATGCCAGGAGCATATGTTTTAGACGCTCCTCCATTTGTTGAATACTTTGCTACTGTAAAGAAAACTGAGTAATACGTAGCAAGTCTACGTTCACATGTATTTTCGAAGTTCTTAAATAACTTGTACGCGCCGCAATGTTTAATAGCAAACGCCAGGAGCATATGTTTTAGACGCTCATCTGTTTGTTGAATACTTTGCTACTGTAGAGAAAGCTACATTCATTTCGAAGTTCTTGAATATCTTCTATAAATGTGTTTTAGATATCTAGTATCAATAAAAGACCCTCTAACTAATCGAAATATTTTGGCATTTTAAACTATCATGTTTTTCCTTTAGCTTACGAGACTATTCCGTATTGCATATTGGTTTTTGTTCCATGTTACAACACATGGTTATCAACAATATTTTTTATTAAAGTTGGACACAAGTTGTTTTTCCATGACCATTTCAATGTCATGATCTTAAAATAGTAGAGAAAGTAATGGCGGCAGTCATTCACCAACAGAAATAGCTGTAGCAAAAGACTGGAAAAGAAAGGAAATAATCGATGCAATAAGATAAATTTCGAACATCCTAGAAATCGCTCAGGCATGCAAATTGAACTGTCAGGGCTGTTGAGGGTAACGTATCCATTTTAACTGATTAGTTTTAATACCCGTGCAAGTATTTTTGAAAGGTTATACATTTGTACAGATAATTTTGATGGCTTTTATGTTCATCTACCGTGAAAAAAATTTTTAAGTAATTTATGGAAATTTTTTTTACAAAAAAGATGCCGTTTTTAGTAGAAAAAAAAAATAATTTTTTTAAGAAAAAATTGAGAAACTTTTGTAATTTTAAAAAGGATGCCGAATTGAATTTAAAAATTTTATTAATTCTTCCAAATTTTTTTTAAGATAAAATTTAAAAACTTTTTATAATTTAAAAATTTTATTAATTCTTCCACATTTTTTTAAGACAAAATTTAAAAACTTTTTTATAATTTCGTTTGTTTTTCTTTTTTGTTAACCAAAAACAAAGCAAGTAAAGGAAACAATTTAATAATAAAAGAAATGAATTATATAAAGAAAAAAAGAGAGAAAAAATAACAAAACAGAGCTACAAATATTTTTGAATTTTCTTTTTTAAAAAATAAAATTAACAAAAACAAAAAGAAACACAATTTTTGAGAAAATAAACTTTATAAAAGAAAAATACTAAAATATTAAATGAAATGAAATGGAATTCTATATCAGCAATAAAAGGCAACACTTTAAACAAACCATATCAATGGCGTATTAAAAAAAAATAAAAGAATCTTAAAAAAAAACCAACAACCAACTTAGTTTATAAATTTAGAACAAAAAAGGAAAAAACCAACAAAAAAAAATAATGTTTTTAATAAAAATTAAAATAAAATAAAATTAAAATAAATGTAAATCTAAGGGAATTAAAACAAGAAAAAAATGTATGTGTAAAAAAATAATTACTTTAAATGCTAAACAAACAAACAAAAATAATAGAATTTTTTTTTTCTTAAAAACAATTTTTTTATTTTATTTATTTAAGGGAGAGTGACTTAAACAAAAAATTATTATAAAAAATAAAAATAATATTTTTAAATTAGAAAAAAGCTTGAAAGAATGAAAGAAAAATAAACAGGAAAATCTTGTATCAACGAACTATTTTTAAAAATTAATTTTATTTCTCAAATAAAATAAAATCTAAAAATAAATGTATATGGCGTGCAATTCAATTATTGATTATTATTATTATTACTATAAATATATATATATAAAAACAAAAATCTCTTGTTTATATAGTAAATGAATTTATTTTGTATTTTTTTTTAATATTTTTTATTTATCTTAAATTTTTTATTTTTTTTTTATTTTCTTTTTTTAAATTTTGTTAAAATGTATAAAACAAAAAAACGCAACGATCTTATTAAAATCCTAATTAGTTTTTAATTATAATTTTATTTTCTAATAAGTTATAAAACAAAATAAAACGAAAAAAACTTTTTAAAAAAAATTTAATTTATAACAGAATGAAATTGATTTGAAATTAAAGGATTTAAGGCCCCCTTTAAAACCTTTTGAAACAAAATTTAATGGAAAATAAAATAAAATAAAATTTTATAAAATATTGGCCTTTGTAACCACTACGTAAATAAAAATCAAATTGAATCAGAGAACTGCATGAGTTGATTCACTTTCACTGTCCATTCACATGTAATTTGCTTTTGTTATGTTGCTTTTTTAATGATATTGCTTGCACTGTTGACTATCTAACAACTGAATGTAATATACTCACTTTTGTTTTTTACTGTTTGATTGTTTTGTATAGAAATCAAATAACTCACAAAAGCATATGACATTTTGAATTGACTCAGTATTAAACTTTAAACGAAAAATTGAAAAACAATTTGAAAAGTTTTTAAAAAATTCAATACAATGAGTTCCGAGTGTTTAAGGAATATTGAAAATGGAGTTTACCGTATGAAAAAGAACACAAATAGTAGAAGCACGGCTTGTTTCCTGTATCCACCATCCAATTCTTACCTAAATGCTATCAATTTAGAAGAAATTACGAACTCTGTATCGTCTTCTCCCAAGTCCAATTCATTATTTAACGTTTGATGAACCACCACAAGAATTCCAATTACTTTTCTCAAATTTTATTCAAGCAAACCTATCCGGTTACGGAAAGTATATCCGATAAAGTAAATCGTTACAGTTTTTTAACACGTTCATCGGCACGATAATATCAGAGAAATTTTCACATGGGCCACGGTAACTTTATTAGATAATTTAGTTAAAAATGTATCAAGGCAACTTAATGTATCACAGAAAAAATTTTTTTTTGCCGAAATTTCCGGAAAAACACTATTTTTTATGTCACACACATATGACTGACATGGCCCTATATTAAAACTTTTTTTCTCGACAAGCCTTGTCAGTCTTATATGTCTGACCCATCCAAACAAGATACAACAAGTATTAACCTAATGTTTTGAACACAAAGTCGTTTGCGTCGGACATTTGTGATTTACCAAATCGCGTACGTTAGACACATATGACTGACATGGCTCTTGTAGAACTTCTTAGCGTCAGACACATATGACTGACATGGCTATGAACGTGTTAAGAATGAATATTGATATGAACTTTGACACTTCAGAATACCCTCGTTTACACAAAATTGCCCAAAAAAAATTTTGAGTATTCCCGCAAGCAGTGCGGCTTCCGAACGCGTATTTTCCGCCGCAGGTAACATAATCACCAAAAAGCGTAATTGAATTGATCCACAAATTTACTTTTCCTGAATTCAGTTTATAAGTATGAGGAACTTTATTATTTATTCATTATATTTACAAAATATACACAATATGTATGTGTACTAAATAATTACTTAGTCTACTTTACCTGGTGATTTTATTAATATTATATTATTTTTTTTTTCATGTGCTAGCCCAATATTCATTTTAGAAAATACAAAACTATGCCATTTGATTTACAATCATGCAGATCTCTGAATTGAATTTAAAATCCAAAATTATAACAAGTTCTTTCCGACCACAACTATACTCTCTCTATAGTCTGCTACATCCAGATTAGGGGTTTTCATTTTTAGGATATGTTGTCATTATTTTAATGGGTAGGTGGGTCTACCATCATTCATTCAAATACAAATCGTCTGTTCAGCAATTTTTCTCATTCTGCCTTATTAGGATGTTGTAGTCATTGTCCAATTTCTACAATTTTGAAATCAAAATCAAAAGAAGAATGTTCATATTGCCTTTTATTACAAAAATGTCGGAAGTTTCGACAACAATTATGCCAACCGTAACCGTCTGTTGTCCCATTAGAATTTACAGGGCTTTGACCAAGAGGGAAATATTTGAAGAAAATGTGTGTGGTGTTCGTAGAAACAATCATCTTTATTGCCACTTATTGTATTGTAAACGAGAATGTACAATTTTGTAATAGATTAAAGAGAATACAAAAAAAATTCGAATGTCACAATAAGCCTGAATATGATGACGGCGTGTTGCAATTTACTCATATTGTTCATGTACTGGCAATAGTATATTTCGATTCTTCTTTTATTCGGCCATTTATCGAGCCATCGTGTAAAGATATTGTAATTAAAAAAATTGTAATAGATTAAAGAGAACTCATAATAAAACGTTAAGCGTTTTATTCAGCCTTTTGTATGGTCACCAAAGTGAGAAAGCATTTCGCCACCTTTTTATTTAGCCTTTAAATGGTTTTTAAATTGAGGACGACGTATGTATTTACTCATTTTTGTAATAGATTAAAGGAAAAATAAATATTCGTATGATATTTAATCTAAATACATATTAAAAAATGTTGAATTCTGCTTACGATCGTAGTAAGGCTGTTTATTATTTTTCATTATTTAAAGCTATTGTACTCATTTTCAACTTCTATATGTATTAAAAAATTTTGTAATAGATTAAAGCAGAAACTTATAAAATTACTTTCATTTATTAAATTTAACGAACGTTATTTAGAAACGGTCTCAGTACGTTTGTCTAATTGCAACCTAATTGAGGACGACGCATTTCCTCATTTATTGTAATAGATTAAAGGAAAATAAATATTCGTATGATACTAAATAAATAAATACATATTAAAAAATACATATTAAAAAATGTTGAATTCTGCTTACGATGGTAGTAAGGCTGTTTATTATGTTCATTTTTATTAAAGCTATTGTACTCATTTTCACTTCTATATGTATTAAAAATTCTTGTAATAGATTAAAGCAGAAAACTTTTTTAAAATTCCTTTCAATTATTAAATTTAACGACCGTTATTTAAAAACGGTCTCAGTACGTTTGTCTAATTGCATCCTAATTGAGGACGACGCATTTCCTCATTTTTGTAATAGATTAAAGGAAAAATAAATATTCGTATGATATTTAATCCAGTAAAAAAATGTTGAAATCTGCTTATGATCGTAGTAAAGCTGTTTACTATTCATTTTATTGAAGCTATTGTACTCATTTTCAACTTCTATATGTATTAAAAATTGTTGTAATAGATTAAAGCAGAAAACTTTTTTAAAATTCCTTTCAATTATTAAATTTAAAGAAAATTATAAAAAAAGGGGACTCTAAATATTATTACTTAGTTTGAGAAAGTTAACCTAATTGCATCCTATATTTTTCGAATTCCAAACCAAATTATAAAAAAAAAAATTTTTTGTTTTAAAGTGTGTTTTAATATTACAATGACCAAATGGTAGCTACTGTATAATTATTATTTACTTTTTTTTGTTTTACTTTTTTTTTATTAAGACAAAGTTTTTTTTTTTTATTAATTTTTTATTTCTTTTTTTTATTAATTTTTTATTTCTTTTTTTTTAATATTTTTTTTCAAGGTACTTAATTTATATATAAAAATATTAATAAATAATAAAATATTTATAATAATTATTAATTGTAATTAATTATTATTTTGTTATCTTTATTATTATTATTATCATTATAATTCAATATTAGTTTTAATATATAAAAATAAATTAAAAAAAAAAATTATGAATAATTATTTACCACATTTGTTTTTTAATTATTATTATTTTTAAATAATTGTTTTAATTATTTTGTAATTATTTTTTAAACTTAAAAAGAAAAACAATAAAATAAAAAATCTATATATAAAAATAAAGAACAAAAATATTAAACAAAAAAAATTTAATTTTCAAGTGTTTTAATTTCTGTTTTTTTTATAAAAATTATTTTTATTTCAATTTTTTTTTAAATTAATTTTTAATTAAAAATTTTTTTATAAAAAAATGTGTTTTGGATTACAAAGTTATTCATAAATTTTAAAAATTATTTTGATACTCATACTCATTTTTATTAAAAATTTTTTTTTTAATTATTTTTCATTGACATTTTTTTATAAAAAAAAAGTGTTTTGGATTACAAAGTTTTTCATAAATTTTAAAAATTATTTTAATACTCATACTGTGTTATAATGTTTCCTTAACGGGTTTTTCATGTTCAATTTTTTTCTTCTTTAATCTATTACAAAAATATGGAAATTTTAGACGGACCTAACAACAGCAATTTCTTTTAACTCAGCTTTAATACGTTTGTCCGGAGTTTTTTTTTATGGATTAAAGAAAACATACGAGTTGTTGACTTTGAACTGGCCGTAGTTTAGTAGGTAGTGTGTTGGCCTATTAGACGTAAGGCCATGGTTCAAACCCCAGGGCAGACAACAAAACGAAAATATAAAAAAAAATCTCTTCGGCAACTTCCTCTCAGCAGATTTCTGGCAAAAACTATGAGAGTAAATAAAACTGCCAGGAAAAGTTTCTCAAAAAATCTGTCATTCGGAGATGACTTTAAACTGTAGGTCCCGCAACTCACATATAAAATTAACACACACAACATAAGTGGTGTGAGAAACTAGGTCCATAATCCTGACTGAAGGGTTGTAATGACCAATTATGTATGCATGTCGTTGGCTCTATTACAAAATTATCAAAACTTATTTACAATTCTAGTACCCTACAAAGGCTAAATAAAGTACAAGACAATTTAATGAAGTAGAGATCGTGTATAACGCCCTTTCACGTAGCTGATAACTTAACTAAAGTTCTCTCATAAAATTAAATTTTCTTCCAAAAGTTCTTAAGACAAATATTCTACGTATTCCAACAAAATTAAAAAATTAAATTAAAAAAATTAAAAAATTAATTAAAAAAAAGCAAAAATTTTATGATTATGGATGGGTTACATTACTGTAGTATTCATAGGTCGATTTTGAATGGCAACTGATTCCCAGTTGAGTTGCCAATTGGCAACAAGAAATTAGTAGCGGCCCGATTTTGTATGGAAACTGATTCCCAGTTGAGTTGCCAATTGGCAACAAGAAATTAGTAGCTGACAGAAACATTTTTTTTTCAGAGGAAATGTTTAAATGCTTTTCGTCATTTGCCGTTTGTAATAACTTTTTTGGCAATTTGGGTTGAGTAGCCATCTATTAATAAATAATTTAAATTTTTTTTTTACTTTTTAATTAATTTTATTAAATAAAAATACAAAAAATATAAAAAAATTATTTTTTGTATTTTTATTTAATATTAATTGAATAATAATTTTAATAATAAACTGAACCATTTTCTAAAATTATTTCTGAAATTTTTTTTTTACTTTTTAATTAATTTTTTTAAATTTTTTTATATTTTTTGTATTTTTATTTAATATTAATTGAATAATAATTTTAATAATAAACTGAACCATTTTCTAAAATTATTTCTGAAATTTTTTTTTCCTTTTTAATTAATTTTATTAAATTTTTTATATTTTTTGTATTTTTATTTAATATTAATTGAATAATAATTTTAATAATAAACTGAACCATTTTCTAAAATTATTTCTGAAATTTTTTTTTTACTTTTTAATTAATTTTTTTAAATTTTTTTATATTTTTTGTATTTTTATTTAATATTAATTTAATAATAATTTTAATAATAAACTGAACCATTTTCTAAAATTATTTCTGAAAATTTTTTTTTACTTTTTAATTAATTTTATTAAATTTTTTTATATTTTTTGTATTTTTATTTAATATTAATTTATTGGTTTTATTTTTTTATCGTTTTAAAACTGAACCATTTTCTAAAATTATTTCTGAACAACAATTTTTATTTTAAAATATTTTTTTTATTTTTTTACATAAGTTTTCTATTTTCCTCGCCAAGTCCTCTGCCCTTTTTGAAAAATATAATTTCAAAATATTTTTGATTCCCTTAAAAATTCCTTTAAACAAATAATATGAAAGAAGAAATATGCCAAAACAACTTGAAAACAAATAAAAAATAATAATAAAAGAAATAAAATGAAATGATAATATATAATGAATTTTTAACATATCGAAATTAAAATATAAAAACAAACAAAACAAAAAAATACTATATAATAAACGAATATAATATATTATATATAGTATATAAAAAATAAAATAAAAAACAAAATAAATTGATAGTTTTTAAGTTAAAAAAATAACAAAAAAAAATAAAATAATTGCAATTATTAATTTTTTTTTACTAAAACTACAATAATTATTTTTTAAATTTAGTTTTACTTAAGTTTTTTTTAATTTTTAGCAAAATTATAGCATTAATAAATTAATTAATAATTATTTAGTTAAATTGAATTTGGATTTGATATATAACAAACAAACAAAAAAAAAACTCTTTTTTTTAATTAAACTTTAAACAAAAAAATTATTTAAATATTTATAAAGCAAGAAAAAAATTGAAAAAAAAAATATAAAATTATTTAAGGTTGTCATATGACTTAACAATAATTCCTATTTATTTAAAACAGAAGAAAAAAAAATGAAAATAAATATAAAACATAAAAAGAAATATTTTTTAAAAACATTAAAAATATATTGCAAAAAAAAAAGAAATAAAATAAAATAAATACTTTTATATTAATTTTTATAGGTTTTCTTTGATAGTTAAAATATGTTTGCATTTATGTAATACAGTTTTGCTATGAATTTTCATTTATTAGCATGCTTTTCTTTAGTAAAAAATAGTTGTGTTTAATAATTTTATTTTTATTAGATTTCAAATAAATTTTTTTCTTTTGTTCTTTCTTAAAAACAATAACAAGTAAAAAGTAAAAAGAAGCAGAAGAAGAAGAAGAGAAAAAAAATACAAAAACTTTGTACACCGATTTGAATAGGTAAATGCGCATTAAGCAGTAAAACGTAAATAAAAATATAAAAACAAAAACAAAAAACAAAAATAAAAATATAATTCTATACATACCTATACTAAGAAAAAACAAAAACAAAATCTCTATATATATTATAATTAATTAATAAAAAAAAAAAACATTAGAAATAAAACAAATAAGAAATCCATGTAATACTTACATACCAACAACAACAACAAAATACTAATAAAAATAAAAGCATACATAAAAACTTACATTCATACATACATACATACATACATACACTTAAGAACATAATTAATTTATTAAATAAAACAAAACTCCTCTTATTCATATTAAACAAGTAGATTTTATGAAATTAACATTTAAAAACAACAAAAAAATATGTATTTGTAAAGAAAGTGTCAATTTTTTTTATTTTAAATAAAACAACGTTCGTTAATCAATACAAGAAAAAAAAAAGAAAAAAGAAATCACACTAAAAAGCCACACATACATACACACACGTACGCACTGCTGCTTTCAACATTAACATCAACAGTTACATTTAAAAAAAAACCCACACTTTACAACACTGGAAAAGATTAGCTCTCATACACTCTCTATCACATTGTCTTTATTAGTAGGCCAAAAACAACAATAAAAACAAACAAAATCGAAAATAAACAAATTTATTCCAACTACTCTCACCTTAAAATAAAAACAACAAACATACCAACCACCACACCACATGTCTTAACGAAGAAAAACAATAACAAATGTAAACGGGAAACAAACAAACAAAAAATAACAGTAAATGATCACCATCAATGCGAATGTGAATAATGCTGGAGTTACCCACACGTAACGTAACGTACCGTAGAAAACGTTATCTTTTTAGCATATGGAGAACAATATAAACGCTTACCCAAACGTTCTCTCTCGTTAGCAAAACGGAACGATCTGTATAAAACAGAATTCTTCCACGTTTTTACGTGACATTTGAACATGAGAGAGAGAGAGAGAGCAGTGTTGCCACGAAAAAAAATATTGTACCCAACATTTGTGAAAAAATCACAAAATAAGGAAAAATATGATCAAAATTAAATTCGCAGTTTTTTAATTTTATTCTTTTCAAATTTAAATTATAATTGAGAAAAAAGAAACAAAAAATAAGAAAACAAAATTATAGCCTCATAATTAATTAATTTTAACAAACAAAACAAAGCTATTTTTATAAGAAAAATAATAAACAAAACCGGAATAATCTATACATTGAACAAAAAACGGCAACACTGACGATGAGCCTGTATACCAATTTCTTTGCATTGTGTTGTGTTTGTTTGGGTGTTGCTTTGTGTTCTGTTTCGTTTTTATTTACATTCTTTGTTGACACATGTCCCGTTTTGAACGTTTCTATAACTACACAAACGTTTTTAGGGCTACGTACGTTACGATTTTACGTTTCTCACGCTTGGGTAACCAAGGCATAACACATCAATCACACAAAACCACTCAACTAGTGTGGCAGTACGTATCACAATTTAAATTCGCCTTGACTAAAGCAAAAAAGATTTTAAGAGAGCGAAAGAGGGAGAGAGAGAGAGTGAGAGAGCGCAAACTAGAAAAACATAATATTTTCGATGAAGGAATATCGTAAATAAGAGATGATCTCTGATGAGACCCTTAAAGCTCTTGGACGAATATCTTGCTCTGGATAAATTTAACAAATGTCCTTGCAATCACAGCACATCGTTCGCATGATAGTCACTAGATAGGTAGGAAGGTTAAAGTAGAGAAGACCACCAAGGCTCTCATGCCTGTTGTCGTACACCTAAGCCATCAAATAGGCAAGTTGCCAGGCGTTCGCCATCTTGCATAAACTTCTTTAACTTCTTCCAATCCACTCCCTTGGGACGTATTATGTCTGTAATACATAGTACCTTTCCCAAAACATAGATATCTCGAGCTTATGAAGGCTAGGCTGTGATATAAAAAGTGTTCCAGTGTTTCGATGTCAAATTCTGATCGTATATCCTGCTTGCACTATTTTCCACCAACCCAGCACAATGTAAAGCGACATCTAGCTCGTGGATAAGCTCATTATCAAGACGCCCTTATTTAGACTTAAAATACTCATTGTTTTCCTATCATCAGGATCGCTTTAGAGTACATTTTTCGAATTGATCTTCATGATGCAGCGAAAGGCTATGGGTTATCCAAACCTATGGTATTTAATGCTCTGGCTCTCTAAGGCCAGAATATTCGCTTCCTCATTTTCAATCATTCCTTGTAGATTAGCTACACCTCTCATGCCTGGAGTAATTGTTAACCGCCTTCTTTCCATTGGTGATGCCATTGACTTAATTGTGGTACGATTATCAGTCAAGATATTTAAATCTCTGATCGTGTACACCTCTGCTAGAAAACTTTGATCGGAGGGACTCTGATTTGAGGCTGGCAAACCATTTTTTGAGGGTGTCGTTATCTCAGAGAGTAATACTAGCTTAAGGGCTAAGGGTTGTATCATAATGACTTCTAGAATGACTCCTACAGCTAATGTGAGACTTACAGAGATGACTTATTTTTAGAGACGGCAGGTACGGCTTATTGGATAAGGCTACCAGATTTTAACAGCGTCTTTAAAGCATATGGGTTGCGGAGATGATTATTAAGGGTGACAGTGTTTTCAGAGAGTAACATTAGAACACTTTCTGATAGGCAGTCGACTGAAAGAAGTACTGAAGTCGCCGTAGTCTAGTAGGTAGTGTGTTGGCTTATTAGACGTAAAGCCAGGGTTCGAGCCCCAGGCCAGACATCAAAACAAAATACAAAAACGATTTCTTCGGCGACTTCTTCTCAGCAGATTTCTGGCAAAAACTCTGAGCGTCAAATAAAATTGCCATGAAAAGTTTCTCAAAAATCTGTTGTTCGGAGTCGACTTTAAACTGTAGGTCCCACCACTCATGTATAAAATTAACACACACAACATAAGTGGTGTGAGAAACTAGATCGTAATCCTGACTGAAGGGTTGTAATGACCAATTAAGTAAGTAAGTCGACTGAAAGACTAGCCGGCGAGTTTCTTAACGAGATGGCGGAGCGATGCAATTATCATATCACATGGGTACCGGGACATAGTGACGGAGATATTGCGGAGATGATTATTAAGGGTTACAGCTTTTTTAGAGACAAATATTAGAACACTTTCTGATAGGCAGTCCACTGAAAGACTAGCCGGCGAGGTTCTCAACGAGATGGCGGAGTGGTGCAATTATCATATCACATGGGTACCGGGACATAGTGACATTTCGAGAACCATCGATCTTTCAGATCACTTCTCTACATTAGGAGCTTGCAAGCTTAACACGTTCACGTCGGCGCTTTAATTTATGCTTGTCGCCTATTGGCGGCTGCCCTTAATGCTTTTCGATATATCGTGACGTGACTTTCAGGCATTTTTTTCGGCAGTCGAAGTGTTAAGGATATAAATATTTGGTATTATGTATCGTCTGAGAGTATCAATTGCGTGCCACCGGAGATACACGCCGCCCGATGAGACAATCTAGTGCGGGGCACCGGTGGTACGCGCTGGCATGAACGTGTTAATGTAGGCAACATGATCACTGACTTCTGCAGGAGATGCAGAGACAAGGGAAAGGAGGAAACCGTTACATTAAACATCCAGCATCACTTAATCTCCTTGGTCTTGGTCAATTTTCGTTTCTACTGGGGTTTTTCACGTCATTTGACTTTATCAGAAAATGATCATAACCTTCGCTAGAGTTACAGCTGTCCTACATTTAGGTTATGTTAGGTTAGAGTGGTAGCTTTAATTTACCAAAAAGCTCATTTGAGCACGCATAGCGGCCCGTTGTGATGCCACAGGTGAACGCAGCCTCTGCACTGATCAAGTTCCTCCGATCCAAGGAGGGTGAAGTTGGTCAGCGCAAGGGCTGCACATTTTCCAAAAAGCACGACTAACCCCACGCTGGAAAACCAGCCAGAATGTTTGATAAACGAGGCTATGTCCTTGATATCAATGGACGATAGCTCCGTCAAGCTGACAAGGGTCGGAGAGACAAATAACCTATATCTGCGCCCCGCAAGGAATGGGCATTGGCAGAGGAAGTGGATGACAGTCTCCTCCTCCTCGGCGGATCTGCATCCACGGCAGAAGTCGTTAAATGGGAGTCGCATTCTTTTCGCGTGTCTACCCATAACACAGTGGCCTGAAGCATGGCCACTGAGATCGAGATGATATTACGGCCTTAGCTGCCTACTTGGACTTAGCTGGTTGGTACGCCTCCTATCCATTGTGGGCCAAGTGAGCCTAGCGATGGAGCAGGACTCCTCATTGAACCAGGACCGGTTAGCATCCCGGAAGAATTTCCGCACAATAGCCAGTTTGAACGAGGTAAGCGGCATTCCCACGTTGATTGAGGAAGATTCCGGAAGTTGTGGGCCAGTCCTGGCCAGCTCGTCGGCCCAGCAGTTTCCCGGAATATCGCAGTGTCCGGGAACCCAGACAAGTGTGACGCCGAGGCGCCCAGAAAGGAGATCTCCTACAGTTAAAATGAATCGAGTAAAATTTTTATTGAAAAACTCTCTCTCTCTCTCTCTCTCTCGCTCTCTCTAAACCCTTTTTGGCAAATTGATCGATCATAACCACACTTAAATGTACAACAACATTAACAAGAACATGAACAACAAAAACAACAAAAACAACAACAACAACATAAGGACATAATGTAATCGTAATAACTGGTGATAAAAAATAAAAGAAAAAAGTAAAAATAAAAAATAAATAAATTTAGCAGCAAGAAAACGAAAGAGAAAGAAAGTCTAGGGCAAATGAGAAAAAGGAAGGGAAATTAAATTAAAATTTAATTGAAGAAAAAAACAAAACATATTTTAAATGTCTATATATAGTAATATAAAATATAAAAAAATAAAAAAAAATTTAAATCAACGTGTATTTAATTATAAAAAAAATAAAAAAAAATCTTTTTAAGAAGAAATTTTTTCTTCTAAAATCTAAGCCCATATAAATCTTATAAAAAATGAAAAAAAAATTAAAAAAAAATTAAAAACATTTAAACGAAAGCTAGAGAAACGAATTAAATTTAATTAAAAAAAAAACTTAAAAAAATATTTTTTTTTAATTTTTTGTGTAAATTTATTTAACAAAAATTTTCTGAAAAAATTTTTAATTTTTTTAAATTTAAAAATCAATAACTGTTTAGCGAATTTGTAGTAACAAACACACACATATATTTCTTATAAAAAAAAAACAATTTTTAGGTCATATCAATGTATTTAAAACAAAAAAAAAAAAAAAACAAAATTAAAGAAAAAAAAAATTAAAAAAAAATTTAAATAATTTAAGATATCAAGTATTATTAGGTGTAGTGTTAAAAGCAGGCAAGGTAAACTTTTGTTATTTTAAATAAAAAGTAGAAAAAGAAAATAGAAAAAATAGAAAAAAAACGAATTATTAAAGGCAAGATTTATTTTGTATTAAGAAGTGTGCAATTTATAAAGTAATTTAGTTTAGTTTTCAAAAGAATTTTCTTTTCTTATTTTTCTTAAATAGAAATAATTTTTCTCTGTTTGTTTTTTTTTTTGGTTTTTTTCTTAGATAAAATCGCTAAAACTTTTCTGCCCCATTGTATTATACACCTGTTATTATTAAAAACTTAGTTAAAATAATTTATTTTTTATTTATAAAAACGAAAAAAAAACCAAAAAACAAAATAGTAATTAAAGTTTTATTCAGTTCTTCCAATTGTTTGTTATAGAATTTATATTTAATTTTAAAAAAATATTTTTTAATTAATTTAATTAATTTCGTTTTTATTTTACATTTAAAAAAGAATTTCCTAGCACACCTAACTACACATACATACATACATATATGTACACACACTTATACACGGACACACTCACAAATAAAGGATTTGAAAAACATTTAAAATATAGAAGAAAAAAATTGATTAATTTTTAAAAAAATAATAAAAAAATATTCGTACATTTTTGACCAATTTTTTTTGTTATTTTTTCACTTAAGGCGTTTTGTTTTCACCTTATTTAATAAAAAAAAATTGTTTGTAGTTTTTTTCATTAAATAAAATATTTTTGAACTTTTTTTTTTACTAAAAAATTCCTTTCAGCATTTTGTTTTTTGTTAAAACTTTCGATTTTCATTTAAAAATATTTAAGCCACATATTTAAACACAAAAAAAATAACAAAATAATGGAAGTGATAATCAGATGTCGGCACAAAGAGATCATAATAAAAATGTGAGTGTATTTGGGAGAGCCATGTGTTAACCCAGAGGAAAATTGTTAGCAATAATTTCAAGTCTACTTATTAACCCAATAATATGTATGTATATGTGAGCGGAAAATTTGGGAAAATAGTACTGCACTAAATCCCTACAGACACTGTATTTAACTTGGCAAGTACTCTTCCAAAAATCGAAATCATTTCTCATCGAATCCTACTGTAATATTTCTTTGGGTGTATAATTGAAGTCTGGAAAAAAGCGACTTGAACCTTCTTCCTTAGAAGCTCACAAGCAACTGAATGCATTTTTACGCTCTTTTTAACGAACATTATTGATGTTCGTATTCTATGTGACCGAAGATATTCTTTCCCTTGGGGGAGATTGGTGCCGACGTCTGCTGATAATTATTTCAAACCTACCATGGCGTATGATTAATATTAAAAATAAAACTTATTTGTATTCGGTGTTAAAAAGTCATTCAAGCAGATTTCTTTCTAAGGGTTCACTAAAGTGGAATTTAGACGATCACACAAGTCGTATTACATGTCATGTAAACTCAATATGTAACGACAACGTACGAAATTAGGAGAAAATACGAATAAAAATTTTGCAAACATGTGGCTCTCTTCGTTTTTTTGAAAATTCTCAGAAACCATCACATTCCATTAGATCAGGGATGCATTTTTATGCAAAAAAATGCGTTTATAGAGAACTGCCTGTCTTCATTTCACTTTATTCTTGGTTTTTACAAAACGTGTTAAGCGGCTATTACATTATCCAACTTCGCCTGCAGGCACGACCTGATATTTTGTCCTTTTCATAAGGCCATTCAACTCGCAAATCTGCCAAACACACAGAACATACACACAAACACGGTGTAAATTTCATGATGTTTGACAAACCTGACTGATTAAAGCTGGATTCACCCATTGTTTCGGAACAAAATGCTTGTTCCGGAACAAATTCAGTTTTTTGAGAGTTTGTTCCGAAACGATTCACCCACTTCGAACAATTGTTCTGTAAAAACAAGGCTACCATATGAAATATTTTTGTAAACGATGCGTGTTAGTTTTACAATTAGGCAGCACAGTAGCAGATGATTGCAATTCGTTTTTTTTTTTCTTGGCTTGAGTGTGATCATATTTTTTATTGTGTTACAAAGAAATTGTAAATTGAAACAAATCTGAAATTGTTGAAGTGAAAAAATGGATAATAATGGATATTATACATACATAAATAGATACATACAAATGTACATATAATATTATGTGGCAGCTCAGTTCAACTTTACTTAAAAAATTAAAGTAGCTGGCAGCACAGTTCGATTGTTTCGGAACAAAAATTAAAATTAAACCAATTCGAGCTGAAAATGTTCTGAAGCAAGCTTAGTCTCTTTCGCTCTCTCTCTCTCAAAAAGAGAAACGTCAAATGACATATAAAAAAATGGGTGAATCCAGCTTAAGTGTAATAGCAAGACACTCTCTCTCCTGCAGGCGAAAATCGCTAAGGCAAGATTTAAAAATACCAATAGAATTCTGTAATATTTTCTCTATGAAACTCCATCGTGTATTCTACGTGAAACCCTTATCGTGTAAACTAACCTTAAAACAATTTAAAACCCTATTCTTGTGGAATAAATTCATTTTTAAAAAATATTTTTTTTTTCGAAAAATATTTGTTTCTCTTCATTTAATTTTTTAATTTTAATTTTTAATTTTAAAATTTCTTTAAAATAAGCACAAGAAATGAAAATTGTCGCTTCTATTATTATTATTTTCAACACTGTAGAATGTATATGTATTAATGGAATTTATAACATAAGCATTTATTACACTAAAATTTATTATACACTAATACTATTACACTTATATGCTAATACACTAAACAAAGAAAAACAAAACAATTTATACTCATTAAGTTAAAAACAAAAAGAAGGAGATTTCAAAGATCTCTTTTAAAACGGTAAACATACATACACTTAGTTTTAAGCTACATATTAACACTCATAACTAAGCATTACATATACATACATACATAAATACACATGTAAACAATTATAAAATATACTCTTACAAATACATGCATACATACATACACATGCAAACAATTAAACATTTATAAAATATACTCTTACAAATACATGCATACATACATAGATGTGTTTAGTTTCTAACTTGTAACTCATAACTCTGATCTCTCATTTAATATTTAATACTTGTAACGGATAATAATAATAATGGTTTACATCAATCATACTTATACACTCATTCACTTACTCTCACTCTCACTTTAACTCACTCTCTCTCTCTCTGGATTGAAATTACACATACATTATGAAAAGGAAATTACCATACACTATTACATACACTTTTATTATAGAGACACACATGCATATGGTTTGTTAAAAAAGAGGCAGCCACTTATGTACATGCATTAAAAACAAAAATTGCTTACATTTTAATATTTTTCTTTTTTGTTGTTTCCTTTGAATTTAATTTAAAACATTTAAAATATTTGAAAGCAAAAAACAAACAAACAAACAAAAAAATTAAATTAAAATTATTGAACAACACAATACAATACAGTACGTTTTTCTTTTTTTTTCAAAAACATCATCAATAAATAAGAAAAAAAATATCAAAAAAAAAAAATGAAATTACACAAAAACATACAGTTAATAACCAAAAAAAAAAAACAAAAACAAAAACAAAAATTTAATTAATAAATTAAAACATTATACTACCAAAATACTAATGAATACTACTATTTAATTAATATACTAAAAGAAAATACTACTATGGAAGCAAAACGATTAAAATAAATTAAATACAATACATATATATATATACTAAAACAACAACAACAACAGCAGCTAAAAAAATGCTAAAATACATATTGAAAACTCCATATAGAAATACAAGAAGTAAAAACAACAAAAAAAAACAAAAAAGAGAGAAACAAAATTTTTGTTTAAAAAATTAAAATATTATCAAAAACAAAAACAAAAACAGAAAAAAAAAGAAAAAATTTTATTCAATAAAACTGAAAAATTCAAATTATACACCATAAAAACAAAAAAAAAAACAAAAAACAACTTGTTTTATTTCTGCACCCATCAAACAAGCATCACAAGAGAAATGGCTACAAATTACAAAAACAAAAAAAAATACAACAAAAACAAACAAAAAATAATAATACTAAATAAGTGTTTACATTACTTATGTTTAACTTTGTAATATGGCAGCCATTTTTCTTGCATTTTTTTTTTCTTTTCTTACTTGAAGATTAACATTTAACCAACAACAACAACAAAATTACTACAGCTACTCGAAATTATCCTACTACAATCACATTACAAGGTCAAAAAGCATTGTACAGTAATCATCATGTTTTTTGTTTTAAGTTACCCCCCCCTCTCCAATTACAGTTTGCAAAACAACAAATAACAACTACAACAACAACAACAAGTACAACAACAACAGTCAACAAATAGTCTTTCACAGTACAGAACAATCAGTCAGAACAGTCAGTTAGTTGTCTCTCTCTCTCTCCCCAAAAAAAAAAATATAGAAAAATAACATTTACATTAAACAACAACAAGAACAACAACAATTTAAAGTAACATTCATAAGCATTACTAACGGTTTATTTTCTTTACATTGATTTTTTTTTGTTTTTTTTGGTTCTCTTTATTAATCTCCTTATTTGTTATTGTTTTTGTTTCAATTGAAGTAGTTGTTGTTAAGTGAGCATTCATGAGCATTACTAACGGTTTATTTTCTTTATATTGATTTTTTTTTTTGTTTTTTTGGTTCTCTTTATTAATCTCCTTATTTGTTATTGTTTTTGTTTCAATTAAAGTAGTTGTTGTTAAGTGAGAATATTTATTTTGCTTTGTTTTGTATTGTTCTATTGTGCAAGAGTTTGTTTTGCTTGTTTATGCATTCATTATTGATTTCTTTTTTTGGTTGTTTTATTTACTTTTTCTTGTTTTTTTGTTTTGTTTTCATTTTATTTGTTTGTTGTTGTTGTTTTTCAACTTTTGGTCACATCTTGTTTGAGTAGTTTGAAATCAAGTTTTAATAGTTACAATAACAATAACAAAAACGATACTCTTGTTTGTGCTAAGGTAAGGTAAGTATGTGTTACTGGTTATTCGTTTAGTAAACAGTGTGGGATAATAGTGTATGAAAATTGATGACAATTTTAAGAAACTTCTTTTGTTATTTCCTACAAAAAAAAATAAAAAAAAATATACCAAATTTAAGTCAACAAAATTACGTATATGAAGAGCTGAGAACATGTGTTTTATGCAACGCAGTATTTTGATATTCTTCAGAAACTCACCTCGCCCTATATACATATGTAAGTGCTAATTACCAAGCTGGCTGGCGGCTATACAAAAAAATTTAACTGAAACAAAATTACATAAGAAAATTGGGTATGGAAAAGCAGAGAACATATGATAATTAAAAGTATTTTGATTTTCCTCAAACTCACCTCGGTCTATATATAAGAGTATTAATTACCAAGCTGGCTGGCGGCCACACAACAAATTTAACTGAAACAAAATTAAATGCGTATGGAAAAGCAATGAACATATGATTTATTTATAACGCAGGTAGTGATAATCAAATGTTTTGATTTTCCTCAAACTCACCTCGGCCTATATGTGTGACTATTAATTAGCAAGCTGGCTGGCGGCCACACAACAAATTTAACTGAAACAAAATTGCGTAACAAAATTGCGTATGGAAAAGCAGAGAACATACGAATTTTCCTCAAACTCACCTCGGCCTACAAGTGTGAGTATTAATTACAAAGCTGCCTGGCGGCCACACAACAAACTTAACTGAAAGAAAAATACGTAACAAAATTGCGTATGGAAAAGCAGAGAACATATGATTTATTTATAACGCAGGTAATGATAATCAAAAGTATTTTGATTTTCATCAAACTCACCTCGGCCTATATGTTTGAGTATTAAATACCAAGCTGCCTGGCGGCCACACAACAAATTTAACTGAAACAAAATTACGTAACAAAATTGCGTATTAATACAACGCATGTATTAATGATTTTCCTCAAACTCACCACGGCCTCTATATGTAAGTGCCAATTACCAGCACAATAACAAAAAGGGAAGTTGGATGCGATAACTTGATATGGGGCCATGCAGCTGAAAAAAGTACGGTTGATTCAAATAATAGCCAACAAATGTTTGAACAAATCTGCCATCAAACTACTACTCTACTCTACTCTTGTATCCGACTTGGATAGACGCTGCGTGATCGACAGGGTTTATTTGAGAGCCCTCAGCTTGACTGCTACTCAGCACATGTCCCATAACATCTTAATTCGGTCCCTGGAATAATTCTTAGCTACTTACTAACACCTTAATGCCGATGAACTATTTTAAATCCACATTAAATTGATTTTTACTATCCTTCTCTTCTAAGGCCTATGGATTTTGGTTGTCTATGGTCTATAGTCCAACCAACCAACTGGAAATCATGGTTCATGTTCACACTTTACATCTGATTTTTTAGAATTTTTATTTTTAAATATTTTTTCCGTAAAAGATTTGTATTTAATTTTTTAAATTATTTTATTTAATATTTTTTTTTTGCATTTAAACTGGCGCATATAATTTGCTATTGTTTTATTAATGAAACAAGAGTACCAGCAACAAACAACAACAAAAAATGCCACAACAAATACCTGCATTAAATTAATTTATTTTCATTTAAATTACTTTAAACAATAACAACAAAAAAAAGATTGCCCGGATATAAACTGATAACAACGGCATGAAATTGCAACACAATATAAATCATTTGAAGCATTTTAATTAAATTAAATTAAATTGTGAATTATTTTAATGCAATTACAGGAATTATTATGTAAATAATAATAATAACAACAACAAAAAAACTGCTTTAAACAAAAAAAACTATAAACATAGAAGCGTTAAAACATTAAATAAATTAAAACAGAATAATTCATCAGAATTGCAAGCATAACACAGGGAAACACCTAAGTGCTCATCAAGCACTGACACAAAGTAACATTCTGATATTGTCCAGGGCAATTGAAAGGGGGCAAGAGATATTATAGGCATACTCCTCTATACTTTCTCTCAGAGCAATACAATTTATCATACAGTTGTTGTATTTTTCTTTCCTTTTTTAAAAGGAAAATAGCCAACGTATTTGGCAGATAAAATATTATTTTTAATCTCTTTTGTTTTGAATACATTTTTTCTCTTAAATTCATATTCATTTATTTCTGTTTAATTATTATTTATTAGTCCATCATGTATTATTGTTTAAGCCTTGGCAATTTAATTTTTAATTTATGTTCATGTATGTGCTGTAATAAATCCTTTAATATCCCCTTTTATCTTTAGCTGGCAGTGTTTTGCTGATTTGTTTTAATTTTTCCCCCCTATTTTTTAAGGGATTTTCAATAAAAAATTGTTTTTATATTGTTTAAACAAATATGTTCTTTATTTTATCGCCATTTCTGTATTTTTAATAAATTTTTTTGCATTCGATTTTTTTTCAATTTATTCGTTTTCATTGTTCGAAATTGATTTCTGTGTTCAGGCATTTGTTTCATTAAATGCTCACACACAGTGATTCCAAAGTTCTAAGATTTTGCTAGATTTGTTGTTTTCGAGTTTCTAGCACCTAAAAATGAAAGAAAAAAATTAATTTATTTATCACTTATTGCGTTCGGAAATAGAGTAGAATTCCTGTCTATTTGTTATCGAATAATTTTCAATAAGAAAATATTTGTTATCGAAGAATAGGTAATGAAAAATACTTATTACCGAAAGATTATTGTATGCAGTATGTTTTCGACAAATTTTCTCAATAAATATTCCATAAAAAATTTTTTATCGATAAATTTTTTATAGAATATTTTTGTTATCGATAAATTTTTGTTATCGATCAATTTTTTATAGAAAATTTTTGTTATCGATAAATTTTTTATAGAAAATTTTTGTAATCGATAAATTTTTTTATAGAAAATTTTTGTAATCGATAAATTTTTTTATAGAAAATTCTTGTAATCGAGAAATTTTTTATAGAAAATTTTTGCAATCGTTAAATTTCTCGTAGAAAATTATTGTGCTTGATACATTTCCTATAGAAATTGTTATCGATACATTTGCTATAAAAAGTTTTGTTATCGATACACTTTCTATAGAAAATTTTTGCTATCGATAAATTTTTTATAGAAAATTGTTGTTACCGAAAATTTTTTATAGAAAATTTTTGTTATCGCTAAATTTTTTATATAAAACATTTGTTATCGATAAATTTTTTATATAATACATTTGTTATCAATACATTTTCTATATAAAATTTTTGTTATCGATACATTTTCTGTATACAATTTTTGTTATCGATACATTTTCTATATAAATTTTTTGTTAACGATAAATTTTTTATATCAAATTTTTGTTATGTATCGATATTCTGTAGAAAATTTTTGTTATCGATACATTTTCTAAAGAAATATTTTGTTATAGATAAACTTTTTATAAAAAATTTTTGTTATGGATAAACTTTTTATAGAAAATTTTTGTTATAGATACATTTTCTATAGAAATTTTTTGTTATCGATACAGTTTCTATAGAAATTTTTTGTTATAGATAAATTTTTCAAAGAAATTTTTTTTTATCGATATATTTCCTATAGCAATTTTTGTTATCGATATATTTCCTATAGCAATTTTTTGTTATCGATACATTTTCTACAGAAATTCTTTGTTATCGATACATTTTCTATAGAAAATTTGTGTTATTGCCAAATTTTTTACAAAAACTTTTTGTTATCGATAAATTTTTTATAAAAAATTTTTGTTAGCGATACAGTTTTTATTTAAATTTTTTATTATCGATACATTTTCTATAGAAATTTTTAGTTATCGATACATTTGCTATAGAATTTTTTTGTTATCTATACATTTTCTATAGAAAATTTTTGTTATCGATACAGTTTCTATACAAATTTTTTGTTATCGATACATTTCCTATAGAATTTTTTTGTTATCGATGCATTTTCTATAGATTTTTTGTTATCGATACATTTTCTATAGAAAATTTTTGTTATCGACACATTTTCTATAGAAAATTTTTGTTATCGACACATTTTCTATAGAAAATTTTTGTTATCGACACATTTTCTATAGAAAATTTTTGTTATCGACACATTTTCTATTGAAAATTTTTGTTATCGACACATTTTCTATTGAAAATTTTTGTTATCGATCAATTTTTATAGAAAATTTTTGTTATCGATCAATTTTTATAGAAAATTTTTGTTATCGAGACATATTCTGTAGAAAATTTTTGTTATCGATACATTTACTATATAAAAAAATTGTTATCGATACATTTTCTGTAGAAAAATTTTGTTATTGATAAATTTTTTATAGAAAATTTTTTTTATAGATAAACTTTTTATAGAAAATTTTTGTTATCAATAAATTTTTTATAGAAAGTTTTTGTTATCGATACATTTTCTATAGATTTTTTTGTTATCGATACAATTTCCTATAGAAAAGTTTTTTTTTTTGATACAGTATTTATAGAATTTTTTGTTATCGATACAATTTCTATAGAAATTTTTAGTTATCGATACATTTAAAAAAATTTTTTTGTTATCGATACATTTTCTTTAGAAATTTTTTGTTATCGATACATTTTCTATAGAAATTTTTTGTTATCGATACATTTTCTATAGAAATTTTTTGTTATCGATACATTTACTATAGAAAATTTTTGTTATCGATACTTTTTCTAGAGACAATTTTTGTTATCGATACATTTACTATAGAAAATTTTTGTTATCAATACTTTTTCTAGAGACAATTTTTGTTATCGATACATTTACTATAGAAAATTTTTGTTATCGATACATTAACTATAGAAAATTTTTTGTTATCGATACATTTTTTATAGAAAATGTTTGTTATCGATACAGTTTTTATAGAAAATTTTTGTTGTTGCAAAATTTTTTACAAAAATTTTTTGTTATCGATAAATTGTTTATAGAAAATTTATGTTATCGATAAATTTTTTATATAAAGTATTTGTTATCGATACATTATCTATATACAATTTTTGTTATCGATACATTTTTTATAGAAATTTGTTACATTTCCTATAGAAATTTTTTCTTATCGATACATTTCCTATAAATTTTTTTGTTATCGATACATTTTCTATAGAAATTTTTTGTTATCGATACAGTTTCTATAGAAATTTTTTGTTATCGATACATTTTCTATAGAAATATTTAGTTATCGATACATTTCATTTTCATTTTCTATAAAAAATGTATAATTTTCTATAAAAAACTTTTTGTTATTAATAAATTTTGTATAGAAAATTTTTGATATCGATACATTTTTTATAGAAAATTTTTGTTATCGATACATTTTTTATAGAAAATTTTTGTTATCGATGCATTTCCTATAGAAATTTTTTGTTATCGATACATTTCCTATAGAAATTTTTTGTTATCGATACAGTTTCTATAGAAATTTTCTGTTTTTGAAACATTTTCTATAGAAATTTTTTATAAAATTTTCCAACTTCTTTGAAATCACTGTTCGTTCTATCAATTGATTACAATGATGGTGTATAGATTTATTTTTTTTTTAGTTTTTTTCATTTAAATCATTCACCTAAATTAAAGAACATTTTTATTGTGTTTCTGTAAGCATTTATGGTTAAAAAATAAAATAAAAAATAAATTGAAAAAAAAACGAAAGGTTTTGTGAAATAATAACAAATTGCCATAACCAGCAAATGGTTTCTGTGGTATTTATTGCCATGATTGTTTATTTTTTCCTATTGAGTGTTTGTTATTGTGATTTTAATCGATATTGGTTGTAAAAATTAAGAGTCTTTAAAATGCTGGAATGCAAAGAAACCAAGAAAATTATGGAGAAAATATACGAATTGAATTTAAGTCAGAACTTTTGACATGGAAAATTGTACATTAAAGAATTATTTTTAATCATATTAGACTCAATAACAACTTTCCCTCAAAACTCACGATACCACAGTAGCTGTTTATAAAACCTGAATGTAACACGGTGTTTGCCTTACATTCATATATATTCTTTGCAAATTCCGCTATCTTCTATACGGAAGATAAGGCGTGGTTGTAGCATATTCGTCTACGAGACATGGGCCAAAAATTATTCCAGGATCTTTCTCTTCAATTTCCTCAGTTTCCTCTCGCTTGAGATTGTTTAGGCATTAAAAACTATGCATCGTGTCTAATTAAAAGCAGTATTAATACCAGCTTCGGTTAATGTTCACTGTGTTATTTCGGGACATGTAGCAAACGTTCGATACTATGCTTAATAGATCAAAAGAAGAGCCGGCTACAATCCACTATCATTTGCAATGATTCTGCCAGGGTAGCTGTTCTTGGCAATTTTTTTATTTACTCTTAGCGTTCTTCCCACAAGACTGCCGAGTGGGAGTCATCGAATCAAATATTTTTAAATACTTGGCTTTGTTTGAGATATCTGAACTGCGTTTTGAAACACGGGCTCTCATCTGACAAGCCACTATATACTAGATGACGGTGGCTTATGACAACACATGTGGTAAAAAAGATGTATCAGGTGGTAGATTGTAGGCTAGAGGACGGTCTTGGAATTTTCTGTATTAGGTTAGGTTAGGTTTGACGGCTCTACCACCACACTTGGCAATTTACTTTAATTCCCTAGAATTTTTTCCAGCTAGAACAAGTCTCCTGAAGGTAACAAGATGCTTCGGGCGTGTACATCAAATACAACACATTTTCCAATATACTACCCTGTGGCCTGCCACAGCAATAGGATCAGAAATACTTACAAAAAGGGTCTTATGAACGATAAACTTTTTTGACTATTTTTTTTAATTTTGTTAAATTTTTTAAATATTTATACATTTTTGCTTTAAAAAATTATTTTTTATCTTTATTTATTTTTTTATTTTCGTATTTTTTTTTTTAATATACTAATCTTTTTATATTTTTTAATTAATTAATAAAATAATATAAATATTTAATAATTTTTATTATATTAATTTAATTTATATTGTAACAAAATATACATTTATTTATTTATTTTCTTTTTAATAAATTTTTTGTGTTTTTTTATTTTTTTTAAATATTATTTTTTATTTAAAAAAAGTTATTGATTGAATACTAACCTTTTTATATTTTTTAATTAATTAATAAAATAATATAAATATTTAATAATTTTTATTATATTAATTTAATTTATATTGTTACAAAATATGCATTTATTTATTTATTTTTAATAAAAAATTTTAGTTTTTTTTCTTAATTTTTTTAAATATTATTTTTTATTTAAAAAAAGTTATTGATTTTTTTCGTATGTCAATTATATTATTGATATTTTTTTCATTAATTTATTTATATTTATTTTAAATATTTATTTTTTATTTTAATATTATTTTAAAAATACTAATCTTTTTATATTTTTTAATTAAGTAATAAACTAATATAATTATTTAATAATTTTTATTATATTAATTTAGTTTATATTGTTATAAAATATACATTTATTTATTTATTTATTTTCTTTTTAATATAATTTTTGTATATTTTTTTAAATTTTATTAATATTTTTTTTTTATTTAAAGAAAGTTATTGATTTTTTTCGTATGTCAATTATATTATTGTCATATTATTTTCATTTATTTATTTATATTTTTTTTAAATATTTATTTTTTATTTCATATTTTTTTTAAAATACTAACCTTTTTATATTTTTAATTAATTAATAAAATAATATAAATATTTAATAATTTTTATTATATTAATTTAATTTATATTGTTACAAAATATGCATTTATATGTTTATTTTCTTTTTAATATAATTTTTGTATATATTTTTTTAAATTTTTTTAAATATTTTTTTTTATTTTATTTCATGAAAGTTATTCTTTTTTCGTATTTCAATTATATTATCAGACTTTGTTAAGGGACCAACATAATTGTTTAATTTCTGTTATATTTTTTAATAAAATTTACAGCTTTTTGCTACACTCCAAATAAATAAACCCACCTTTAAAATAAAATTTAAAAAAGAAAATTAAAATTAAAAAATTAAGAAATATTGGTAAGTAAATTTGACAACTTGCTTTAAGTAAATATATTTATAAAATACTTATGAAATATAAAATAAAATTAAATACAAATCTATATAGCAATTTAACTAAATAATAATTAATTATAATTAATTTATATTTTTTTTTTTAATTTTTTTTAATAAATATTTTTTTTTTTTATTTTTGGCATGCATTTACTTTAAATAACTAAGAAACAAATATCTATAGTAGTTTTAATTAAAAGAAATACAAATAAATAAATAAAAAAATCAGTAAAAATTATTAACACAAAATAAAAAAGGGAATATTATTAAAAAGCCAAAACCAAAACAAGCTTGAAGGCTCCAAGATAAAATATTTAAAAAAATAAAGAGTAAAATTGTAAATTTAACAAAGCAATATTTAGGGAAATTTTTTTTAAAAACAAAAGTAAGAAATATTAAAATTAAAATATAAATAAATAATAGTTATTAAGTACTTATACACCATGTTTATTAAAACTAAATAAATTAGTATTAAAAAATAATATAAAATTAATTTGTAAAAATATTAAGAATTACTTTAACAAACAAAACCAGCACTTGGTAGTTTTTTAAAAAATATTTTTTTTAAATTTTTTTAATTATTTTTGGCTTGGAAATTTTTTTATTAAAGCATATTAGATTAATATATATATTATTAAAAACAAAATATAGTATATATACATACATATATATATATAAACAAAAGAAACGATCCTAAAGTCAATTTCAAGTTAAACTTAAAAAGTAGTTGTTAAATAATTAATATTATTAATTGAAATAAATTATATTAAAACAATATATCTAGTATATGAAAAATAAGCCTAAAATATCCTTAAACCAAAATAATAATATTAATAATAATAATAAATTTATTAAATTTATTATTTTGAAAAACCAACAACCGAATTCCCATTACAATTAGTAACAATTTTGTAGTAAAATCTATATAAACATACTGAAAAAATTTATTATTATATTTTAAATTTATTTATAAACAATTTTAGAACTTTAATAAATATTTAAAATTTTTTTCTACATACAAATTTTTGTATATAAAAATATGTAAAGTATTTTTTTTTTAATTTTCGATTAAATATTTAATTTTTTTAAACACTTTTTAATAAAAAAGTTTTTTTGTATTTTTTTATAAATTTTTTTAAATAAAAAAAATTATTTTTACTATATAAAAAATTTAAAACTATTTTCCTATTTTTTATAAATATCTCTTTTTTATATAAACTAAAAAATTTTTAAATATTTGCTTATTTTTTATATAAAAAAAATTTTTTTTAATTTTTTCTTATATTTTATATATAAAAAAATTGATATATGTAAAGTGTTTGTCTTTAATTTTCTATTAAATACTTAATTTTTTTGTATTTTTTTATACATTTTTTCTTAATAAAAAAATATATTTTTATTATATAAAAAATTTAAAACTATTTTCCTATTTTTTATAAAGACCTCTTTTTTATATAAACTAAAAAAATTTTAAATATTTCCTAAATTTTTATTATAAAAAAAATTTTTTTTAAATTTTTCTTGTTTTTTATTTAAAATTTTTTTTTTAATTTTTTCTTATTTTTTATATATAAAAAAAATTTCATTCTATAAGAAGCTAAAAAAATTTTAAATTGAAAATGTTGTAGAAAATGTGCGAATTGAATTTAAGCCAGAACTTTTGTCATGGAAAATTGTACATTAAAGAATTATTTTTAATTATTTTAGACTCAATAACAAATTTCCTTCAAAACTCACGATACCACACAGTAGCTGTTTATCAAAACCTAAACGTAAAACGGTGTTTGCCAGTACAGCTTATGACGAGCTCTTCTCAAGCTTACGTTCATATATATTCTTTCCAAATTCCGCTATCTTCTATACGGAAGATATAGTTTTTATATAATGGGTGATTTTTTAAGAGCTATAGGAAATTTTTTCAAAAAAAACACATAAAATTCAGAAAACTGCATGAAATCTTTATTTGAATCGATAGTACGGTCCATATAATTTAATGTTTGAAGATTATTTCATGCAAATGTTGACCGCGACTGCGCCTCAAATGGTCCATCCGCTTAGTCCAATTTTGTCATACTCCTTCCAAAATTTCGGCCGGTATCTCACGAATAAATGCTTCAATGTTGTCTTCCAATGTGTCAATTGAAGTGGGCTTGTCTGTATAGACATGAGCTTTAACATAGCCTCACAAAAAATAGTCTAAAGGCGTTAAATCGCACGATATAGGCGGCCAATTGACCGGTCCCGAACGCAAAATAAAATGTTCACCGAACTCGCCTCTCAATAAGTCCATTGTTACGCGTGCTGTGTGGCATGTGGCACCGGTCTTATTGAAACCACATGTCATGCAAGTCAAGCTCTTGCATTTTGGGCAAAAAAAAAATTGGATATCATCTCACGGTAGCGCTCACCATTCACAGTTACGTTACGATTCACAGCTTCTTTGTAGAAGTACGGTCCAATGATGCCACCAGCCCATAAACCGCACCAAACTGTGACTTATTCTGGATGCATTGGTAGCGTTTGCAATGCTTCTGGCTGATCTTCACTCCAAAATCGACAATTCTGCTTATTTACGTATCCATTGAGCCAAAAATGAGCTTCGTTGCTGAACACAATTTTTCTATAAAGAAGCGGATCTTCGGCCAACTTTCCAAGAGCCCATTCACCAAAAAATTCTGCGTTGCGGTAGGTCGTTCGGCTTTAATTCTTGCACCAGCTGTATTTTGAAAGGCTTCACACCTAAATCCTTCCACGAAATTTTCCACGTTGTTGAGTAACAGAAGCCCAATTGCTGCGAACGGCAACGAATCGATAATTGATGGTCTACGATCTGTACAACACTGTTAAGTATATTTCACATTTACGCGCAATTACTCGACAACAGGCTAATGTCGTTTACATATTCTAGGTCTTCTAATCGCATTCGGAACCTGCTCTCTGTGTAGGTAGGTAGGAGTAGCAGCTTTGATACCAAAAGCTTACTTGAGCACGCATAGCGGCCCTCTGTGACGCCACACGTAAATGCAGTCCCTGTACTAACCGAGTTCCATCAAACTAAGGGAAAATTTGTTTAGCGCAAGAGCTGCAAATTAAAAGTACGACTAATCTCTGTGTATTGCCACTGGAAATTAAAATCCTCCGGCCAAGATTATTCTTATAGAGGATGCAACAACTAACTTCCCTTTATAGATCTTCGATTCACTAACTTCTCATTGCAATCCTTTACAATCCTTATAATTATTGAACGCTTTCTTGAAATCTCTACGGAAAGGCACAATGACGATTGCTACCACACAGTATGGCTGCCTTTCAAAATGTATCAATACAAAGTTTGTATGCAGTTTTACTACTGTACAAAAACTATGTAGACATTCAAAGTAACCAAACAATGCCTCAACTATAAATCCAATGCCTGATTGCTTTTTGACTGTGTTAAAAATACACTTCGACGACGTATTGAAATAGAATACATTGTATATATTTTGTACAGCGGCATTATGAAACACAATGCTTTGTTCAAACACAAAGAAACTAACATTTTGGAAGGCAGCCTCCATTTTACAATCATATTCAAACTGTTTAAGTGGTCTGTGCTGGATTTCCTTGGTCGAAAATTTGTTTGAAACTTCCTTAACTTTGGCAAAAGTTAGGCCGAAGGCAGCCTTCATTTTACAATCATATTCAAACTGTTTAAGTGGTCTGTGCTGGATTTCCTTGGTCGAAAATTTGTTTGAAACTTTCTTAACTTTGGCGAAAGTTAGGCCGATATTCGTGTTGGCATTGTGTGGGAGATAACTTTGTTGATAGATATTGCTTAACAATGTTATTTTCCTTCAATCGGGGCTGGTAATTTTGTTCGCCGTAGTAAAGTAATACCGTATTGATCTCGTCAAAGTAAGGCCAGCTAATTTCACTAAAAATTATGATGCCAAGGGCGTAGTTTTTAAATTCACAACATAGTTGGAGAAGTCTTCTTCGGGTTTATATGCTAAGTAGATTGGAGGAAGGGATTGTTATTGATATCTTCCGTCAATCGATCGTGTCTAAGGATGGGTATAGGTGATCATTATTTTTATAAAAAATATAATATTTCTTAAAAAAAACTTTTTAACTTTATTTTTTTTTTAATTTAAATTTGCAATAAAAAATTAATTTTTTTTTATTTTAAAAATATACGTTTTTTAATTACACTTTTTAATTAATTTCGTAATAAAAAATTATTTATTTTTTTTTATTTTAAAAATATACGTTTTTTAATTACACTTTTTTCAAAAAAAAAAAAAAAAAAAAAAAAAAAAAAAAATTTAAAAAATAATAAAAAAAAATAATTTCTATTATTTTGTTTGTTTTTTTTATATTTTTTGTTCAAAATATATTTTTTTTTAGTTAATAAATATTTTTTAAATATTTTTATCATTTGAATATCTACAATATAAACAAACAAACAATGAAACAAACTACAAGAGCAAATGGTATAATAAATTTAAAAAAAAAAGAAAAAAACTTAAAATAATAATAATAAATTGTAAAATGAGTCCAAATAAAGCCACCGCCTTTACTAACTATATTTGTAAACTATATATTTAACAAAAACAAAACAAAAAAAAAAGAATATTAAAACAATAAAAAGAAAAAAGAAAATAAATTTAAATAAAACTACAACTAATTACACAGCTTAATAACAAATACTTTCAATTACACTTATACTCGTACGCTCCTCCACTCTATCTACTATACCTTAACAATTTTGAACAATTTTACAGCTAAACACACACACTTACATATACTAACTAACAAATCTTATTCAACAACAACACTATGGGAAATTTTCACAATAAACAAGAACAAAATATAAATATTTTATATTTATAAAATAATCCTTCTAATCTAACGCTGACTGCAATATACCACCATGAGAAAATTAAGTAAATTTAGTAAAAAAAAAATTAAATTTAAAATAAAAAATAATAAATATATCTTTAAATACATAACTTTTTAAATAAATATAAAAATAAAACATATATTTTATTATTAAATAAAATAATAATAAAAAAACCAAAGCATATATGCAAGGCATATGGTTTTTTCATTAAATTGTAGAAGCATACTTTACAGATTCTGCCTACTTTAAGGCTTTTAAATAAGTTTCTCTTTTCATAACCTTAAAACCATATGCCTCTAATGAATATTTTCTTTTTGTCTAATTTAGCCAATATCTTTTAGATGTTTTTTTATTTAATAAAATAAATTTCTTTTTTTTTATAAAAAAAATAATGAATAAATAAATACTTCTTATAAAAATAAATACCCTCCCTAACCAAACTGCTTTATGTGTCAAATTAGTGATATTTATAAATAAAATATATTTAAACAAATATATATATATTAAATAAATAAAACGAATAACAAACTATAATAAATAATTAACAATTTTTAATTAGCATTGCAAAACTGTTTGATTACATCAAAATGTTTTATTATGAAAAACCAAAAAAATAATTAAAATTAAAAATAATAATTTTATACTACAAATTTGTTACAAAGAAAAGTAAAGAATATAAAATATTTTTTTTAAATCAAAAAGAATTTATTAATCGGTAAACAATTGAAAATGATAATGGTCTAAGTCAACATTATAAAAAAAATAAATTTTTTATTTCATATAAACATTTAGCATTCACAGCAATGCTCTTAACTAAATCTCAACTAAAATTGTGTGTTTTGTTGAGGAGTTAAAAATCATTTTCAAAAATAGTTATCGATTACTTAAAAATATTTAACAATTATTTATAAAAAATTTCTACAGAATAATAATTAATTTCAAGCAAAATCTTCTATTGAAAATTTATCGATAACTAAGAAAATCTTCCATAGAAAATTTATCGATAACTAAGAAAATCTTCCTTAGAAAGTTTATCGATAACTAATAAAATCTTCCATAGAAAATTTATCGATAACTAAGAAAATCTTCCTTAGAAAGTTTATCGATAATTAAGAAAATCTTCCTTAGAAAATTTATCGCTTATTAACAATACTTTTTACGAAAAATTTGTCTATAAAAAATTATGTGTATTGTTGAAGAGTTAAAAATCATTTTCAAAAATAGTTATCGATTACTAAAAATATTTAACAATTATTTATAAAAAATTTCTATAGAATATTAATTAAGTTCAAGCAAAATCTTTTATTGAAAATTTATCGATAATTAAGAAAAATCTTCCATAGAAAATTTATCGATAACTAAAAAATCTTCCTTAGAAAGTTTACCGATAATTAAGAAAACTCTTCCACAGAAAATTTATCGATTATTAACAATACTTTTTTACGAAAAATTTGTCAATAAAAAATTATGTGTATTGTTGAAGAGTTAAAAATAATTTTCAAAAATAGTTATCGATTACTCAAAAATATTTAACAATTATTTATAAAAAATTTCAACAGCATATTAATTAATTTCAAATAAAATCTTCTATTGAAAATTTATCGATAACTAAGAAAATCTTCCATAGAAAATTTATCGATAACTAAGAAAATCTTCCATAGAAAATTTATCGATAACTAAAAAATCTTCCATAGAAAATTTATCGATTATTAACAATACTTTTTACGAAAAATTTGTCAATAAAAAACACAATTTTCTAAAAAAAAATTAGCGATAACTATGAATATTTTTTATGAAAAGTTATTATTTGAAAATTTACCAATAACTAGGAAAATCTCCTACAGAAAATTTATCGATATTTATGAATATTTTTATTTTAAGTTATCAATTAAGAAAATTATCGATAATTAGGAATATTATTTATACAAAATTTATCGATAACTAAGAAAATCTTATTAAAAGAACTTATTTAACGACTATTTATAAATTTTTTTTACAGAATTCTAATTGATTTCAAGAAAATTTTCTAAGCAAAATTTATCGATAACTAAGAAAATTTTCTATAGAAAATTTATCGATAACTATGAATATTTTTATGAAAAGATATCGAAGGAAAATTGATCAATAAATGAGAAAATTTTCTAAAGAAAATTTATCGATATTTAAGAATATTTATTATTGATATTCTATATACAGAAGTCGTCGTGGTCTAGTAGGTAGTGTGTTGGCTTATTAGACGAAAAGCCAGGGTTCGAGCCCCAGGCCAGACATCAAAATAAAATACAAAAAGTATTTCTCGGCGACTTCCTCTCAGCAGATTTCTGGCAAAAACTCTGAGAGTAATAAAAAAGTTTCTCAAAAAATCTGTCGTTCGGAGTCGACTTTAAACTGTAGGTCCCGCCACTCATGTATAAAATTAACTCACACAACATAAGTGGTGTGAGAAACTAGGTCGTAATCCTGACTGAAGAGTTGTAATGAACAATTATGTATGTATGTATATACAGAATATTATTTTGAAAAAGTTATCGATAATTGAGAAAATCTTATTTAAAAAAACGTATTTAACGATAATGTTAAAATTTTCTAATTGAATTCAAGTAAAATATTTTATTGAAAATTTATTAATAACTAAGAAAATAATCTAAAATTTATCAGTAATCGATAAAATCATCTAAAAGAATTGTCGAAATTTAAAAATATTTTTTATGAAAAATTTATCGATTATCGTTAATAAAAATACTTCTTAAGGGAAATTTATCAGTAATCGTGAACATTTGTTAAAGAAAAATTTTCGATAAATGGGAATATTATTTATGAAAATTTATCGACAACTGAAAAAAATTTTCTAAAGAAAATTATTTATCAGTAATCGTGAAAATCTTTTAAATAAAAATTTTTGATAAATGGAAATATTATTTATGAAAAGTTATCGACAACTGAAAAAAAATTTCTAAATAAATGTATGGATAACTAAGAGTATTTTTAAGGAAAATTTATTGTTAATTGGGAATATTTTATATGGAAAATGTATGTACAAGTATGAAGTCGCCGTAGTCTAGTAGGTAGTGTGCTGGCTTATTAGACGTAAAAGCCAGTGTTTGAGCCCCAGGCCAGACATCAAAACAAAATACAAAAAAAGTATTTCTTCGGCGACTTTCTCTCAGCAGATTCTCAAAAATCTGTCGTTCGGAATCGACTTTAAACTGTAGGTCCCACCACTCATGCATAAAATTAACACACACAACATAAGTGGTGTGAGAAACTAGGTCGTAATCCTGACTGAAGGGTTGTAATGACTAATTATGTATGTATGTACAACTGAGAATATTTTATATGGAAAATTTATCGATAACTGAGACTTTTTGATATTATTTATTAATATCTTAAGCAAATTTCTACAGAATATTTATTGCTTTCATGAAATATCTTTCATGGGCAATTTGTTATTAATAAAGAATCCTTTTTTGCTGAAAATTTATTGACAATTAAGGAACTCCTCAAAAAAAATTTATCGATAACTGAAAATATTTTTTGGTAAAAAATCCGTTTTCTATTAAATTACAAATTTTATTATCGATAAATAAGAATAATTTCCAGCTGTTTCTTTAGAAACTTTTTAAGTTATCGATTCATGTTTTTTTTATTTAAAGAATTAAATTTAAATTTAATTTATATGAATGGATCTCAGACTATTATCATCTTCAAAACAAAGTATTTTTTTTAATTTTAATATGTTAAATATTAAGTTTTTGTTTTAAAAAATGCTTTTAAAAATAATGTTAATAAAACTAAACTAATTTCTAAATTTCTTTACAATAATTTGTTTAAATATAAAAAAATTTTATTTCAAATTATTATATAAAAAAAATAGAAAATTTTATAATAAATTATTATTTAAACAAAAAAAAATAAAGCAAATTTTTTTCTATTAAAATCAACAAGATAAACGATAAAATTAAATAATAAAAAAATAAAATAATAAATTTATAAATTAAACAAAAGAAAACAAAGGAAGAATATTAAAATAAATGAAATCTAAAATGATTTGTTATTTATCTAGGGAAATACTATATACTATATATATATATGAAAAACAAAAAAAAGAAAAATTATTGAAAAAAAAATACAAAATTGTTGATTAATTGCTACAAAAATAAAAAAAAATAAAAAAAACTTAAAAAATAAGAGGAAAAATAAATTCATTGAGAAAAAAAATTGTTATTTTAATTGAAAACAACTACAAAAACAACAATACAAAACAAAGGAAATTTAAAAAAAAAATTATTAAAAAACAAAAACTAATCATTCCAAAGCAAACAAAACAGTATTAGAAGCCACAATACAAAGATTAAAAATAAAAAAAAAATTATTAAAAATCAATAAATAAAAGAATAATAAAAATGTATTAACATTTAACATATAAAAATTCAATTAAAAAACAAAAAAAAAAAATAAATCAATTGAAATTAATTTTCTTTTCAACAAATGAGCATAAAAAAGAAGAAATGATAAATGACTACAGAAATTATGGAGAAAAAAAAATAGACAAAAACCACAAAAATAAAATTTAAAAAGAAACACATATACACTCTTACTTAAACATAGAAAAACACACAAACAATAAAATAAAATTTAATTTCATTTAATGACACAAAAACCATAAAAACTTAATAAAACATTTAAATTAAAAAGAAACAAAAAAAAACAGAAAACAAAATAAAAACAAATACCAACAAACATTTTAAGAACTATTTAAAAAAACAAAACAAAACGAGAAATAAACTTATTAATAAAAATAAAAATAAAGAAAGAAAAATTACAAAAAAAAAATAATTTTAAAAATTTTATTTTCAAAAAGTACAATGAATAGAAGGGATGTAGGTAGACCCTGTGACGTTCATAAGGTTGATAGAAGAATCAAAATCATGAAATGAAATGACAAGGGTTGGCTCAACCAAAGGTTGCCAACAATGTGGGGGTCCTTTCACTACTAATGAGGGGCTTAGGTAAGGTAACGAACCTTTCTTAAAATTTAAAAGCCCACTCAGGCTTGTTATGCCAAGCTTATGAGGTTTTAACAAAGAAAATAAAGTATAAAGAATGCGCATTTTAACATTTTTTGGAATATTTTTCAAAAATATTTCATGACGCGGGGGGAAAGATAGAAGAAAAGGTTGCAGAAACCAAGAGCGTAACAATGCGTTGTTCTCATAGTGCGTTTTTGTTGTTTAACCACTTTTTTATTTATTTTTCTAGTGCACCAATGTCCCTCAGGGGAAGAACATCTTCGGCTTTTTACACACATAGGACACGAACATCAAGAATGTTCGTTAAAAAGAGCGTAAAAATCATTGTCAGCTTTTAAAGAAGAAGGTTCATGTCGCTTTTTTCAGACTTCAATTATACGCCCAAAGAACATCATTAGTATTCACTAATATCAATGAGAAATGATTTCGATTTTTGGAAGAATACTTGCCAAGTTAAATACGGTGTCTTTAGGGACTTAGCGCAGTACAATTTTTCTATATTTTCCGATCACATATACATATCATTGGGTTAATAAGTAGACTTGAAATTATTACTAACAATTTTCCTCTAGGTTAACACATGCCTTGTCGCAGTCGTATCGACAACTAAATCAAAAAACACAAGAATACATACCCATGTACATACGTACAATGAGAGCAACACATTGTTACGCTCTTTGTTTGTGTTTATTTTCCTTCTGTCTTCCTCCCTCTCATCTAGAAATGAATTTGATGAGAGCGGGTCGTAATGTTACGACCCGCCATAAGAAATTTTACTTCTACTGATGCGTATTCTTTATATCCATATTCTTTGGTTTTAAACATATTGTTACGGAAATGAAAAATCTAGATACTGGTGTTTTGCTTTTACATCGCTTAACATTAAAATTATAAACAAAAATACAACAACAAACACCAGCATAAAAAAATGGTAAACAAGTAAACAAAAATACAACAACAAACACCACAAGAATAAATGTAAACCAAATACACAAACAACAATAATGAATGTAAACAACGTTGTTTACATTTATAGAGATTTCGAGAAGGTGAAGCCATGAACATTCGCCTTCAAGAACATTCATAAGACTGTTTACTCTGCCATATAAAAGACAAGGCCAAGCAGGCCGGTGAGTGAGTGAAGTTCTGTCTTCTGTGAAGACGCGGTGCGTTTGAAGAGAAGTGGTTTGAAGTCGCCGTAGTCTAATAGGTAGTGTGTTGGCTTATTAGACGTAAAAGCCAGGGTTCGAGCCCCAGGCCAGACATCAAAACAAAATACAAAAAGTATTTCTTCGGCGACTTCCTCTCAGCAGATTTCTGGCAAAAACTCTGCAAGTAAATAAAATTGCCATGAAAAGTTTCTCAAAAAATCTGTCGTTCGGAGTCGACTTTAAACTATAGGTCCCGGTCCCACCACTCATGTATAAAATTAACACACACAACATAAGTGGTGTGAGAAACTAGGTCGTAATCCTGACTGAAGGGTTGTAATGACCAATTATGTGTGTGTGAAATGTAAAGCAGACAACTGAGTCAGTAAAACTTCAGTCAGTCTTGTGTGAAGACGCGGTGCGTTTGAAGAGAAAAATCGTGTTTTGAAGATCTCCATTACAAAGATTTGTCCAACAATTATCTAGCAATTGTTATTGTTTATGCAAAGGATTTAAACAGAGGAATAACAAAAAAGAGCAATTGTTGTTGTTTACATCAAGTTGTGAACAGTGGCAGAATTGTGCGAATAATAAAGAATTTTAATTAAAACTAAACACAAATTTATTTTTATTTTATTTGCAATCTACGAGCTCATATTTTAAACGTTTTTAAAAGGTAAAAACGTAACAATATGTTCTGTATATTCGTTTCCTTAGAACAGAACGGTCCTTATTCTAAAAGCAGCTCTTTGAGTCTGCTGCGACAGAAGGTTAGTTACAACCCTCAGACTTCTCTTCCATCTTCTCTTTCACCAATCTAAACAATATACAAAACGGCGCGTAGACATTTCCTATAGAAAACCATCGCCAGAAATTTTGATTTGCAAAAGTAATCCTTATTTTTGGACAGTTCAGTGAAATAGGACTGTAGAGTGGACAAAAGGGAAATTTCTGCTCAAGCCAAACGAGTTTGAAAAAGTTTTAATTAAATTGCTGAGCTATACGTAAAGTTATGTTAGGTTTCAAAAATAAGAAAAAAAAATACTCCAGTAGGGTCCATTGTCAATATAGGACGAGGATTATGCTCAAGCCTAATGAGTTTAAAAATAAAAGAAAAAAAATTCCGTTAAATTTTGTAAATAAGTTCCTACTTATCGGGCTGTAAGTAAAGTTAGGTTAGGTTTCGAAAATAAGTGGAAAATACTCCATAAGGGTCCATTGTAAACAAAGGACGAAGATTCAGCTCAAGCCAAATGAGTTTGAAAAAAATTCTGTTAAATTTTGTAAATAAATTCCTACTTACCGGGCTATAAGTAAAGTGAGGTTAGGTTTCGAAAATAAGTAAAAAGTGACCAGTAGGGTCCATTGTGAATAAAGGACGAATATTCTACTCAAAGCCAAATAAATTTAAAAAAAAGAAAGATATTCTGTAAAATTTTGCAATTAAGTTCCTACTTACCGGGCTATAAGTAAAGTGAGGTTAGGTTTCGAAAATAAGTAAAAAATACTCCAGGAGGGTCCATTGTGAACAAAGGACGAAAATTCTGCTCACGACTAATGAGTTTAAAAATAAAAGAAAAAAGAATTCCGTTAAATTTTGTAATTAAGTTCCTACTTACCGGGCTATAAGTAAAGTGAGGTTAGGTTCTGAAAATAAGTAAAAAGTGACCAGGAGTGACCATTGTGACTAAAAGATGAAGGTTCTGCTCAAACCAAATGAGTTTGAAAATAAAAGAAAAAAAATTCTGTTAAATTTTGTAAATAAATTCCTACTTACCGGGCTATAAGTAAAATGAGGTTAGGTCCTGAAAATAAGTAAAAAGTTACCAGTAGTGACCACTGTGACTAAAAGATGAAGGTTCTGCTCAAGTCTAATGAGTTTGAAGTAAAAATTCCGTTAAAATTTGTAAATAAATCCCTTTTTACCGGACTATACGTAAAGTGAGGTTAGGTTTCGAAAATAAGTAAAATTGACCAGGAGTGACCACTGTGACTAAAGGACGAAGATTATGCTCAAGATTAATGAGTTTGAGAAAAACTCTGTTAAATTCTGTAATTAAATTCCTACTTATCGGGCTGTAAGTAAAGTGAGGTTAGGTTTCAGAAATAAGTAAAAAATACTCCAAAAGGGTCCACTGTAAACAAAGGGCGTAGATTCTGCTCAAGCCAAATGAGTTTGAAAAAAAATTCTGTCAAATTTTGTAAATAAGTTCCTACTTATCGGGCTATAAGTAAAGTGAGGTTAGGTTTCAAAAATAAGTGGAAAATACTCCATAAGGGTCCATTGTAAACAAAGGACGAAGATTCTGCTCAAACCAAATGAGTTTAAAAATAAAAGAAAAAAAATTCCGTTAAATTTTGTAAATAAGTTCCTACTTACCGGGCTATAAGTAAAGTGAGGTTAGGTTTAAGTTTCGAAAACAAGTAAAAAGTGACCAGGAGTGACCAGTGTAACTAAAGGACGAAGATTCTGCTCAAAGCCAAATGAGTTTAAAAATAAAAGAAAAACATTCCGTTAAATTTTGTAATTAAATCCCTTTTTACCGGGCTATACGTAAAGTGAGGTTAGGTTTCGAAAATAAGTAAAAAAAAAATACTCCAAAAGGGTCCATTGTGAATAAAGGATGAAGATTCTGCTCAAAGCCAAATGAGTTTGAAATAAAAGAAAAAATTCTGTTAAATTTTGTAATTAAATCCCTTTTTACCGGGCTCTACGTAAAGTAAGGTTAGGTTTCGGAAATAAGTAAAAAAAATACTCCAGGAGGGTCCATTGTCAATATAGGACGAAGATTCTGCTCAAGCCTAATGAGTTTGAGAAAAACTGTGTTAAATTTTTTAGTTAAATTCCTACTTATCGGGCTGTAAGTAAAGTGAGGTTAGGTTTCGAAAATAAGTAAAAAGTTACCACGAGTGACAATTGTGACTAAAAGATGAAGGTTCTGCACAAGCTAAGCGAGTTTGAAAAAAACTCTGTTAAATTTTGTTATTAAATTCCTACTTAGCGGGCTATACGTAAAGTTAGGTTAGGTTTCGAAAATAAGTAAAAATTGACCAGGAGGTACCGCATGTTTAACAGAAAAAAAAGAAAAAATCAACAAGAAAATAAGAAATACTGAGAAGAAAGTGGAAAAACAAAAGAATAAATTTGGGTCCTAGCATGTACGACATGCATCCAGTGAGCTATCTTTACCGTGTATTATAAATTCTTAAACAAATATTTTAAAGAGTAATGTTATGGCCATGTTTTTAACATTTTAATAAACTTTAAGGACAGACAGACAGACACAATGTAACAATTTTTTTTAATTTGTTTCTATAACGGTTAATAAATTTTATTTTTAAACTGCAAATCGTAATCTGACCATGAAATGAAATATTAACCTGGCGTGTTTAGCAACAATTTCACAAAATTTATTGAGCTTTTGCTGGTGTTTAAAGGTTTTTTTTTTATTTTCAATTTATTGTTGCATTGTGAATTTTAAAGGAAATTTAAATTAAAAATTTGCATACGTAGGAAATAAGCAAGAAATTGAAAAAAAAATACTTCACCCAGGAGGGTTCAAATACTTTTCCATAAGGGAAGTTAACTTCCTCGCGTAAATGGTACAAATGTGGTTTGTGCGGTGGTTTATCATGAACACCGCTAAAAGTCTGTACAGTCTTATAGCTTACGGGTTGTAATTGAAAAAAAAACAAAGATTAATGTTATTATTGGCCCATAGTGCTTATTAACTTTTACTTTGTATGCAAAATTACCTTTTATTGGCGAATTTATTTGCTATTGGAACCTAAAATTAAAAAATCATTTTAAAAAGCTATAATATAGAATCAAATAATTTCTTACATTTAAAGGCCCATTGTGCAAACATATTTTTAAAAATATTTAAGAGTTTATAACAAGAAAATTTTTTCCCTATGCATGCAATTAAAATTGTATTCAACATTCTCGTTTGTTTTTTAAACATTTCATAGTATAACGTCCCATAGTGCTGAACAGTATTTAACTATAGCGGCCTTGGCTTTCCAAACCATACAATTTAAAGTGCCATAAAACTCAAAATAATTTACTTGCAAAATAAAATTTTAATAGCTAAACGAGCCATAGTGCTTAGTTTTTGCAAATTGTCTAGGTCTGTCTATGTACAGATTGTGTGGAGTTAATAATTTTGTTCTTAAACCTGCAATTGAATTATTATTGTTCATTAAGTTATTAATAAAAGACAGACAAACCGGCACATACTCGGACAGATACTCGACTATAAAATATGTCGGGAAAAACAAAAAATTTTCTATTCAGTTTTCTTGCATACTTCTAGGCATACAAGCATAGCCTTGGCGATAGGCAACAATACTTTAACGAATGTTATTTGCAAGCATAAGTATGCTGTGTTTGTTGTGGCCATTAGGCCAAGTTAACACATTAGATTCACACAAGCTAACGGGCATAGTGAATAGATCTCAGTTTGTGGAAATAGTGCACAAGGTCCATGCACGGACGCCGCTAAAAATTATTGTGTTTTATGTCTCCCCTCATCTGAGAGGTGATACGCAAGTGCGTGACGTTTTTTTTAATAATATTTGGAGGGTAATGCCAAAAGTACCCTGCGCCATAGTGTTTAATAACAATCGTTCCATGAAGGGCTTATTAAGCAAGCCTTCTTTATGCGTGATAATGACTACTTCGGGGGATGATCTGATATTGGACGTGGCTGCCAAAAGCTTAAGAGGTGTGCGTTATTTTCACACCATGTTTTTATACTATCCAATGGAATTGTCTTTTGAAAAACAATTCCAGCAAATCGACTTCATTTACAGCTGGTCCTGGCGAAAGCAATTCCTTAACACTGTATTGATTACCATTCGCAATGAGGTTTACTTATACGATCCTTTTCCCCAGCCCAAGGTTGTAAATATAACCTTGGAATGGCGTAACGTGGACTTTTTTGCCGATAAAAATTTGAATGTTAAAGGCATGGAAATACGTACGCCTGTGCATTATGATATACCGCGTGTGTTTTGTTTAAGACGTTTCCCCAACAAGGGACGCCACAGTAAATTGTCGGGCAGATCGGGTAAAATATTTGGCGCCTTTATGAATGCCATCAATGCCACGTTCAATGACACGATTACACTGGCCGATGAGTTTCAGCCGTTTAGCCTGTTGAAGTTAATAAAACTGGTGGAGGATAAGAAATTGGAAATCAGTTTACACTCCTATTCGAATCTGATTAATGCTACTGTCGGCACCAGTTATCCCATTGGCATTAACGACTTCTGTATGATGGTGCCCTATCGCAATGTCTCGCCCGAGAAACAGGCCTTAAATAGAATTCTACGTCCAGATACATCGGCTGTACTGCTTATAGCTGCCATATATATAACCATCGGCATATGGCTCTGCTCTCCAGCAGAAGAGCGCGATCTCAGCTTGTCAGTAATGCAGACCTTGTGTTCGCTGATATTTTTCGCACCTTTAAGGGTAATACTGTTGCCCTATGCCCGCCAGCGTTTTATATTCGTGGTTTTATTCATAACAGGCTTCTGCTATACCAATCTGTACATGTCAAAAATGACGAGCGTTTTGACGGCAGCCGGTGTTCAAGATCAGATTGATACGATACAAGATCTTGTCGATGCCAAATTAAGCGTTATGATGTTACATTTCGAATATGATATGCTAGTGAAGCGCCACTACAATAAGCAGTTTTTGCAATTGGTTTACCCGGTGGACAAGCCCACTTTAGATTGACATCGTGAACGTCTTAATACCACGTATGCCTATGGCGTGTCCTCGGATCGTTGGGAGTTCATTAATTTACAACAAACCCATTTACGTACGCCCCTATTTCGTTTGAGCTCCATATGCATTGGACCATTTTATCATGTTTTCCCCTTGCAAAGGGACTCCTATCTGATGCAACCGTTGCAACAGTTCATATTATCGGTTTCACAATCTGGTTTTTTGGAATTTTGGAAGGATGAAGCTTTCAATGATGCTTTATTTATGGATTATGCCCACATCATAAAGACCTATCATGAAGTTAAGGCCTTGACAATGAATTTTTTCAGTCCGGCTTGGCATCTATGGTTAACTGGCATGTGTTTCGGGCTGTTAGCTTTCGTATGGGAAGTCAAGCGAAAGCAAATGCTGCGCAGCTGTGTTAGGTTGTTTAAAAATTAAATGAAAATAAAGAAAATTGAATAAAGATTGTGTATGTAAACGAAACAAAGAAGAGTGTTTGATTTCATTTTTGAAAAGCTAGGAACGACTGAGAAACCATTCGGATAACTTTGAGCCTGCAGAGTACGGAAATACAAAAACTTTCCATAATTTTAGGCAACTTTTGGAGTCTGTAGAGTCTTTTAATCTGAAGCAATCGTTCTGAATAGTCCTCGCAAAAGCGATTAATTTTCACTTTAAAGTGAATTTCAGCGGAAGCGACAACAGCATGTGCAAGGACACTCTTTATTGAAATCTGTCTTGCTACTACGGCAGCGACAAAACCTTTTCCAACTGGCTAAATCACTTCCAGCACACAAGTTAACTGCAGCACCTCTTCAAAGCACTGACATTGTTGAACCTTAACACAGCAATTACTGGTCTACACTGGTATGTAGTACATCAGCTTGCAAAACCTCTTTGTTATCCAAACGAAATCATTTGCATATCGCCGCCTACTTTTAAAAGTAAATCATTTTGCATGAAACAAATATTTGCGTTTTTATTACTTCCTATTCAGTTCTTAAAACTGCATGCAATACTACGAGGGATGTGACAAAAGTTAAAAAAAAACTCTGGAGGTTTACTTATTTACTGACCCGATGAAGTCGCCGTAGTCTAGTAGGCAGTGCGTTGGCTTATTAGACGTAAAGCCAGGGTTCGAGCCCCAGGCCAGACATCAAGACAAAATACAAAAAGTATTTTCTACGGCGACTTCCTCACAGCAGATTTCTGGCAAAAACTCTGATAATAAATACAAATTGCCATGAAAAAGTTTCTCAAAAATCTGCCGTTCGGAGTCGGCTTTAAACTGTAGGTCACACCACTCATGTATAAAAAATTAACACACACAACATAAGTGGTGTGAGAAACTAGGACGTTGTACAATGGGTCAATTCGACCTCCGGGTACTGTACTTGTCTTAATTGACAAGTACACGTCCTCCAACCTAACCTAACTTACTGACCCGATTATCTTTAACAAACTGCCTCGACCAGAGTTGCAAAGTTTCCTTAACTCGCTGCTTCCTATACAGACAATATGGTCCTCTATACCGACGTCCGCTGGTCCTCAAATATCTGCCTCGCCGGAACATCGTTTTCCATTCGAAGTGGCCAAACTAGCAGAATCGCTGGATGAACAACGTCCTTGCCATTGAGAAGCTCATACAACCTCACATCTAGCAAATCACGGAAGCCTTCCCACATAATAGATTCACACAATATCTCCAGTGCCCGAGCATTGTATTTATCTTGTATTTATCAAAAGCTCTTATCATAGGGGATCGATTTCCAAATCCTTTCTGGCAGAGGTTTACTTATTTACTGACCCGATTAGCCTTAACAAACTGTTAGCCTGCCGTATCACTTATCTCTGCCTCGACCAGATTTGCAAAGTTTCCTTAACTCGCTGCTTCCTATGCAGACAATGCGGTCCTCTATGCTGAGACGTCCGCTGATCTTCAAATATCTGCCTCGCCGGAACATTGTTTTCCATCCGAACGACATGGCCGAACCAGCAGAGTCGCTGAATAAACAACGTCCTTGCCGTTGAGGAGCTCATACAACCTCATTTCTGGCACTCACGGAAGCCTTCCCACATAATAGGTTCGCACAATAGCTCCAATGCCCGAGCAGAGACAACACTGTGTGACTTGTGTTTGTCAAAAGCTCTTATCACAGGGGATCGATTTCCAAATCCTTTTTGGCAAATCTCGGAAGCCTACCCAGATGATAGGTTCGCATTCGGAGATATTCTCCAATGCCCGAGCAGAGACAACAATGCGTCACTTGTGGTTGTGAGACGGGTACAATGGGTCAATGCGACCAAGTACACGTCCTCTAACCTAACCTGTGGTTGTGAGAAGCTCTTCATTCAGAGGATATCGCATAAATACAAAATCTTTAGGTGCTCAACTCCACACAGTCAGGTAACTATCTGACAGCCAGGCCGCCATACTAGAATCTGAGGTTAACTCGACAGTAGTAGGGGAATGTCTGGGGAGGTTAAATCAAGCTAGAGAGCAGTCGCTTTAGAGTACAGCGGAGCAATCAGGTAAGTTTGTAACGAGAGGAGCTTTCACGTTACTGATTGGGTCCGAAAAGTTCTATGGTGTGGGAGGAGATTCCCCCTAATAAATGATGACTGCCTCTTTACGGTCAAGATGGCTCCCGATTCACAGGCTCATACGGGGAATGTAAGAGAAGCAGAACTCGGAAGCCTACCCATAAATTCCACAATATCTCTAATGTCCGAGTAGAGACGACACTGCGTCACTTGTGGTTGTCAAAAGCTCTTCATTCAGAGGACATTGCATAAAAACAAAATGTTTAGGTGCTCAAGTCTATACAGTCAGGTAACTATCTGACAGTCAGGCCGCCATCCTAGAATCTGAGGTTAACTCAACAATACTAGGGGACTGTCTGGGCAGGTTAAATCAAGCTGGAGACCAGTCGCTTTAGAGTACAGCGGAGCAGGCAGATAAGTTTGTAACGAGGGGAGCTTTCACGTTACTGATTGGGTCCGAAAAGCTCTATGGCGTGGGAAGAGATTACTTACTTACTTACTTAATTGACCATAACAACCAGATTAACGGATTTCGGCCTGCCGCAACACTTCCTTCCTGGCGCCTCTGCTTCTTGCGCGCCTACGCCAGTTGGTCACACCAATCGATGACAGGGCTTCCTCGATTTGGTCCTTCCAACGGAAACAAGGTCGTCCTCTTCGCCGATTTCCGCAGATCTCCGCAACAAATACCCGTCTCGCTGGAGCATCCTCCTCCATTCGAACGACATGGCCGAGCCAGCGTAGCCGCTGGATATTAATACGCTGTTCAACGTCCATGTCGTTGAGGCGCTCATACAGCTCACTGTTGTCGGATGCGGAAATAATCGCCAACTCGTACTGAACCGAAGATCTTACGCAGTACTTTTCTCTCGAAGAGAAGAAGGGGGAAGAGATTCCCCCTAATAAAGGATGACTGCCTCTTTACGGTCAAGATGACTTCCGAGTCACAGGCACATACGGGGATGTAAGGGTGATAGGGTATGTCCAAGATCCCAACACGTCTTAAGCAGGATTTGAAAGATCTCCCGAAAACTTTGACGTGATGCTATGCACACTTTGAATAGCTGATGTAAGTATCCCCTATTTTTTGCAGAAATCTGTTGTAGGAATTGTGAGAGGAAACATGTGAACTTTTGAGACAAGCTTCTTGGCCACGCGATTAATTTTAAATGCCATAGAAAATATCACGACACCGCTCACATGTTTACAAACTAAACGTTATAAAGCAACAACAACAATGAATAATTAATAGTTTTTGACAAGCCACTTGACATGTAAATTGAACACTACAAACCATTTTACAACTGTACGCCGTTTAGTCTTGAAACGCCTTTGGACCGTGGACAAAACGTTTAACACTTACAAACGCATTGATTGGAAGGCAACAGGCAACCCGGCCATTATGATATTGAATACGACCGTGACCATGTTATTGCTGAGCTCAACGGCCAGTTTGCCAGCAAACGAAACGAAACCATATCCTCAGATGGTCAATCATAGTCTAGTGATTGAGGTGGTGCGCAGTATTTATGAGCTTTATAAGTTTAAGAATTTCGTTTTCTTTATATCGGAACGCTTGGTCAGCGATACGGATACGTCAACGGTGTTCTTTGATGATTTCTGGGATGCGTTTCCCACAGCGCCCACTATATTGATTATAAACAACACGGTGACTATGGCGGGTTTTTTGAGCACGTCAACCTTGTGTCTGGTATTGACCACCGAGGTCGATGATCCCATTATGGAACTGTCTTCGCTGAGCATGAAAGGCATACGTTACTTGAAAACAATTTTCATTTTATTTCCCGTCGTGGAAACAGATGAATTCTACAGTAGTTTTGAATCGTACACGACCTTCAACGATCACATACGCTTGCTGTACGATTGGATATGGAAGAAACAGTTCCTGAATACGATACTGATAACGATACGCAATAACTTGTATATACACGAGCCCTATCCCACAGCCACGATTGTTAATAAGACAGAGAATTGGACGGCCACAGATTTTTTTGTGGAGTACGATGTGGATTTCCAAGGTTACCAGTTGAATACAATGGTGAAACATGATATGCCGAGAGTGTTTCGTATGAAGCGCCTGCCGCCGGGACGTAAGACTAAGGAGCTCAGTGGTGTATCGGGTAAAATGTTTAATGCCTTTGTCTCATCCATTAATGCCACGTTTAATGATACCGAGGCAGACAACGATGAGGCTGATAGCCTGGACATCAATGCCATAATCCACATGGTGGAGGAGAAAGATCTGGAAATGGGCGTAAATTCCTATACAGCCATGATAGCCTCCCTGGTGGGAGCCAGCTATCCCATTGGCATTAATGACTGGTGCCTTATGGTGCCCTTTCGTAATACCTCGCCTCAGTATTTGTATTTGCGTCACATTTTCACTTCATACAGCTGGTTTCTGCTGAGCGTCAGTGCCGTCTACATAACCGTGGGCATATGGCTATGTACGCCTAGCAAAGAAAGGGATTTGAGTCTATCGTTTCTGCAATCGCTAAGCTCCTTGATTCTGACCGTGCCTCTACGTTTGCTAACGCTGCCCTACTTTCGTTTGCGTGTTTTATTCGTTCTGTTATTCATCATAGGCTTCTTCCTTACCAACATGTTCATGTCGAAAATGGCCAGTTTTTTTACCACACCCACTAAGCAGCCCCAGATCGATACCGTTCTCGATGTCATACAAGCCAATTTGCCCATAATGATGATGGACTATGAATACGATAGTCTAAGGGAACTAAATTATCCGGAAGCCTTTTACAATTTGATTAAAATCTCTACAAAAGGTGAAATGGATCGCCATAGAGACCGTTATAACACCTCCTTTGGCTATAGCGTACAAACGGATCGCTGGCAATTCCTAAATAAACAGCAGCATTACCTAATTAAGCCGATATTTCGCATCACATCGATTTGCATAGGACCCTTCTATCACGTGTTTCCCATACAGCGTGACTCTCATTTGGCCAAACCTTTACAGAAATTCATAATGACTGCATCTCAGTATGGTTTCACGGATCACTGGGAATCGGAAGCCTTCTTGGATGCTCTATTCGTAGGCTACGTTCGTATGATGCTGATCGACTATGGGCCAACGCCATTGCAATTGGAATACTTTCAGAATATTTACATTGTATGGTGGCTGGGTTTAGTGCTAGCGGGCCTATGTTTTATATGTGAAGTCAAGGGCATCACGATTCAGGCCGTGAAAAGGGCTGGTGTTAAATGTGTGCGTAAGTTAAGAGAAATCTGAAATATGTTAACGAAATATTAAAAAAATAAAAAGTTTTAAAAAAATTTTTGAAAACCGAAAGTTTTTTTTAATTTTTCATAATGGAACCTCAAGTGTACAAGCCGAACTGAGATGAACAAGGTAGTGCAGGGAAGGTTATGATATACAAGAGTAGAGCAGAGTAAAGGAGAATACAGTAGAGCAAGCGAGAGTAGAGTATAGCAAAAACAAGTTGAGTGTTCAATAGTCAACCAAAAAATAAAACTGAGCAGAGTAGAATGGTTTTTTTTTGCGGGAAGGAGGAAAAATTCTTTATGCATTCATGATGATCGTCACCAGACATGATATGTTGGACTCTCCCACTGGGTATACCGACTAAAAACCCGCCTTGTCTCCTCACCGGGGATTCATTCCACCTTGGAACCACGGTTATATTACTTCGAAGTGGATCCCTTTTCTGGCATACGTTCCACTTCCATCATCGCCAGCCTGCGTCCAGGCTTCGCTCTATTCTTATTCTGCTGCGTCTAGGTCAAATTTCTTCATTCGCGGGACGTGCTCCTCAAAGTGTTTTACTGCGTTCCAGCTCTCTCTACTGTTTATCATTTTCAGCACGACGTTTGTAGGGCTAATGACGCCGATTTCAGCTTCGAGTCGCTGACGGCTTTCGGCCCATCGACGACAGCTGAAGAAAGTGTGTTCAGGATCATCTAACGTTTCTTTCTCTTCGTAGATACAGAATGGCGAGCGGAATTTCCCCATGCGATGCAGGTTATCTCTGAAATATCCGTGACCGGTCAGCATCTGGGTTATGTAGTAGTCTACTTCGCCATTTTTTCTGTTTTTCCACACTCACAACTCGGGAATCAGTTTATATGTCCACCTTCCATGCTGTTCATTTTTCCAAGAGTAGAATGGTAAGAACCAGGTATAACATTGCAGACAACACAGTGAAGACCGAGGCTACTGTAGTTTCTTTGAAAAAACAAATGTATGAATGACTTAAGCAAGCATCTTCGCCTTCCTCTATATTCCCTTTCACAGAGTCTATCCTTTCAAACATCTCATCCCTCATAACAGTTCTGGCTTTATCAGCAGCGTTCATACTCCCCTCATCACAGTATCATCTGCCTGCTAATTGTCGTGAACTCAATCATGATCGGTGGCTCTATTTCCCCTATGCTAACTGATTCAGTCTGCCCTTTATCCCATCTTATTACAAGCATATGAGCGCCGGATGATCTTTAATGCCAGGCAAAGTACGACTCAACCACAGAGCATAGAAGCAATAAAGCACAAAGTCTTCCTAAAATAGCAATTTCGCTGGGAAAATGAACAGCATGGAAGGTGGTTATATAAACTGATTCCCGAGTTGCAAGTGTGGAAAAACAGAAAAACGGCAAAGTAGACTACTACATAACCCAGATGCTGACCGGTCACGGATATTTCAGAGAGTACCTGCATCGCATGGGGAAATGCCGCTCGCCATTCTGTATCTACGAAGAGAAAGAAACGTTAGATAATTCCGAACACACTTTCTTCAGCTGTCGCCGATGGGCCGAAAGCCGTCAGCGACTCGAAGCTGAAATCGGCATCATTAGCCCTACAAACGTCGTGCTAAAAATGATAAGCAGGAGAGAGAGCTGGAACGCAGTAAAATATTTTGTGAAGCACGTCCTGCGAAGAAAGAAATTTGACCTAGACGCAGCAGAATTAGAATAGAGCGGGGCCTGGACGCAGGCTGACGATGATGGAACTGGAACGTATGCCAGATAAGGGATCCACCTCAAAGTAATACAACCGTGGTTCTAAGGTGGAATGATTCCCCGTTGAGGAGACAAGGCGGGTTTTTAGTCGGTATACCGAGTGGGAGAGTCCGACATATCATGTGTGGTGATGACCATCATGAATGTATAAAGCATTTTCCCTCCTTAATGCGAAAAAAAATCCCATCTTATTATAGCTTTAACCGCATCCGAGCTGAATACTTGGGTAGCGGCCTGACTGTCAGATAATATTGCTGTGTCCCGTCCTTTGTACTTCCTATACAAGTTCGATTTTATCTCAAATGCCACTAACGACTTACTATCCTTAGACTCCTTTGTATAATTCCACAAGAGACTCTTCATATTTGCCTCATACCATTTATAAAGATGTTGTCTTTGCACTCAACGCCCGTCTCAGACAATGAAATTGTTCATCCTTAACCTCACTCTACGTTAGTGCGGAAATAAAGGTTTTAACATGGAAGGAATGAATGAATGCTGACGAATGATTAAGAAGAGCAAAGAATAACAAAACAACAAAAAAAGTAAAATAACAAAACAACAGGAAGATTCTAGAAGTTGCCAGATCGATAATAAACGAAATATAAATAAAGGGTCCGCCAAATAACTTTTTTTTTAAATGCTTTAAAACAAAACTACTGAATATTTTCTCAAATTTCTTTTTTTATTTGAAAGTACAATCCTTCCGGTTAATAATGAAAAACAATTTCATTCAAATGACTGCCTTGGCTGGCCATGCAGTAGCCTACACGATCGGTGCAATTTTTAAGCACATTATCGATTGTGTGCAGCTGTATTTCACCAATGCCTTCACGAATATTGTCCTTTAAAGCGTCAATTGTCTCTGGCTTGTCGGCGTAACACTTATCTTTGACGGCACCCCACAACTAATAGTCCAACGGTGTCAAATCGCAGCTCCGAGGTGGCCAAACGACATCAGCTTTGCGGCTGATAATGCGGTCTTCAAAAACAGAGCACAAAACATCGAGTGTAGCTTCGGCTGTGTGGCACGTAGCGCCGTCCTGTTGAAACCAAATGTTGCCAATATCCTCCTCTTCAGTTTTTTGTGAATAAAAATTCGTTCAACATGGTCTGATAACGATCGCCATTGACTGTAACGGCCACTACTTGCTCATTTTCGAAGAAAAATGGCCCAATTATGCCTCTGGACTAAACTCCGCGCCAAACAGTGACTCGTTTTGGGTGCGTTGGCTTTTCAATGTATGCGTGCGGGTTTTCTATGCCCCAAATGCGACAATTTTGCTTGTTTACATACCCGCCAAAATCAAAATGAGCTTCATCTGAAAAGATGATTTTTTTTTTGCCAAAATCGGCATCTTCTGTAAGTCGATCGCAGGCCCCCTTAGCGAAGCGAAAACGCATTGGATGGTCCATATTCGTTCAGCGGAAGGATAAAACTAATTATCTGTCAAATCAGACATGAGCTAAGTGTTACCATTCACGAAATAAGCACTAGTTGAAGAGAAAAACGTTAGATGGCGGACCCGATAGAAATAAAGGTAACATTGGCTGTCAGTAGAAGTAAAAAGTGAGACGTTGCATTGTACTTTGTGTTTAAAAACAAGAGGCAACCCCTAACTTTGCCGACAGTTGCCATTTCGCCAACTGTGTTTGGCCACCAAAAAGCCTGATTCATGAAGGGATTCCCAAAATAAAAACAATGTTAAAAGCATTTAAAAAAGCCTGCATTTTATTTTCTTAAATATTTTCTTGAAATTAAACTTGACCCGACTATTTAATCTATAATGGACCCATTCTAGAGCTAATATGAAAGCACAAGCCACATCCACAAACATTAACATCAAGAAGAGCATTGAAACATGAACCAATTCGGCTGCCTGGTACACATTGTTTTGGCTGAAACGTTGCACATGGCCAGCATAGACGGCATGTTCAAATGAAATGCTTTCGTAATGGCGCAATAGACCCGATGAATGTACACGATATATAAAGTACTCCAAATCACGCCACAGCGGTGAATCCATTTCCATGGGAAAAGCAAGATGATGAGAACCAAAGCATATGTCGGTGAATTTAAATCGACCCTGTTTAAGGCCAAGTTGCTGTAGCTCTAGGAAATGCCATTTTTCTTCGGTTACGAAATAGGCATACGATTGATTGAACGACACTTGATGGGCATTGAAGGTGGCCGAATCTACGGGTTGAATAAGTTTCAGGAAATCAAAAGATAAATTGGTATGGGAGGATAACAGGAAATCATATTCATAATCGATAATCAAAGTCGTGATATTTGCTTTAATAAGATCCTCCAAAGTATTGATCTGCTCACGAAATATATTAACGGTTAAGATACTGCCAAGTAGGGAAGTATAGTTGGCCGATATAAAGAAACCATGAAAGAAGACTGTGGCATACAGGATTACTTTCAAGGCAGCAGGCTGTTTAAAATTTCGCGAAGCCGATATGTTAAGCAACAGACAGTAATTATCCAAAATGCTATCCCTTACACGCCTTATTAAAAATGCTTTCAGCAAAGGATTCTTATGACTGGCCCATACAAGCCATAAAGCATCAGTAATAGCCAAGGCAATGAAGCTTATGAAGATTAAAAACCAAACCTTAATATCCAATGGCATGAGGGGATAAAAAAAACCGGTTACAGTATTAAATATGTGGGTTTTTTGATGAAAACCTCTTTTGAAAACGTTGTTTTTTTAAAAGAAAACTTTTTTTTATTTAAAATATTATAATTTTTACACATTTAATGATGTTACAAAAATTTATATTGTTTTTTCTTTTTTTTGTCAGTTTGTCGACTAACTCCTTTTTTATAATGTTCAATGTTTTTTTTTTTATATGTCGTTTTCATTTTGCTGAGCTACTATGATTAGTATTATTGGTAGGCTACTACAATTATTATTATTGGTAGAGTACTACAAGTATTATTATTGGTAGAGTACTACAAGTATTATTTTTGGTAAGGTTTCCCACTTCTCGTCCGTCCTGTCCCCGGTCCCACATTCGGCCCTCCTGCACGGTCATTCGACTCGGATGACAGGTTCCACTTTTTCATATATTCAGCTACGGTACTGGTTCTCTTTGGACCCTCACCTTCACCAACCTTTTCAACTTCATATCTATCGTGTTTCATGATTCGAATCACCTTATATGGCCCTAAATATTTCGGTCGCAATTTCAAACCTGGTCCAAATTGAGTTCGTTTAATAGCCGCTAATTCATTTTCCTTATACAATGATGCCCGAATTCTCTTCCTATTAGACGTTTTCTTATTTTCTGCCTGAATTTTCGCTATATTTGACCTGGCCGTATTCCGAATTTCATCCCTTTGCTCATCTAATTCTTCTACAGCAAATTCCTCAATCATATTTCGTATGTCTTTTCCTTCGTCTGTTCTCATTTCACATCCTGTAAGAATCTTAAACGGTGAATACTTTGTACTACGTGGAGGAGTATTATTTATACATTGTTGAACCTTATCTACATGCTTGTACCAATTTTTCGGATCTTCTGCACACAGTTTCGATAGCAATGTTATTACTATTTTATTAATACGTTCTACCTGACCGTTTCCTCTAGGAACCCCCGTTGTAATAAGAAGGTGTTGAATATTACGCTCCATACAAAACTTATTGAACAAATTTGATGTGAAAGCTGTTCCCCTGTCTGATATAATTCTCTCCGGATTTCCAAAAATCGCCGATTGACGCTGGAGTTTATCAATAACTTCTTCTGCCCTAGTGCTTCTGGTTGGATATAACCAAACAAATTTAGAAAAATAATCAACTACCACTAGTATGTAGTTATAGCGTTTCTTTGTTTCCTCCATAGGGCCGACGTGATCAATATGATATGTTCTTAACGGTCGATCCGATTTATCGATAGTGGTAAGGAGTCCTTCCGGTTTACCTGTCTTAGCTTCTGTTATTATACATTCTATGCAACTACGGACTATTTTGTCAACTTTCGATACGATGTTGGGTATATAAACTTCTTTTTCTAAAAGTTCTCGTGTCTTCCTAGTACCAAAATGACCTTTTCTGTGAGCAATTTGAATTATTTCCTCCTCCATACTCTCCGGAATCACCATAAGTTCCCGATCTGGATCCTTATAAACTAGGTCGTGTTTCAAATAAAAATCCTCATAATTTCCATTTTCAAGGATATTTCTAACAGCTTTAACCCAATTATCCTGCATCTGTGCTTGTTTGAGTCGATGCTTTATCGAGTCATCCGACATCAAACATAAAAACCTGCTTAAAGCATCAACGTGCCTCATTTTGTTCCCAGATCTATGTTCTATTATAAAATCAAACTCCTGCAGAAACATGGCCCACCTAGACACTCTTAATGGAACGTCCTTCTTCTTTATACTCATCGCAAAAGCATTACAATCTGTCACTATTTTTATTTTATGGCCCATTAGATATACTCTCCACTTCTTTAATGCTTCGATGATTGCCAAAACTTCGAGTTCGTAGGAATGGTATTTCTGCTGTGCATCGGTAGTCTTACGACTCATATACTCCACTGGATGAAATTGTTGGTCGTCTGCATTCTTCTGAAGCAAAACACCTCCGTAACCATACATACTTGCATCGGTATGTACTTCTGTAGCAGCATTAGGGTTGTACAATTTTAGAACGGGTGCATTCGTCAAACTTTCCTTAAGTTGCCTAAATGATACTATTTGAGCTTCTCCCATTACAAAATCATTATTCTTCCTAAGTAAGTCAGATAAAGGTCTAGCAATTGTAGCATATCCACAGATAAATCTTCTAAAATACGACGTGAGGCCCAAGAAACGTTGTAACGTCTTCTTGTCCTTTGGAACTGGAAAATTTTCAACTGCTGATGTCTTCTCTATTGATGTTCTTATTGTCGAATTTTCAACTATATACCCGAGGAAATTAACCCTATTCATTAAAAATTGACACTTCTCCCACTTAATTCGTAAGTTATGTTTTCTAGCTACCTGTAATACTTTCCGCAATTTCACGATTCCCTCCGAAACGTCCACCGATGGGATTATGATATCGTCGACATACACAATTATAGTACCGTCCTGAATCAATTCCCTATATACCGAAAAAATAAACCGAGAAAATACCGCTGGAGAATTAGAAATTCCAAAAGGTACGTAATGGAATTCATACTGGCCGTTGTGTGTTACAAAGGAAGTAAACTTTTTCGACTGCTCCTCAACAGGTACGTGGAAGAAACCATTCTTTAAGTCAAGTGTGGAATAAATCTTAGCGGATTCTAATTTATGCAACACGTCATCAATCAAAACCATTGGGAAGTTATCTCTCATAATTTTCTCATTTAATTTTCTAAAATCGCAACAAAGTCTCTTTGTGCCGTCCTTCTTAGACACTAGAACGATTGGTGATGCGTATTCAGAAGTACTCGGTCGTATAATGCCCTCATTTAACCAATCTTTAACTTGCTGCTCAACAACACCTTGATCCTCATAAGATAGACGACGTGGTCGTTGAAATATTGGAATATCATTCGACAATATTATTTTCATACTAATAGGAGATGGTTCAAGATTCTCCGGATTATAGTCCCTCACTAACCTGCTAACCTCTCCTGCTGTCTCCTTCGGTAAATGTGACAAGTTCAATGCAACATCATCTTCGATAACAACTGTTGAACAAAATATCTTAAAATCGTCCACTTCATCACGTTGTTCTACTTCAGATTCTTTCCTATGTCTGAAAGTTGCACCATTTGAGGTCAATATCATATCCGTCTGGTCCAAAATATCATTACCTATTGCAGCCTCATATGGAAATTGTTCAGCTATGTAAAATCTAACCTTAAAGTCAAAACCATCTATATTAACGATCCTATCAAAGTGTCCTAAAGTCACCAATTCACCAACATTGGCCGTTACAAAACTTTCCCTTCCATTACGAATTTCAATGCCGTGTAACTTTTCAAAAATGTCCAACCTAATTAAGGAAATATCACTACCAGAGTCGATAATCGCAGAAATTTTAAAATTGTCCAATATAATTTCCTTAAAAACACGATTTGGCTTCAAAATACACGCTGTAACGGATTTGTCATTTCGCCCCGCCTTATTACAATTTCCTACCGTACATGATCTATTTTCGTTTTCCTTCTTGATCTGGTTCGAAGTCCTTATCCTACATTCATATGATTTATGACCTGTTTTTCCACAATTAAAACACTTAAAATTCCCTGATTTACAATATTTTGCCAAATGATCATCACCTCCGCAGTTATAGCATTTGCCTTTGGAATAATTATTCGGTTTTGTTTTATCTAACTGTCCTAAATCGGAAGATATTTTGAAGGTTGGCGCCTGTGGAGTGGATCTCCGAATTTTCTCATATATTTTAATTTTGTTCTTCAAATCTTCTACACTCGTAGCTTGATATAAGATGCCCTTACCGAATTTTGAATCAGGAATTCCGTCCGCAAAATATTGAATTAAACTATCGTCATCAAGCTTAACGGGTTTTCCTATTTCCATTAGTGTGTAGAGGTACTCTCGTAAACTTTCACTATTCCTCTTCTTTCGATTTCTCAATATCTGATGTACTTCAATAGCTGCTAGCTTGGTTCCAAATTCCTTAACAAGTGCTTCCCTAAGGGAGTTCCAATTTTTTATCCCACTCTGACTACGAATAAACATACGTGCCGCCCCTTTCAACAACTGTTTTGCATAGATAAATTTATGTAAACTACTCCAACCTACTGCCTCAGCATTATCCTCAAAATCAGAAATCCACTCATCTATCCCAATGTTGTCGGTACCACAAAAACTAGTCAAAGAGTCTTCAATATCTCGTAGCGTGAATATACTTCTTTCAATAATTGGCACCGGTTCATGCCGCGAAGTGACATCAATATATTCCGAGTCAGAATCTGGTGTACTCAGGCCAAAATGTTCCATAAGTCGATCACAAAGTTCTGCCTTTCGTCCATTTGTAGGTAGTCCTAACTCTGTCAACTTGCCCTTTAGACCGTCAACTGTCAAAGCAAAAATTTCGTTTACGTTCATGTTATTTAACAAAATTATTCGTCCAATTATATAAAAAATTAACAAATGTAGCGTAAAATATAAGTAACAATAAATTATATATAAGTAAGTATGAGTAATATTAAAAGAATGGAATTAATTTGTACGTAATTAAATTAACGATAATATGTAAGTAAAAACAAAAGTAAATTGTAAAAAGATTAATTATAAGTATTAAATGAATTAATTCCTCAAGAATGTTTTATCAAAACTAGTATTAATGCAAAAAAAAAAAAAAAAAAAAATAATCAAAATGTCCTCGAATGAAATTGGAATTCTAAATCATAAATCAAATTGGATTATTGACATACAAAACAAAATTCAAATTGGATTTTTGTAGTATAAAACAAAAGTATTTCGATTAGAATTTTAAAATTTGAAACATTCAAATCAAACCAAAATTGTGTCATGAAAAAAAAAAAAAAAAAAATACTTCCAATTAGGTTCCCTCGTTGGCTATACGCAACCGCATTCAACATACACTGATCTCTTCTTCTCTCACACAGATGAATATCTCGATATTTGCAGCAACTTTTATGCACAGCTTTCAATTGATTGGCTTCATAATCGTATGATAATGATAAAATATTTATGTCTCTTGCGTTTTTATGACTTTCACTTTTCTCTCTCTCTCTTTCTTATAAATTAAACGTTAAAAACGTTCTTTTCCAAACAATAGATTTCTTCTTTTTTCAAAAAGAAAAATAAACTGGTTGAGCCCCCAAAATGTGGGTTTTTTGATGAAAACCTCTTTTGAAAACGTTGTTTTTTTAAAAGAAAACTTTTTTTTATTTAAAATATTATAATTTTTACACATTTAATGATGTTACAAAAATTTATATTGTTTTTTCTTTTTTTTGTCAGTTTGTCGACTAACTCCTTTTTTATAATGTTCAATGTTTTTTTTTTTATATGTCGTTTTCATTTTGCTGAGCTACTATGATTAGTATTATTGGTAGGCTACTACAATTATTATTATTGGTAGAGTACTACAAGTATTATTATTGGTAGAGTACTACAAGTATTATTTTTGGTAAGGTTTCCCACTTCTCGTCCGTCCTGTCCCCGGTCCCACAAATATGGGAACCATAAGGCACCATTTAACCACCATTAAGGGATAGCTTTTATCCACATCATCATCGCTCGAGTAGAGAGCATAGGCATGGGCCGTTATAAGAATTTCATTATGGCGTATCAAATCCAAAACATCTTTCATGTTCACCGCTAGGCCACCTAAGCTATCCGCTGGCATTTCATAAAACTCCAGAGAGGCATTTATATTGTCCGCAAATAATTCCAAAATACGATAAGCGGTACCTTGCCTCAGAAGGTTTTTCTGGTGATCATAATAATGAAAAACTCCCGGCAGATCTATTCTCATGGGCGTAGACAACTTAAAGCCTTGGCAATCGATATTGTTTGCTTTTTCAGCCATACTTTTGAAATCCATCAATAAATTAGAGTATTTCACCAACTGGAACTCGGGAAACATATTGAAACCAAAGAAATCGGATGTAGCATTGCCATAACTCACATACAGGCGCGTGTTAATGAAATTGTTGGCCTGAATAGTTCTTAAAAGTTGCAAAGCCAGCCCAAAGTCTTGCAAAGGCTTAACCAATATAACGAAATTCAGGTAATAGTGGCGTCCAAGCAATACCTTATCATGCACTAACATTATAGGATCATCAGGTCCATTGGTGAATACTATGCCCATATAATTACGTTTGCTGGTTGTCCTCAATATGCGTATATCGCTGTTGTTGTTGAAAACCATTTGAGTAACGCCCATCTCTCGATGTATCGTATTAAAGAATTGTTGGAAATTTTCCGAACTTTCGGTATCCAATAGCTGGGATACAAACCAATTCACTTCTTGGATTCGGATTAGTTTAGCCAGTGGTAACATAGCTTCTAAAAGATACTCCATATCCCAGGTCCATACACATTGCCAGAATGCCACGATAATTAGAAGATAGATTAGAACTTTTTTGGTGTTCATATTGGTAAGTTCAGAGAGCAACTGATTTGATTTGCTTGGAATAAATTAAAGGCCATAAGCAATTTGCCTTCAACTTGTTCCCTAACATGTTAGCAATGCTCTAGGGAAATGCGTATGCTTAAAACAACAACTTAGGTTATGTGTTACTAGCTAAACGAACATGGTAAATAACATATAAAGCAGATGCCCAATGCCACAAATACTAATTTGGGAATTGTTATTACAAGACATACATTCATCAGTTATTTTAAAGGAAATTTGTTTAGAAATTTCAATTTAAGATGGTTGTTGCAGGAACTATCCCTAGACTAATAAATATATGACATAGCAGTATAGCTCTTGGGTATATACCAACAGCTAGGTCGAGGTTTAGAGTAAAGTTCATTACAAAGATGTGATAAAAGACTACCGTACACGTAGAATCGTCCTGTATTCTAAACATACAATCTACGAAAACAAATACACGGGTCGGCGCAATCACAAGGTGTTCATAGTTTTAAAGCATCACAGCATTTAGTGCAACAATGTATATACGTCGTGCTTTATGCTTCTACTGACTAGAAATTACCCTTCTCTCCATTTATACATCATTTCTTTACGATCTGGCAACTTCCAGAACCTTACTGTTGATTTGTTCTTGTTATTCTGTGTTCACTAATGTAAAAACCTAGCTAAGGATGACTTTTGATGATATTATCCATGCCCGACAATGCTAAAGCCATGCAGATAACATAGTTTTGATAGCATAAAGCAAATTTAAAGATAGGTTTTGTGAATTTATTCAAAAAGGTCTTGAGACTGTAATTTGATGGTACACTGTTAGTGGTTTTGAAGATAAATTCGAGCAAAACTTTAGTGGTACTAGAAGGTAGATATTTATTAAATGGAAAATGGATTCGTTTTTGTGGAGGAAAAATATCTGGAAGTAATACTGAACAGAAATTCTCTCGGGACGCCAACCTATCCTGAGTCAATGAGGAGTCCTGCTCCACCGCTAGACTCACCTGGCCCTTGATGGATAGAAGGCGTATCAATCAATTACTTGGTCTTGGTCGTGACGTCATCTCAACCACAGTGGCCGTGCTTACAGGTCATTGCGTTATGGGTAGACACGCGGAGAGAATGAGGCTCCCATTTAACGACTTCTGCCGTGAATGCAGATCGGCTGAGGAAGAGGAGACTGTTATCCACTTTCTTTGTCAGTGTCCGTCTCTTGCTAGGTGTAGATATAGGTTATTTGGCTCTGCATTTCTTGTCAGCTTGACGGAGCTATCATCTATTGATATCAAGGATATAGCTTCGTTTATCAAACTTTTTGGCTGGTTTTCCAGTATAGGATAGTCGGTTCTTCCTCTTCCCTGATTTTGGTGGAACTTGCTCAGTATAGGGACTGCGTTCACCCGTGGCATCACAAGGGGCCGCTATGCGTGCTCAAGTGAGCTTTGTGAAATCAGAGCTACCACTCAGACCGACCAATACTGAAAAATAAACTGACTTGGAAGGCTCATATAGAGAGCATTTGAACGAAAGCCAAGCATGCGGTAATGACATGCACACGGCTAACTGGAATATCTTGAGCAACAGACATTCAATGCTAATTGTTCGAACAAAATAGGGAGTTATGGAACTTAGAGAATCTAGGGATTGTTGAAAAGCAATTTCAATTTGCCCTAAAGTCTGGAGATATCATTCGTAATATGATTACATTTGAAGTCGCTGTAGTCTAGTAGGTAGAGTGTTTGGCTTATTAGACGTCAAGCCAGAAAAACGAAATACAATAAAATATTAAGTTAGGTTATGTTAGAGGACGTATACTTATCAATAAAGACAAGTACAGTACCCTGAGGTCGAATTGACCCATTGTACAACGTCCTTACACAGGGAAAGATAATAGAGGGATAAAAAGGAGAGGATGTAGGAAAGGGAAGAATGTGAATTGGAGGAATTACACAGATAAGACACAACAAAAAGGGGAAGGAGCGACTACACTGATGAAGTCCTAGCGCCTCTCAACCAGCCTAAGCCACTAATGAATCTAGGGAGAGCCTAAGGTTGGTAATCGACCTTTTTAGCGGGCCCTATAGGCTCAAAAAACGTTGGTCAGAGTATTGACTACCACAAACACAAAATGTTGATTCTGTGATGAGAGTAATAGAAATGGGAGAGACCTTATACCCTAGCGCCTTTCAACCAGCCTAAGCCACTAATGAATCTGTGGAGAGCCTTAATGTCGGCTCTCGACACAGAATTCAAACTCTCAAAGAAGGCCCCTGGGTCAAGGGTCCTCAACCTCAATCTACCAAGGGCTGGGCAGTTACAGAGGAGGTGTTCATCCTCATCACAACATGCTATGCAATAGTCCGGCTGGGATCTGTTCCAGATCCCCGTCAGCGACCTAATCTCGCCCCGTGTCCCGTGATAAAACCGACAACCAACATTAAGCAGGCCTTATCCAAGCCCAGCAGCCAACCTGTTCTCCTATTGTCCACAGCAGGCCATAGATATCTAGAGACAAAACAACCCGATCCGTTCCCCCAACGCCTCTGCTCTTCCTCCCTGACCTATCCATTGATGAGGCCGTAGAGGTGACAGGTCGGGGGGGTCAGGACCAACTATCAAATCGCCCCCAGAAAGCGAACCTAAGCCAGCGAGGGCATCCGCCCTCTCATTGCCCAGTATTCTGCTATGAACTGGAACCCAGCACAGAAATATTTCTTCGGCGACTTTCTCTCAGCAGATTTCTGGCAAAAACTCTGCCAGAGTAAATAAAAATTGGCATGAAAAATTTCTCAAAAAATTTGTCATTCGGAATCGACGTTAAACTGTAGGTCCCACCACAACACACACAACATAAGTGGTGTGAGAAACTAGGTCGTAATCCTGACTGAAGGGTTGTAGTGATCAATTATGTACAGTGGAGGCCTTATAATTAGAAACAACTTAGCAACATGTATGTTTGTTAATTTGTTTTACAGTTTTCACTGTGTACTTGGGATCAAAGGCTTTGTCTGGAGGACGTCTTACATACGTTTTTCCATCAGATTGGTACAAATTAAACTTAGATTCGTCACTCCAGAGAACTCTGTTCCAGAAACATCGTTTCTAGTTATAAGGCCACCACTGTATGTATGTCTATGAATATGATTACAGTTCACAACATATTTTGTTTTATTGTCCTTCTAATTTTTAGTTCATTATGAATTGTACTGCGTAGCACTGATAGAAATTTGTTTAATGGCTTTGTGTATTCCCCCGTGGTATTAAAAACATTACAACACAGATTCGTTAAATAAAAACAAAAATATTTGAATTAATTTTTTATAAACTGCTAATGATTTAAAGTAATTGAATTGTTTAATTAAATTATCTTTTAATAGAAATTTTAATTTAAAAATAAAAATGAAAACTACAAATGAATTTAATAAAATAAAAAATTTTGTATAAAAATTCGAAATCTTTTAATGCTTTTTTAGCATTGCTTTTAAACCTTTTTCCATATTTCCTCTGTTTCCTCCTGCCCCATTCCTTTATGTGTTTTTTTTTTGTCAATAAAAACTTCAATTCCTTTACACTTCACTTTTCGAAAATCTCCCCCAACAAAAACATGATGATTTCTGTCAAATACTCGTTTTCAATACTCCCCCCAAATGTCACAACCTGCTGTTGGTATCATACACTCTGCTGTACTGTTAATATTGGCTGTAATGTATTATGACCCCATAATATATTACCGTTATATGCTTGCCATAAACAGTTAAAAACAATAACAAAAAAAAGAAAAAGAAGAAGTTTTATTACGTTTAGTTTGATGACATGATGACACAAATTTTTTTTCATTAAATTTTTTTTAGTTTGCACATGTGATGTGATCTGATTTTATTTATTTAAAGCAGTGCCGTAAAATAATGAATTCACTAAAATATTAAAAATATGATTGCATTAAGAATTTACACACAGTTACTAAAGTATACATACGGTAAAAAATGCGATAATGCTGTATGCTTGCCCAATATGGTCGGAGGCACACTCAGTGGGGACGACGAGGAGGATACTGTCATCGGTGTATCGTTTAAGCGCGATTAGACGGATAAGTGGCTTCAGGACAGTGTCTGATGAAGCAGTTTTGGTATTGGCAAAGACAATACCAATAGATATATTGGCGGATGAGATGAGAAGGATATACCTTCGCCGTCTCGAGTACCCGGGACAAATAGCGGCTATAAAAGCGGAGGAACGAAAGACTTCCATGCACAAATGGCAGTCACGATGGGAGAGCAGTCTAAAGGGAAGATGGACATTTCGTCTTGTCCCTCATGTAACCCCTTGGATGAAGAACGAACATTGCGAGTTGAACTACTACGTGACCCAGTTCCTAACTGGTCATGGGTGCTTCAGGAAGTACCTGCACAGATTTGGTCATGACACTTCTCCTATATGCCCAAACTGTGTAGATGAGGAGGAAGATGCGGAGCATATTCTTACATGCTGTCCCAGATTTAGAAGGCCGGGAGAAACGAATTTGGAACCAAACCGGCTAATGGAAGAGCTGTTGAACTGTAGGATTTTATGGAGTCAATATAGCCAGAGAATGGCTGAAGTTTTGATAGTACTCCGAAGACTGGAAGAACGGAGGCGAAATTTGAATTAACGTGATAAAGCTTTCAAGCTAACCAGCCCTCCGCGAAGTAATACCTTACGGCAGTCCCGCGGGGGGAGAGTGGTTGAAGTGTGTAGGGGGTGGGTTTAGTACGTAGGCACCAGTGATGGTGAATCGTGCACTCTTTTGTTGCAACAAAAGTGTCTTTCGAAGATTCCCTCCTCCGGCTCAAGACAAAAAAAAAACACGGTTAAAAAATTTCTGAAATTTGTTAACTTTTGTGGGCTGTGCAGGCCTGTGCAGGATCACAAAAGTATACATACGATTAACAAATTTCACAAATTTCTGAACCAATGCAAAAACCGTCTTGAAATCAATGAAAGATGTCAGACAATTATAAAGATTTTCAACGAAAACGGATTAGTTAAAATTCTGAAAATTCTGAAATTTCTTATCCGTATATATACTTTTGTGGCTGAATGTAATTCATACCATAGCAACCATTGTGTTCACTTTAGTAGGCCATTCTTAGGCTTTAATTAAAATTTCCAAAGGTCATTCAGACACAGTCGTAAATTCTTAGGTTAAGGGGCGGACCCTCCCTCAAGGAAGGTGTCCTCTTTAAACCAGCAGTTAAGCGCAATATCCATTGTGTTCACTTTAGTAGGCCAGTCTTAGGCTTTAATTAAATTTTCCAAAGCTTAGTAAAATATAATCATCGTTAATTCTCAGTTTAAGGGGCGGACCATTCTAGAGGATAGGATCTCACTTAAGCCAACATTTATGCTAATTGTTATGCCACAATTAATATCCAACTAGTGGATCAAATATTATTTAAAGGAAACCAGTTTGATTCCAGTAGAAATCTTGCTATTGCAGCAATCTTTATATTGAAGAGTTCAGTCAAGTATGGCAATAAAATTAAAAGCCAAGAACCTCCGCTTCTTGATGCCAAGAGCATGGCCTCGTCCTCCTCCTCAGACCCACAGCTTATGCAGAAATAATTCGATGGAATGCCAAGTCTATAGACATACATACATACATACATAATTGTTCTTGACAACCCCATAGTTAGGATTACGACCTAGCTTCTCACACCACTCAAGTTGTGTGTGTTATTTTATGCGTGAGTGGCTGGACCTACAGTTTAAAGTCGACTACGAACGACAGATTTTTGAGAAACTTTTCATGGCAATTTTTTATTTACCCTCAGAGTTTTTGTCAGAAATCTGCTGAGAGGAAGTCGCCCAAGAAATATTTTTTTTATATTTCGTTTTGATGTCTGACCAGAGGTCTGAACCCTGGCCTCGCCTCTAATAAGCCAACACACTATCTACTAGACTATGGCGACTACATCTTGTACCATGCATGCAACAAGAATATATACGAACCGTTCCTTATTGCTCGTATGGCTAGTATGAAGTCAACTCGAAAATAATAGGAGACAGTCTTGTAAAGCTGAATCAGTGTGGGGGTGACTTGAGTCACCCTTTACAAGATGCTGGCTAATATGGATACTCACGGAAGTGAGAAGGTAGATAAGCTTGAGAGGATAGGATCACAACTTTTCTGTGGAATGCAAAGAAATGTATGGAAGGAAGAGGAATTAAGGATTTTAATCATGCATCTGACTGCATTATAGCAGCCTAAGGTTAGGGTAGGTTAGGTTATGTTAGAGGACGTGTACTTGTCAATTAAGACAAGTACAGTACCCGGAGGTAGAATTGACCCATTGTACAATGTCCTAGTTTCTCACACCACTTATGTTGTGTGTGTTAACTTTATACATGAGTGGTGGACCTACAATTTTAAGTCGACGTCGAACGACAGATTTTAGAGAAACTTTTTCATGGCAATTTGTATTTACTCTCAGAGTTTTTGCCAGAAATCTGCTGAGAGGATGTCGCCGAAGAAATACTTTTTGTATTTTATTTTGATGTCTGGCCTGGGGCTCAAACCCTGGCTTTAGGTATAATAAGCCAACACACTGCCTGCTAGACTACGGCGACTAGATCTTGTACGATGCATGGCTATTGCGATTTTAGAACAGAAGAGAGGTCCTAAACATTTTGCGTCCCTTATTGCTCATATAGCTAGTATGAAGTTAACTCGAAAATAATTGGAGCCAGTCTCGTAAAGCTGAATCCGTTAGGTAGGGGAATAGAGTCACCCTTTACAAAATGCTGGGTCATATGGATACTCACGGAAGTGAGAAGGTAGATAAGCTTGAGAGGATAGGATCACAACTTTTCTGTGGAATGCAAAGAAATGTGTGAAGGGTGTACTCTGCCAAAGGGAAGATGGAAAGAGGAATTAAGGATTTTAATCAGGCATCCTACTGCATTATAGCAGCCTAAGGTTAATAGTCGAAATTTTTAGCGGACACTATAGGCTCAAGGAGCGTTGTTTAGAGTATTGATCACCACAATCCCAAAATGTTGATTCTGTGATGAGAGCAATAGAAATGGGAGAGTCATTGTAGCGATACAGTTAGTTAAGTCTTGGCTTGAGACTTGTCTCAAATCTTAGGAACTCTTTCAAAGGTTTTCATTTAGTGCTACACTTTTGCCCTCTACTGTTCAGCTCTAACACCCTCTGGAATAGGTTGATGGTGTTGGAAAATTTTAATTTTTTTTAAAAGGGATTTTAATTATTTGATGGTTAAGGTTGTTATATGTGCTTAGGTCACGATAGGAATCGCCAAGTTATTAAAATCTGACTCTCTTTTCTGTTAATTTTTTTTAGTACAAAATAAGCTTTACAACAAGCAACAACCAACAAAAAAAAAACAAAGAGAGACGGCTAAAAGCAACAGGAAAGAAAATGAAAATTTTCTTTCTTTCCATCATTTTTCTTTTAATCCCTCTAAGGGGGAGAGCGGATCTAAGGTGGGATATGGAGTTTGTGGCCAAGGAACTGGTAATACCCATAGCTAAGGGTACACAAGAACTTACGTTTTGCATTTGCCAAGATTGTTTAAAGGAAGACGATTTGAATTTATTCATGAAATTGCTGCAGTTAGCCACAATGCATCCCTAGCTGGTGGTAAGCCATAAAACGGATTTGATTTTAAAGGAACACGATTTCAAACGCAATATGTTAACTTTACTGATGGTTGATAACGATTTCAACGATGAGATATTTGAAGTGCACAGGCAGCTATTAAGGGGCAGACACTTTTATATCAACATTGTGATAGTAATGAAGGCTCAAGAGAATTTTCAGATGATTTTCACGATTTTAAAATATCTTTACCGTAAGAAGTTTGTGAACACAGATGTTTACTATCTTAATGGCTCTAGCCAGCAAAATGAGGTCTTTGGCTATGATGCCTATCCCGAATTTAAAGTTTTGAATAAGACGGCTTTGGTGGGTGACGTTAAGAAATTCTACCACAAACTTGTGGACAAAACCAATCTAAAAGGTTATGTTTTTGAGACCCCCCTTATGCAAGATCCGCCCAGAGTTATTAGATATCAGAATACCAAGGGTTTACCACGCATACAGGGTGTCACCTATAATATAATGAAAATGACTTTGGAGTACTTGAATGGCACTTTAGCCATCAGCCAAGGGGCAGAGTTTAATCGCACATCCATAGTGGATATGAAGTATGTTTTGCAACAGGTACGTGAACAAAATGTTGAATTGGCTGGCCATGCCTATGCTTTATTTCACGCTGATGCCCAAATACAGAAAAGCTATCCCTTATTGGTGGTTAGCTGGTGTCTAATGGTGCCTGTTTTTAAAAAGGAATTCAAAGCATTGTATCCGTTTATACCCTTCCAATGGCCAGTATGGTTAGCCTTACTCTTGGCTTTTGTGTTGATCAATGCCGTGTGTTATGAGTTCCTTAAACTCCACGATATGGATACCGAGAATTTTATTTTGATTAACTTTTGTAAGTTCATTAATACTACACCTCCCCGGCCTAAACAAAATCCTACAGCATTATGGTTTGATATGATTCTAAATGGTTTCGTTTATATACAAAGTTTTTTTCTCAGCGCCTTTTATACCTCCATCTTGGGCAGTTTCCTGACCGTGAATATTGTACGCCATCAAATAAATTCCCTCAGGGACTTGATTGAATTGCAATTACCCGTTATGATCATAGATTACGAACTGGAGTTTCTACAAAATGCTGAATTTCGTTTGCCACGCCCCTTTAAGCGTCTGATTAAAACGGTAAAGTCGTCCATCTTCTATGAACATCAACTAAATTTTAACAGCTCGTTTGCCTACTTCACCACCTACGACATGTGGCACTTCCTTAATCTCCAGCAGCAGCATTTGAAAATGCCTCTTTTCCGCTATACGGACATTTGTTTCGGCAGTTATCATCTGTCGTTTCCCATGGTAGCCGAATCACCGTTAAGCCGTGATGTGGAATATTTAATGTTTCGCATACATTCATCGGGTTTGTATTTCTATCACGAGAAGAAATCATTTGAATATGCATTGCGCGTTGGCCTAGTACATTATGGCACTACAAAGTCCTCATTTCAAACGGTAGGTTATAATCATTTGAAATTGGTATGGAGCCTGCTGCTGTTTGGTCTATTCGTGGCATTTCTTCGATTTCTCTATGAATTGTGGCTGGAGCGTAAAGTAAAGAGGAAGTCCCCTATAGTTTAAATGATGGATTTTAAAATGCTTTCAATAAAATGTGTTTCAAAAAAATACTTTAAAACGATGGTTTTCATTTTCTTTCAGCTTAAAATTATAGAATTAAGAGAAGCCTAATGGACTGGATGACAACTTTAACGTTTTTCAATCCGACATCTGAACCTTTATTCTGAAATATTTGCCTTCAGGCATTACTTACGCTTAGGGTAGAGGCTCTCATTTAACGATTTCTGCCGTGGATGCAGATCCCCTGAGGAATAGGAGACTGTTATCCACTTTCTTTGTCAGTGCCCGTCTCTTGCTAGGTGTAGATATAGGCTATTTGGCTCTCCATTTCTTGTCAGCTTGACGGAGCTATCATCTATTGATATCAAGGGTATAGCTTCGTTCATCAAACTGTCTGGCTGGTTTTCCAGTATGGGGTAGTCGTGCTGTTGATGTGCAGCCCTTGCACTGACCAACTTCTTCCTCTTCCCTGATTTTGGAGGAACTTGGTCAGTACAGGACTGCGTTCACCCGTGGCATCACAACGGGCCGCTATGCGTGCTCAAGTGAGCTTTGTGAAATCAGAGCTACCACTCAGACCTAACCTAACCTAACCTATTACTTACGCTTACTACGTGATTTTCTTTGAAAGTCAAACGGCCCTGAAGACGATAGGGTCGATCTGGTGTTAATCACGGATGGGGATTTTGTCTGTAAAACTTTTAGACTAGATCGTCAGCCTCTAAAAGGTTTCAGAGCAAAGTGGCATTTCTTGGAACGCAAGAGCTAAAGTACTTTCTTGATTAGATTCTCACCCGGTTGATGGTATGGCTTTTATTTCTAATCCTGTACTGTACTGTGCTGTAGTCAGAGATACAACTAAGCTTCTCGCACCACCCATAGGTTAGGTGTACTTGTCAATAAAGACAAGTACAGTACCCGGAGATCGAATTGACCCATTGTACAACGTCCTTACGGAGGGAAGGATAATAGAGGGATAAAAAGGAGAGGATGTAGGAAAGGGGAGAATGGGAAGTGGAGGAATTACACAGATAAGACACAACAAAAAGGGGGAGGGCTCGACTACACTAATGAAGCCCTAGCGCCTCTCAAGCAGCCTAAACCACTAATGAATCTGTGGAGAGCGTTGATGTCGGCTCTCGACACAGAATTCAAACTCTCAAAGAAGGCCCTGCCAAGGGTCCTCAACCATATTCTACCAAGGGCTGGGCAGTTACAGAGGATATGTTCGATAGTCTCCAACTCCTCCTCATCGCAACATGCCCTGCAATAATGCGACTGAGATCTGTTCCAGATCCCCGTCAGCGACCTAATCTCGCAGTGCCCCGTGATAAAACCGACAACCAACCTTAAGCTGGCCTTATCAAAGCCCAGCAGCCAACCTGTTCTCCTATTGTCCACAGCAGGCCATAGACAACTAGAGACAAAACAACCCGATCCGTTCCCCCAACGCCTCTGCTCTACCTCCCTGACCCATCCATTGATGAGGCCGTAGAGGTGACAGACCGGGGGGGTCAGGACCAACTATCAAATCGCCCCCAGAAAGCCAACCTAACCTAATCAACCTGTGGAGAGCGTTGATGTCGGCTTTCGACACAGAATTCAAACTCTCAAAGAAGGCCCTGCCAAGGGTCTTCAACCTCATTCTACCAAGGGCTGGGCAGTTACAGAGGAGGTGTTCGATAGTCTCCAACTCCTCCTCATCGCACCACCCATATTATGAGTGTTAAATTTATCCACGAGTGGCGGGGCCTAGAGTTTAAAGTCGACTCCGAACGATAGATTTTTGAGAAACTTTTCATGGCAATTTTATTTATTCTCAGAGTTTTTTGCCCGAAGGAAGATGACGTTGAAATATTCTTTCTTATTTCGTTTTAATCGAGATATCTGGGCTGGGGTTTGAACCTTGAACCCACTCATCTTCTAGACTACGTAACGTACGTAATTGGTCATTACAACCCTTCAGTCAGGATTACGACCTAGTTTCTCACACCACTTATGTTGTGTGTGTTATTTTTTATACATGAGTGGCGGACCTACATTTTAAAGTCGACTCCGAACGACAGATTTTTGAGAAACTTTTCATGGCAATTTTATTTACTCCCAGAGTTTTTGCCAGAAGTCTGCAGAGAGGAAGTCGCCGAAGAAATACTTTTTTTGTATTTTATTTTGATGTCTGGCCTGGGGCTCGAACCCTGGCTTTTCGTCTAATAAGCCAACACACTACCTACTAGACCACGGCGACTTTCTAGACTACAACGTTGTCAAATAAAAAAACGAAAACGAAAATTTTTTTTTAGATTTTCAAATTTATTTTCTCAACTTCTGGCAATACTTAGACCATTTCAGTTCAACCAAGAAGGCTATAAAGGCCATTACCAAGCCTGCCATATAAACATAGAATACATAAGTGAAATGCTCAATCCTTAAGGGAGCCGGATGATTAAGAGTATCCACAATCGTACCATTTGCACCATTCGCCAATTGAATTTGCCGGAATACCTTGCCACTCCACTTATCCTCTAAGCCGGTGGATTGTGCGTTCAATATGAATTTCTTGAGGGAATGGTAAAACGGCGAATTAAATTGCATCGGCAAATTCAGATACACATTGGGCACACACAGCTGGGGTACAATTTTAAAACGCGGCCGCCATAGATTCATTTGTAAACGTTGCATGACCTTCCATTGTTCCTTGTATACGGTATAGGCATACGAGGTATCCAAACGGTTAAGATGATAGGAAACAGTTTCGGAATCGGTTAAAACCAAATCGCTAAAGTTATTCGGTATCAAGTCCAAATAATTATACACATCGTACATGGAATGCACTAGCATGATGGATATGTTAGCTTTACGCAAGTCGTCCAGAGATTCAATTTGTGGAGGATATAAAGTGCTGCTAAGCAATGAACTCAAGGCTGCCAAATGGGTCTGACAGTAAATCATGCCCGATAATAGTAACAGCATGTGAATGAAAAGTTTTCTTCTACACGGAACCGTTTGTAAACTTATGGTCTTATATGTGTTTATGTTATCCAATGGCATGCTTAGCAGACCCTTAAGGGTAAAGGAAAAGCAATGCCACGCCTTAATTTGGCCTTTATGTATGCAATTGATAAGGGCGTAAGCCAGTTGAAAGCATATGAATAGAATCACTAAGGAAGACCACATACTCACAGTTAAACTACGGGGTATATAAAGAGCCGGATTTATTTCGGGATATACCGGCACCACCACACAACTATTGGTATTCGATATGGGATAACTGGTGAAGAAATGATGAGGCTTCAATACCGACAACGGATGTATTGAAATATCTATTTTACGTGTATGCAATAAAACGTAGATTTCCTGCATACCCAAGCTCCAAGAAATATTCGGGTCTGGCATATGCCATTCCTCAAAGGTGGCATTAATGTGTTTCACATATTCCATATAAACATAGCCCGATATACCGGTAATGGACTCATGGCCAGTATCACGATCGAAAAGCTGAAAAAGAAAAGAGGTTTTTACAGGCCAGCTTAGGTAAAACAAGCTTGACTTACCCTAAAAACCCTTGGCTTATCATTTAGTACTGGTGTCCTAAACGTATAACCCTTTAAATCGGTTACGCGGTCCTTGAAAAATTCCCTGGGATGTTGACCCGTCAACTGTACAACTTTAATGGGTATAGGAAATGGCGTGTAAGTATAAACCTCCATCTTTAATTCCTTTAAGCTCTTCTCGATATTATTCTTTTGAAAAATTAAAATGACATTCAACATATTTTTGGACCAGCACCAGCGAAAAAAACGCATCAATTTCTCCAGACGTATAAAAGGTGGAGCATTTGCAATCTCATGGCCCAACAAAAGGAACACAATTTTCGTTTCCAAACAGGCGCCCAAAGACATTGCAACGAACTCCTTTAAATCGAAATTGAAAATATCATTCAATAAGACGACCGCCAAATTGTTATTCGTTAATATGGTGCCCAAATTGGGTATGCTGTTGTTCCAAGATTGCCGTATGGCGAATACCATAACCGGTTTATAGAGCTTAGGGGTAAAAACATGAGCCGTGATTATATTGCCTAGACCCCGATGTATTATTTCATCTTGTATGAGCTGATGACGAGTTTGCGGAGGCACTTCATATTGACCGCTTCGCGTACGATAGACAATGATGTTATCGAAATTATGGATTTTATTCAACTCCACCATTAAATCCATAACAATATAGAGTTGATGTTGCAAAATTGATTCTCGCGGGGGCTTTTCAAAAGCCAATGCGTTAAAGTTGCTTGGTAGTAGCAACCACAGCACTAATGCTAGACTTTTTAACTTCTCGTAACAAGGCATGTTGAGTTTAAAGTTAAAGACTGCAGGTAAAATGTTGTTTGTAAGAGAATTTATATGAAAATGTTCTCGTCCATGTTACTCAATTAATCTTATTAAATAAATATTGGCCTTAAACAGGTCCTTATTAGGTAATAATTTTGTCCCTAATTTTGTCTCTAATTTTCTAATTTCAGTTAAGCTTGTACGCGTAAAGCTAATTGGTTAAATTGGCTACGTTCATTAACTGTAGAATTAATTTAAGTTCAATGGAATAGTACTGAGGGATAACTTAATTATTTTAATTCAATTATTATTAAAAATAACTGTTAAAATGAGAAAATAGCCCCACAATCCCAGCAGAATGCAGGCATGTGCAGGGTCACAAATGTATACATACGATTAACAAATTTCACAAATTTCTGAACCAATGCAAAAAACCGTCTTAAAATCGATGAAAGATGTCAGACAATTATAAAGATTTTCAACGAAAACGGATTAAAAAATTTCTGAAATTTCTTATCCGTATATATACTTTTGTCTCTGAGTGTAATTCATTCCATAGCAACCATTGTGTTCACTTTAGTAGGCCAGTCTTAGGCTTTAATTAAACTTAACAAAGGTCATTCAGACACAATCGTAAATTCTTAGGTTAAGGGGCGGACCCTCCCTCAATGATAGAGTCCTCTTTAGACCAGCAGTTAAGCGCTATATCCATTGCGTTCACTTTAGAAGGCCAGTCTTAGGCTTTAATTAAACATTCTTAGGTTAAGGGAGCGGACCCTCCCTGAAGGACAGAGTCCTCTTTAGACCAGCAGTTAAGCGAGATATCCATTGTGTTCACTTTAGTAGGCCGTCACCTTAGGCTTTAATTAAAACTTCCAAGGCTTAGTAAAATACAATCATCGTTAGTTCTCAGTTTAAGGGGCGTACCATTCTAGAGGATAGGATCTCATTTAAGCCAACTTTTATGCTAAAGGGTCCGCCAAATAACTTTTTTTTTTGAAAATGCTTTAAAAAAAACTACTGAATATTTTCTCAGAGCTGCGATTTGACACCGTTGGACTATTATTTGTGGGGTGCCGTCAAAAATAAGTGTTGCGTCGACAAGCCAGAGACAATTGACGCTTTAAAGGACAATATTCGTGAAACCATTGGTGAAATCCAGCTGCACACAATCGATAATGTGCTTAAAAATTGGACCGATCGTGTAGGCTACTGCATGGCCAGCCGAGGCAACCATTTGAATGAAATTATTTTCTATTTTTAACCGGAAGAATTGTGCATTCAAATAAAAAAAGAAATTTGAGAAAATATTCAATAGTTTTTTTTTAAAACATTTTCAAAAAAAATAAGTTATTTGGTGGACCCTTTAATTGTAATGCCACAATTAACATCCAACCAGTGGATCAAATATTATTTAAAGGAAACCAGTTTGATTCCAGTATAAATCTTGCTACTGCAGCAATCTTTATATTGAAGATTTCAGTCAAGTATGGCAAAAATGAGAAGTCAAGAACCTGACAAGGGCTGGCAAGGGCTGGGCACTGACACATGAGATGAGAGACCTCCTCAGACACACAGCTCCTGCAGGAATTGGAAGGCATGCCTTCCATTAAGACAATGGTCAGTGAAAATCGCAATTAAGCGATGCTGTTATGATTATGACCTATCTTCTCATAGTTGTATTTGGTAATTTTAGGCATGAGAACTCCAAACGTCAGATTTTTGAGAAACTTTTCATGGCGATTTTATTTACTCTCAGAGTTTTTGCTAGAAATCTGCTGAGAGGAAGTCGCCCAAGAAATATTTTTTTTTATATTTCGTTTTGATGCCTGACCTGAGGTCTGAACCCTGGCCTCGCATCTAATAAGCCAACATATTACCTATTAGACTATGGCGACTACTTCTTGTACGATGCATTGCTATTGCAATTTTAGAGCAGAAGAGAGGTCCTAAACGTTTTGCGAAAACAAGAACGATACGAACCGTCCCTTATTGCTCGTATGACTAGTATGAAGTTAACACGAAAATATAGGAGACAGTCTCGTAAAGCTGAATCACTTAGGTAGGGGAATAGGGCCACCCTTTACAAGATGCTGCGTCATATGGATACTCACGGAAGTGAGAAGGTAGATAAGCTTGTGAGGATAGGATCACAACTTTTCTGTGGAATGCAAAGAAATGTATGGAAGTATATACCCTGCCAAAGGGAAGATGGAAAGAGGAATTAAGGACTTTAATCATGCATCCGACATTACAGCAGCCTAAGGTTAGATTAGGTTAGGTTAGGTTAGAGGACGTGTACTTGTCAATTAAAAAAAGTAAAGTACCCGGAGGCCGAATTGACCCATTGTACAACGTCCTAGTTTCCACCGCCACTTATGTTGTGTGTGTTTATTTTATATATGAGTGGCGGGACCTACAGTTTAAAATCGACTCCGAACGACAGATTTTTGAGAAACTTTTCATGGCAATTTTTATTTACTCGCAGAGTTTTTGCCAGAAATCTGCTGAGAGGAAGTCGCCGAAGAAATACTTTTTTTGTATTTTGTCTTGATGTCTGGCCTGGGGCTCGAACCCTGGCTTTACGTCTAATATGCCAACACACTGCCTACTAGACTACGGCGCCTTCAGCCTAAGGTTAATAGTCGAAATTTTTAGCGGGCACTATAGGCTCAAGGAGCGTTGTTCAGAGTATTGATCATCACAATCCCAAAATGTAGATTCTGTGATGAGAGCAACAATAGAAATGGGAGAGACATTGTAGGGATACAGTTAGAGGACAGCGCAATAGATTGCATGATCGCAATACCCTAACACTTCTACACAACAATTATAAGATCTTGAGTCTAGGTTTGAGACTTGTCTCAAACCTTAGGAACCCTTTCAAAGGTTTTCATTTAATGCTACACACTTGCCCTCTACTGTTTAGCTCTAACACCCTGTGGAATATGTTGATGGTGTTGGAAAATTTTAAATTTTTTTAAAAGGGATTTTAATTATTTGATGGTTAAGGCTGTTATATGTGCTTAGGTCACGATAGGAATCGCCAAGTTATTAAAATCTGACTCTCTTTTCTGTTAATTTTTTTAGTACAAAATAAGCTTTACAACAAGCAACAACCAACAAAAAAAAAGCAAAGAGAGACGGCTAAAAGCAACAGGAAAGAAAATGAAAATTTTCTTTCTTTCCATCATTTTTCTTTTAATTCCACTAAGGGTGAGAGCGGATCTAAGATGGGATATGGAGTTTGTGGCCAAGGAACTGGTAATACCCATAGCTAAGGGTACACAAGAACTTACGTTTTGCATTTGCCAAGATTGTTTAAAGGAAGACGATTTGAATTTATTCATGAAATGGCTGCAGATAGCCACTATGCATCCCTAGCTGGTGGTAAGCCATAAAACGGATTTGATTTTAAAGGAACACGATTTCAAACGCAACATGTTAACTTTACTGATGGTTGATAACGAGTTCAACGATGAGATATTTGAAGTGCACAGGCAGCTATTAAGGGGCAGACACTTTTACATCAACATTGTGATAGTAATGAAGGCCCAAGAGAATTTTCATATGATTTTCACGATTTTAAAATATCTTTACCGTGAGAAGTTTGTGAACACAGATGTTTACTATCTTAATGGCTCTAGCCAGCAAAATGAGGTCTTTGGCTATGATGCCTATCCCGAATTTAAAGTTTTGAATAAGACGGCTTTGGTGGGTGATGTCAAGAAATTCTACCACAAACTTGTGGACAAAACCAATCTAAAAGGTTATGTTTTTGAGACCCCCCTTATGCAAGATCCGCCCAGAGTTATTAGATATCAGAATACCAAGGGTTTACCACGCATACAGGGTGTCACCTATAATATAATGAAAATGACTTTGGAATATTTGAATGGCACTTTAGCCATCAGCCAAGGAGCAGAGTTTAATCGCACATCCATAGTGGATATGAAGTATGTTTTGCAACAGGTACGTGAACAAAATGTTGAATTGGCTGGCCATGCCTATGCTTTATTTCACGCTGATGCCCAAGTACAGAAAAGCTATCCCTTATTGGTGGTTAGTTGGTGTCTAATGGTGCCTGTTTTTAAAAAGGAATTCAAAGCATTGTATCCGTTTATACCCTTCCAGTGGCCAGTATGGTTAGCCTTACTCCTGGCTTTTGTGTTGATCAATGCCGTGTGTTATGAGTTCCTTAAACTCCACGATATGGATACCGAAAATTTTATTTTAATTAACTTTTGTAAGTTCATCAATACTACTCCACCCCGGCCTAAACAAAATCCTACAGCGCTATGGTTTGATATGATTCTAAATGGTTTCGTTTACATACAAAGTTTTTTTCTCAGCGCCTTTTATACCTCCATCTTGGGCAGTTTCCTGACCGTGAATATTGTACGCCATCAAATAAATTCCCTCAAAGACTTGATTGAATTGCAATTACCCGTTATGATCATAGATTATGAACTGGAGTTTCTACAAAATGCTGAATTTCGTTTGCCACGCCCCTTTAAGCGTCTGATTAAAACGGTAATTTCATCTACCTTCTATGAACATCAACTAAATTTTAACAGCTCGTTTGCCTACTTCACCACCTACGACATGTGGCACTTTCTTAATCTCCAGCAGCAGCATTTGAAAATGCCTCTTTTCCGCTATACGGACATTTGTTTCGGCAGTTATCATCTGTCGTTTCCCATGGTAGCCGAGTCACCGTTAAGCCGTGATGTAGAATATTTAATGTTTCGCATACATTCATCGGGTTTGTATTTCTATCACGAGAAGAAATCATTTGAATATGCATTGCGCGCTGGCCTAGTCCATTATGGCACTACAAAGTCCTCATTTCAAACGGTAGGTTATAATCATTTGAAATTGGTATGGAGCCTGCTGCTGTTTGGTCTATTCGTGGCATTTCTTCGATTTCTCTATGAATTGTGGCTGGAGCGTAAAGTAAAGAGGAAGTCCCCTATAGTTTAAATGATGGATTTTAAAATGCTTTCAATAAAATGTGTTTCAAAAAAATACTTTAAAACGATGGTTTTCATTTTCTTTCAGCTTAAAATTATAGAATTAAGAGAAGCCTAATGGACTGGATGACAACTTTAACGTTTTTCAATCCGACATCTGAACCTTTATTCTGAAATATTTGCCTTCAGGCATTACTTACGCTTAGGGTAGAGGCTCTCATTTAACGATTTCTGCCGTGGATGCAGATCCCCTGAGGAATAGGAGACTGTTATCCACTTTCTTTGTCAGTGCCCGTCTCTTGCTAGGTGTAGATATAGGCTATTTGGCTCTCCATTTCTTGTCAGCTTGACGGAGCTATCATCTATTGATATCAAGGGTATAGCTTCGTTCATCAAACTGTCTGGCTGGTTTTCCAGTATGGGGTAGTCGTGCTGTTGATGTGCAGCCCTTGAGCTGACCAACTTCTTCCTCTTCCCTGATTTTGGTGGCACTTGGTCAGTACAGGGACTGCGTTCACTCGTGGCATCACAACGGGCCGCTATGCGTGCTCAAGTGAGCTTTGTGAAATCAGAGCTACCACTCAGACCTAACCTAACCTAACCTATTACTTACGCTTACTACGTCATTTGCTTTGAGAGTTAAGCGGCCCTGAAGGCGATAGGGTCGATCTGGTGTTAATCACGGGTGGGGATTTTGTCTGCAAAACCTTTAGACTAGATCGTCAGCCTCTAAAAGGTTTCAGAGCAAAGTGGCATTTCTTGGAACGCAAGGGCTAAAGTACTTTCTTGATTAGATTCTAACCCGGTTGATGGTATGGCTTTTATTTCTAATCCTGTACTGTACTGTGCTGTAGTCAGAGATACAACTAAGTTTCTCGCACCACCCATAGGTTAGGTTAGGTTAGAGGACGTGTACTTGTCAATAAAGACAAGTACAGTACCCGGAGATCGAATTGACCCATTGTGCAACGTCCTTACGGAGGGAAGGAATTAAAAAGGAGAGGATGTAGGAAAGGGAAAGGGAAAGGGAAAGAATGGGAAGTGGAGGAATTACACAGATAAGACACAACAAAGAGGGGAAGGGCGCGACTACACTGATGAAGCCCTAGCGCCTCTCAACCAGCCTAAGCCACTAATGAATCTGTGGAGAGACTTCATGTCGGCTCTCGACATAGAATTCAAACTCTCAAAGAACGCCCTGCCAAGGGTCTTCAACCTCATTCTACCAAGGGCTGGGCAGTTACAGAGGAGGTGTTCGATAGTCTCCAACTCCTCCTCATCGCACCACCCATATTATTAGTGTTAAATTTTATTCATGAGTGGCGGGGCCTACAGTTTAAGGTCGACTCCGAACTACAGATTTTTGAGCCACTTTTCATGGCAATTTTATTTATTCTCAGAGTTTATGCCCAAAGACTGCTGCGAGGAAGTCGCCGTTGAAATATTCTTTCTCATTTCATTTTAATCGAGATATCTGGGCTGCGGTTTGAACCCTGAACCCACTCACATACTAGACTACAACGTTGTCAAACAAAAAAACGAAAAAGAATTTTTTTTTTTGATTTTCAAATTTATTTTCTCAATTTCTGGCAATACTTAGACCATTTCAGTTCAATCAAGAAGGCTATAAAGGCCATTACCAAGCCTGCTATATAAACATAGAATACATAAGTGAAATGCTCAATCCTTAAGGGAGCCGGATGATTAAGAGTATCCACAATCGTACCATTTGCACCATTCGCCAATTGAATTTGCCGAAATACCTTGCCACTCCACTTATCCTCTAAGCCGGTGGATTGTGCGTTCAATATGAATTTCTTGAGGGAATGATAAAACGGCGAATTAAATTGCATCGGCAAATTCAGATACACATTGGGCACACATAGCTGGGGTACAATTTTGAAACGCGGCCGCCATAGATTCATTTGTAAACGTTGCATTACCTTCCATTGTTCCTTGTATACGGTATAGGCATACGAGGTATCCAAACGGTTAAGATGATAGGAAACAGTTTCGGAATCGGTTAAAACCAAATCGCTAAAGTTATTCGGTATCAAGTCCAAATAATTATACACATCGTACATGGAATGCACTAGCATAATGGATATGTTAGCTTTACGCAAATCGTCCAAAGATTCAATTTGTGGAGGATATAAAGTGCTGCTAAGCAATGAAGTCAAGGCTGCCAAATGGGTCTGACAGTAAATCATGCCCGATAATAGTAACAGCATGTGAATGAAAAGTTTTCTTCTACACGGAACCGTTTGTAAACTTATGGTCTTATATGTGTTTATGTTATCCAATGGCATGCTTAGCAGACCCTTAAGGGTAAAGGAAAAGCAATGCCACGCCTTAATTTGGCCTTTATGTATGCAATTGATAAGGGCGTAAGCCAGTTGAAAGCATATGAATAGAATCACTAAGGAAGACCACATACTCACAGTTAAACTACGGGGTATATAAAGAGCCGGATTTATTTCGGGATATACCGGCACCACCACACAACTATTGGTATTCGATATGGGATAACTGGTGAAGAAATGATGAGGCTTCAATACCGACAACGGATGTATTGAAATATCTATTTTACGTGTATGCAATAAAACGTAGATTTCCTGCATACCCAAGCTCCAAGAAATATTCGGGTCTGGCATATGCCATTCCTCAAAGGTGGCATTAATGTGTTTCACATATTCCATATAAACGTAGCCTGAAATACCGGTAATGGACTCATGGCCAGTATCACGATCGAAAAGCTGAAAAAGAAAAGAGCTTTTAACAGGCCAGCTTAGGTAAAACAAGCTTGACTTACCCTAAAAACCCTTGGCTTATCATTTAGTACTGGTGTCCTAAACGTATAACCCTTTAAATCGGTTACGCGGTCCTTGAAAAATTCCCTGGGATGTTGACCCGTCAACTGTACAACTTTAATGGGAATAGGAAATGGCGTGTAAGTATAAACCTCCATCTTTAGTTCCCTTAAGCTTTTCTCGATATTATTCATTTGGAAAAGTAAAATGGCATTCAACATATTCTTGGACCAGCACCAGCGAAAAAAACGCATCAATTTCTCCAGACGTATAAACGGTGGAGCATTTGCAATCTCATGGCCCAACAAAAGGAACACAATTTTCGTTTCCAAACTGGCGCCCAAAGACATTGCAACGAACTCTTTTAAATCGAAATTGAAGATATCGTTCAATAAGACCACCGCCAAATTGTTATTCGTTAATATGGTGCCCAAATTGGGTATGCTGTTGTTCCAAGATTGCCGTATGGCAAATACCATAACCGGCTTATACAGCTTAGGGGTAAAAACATGAGCCGTGATTATATTGCCTAGACCCCGATGTATTATTTCATCATGTACGAGGTGATGACGAGTTTGCGGATGCACTTCATATTGACCGCTTCGCGTACGATAGACAATGATGTTATCGAAATTATGGATTTTATTCAACTCCACCATTAAATCCATAACAATATAGAGTTGATGTTGCAAAATTGATTCCTGCGGGGGCTTTTCAAAAGCCAATGCGTTAAAGTTGCTTGGTAGTAGCAACCACAGCACTAATGCTAGACTTTTTAACTTCTCGTAACAAGGCATGTTGAGTTTAAAGTTAAAGACTGCAGGTAAAATGTTGTTTGTAAGAGAATTTATATGAAAATCTTCTCGCCCATGTTAGCCAATTAATCTGAACAATATTGGCCTTAAGCAGGTCCTTATTAGGTAATAATTTTGTCTAATTATGTCTATAATTTTCTAATTTCAATTAAACTTGTACGCGTTAAGCTAATTGTTTAAATTGGTTACGTTCGTTAACTATAATATTGTGTGTAGAATTAATTTATGTTCAGTGGCATAGTACTGAGGGATAACTTAATTATTTTAATTCAATAATTATTAAAAAATAAGTGTTAAAATGAGAAAATAGCCCCACAATCCCAGCAGAAAATTTTTATTCGTCATCTTAGATGTGTTATAAAGGGTTCTGCATTTAATCGATTTCACTCCAACCCTCATGATCATAACACCCATATAAGCTATGATTTCGATGAAAATTTTATTTCACTATAACGCTTGAACCTAGACCGGTAACACTTCTCTACAATCAGTCGTGATTTGCACAACACCGATCCCCTAGTCCTAAAAGCAGTCTGACTGTCATTAAAAACCGCATAAGATTCTGTGTTTGAAGTTACAGGGCCAGCTACGGCTACAAGATCCTTCAAGATATCAAAATTCGTTGCCTGAAAGACCTTGCTGCCATAGTTTAATCCAAAGTGAAGCCTAAGACCGTGTTACTTACAGACGTGTGAACTACAGCCGGTGTGCCTCCATCCTCCTGCAACCCAGTCGTAAAGATGAGTATACCATTCCACCCAGAAGTACCCCATAGTCCTACAGTGCCCTACCCGCTATGAAAAAACTGTTTCGTCATAGATAATCAAGTTGAAAAATCATAATTTTGTCACCAAATATACAAAACAAGTGCACCATATAAATCGAGCAAAATTCGAGCAAGTCATCGCCAAAAACTGCAAGTCATCGACCAAAAACATGCAAGTCATCAACCAAAATATGCAAATCATCGACCCAAGAAATGCCAGTCATCATCCAAAAAAATGTCAGTCATCTACCAAAGAAATGCAAGTCAACCAAAAAATGCAAATCATCGACCCAAGAAATGCCAGTCATCAACCAAATAATGTAAGTCATCAAACAAAAAAAATGCAAGTCATCAACCAAAAAGAATACAAGTCATCAACCAAAAAAATGCAAGTCGTCGACCAAAAACATGCAAGTCATCAACCAAAATATGCAAATCATCGACCCAAGAAATGCCAGTCATCGACCAAAAAATGCAAGTCATCAACCAAAAAATATGCAAATCATCGACTCAAGAAATGCCACTCATCGACCAAAAAAATGCAAGTCATCGACCAAAAAATGCAAATCATCGACCCAAGAAATGCCACTCATCAACCAAAAAATGCAAATCATCGACCCAAGAAATGCCAGTCATCGACCAAAAAATGCAAGTCATCGACCAAGAACATGCAAGTCATCAATCAAAAATGCAAGTCATGAACAAAAAAAAAAATGCAAGTCATCAAACAAAAAAAAAAAAATGCAAGTCATCAACCAAAGAAATGCAACTTGTGAAGAATGCGACATTTTGTTGTCTTTATATAGAAATTCATATTAACTCAATGAGAATTATTAAATTTTTCTGTCCATATCCCAACAATTTCATTCGAAGAAAACAATTAATTTCGGCACCTATATCTCCAAAAACCCTATTTTGGAATCCTTGAGACAATGGCTATCTAGCCCACTAGGTCCATTTCCCCCACTAGGTCCATATTTTATCAGATTTTGCCCGAGTTATATTGTATAGGGAGCCCTTTTTTTTGCTAATTTAAAAAAAGTTTGTTTCGTCGCTTATATCTCCGGTTCCCAGTAACGCCCCACCGTTAGGAAACCTATTTTGGAATCCCTGAGATAATGGCTATCCAGATCACTAGGTCCATTTCCCCCACTAGGTCGATATTTTATCCCATTTTGCCCGTGTTATATATAGGGAGGCCTTTTTTCTAATTTGAAAAAAGTTTGCTTCGTCGCTTATATCTCCGGTTCCCAGTAACGTCCGACCGTAAAGAAACCTGTTTTGGAATTCTTGAGACTATGGCTAACCAGCCCACTAGGTCCATTTGACCCACTAGGCTCATATTTGATCCGATTTTGCCCGTGTTATATATAGGAAGCCCTTTTATTTTTGCTAATTTGAAAAAAAAAATTTTTCGTCGCTTATATCTCCGTTTCCAAGTAACGTCCAACCGTAAGGAAACCTGTTTTGGAATTCTTGAGACTATGATTAACCAGCCCACTAGGTCCATTTGACCCACTAGGTTCATATTTTATCCGATTTTGCCCGAGTTGCCTTTTGCTAATTTGAAAAGTTTGTTTCATCGCTTTTATCTCCGGTTCCCAGTAACGCCCGACCGTAAGGAAACCTGTTTTGGAATTCTTGAGACAATGGCTATCCAGATCACTAGGTCCATTTCCCCCACTAGGTCGATATTTTATCCGATTTTGCCCGAGTTACATATATTGTATAGAGAACCCTTTTTTTTTTGCTAATTTGAAAAAAGTTTGTTTCGTCGCTTATATCTCCGGTACCAAGTAATGCCCGACCGTAAGTAAACCGACTTTGAAATCCGTGAGAATATGGCTATCCAGCCCACTAGGTCCATTTCCTCCACTAGGTTCATATTTTATCCGATTTTGCCCGAGGCTCTCTACACCTTTTTCATAATTTGAAAAAAGTTTGTTTTGTCGCTTATATCTCCGGTTCCAAGTAACGTCTGACCGTAAGGAAACCTGTTTTGAAATCTTTGGGATTGTAACTATCCAGCCCACTAGGTCCATTTCCCTCAAAAGTCAATTTTTACAGAGCACTTCTCTTGCTTTTATTAAAAAGTTAGCTTCGTGACAATTAAAATTAATAAAACAGAGGCGAAGATGGATAACCAAGTGAAATTATCCTTACATTACATCACACCAGTCTGGGAGGAAGTAAGGGGTCACATCATATGTACATATGAGTCGTTTATTTTGAAAGTGGTTTAAGTCGATTTTTAAAAAATTTTTGTTAATGATAACAATAATCACCATCCTATATAATCATTTTTTGTATAAACAATTTAAGTCTAGTATCATTAAAATCGCTATGATTTGGGGCACTTGAAAATTAGCTAGTTAACGAAATGCATAAAAATTTATTTTGAAACTGGTTTAAGTCCATTGAAATCCATAAAATTGGCAGTAACATGGTTGAAAATTGTGCAATCGGCAGAAAATAATGCAGATATTATTGACCATAAGTTTTTACTATCAGGACATTCATTTTAGCCAAATGATAGTGATTTTGGAGTGATAGAAACTGGCTTTGAGGAAAAATAATTTAATAATTTAATAATTAATAAATATGTCGAAAGAGTACCAAATTTATATTAAACAAAATGAAACGTGAAGATTTTTTTCCAAAACCTCTGTAAGAGGCAATTCATAAAAGATTAAAAAAGCACTAGTGGGGAACCTGTAAATTGGCTAATGATATATTGGATGCGATTTATAAAAAGTGAACACTATAAAATGATTTATAAAGAATCTAAGGAAGTGGATATAGAGTTCAAAATATTTGATTTATTACCTTTTCGGAGGAGACCAAGGAACTTCAGCAGAATAAAATTAACACCATTATACAAAAATGTACGTCACATTTCAACTCCTAAGTAAAGGGTGTTTTTTATAGAGGTATAGAACTTTAAGTTGCAATAAAACAGCGATGGATTACTCGATTGACATGAATTTTATTCATCCGAAAGATAATCTTGTGGCATTACATTTTAAATATGATTTCTGGCATATGACCGCCACGGCTGGCGCGGATGTAGTCCAATCTGGACGTCCAATTTTCGATGACTTTTTCCAACATTTGTGGCCGTATATCGGCAATAATACGGCGAATGTTGTCTTCCAAATGGTCAAGCGTTTGTGGCTTTACCGCATAGACCAATGACTTTACATAGCCCCACAGAAAATAGTCTAGCGGTGTTAAATCACAAGATAGGCGGTCACCAAACGTGTCTTTCAATAAATCCATTGTGGCACGAGCTGTGTGACATGTTGCGCCGTCTTGTTGAAACCACATCTCCTGGACATCATGGTTATTCAATTCAGGAATGAAAAAGTTAGTAATCATGCCTCTATACCGATCACCATTGACTGTAACGTTCTGGCCACCATCGTTTTTGAAAAAGTACGGACCAATGTTCCACCACAGCCCATAAAGCGCACCAAACAGTCAGTTTTTCTGGATGTAACGGTGTTTCCACATACACTTGAGGATTAAGTTCACTCCAAATGCGGCAGTTTTGTTTGTTGACGTAGCCATTCAACCAGAAGTGCGTTTCATCGCTAAACAAAATTCGCTTATGAAAATCGGGAACAACGGCAATCTCGTTTTGGGCCTATTCGACGAATCTACGCCTTACTTGATGATCGTTTGGCTTCAAATCTTGCACGAGTTGGATTTTGTAAGCACGCAAACCAAGATCCTTCCGCAAAATCTTCCATAAAGTGGATGGACACAGATCCAATTCCTGTGCTCGATGGCGGATGGACTCATTCGGCTCTTCCTCAATGCTACGCTCTACAGCAGCAATAGCTTCTTCTGTACGCACCGTACAGCGTCTCTGGGGATGCGAGTTATCAATAAGAGTAAACGTGGTGCGAAAACGTTCCATGGTTAATCGAATTAACTGCTCTGTTGGACGATTTTGTCGACGATAAAATAGACGTAGTGCGCGATACGTTTTCCGCACAGAACCATTATTTTCGAAATAAAATTGCACTATTTGCAAGCGTTGTTCAGGCGTGAGTCTATTCATGATGAATTGCCAAACCAAACTGAGAATAAATCACTTGACGGCTGTTAAATCGGTCGCCATCTTGAAAAGTAATGCCAACTTAAAGTTCTATACCTCTATAAAAAACACCCTTTATAAGGATAACTATTTAGAGGGATCACTATCACTAGTGGAGTAACTTTAAGTGAAAAAATTAACTTATAATAATATTAAACAAAGAACACAAAGTGGACTTATTCGTTTTTACAAACAAAAAAATCATTTTATTCATTTTGAAAGTGGTTTAAGTCCATTTGGAGTTCTGAAACACAGCTTATTTTTCTAGTAAAGTTTTCAAAACGTATAAAGTTATATATAAAAACAACTTAATAGCATTTAACAATATTTTTGAAACAGTTCAAACGCAAACCCTTAAATATCTCAATATAAGAAAAAATGGACTTAAACCACTTTCAAAATAAACGGCTCATATATTAAATATTTTTAATATTTCTTTTCTTTATTTATTTAAATATCTTTTTTTGTTTCTTTTTGCTGTTTTCCAATTTAATTTTTGTTTTCTCATTTATATATGTAAGTTATGTATATACAGATTGACATAGAGCTTTCATTTGTAATTGTTGTAATTTAAATTTCATTCATTCATTCATTCATATACTATGTTTGTTTGTTTGTTTGTTTGTATATATATATAATATAATTGTATAAATAATATGATAAACAGGGATTTACTCTCGTATATATATATATGTATAGTATATTAAATAGAATATTTTGTATAATTAAAGTTTAAAACACTTAGCAGGCTTCGAAGCTCTTGATGTGTTCGTACGATATTTATTTAAATTTTTACTAAATAGTTTTCTTTACTCTTTTTTGTTTTTGTTTTTGTTGTATTAAGATACTATATATTAAAGCATTAGTAATTAATTTTGTTACTTAATTGAACTAAATTAGACAGATAAAAACGTTCTTTAGACTAATTATAATTAACAAAATGGTGGAATGTTTTAATACCATATGCATACGCTTATTAAGCAAACCACCACTGATCATAATAATTCATAATAAAATTATTTTTTAAATAAAAAAGAAAAAAAAAGGAAAACATTTTTAAGAAAAACTATTTTTTTTTTGGAGTTAACGACCCGACTCGACCCTGTAAGGGCAAATAAAACAGATACATACTACATACACATACACTTACTTGTAAGACATTTAGGTATTATGAATATTAGCTTTTGAAGAAGATTAAAACGATTTTGAAAGTACTCTTGGAAAGAGAACACATCACACCCTCTCCATACAGATCTTCTAATTTTGAATTCGTAAGTTTCTAAATTGAGGTTAGGATTAAAAATCTCTTTCAACAAAACAAAAACCTTTTTTTCTTAAGTTTTTATACTCAATTTTAAGGTTGTCCGAATAATATTTCCGAACCGGGTGGTATAGAATTGGGATCCACCGTCGAGTTAAAGAAATTGGCAGGGCTATTAAATGCAGGTGCAGTATGATTAAGATTTTGTTGCTGCGCTTGTTGTGTCTGCTGCAGTTGTGTTGGCTGTTGTAACTGTTGCTGTTGCTGTTGATATTGCATTTCCAACTGGCGTAGATTCTCCTGATGTTGCTGTACCGTTACCAAATGCCCTGCTGTTGCCACCAGTGCCGTCTGTTGCAACGTTAAATTGTAGGGATTTTGTACATATTCCTGGTAGATATCATTGCCCGTTTGTGGTTGTTGATTAGCTGTTTGCCTATAAACAGGCGTAAAGCTCTGTACAATGGCAGTTGTTGGTTGTTTTTGAAGCGAGGGATACTCTTTGCCAGCCAATAAATGCGAAATAGGCACATTGGCCGTATTATTGGCCATATTAACAGTTGAAGCTGATGTCTTTGGCGGAGATGACAAGCGATAGTCTTCAGCTGTTTCCGCTATGGTAGACACATCATCACCGCTTAGTATAGAGCTATTGAAAGTACTTGTATTTGCAGAGCTATCCTTGCTTGTATTAAACGATTCATTCGAGGACGCTTTCTTTGCATTCATATTCTGCATTAGAGTCTGATGATTTTGATAGTTTTGATAATATTGATTGTATTGCTGTTGCAGTAATTGTTTCATATTGTTGTTGCTCTTTTCCTGTTGACGTTCTTGTTCAGTTGCGGTTTGCTGTTCGGGTTCCCTGTTCGAAGCTAGTGGTGGTGGTGGTGGTTGTGATTGTTGTTGTTCTTGTTGTTCTTGTGGTGGTGGTGATGCATCAAACAGTTCAATGGAACAAGAATTATAATCCGCAGACATTTCATTCATAGTGGAACTAAAATGTCTTGCATTATCGTGCAAAGGAACATTATTGGCTGTAGCGGAGGAGTTTGGTAACTGCTGGTCACTGGCCATTACATGCGGTACAGCAAATGAGGACGAGGAGGTGCTGGTATTGCCAATTAAACTGTTTTCAGGTTCTATTGTTTGTGACAGGAATATGTCACTGGTAGTGGTTTGTTGTTGCAATTGTTGTTGGGGTGGTACAATCATTGGCATAGAGGCCATACTGGTAGCTGGTATCTAATTGAAGATAAAAAGAAAATTTAAAAATTATTTTAAAAAGTAAAAAGAAAATAAAAACCAATCCCTTGCTTACCTGTCCCAATATGAATGCGGGTTTTTGTAAGCTCTCCGCCTCCGGTGGTTGTAAAATAATGCTATGACGTGGTGATTCCATGGGTGACATTAACAATGGTGACTGAACTCCTGCTGATACTGTGGCTGTATGATTTACAATTGATGCTGTTGTCTGCATTGTCTGCGTATTTATCGGTTGTGGCACAATGGCCACAGCGGGTATCTTAGTCGCCTCATTAGCATTTGCTGCAGCCTGTGTCTGATTCATAACATGTGCTCGATTTCCTTAAAAGATTTTGAAAATATTTTATTATTTGCCTTTTCATACAATTCATTACGGCTTACACTAGAGATTTGAATGATGATGATAAGCTTCAGTGATGAATTAATTTTGAAAGACAATAAAACATAATGAATAACTTCATAAAGTTAGTCTTTTAATATTTAATTTTTAAACATATGAAAACCTTTGAATCTTTATTTACTTGCATTTGGAAAACACAATTACACAATCGATTCCAATTTTATTTTTTTTTTAAATTAAACTGGATTCTTTAAATCCATTTGTTTATAGCGTTTCACCAAGATGTGACGCGGAAGTGCTGAAATCTTTTCTTCACAAAATTTAATTGTAAAGGATAGTCTAGCTGCCTTCCAAAATGTATCAATACAAAGTTTGTATGCAGTTCTACTACTGTATATAAACTATGTAGATATGCAAAGTAACCAGACAATGTTTCAACTATAAATTCGATGCCTGATTGCTTTTTGACTGTGTTAAAAATACACATTGACGACGTTTTGAAATAGAATACAGTGTATATATTTTGTACAGCGGCATTATAAAACACGATACTTTTTCAAACACAAAGCAACAAACATATTGGAAGGCAGCCACTTTGTTCTTGTAGGAAAGTCGCTCATGCAGGTCTATTTTTTGATTTTTGTACAATAAACACTAAAACGGTAGACCCTATACATGCAGCACAATGTGTTGAATCTATGGAAATAGGTAGTGCGAGAGAGTAAATAGGGAGGCTTGTTTATATGGATCTTAGATTTGAATCTGTTTATAAGTGACAGGAAAAAGGTTTGCAGGAGGAGTTCCACATACGGCTAGAGCGGCTGAAGAACAAATTTTCTCTATACATACTGCATTGTGCATTTCAGCGGCCAATCGACTACGAACGGATATGCTATACGAGGTACTGCCTGAAAATATATGATTTTCGGAGACAATCCGTTGTTATAGCGACAGAACTGTGGAATACATTAAAAGTAACGCTATTCCCACCAACCTAGTCGCCGTAGTCTAGTAGGTAGTATTTTGGCTTATTAGACGTAGGGCCGCGGTTCAAACCCCAGGCCAGACATCTCCAACAAAACAAAATATGAACAAATATTTCTTCGGCAGCTTCCTCTCAACAGTCTTCTGGGAAAACCTCTGAGAGCAAATAAAAATTTCCATGAAAAGTTTCACAAAAATCTGTTGTTCGGAGTCGTCTTTAAACTGCAGGTCCCCCGTCCTTCATGTATCGGGTCCACCATCTAACGTTTTTTTTTTCAAACTAGTGCTTATTTCGTGAATGATAACACTTAGCTCGTGTCTGATTTGACAGATAATTAGTTTTATCCTTCCGCAGAACGAATATGGTTGTGTATACGTTTGAACAACGCTGGGAAATATTGCGACATTACTTTAAAAATCATGGTAATGTTGCAGAATGTGTGTGCGAAAATTGCGTACGGATTTTGGAAGAAGAGAAGCACCGTCATGCACCGTATGTTCGTTATCTTGTGAAAAAAAGTGAAAGAAACTGGCATCCTCATCGATAAACCAAAGCGTGAAAAGCCAAAAACAGTGCGTACACCCGAGAATATTGCTGCTGTGGCAGAAAGTGTGCGTGAAGCGCCATCATCATCAACATTCACCGTCGTTCTCAACAATTGAACATTTCGGAGACATCATTGAGACGAATTTTGCATAAAGACCTTGGTATGACGCCATACAAAGTCCAATTGGTTCAGGAGTAGATGCCAATGCGTTTTCGCTTCGCTAAGTGGGCCTGCGATCGACTTGCAGAAGATGCCGATTTTGGCAAACAAAAATCATCTTTTCAGATGAAGCTCATTTTGATCTTGGCGGGTATGTAAACAAGCAAAATTGTCGCATTTGGGGCACAGAAAACCCGCACGCATACATTGAAAAGCCGACGCACTCAAAACGAGTCACTGTTTGGTGCGCATTTTGGTCCAGAGGCATAATTGGGCCATTTTTCTTCGAAAATGAGCAAGTAGTGGCCGTTACAAGCAATGTCGATAGTTATCGGGCCATGTTGAACGAATTTTTGTTCACAAAAATTGAAGAGGAGGATATTAGTAACATTTGGTTTCAACTGGACGGCGCTACGTGCCACACAGCCGTAGCTACACTCGATGTTTTGCGCTCTGTTTTTGAAGATCGCATTATCAGCCGCAGAGCTGATGTCATTTGGCCATCTCGCAGCTGCGATTTGACACCATTGGACTATTATTTGTGGGGAGCCGTCAAAGATAAGTGTTACGCCTACAAGCCAGAGACAATTGAGGCTTTAAAGGACAATATTCGTGAAGCCATTGGTGAAATACAGCTGCACACAATCGATAATGTGCTTAAAAATTGGACCGATCGTGTAGGCTACTTCATGGCCAGCCGAGGCAGCCATTTGAATGAAATTATTTTCCATTATTAACCGGAAGGAATGTACTTTCAAATAAAAAAAGAAATTTGAGAAAATATTCAGTAGTTTTTTTTAAAGCATTTTCAAAAAAAAAAAAGTTATTTGGTGGACCCTTTATAAATTAGCATAAACAACATAGGTTAGGTTAGGTTAGGTTAGAGGACGTGTACTTGTCAATTAAGCCAAGTACAGTACCCGGAGGTCGAATTTACCCAATGTACAACGTCCTAGTTTCTCACACCACTTATGTTGTGTGTGTTAATTTTTTATACATGAGTGGTGGGACCTACAGTTTAAAGTCGACTCCGAACGACAGATTTTTTGAGAAACTTTCATGGCAATTTTATTTACTCTCAGAGTTTTTGTCAGAAATCTACTGAGAGGAAGTCGCCGAAAAAATACTTTTTGTATTTTGTCTTTGATGCCTGGCCTGGGGCTCGAACTCAGGCTTTTGCGTCTAATAAGCCAACACACTACCTACTAGACTACGGCGACTTCTAAATAAACAACATAAGTAGTGTGAGAAGCTAGGTCGTAAACCTAACTGAAGGGTTGTAATAAACAATTTATGTATGTTAAGTACATATGTATTCCCACAAACCCATTCAGACTTTGCTTGTAGATAGGATGCGAGTGGACCATTCATATGAATCTCTAAAGTACTTGGTTTAATGCCAATAACATTGAAAATTAAAGAGAGAGAAAATTAATTAGAATAAGAATTAGAATTGGAGGTAGAACTTAGCCTTTTTGATTTCACCCATGGGATGTCAAGTTATGGTAACGCAAGACCGGTTTTAACCTCAATATTCTGTCGAATTTCTATATTCCAGTTGTTGTAATCAATTAACGTTTTACTTTCATTAAAACCACAACCTTTTAATATAACAGCCAATATCATATCATATTGTAAATGTCATATACATATATATATATATATACACATACTATGTACATACATACATAATTCGAAAATATAAATCCATTATAAAATATAATTTGCCACTAGAAAAAAAAAGAAAAACAACAACAACAGAAAAATAAAAGTAATCTTGCCAGTGTGTGCTGTAAAACTTCACTGTGGAGCTTTCTTTGGATTCATTTTCTTTTTCAATAAATTTCTGAATGATTTCCTATAGGATTTACTAACTTGATTAGCCATTTCAGTATTCTGACACTTTCCATTTAGATTATGATCAGCGATTATGCGCTCTTTGTTGCCATTGTTTAACATAAATTTACAATTTTTTAATTTTAATTTCAAGCTTTTTTCAAAGTAACCTATCGGGATTAGCATTAGATTTACGATTAATAAATACTTAAGCTTCTATTTACATACCTTCATCGCGGAATAGTTCATCTTTTAGATTTGGCAAGAATTCGCCAATACGTTTCCAAGTCAACTCCCATAATCCCATATGCAGAGAGCCATCATTGTTGTGAAATACCCGTACCGAATGCATAACCAGGAGCATATTTTTTAAAATTTCTTGCATTTGTTCGGACAACATATCAGAGCCGACTTTCATGAATTTCTCTATATAATCCAAGATTTGTATCCACAATTCATTAAAGGCTTGGCCCAGCTCAATGAGCGGTGTTAGATGATGTAGAAATACTTTTGACATTATGGTAGCGGTACGTATACGGGATTCTTCCAATAGAACTGGATCGAGCATGGCAACGGCCGGGCTATCGGGCAAGAGCTCGTTGAGCAAGGGGAAGAGTACTTGTTGGAAGCAAGAGGCCCATTCGGTGCCCGATAGGGTTTGCAGATCATGTACAAGTAAAGCTCTTTGTTGTAAGCAGGATATGGCATAAGTTCTAACCTCACGCCTTCTATCCATGGCCAAACGGGCAATACCCTGCAGTAAAGGACACCAACCCTGAGCCCACAAGGCCGAACACTGGGGTACGGCACAACCTTCTTCAGCCCACCAGCGGAAGATTTGAGCAGTGCGAGTATATAAGGTATACATGAGATCCAGCAGTTGTATCGACAATGTTTCATAGCGCTGAGCCAAGTCAGTTTCATCAACATCCTCTACGCCATCACCGGCCGCTTCCATGCCATGATTATTATCGTGGCCATTATGTTTAGAGCGATCCGTAGACCGGTCGTTGCGTTTGTTGGTGGTTTTCTTTTTTTGATTTTGAGCGCCTAATGCTAATGCGGCCTCAAATTTTCTGCGTTGCCGCAGGCCACCATCACGACAGGCTTCCACAAAGGTGCGTATACATCGGACACAACTTTCGAAATTGTACGGCGTTATATGGGCCACATTGCGTACTATGAAAGCCAAAGAGTCCCAGCATTTGAATAAAGCAAATGGCATGTGATCCTTCAGTTTGCAATTGTAAACCAAATTGTTTAAAGAGGGTGCCGCACCGGCTATAGATTCGGGTGGTGACTGTGGCCTAGAGGAGGTGGCCGTTAAATCTGTATCTTTATTAACCAAAATCCAGTTTTCTGCCGTGGGACTGGAGGGATAGGGACTGCTGGTATTGGAATTTTGTTGTTGCACAGTTTGTTGTATCTTTTGAGGAAGTGTTTGCTGTTTACCACCGCCGCTAGCCAGTTCCGTATCAGATGTATAACCTTTATCCGGTAAACCCGAATCCTCTTCACTGCTTAAGGCACCATCCGATTTGGCTGTCATTTGATTGGGTTGTGGCAACGAGGCATCATCGTATTCAGGCGGCTCTGCGCCAGCGCCTACGCATTCCAAAATAGTGAAAACTATTTGCCAATCCTGTTCTGAATGTATATTTTGGGCTGATGTCTTAAGCAGTTCATACATGCCAATGGATATTTGGCGGGATATACGTAAAATAACGCTGGGCTTAAGCATCAACAACATTTTTAAAGATTTCAACACTACGGGGCACAGCTCTTCATTGCGCATAAGGTAAATGGCTAGCTTTAGCATGGCCACAATACAACGATTTAACAGGTAATCATAGCCACAAGAGGCACTGCCCATAAGCAGAAGGTACATTTGATCCCTTACGCATGGCCATAAAGGTATCATGCGATCGCGATTGTATATGACAATTTTCACCAAGAATTCCATCCAAAATACAACAATATCTTCCGCATAGGGCATGCCGATAGATTTGTGCGCATTGGGAGCCTTTAGCTGGCTTAAGACCTGTTTCAGCAACTCTTGCAACGATTCAAGTTGAACAAATTTCGATTCCTGGATCATTTGATCCAACTGGCATTCTTTTATGCACTTTTTGCCAATTTTTATAAATTCTTGCTCTTCATAGGAAGGCTCACGTTGACCCTCTGACGATAGGTACGAGTACAGGCTGGAAAACAAACCAGATTCTTGTTTTTGACTGGGTTTCTCTAGGATTAACTGGGCCTTGCCAGACGATTCACAAAAATCTTCCACTTCCATAAGAGATTTCGGTAATAATTTCAAACGGAATAATTGCAAGTAAATATCCAAAATATGACGCCAACCATCTCTTAAAGAATCACCATAATCGTGGACCAAAGCAAAAACAGTACGCATGGCTGCCTGGGCTTTAGGATTCAGACCGAAGTTAACTGCTTGAACAATTTCATTTGAAACTGGATTTGAAGCCTCCTGTTGGGCACTACTTAAGATGGTGGTAAATTTACACAGCGTTAGAATCAAGGCATCAAAATCTTCATGTAGACCATAAAAGGCTGAAATGCCAGCACATTTGGTGAAACCTGAAAGCAAAAGAAGCATGAAAGAGGAGCTAAAGATATTATTTTGTACAGAATTAACCTGTTAGGGTGCGCTGATAGCCATTCTCACTGCTTTTGTCAAACATAAAGCTCAATGAGGATAGGGAAGGACCCCAAATAACATTGAATATTTCCATATCGTATGTAGAATCATGAACATAATTAAAGGCGCCATCCGAAGAGGCACCACGTCTCAATAAAACTTTCCATAAATAGTTTTCACGCACCAAACCCGTTTGTTCAGCGGGCATAACGATTTCCTCATTTCTAGGGAATTAAAAGAGAAACAAAAAGGGAAATAAAAACTTTAATTTTTCTTAATTATTAAAGAAAACTTACTTGATAGCATTGAAGATAGTGGCCAATAGTTCCTGATCGAAATCAGATCCACCATTGAGGCCTCTTAAGTTCTTAAGAAAATCTTCCTGAGTCATGGGCACATTTAAACGCTTGGCATTGGAATTATGCTGATCCATATTCAACATAATTATGGCATAAGAGACACTAAAAGCAGCGTCCGTATTGGCAAAAGGTTCACCATTTTGTTTCTACAATATTAACGAATAAGCGGTTAAAAGAAAAACTTAAAAATTTAATTTGACTTACATGCCAATGATCGGCAAAGTGTTCCAACACCAAAAATATTAAGGGAGCCTCACCCGGCAAACGGAAAGTCTCCAAATACAAACGTAAAGCCTGATCGACTCTTAAACCATTGAAATCGAAAGATTCTACGAAATTCATGAGAATTTTCGAATCAACATTTTTCTTTTTCGATATATATTCGCCAATCATTTTCTTATCTAAGCCGGGATTTTCGCGCAAAAATAAAGCCACCTCCATGGGATCCAATTGGGCATTCAAAATGCCATTCTCTTGTAGAAATTGTATGCCCTTATCGGGTCTTTGATTAAAGAGTTCAGTACCCTGGCTAAGTATACGTTTCTTATGCTTCACCTCTTTCAGACAATCGCGCGTTATAGCCGTGTCTTGGGCAGTACTGCCCGACAATAAACGAAAACGTGAGGAGGTATTAATAAATTTGGAAATATTTTCCACTTTAGTATTATTGTCCTCCAGATTATTGGGATCATCAATGATAATGCCCTCTAAGCCCGAATTGTGGCGTGAATGCCGCTGATTAGTACTACAAGCATTATTGCTGCCATTAGCTAGGCCATCTGCCGTGTTTACTGAAGCATTTGTACTTTTGGCAGCCACACAATTGCTTTCAATGCTATCCACCACCGATATTAAGGTATCCATGGCAATAATATGGGTATTGTAAATGGCATTCGTAGCCGATAGGGTATACTTCGATAAAAGATTGGTAATACTTTCGAACAAATCACTGCAATACAAATCACAGTCGTAGTTAATGTAAAGCTCTGTAACAAAACCTGGTATACGCCAAAGTTGCAATAGATTATCCAAAGCTAATTCGCGCATTTCATAAGGAGTCTTGGGATTATCGCTGGTTATAATTTCGGACAGTTTTTTAAGATAAAACTCCAATTGGAATTTAAGATGGCCTCTTAAAGATTCGAACAGCAAGAAACAAACTTGCAAATCGGCCGCAAAAATGGTAAGACGTTCCGAATTCATAAGCTGCAAGCAAACAGGATTTATAATTAATAAATAAAAATCTTTAAAATTCAAGCAAAACTTACCGCAAATAGATTGCGACACAAATCATCTTTCACCAAAGGCAGTAAATTGCTTATATTGTCGGCACCCACTTCAAAAGCCACCGTCAACAGGCTCAAACCCATATGGATCATGGTATCAGTGTTTTGTTTATCCATTGGATTACACAGCAATATTAAAAATCTGAATAACTCTTGTATGCAAGGCAAACCATAGGGCACTAAAGGTGTCATGCCCTCTGAACCATCAACAGAATTCTGTTGGGTGAAACGTACGCCCACGGAATTTATGTATTCACTGCTGCCACCCTGAGATTGTGGTGATTGAGGGCGATTATCCGTTTCAGTTTCATTGTTAACCGTTACAGGAGAAGCTGGTTCCACTATTAGCAAGGGAGCCGTAGACTCTGCATTGTTGTTGTCAACTGCATTATTCTCATTAGCTTCAGTTTGTGTTAAAGCTGATAGAGGAGTTTGTGTTATTTTACCTTGTAAATCTACAATATTGCCAGCCGGTGTAGCTGGTGTAGTAGCCAATGGTGGTGCTTTTAGATGACTGAGAGCACCAACGGGTGTTTGTAAAGTATTAAACTCTTCTGTTGGTTGTGATTGTGTAGATATTTTACGTTGTTGTTCCTCTGTTCCCACTTTACACAAATCATTGCCCTTCAAACTCTGGCTACGTTTCAGATTATTGCCTTCATTCGTAACAACTTTAGTTGATTTTTTACGTTGTTTCTTATCTTTTTCCATAGCGGCAGCCATCATTTGAAATTTCATTAACAGACCCGACTCGCCGTGATTATCGGCAAATTGTGGTAAACGCATAAACAGCAATAGGACCATATCTTTTAAGGCCTGTTCGGCTGACCGCCTTAACAGCTCATTGAGACGTGGTTCAAAGCAGATCTTAAAGCAGCTTAACATTACTTCGCACACAGATTCGTTTGTGAGCACTGAACCTTCAGGACTGCGCATTAGAGTGTGCAACACTTCAACCACACGAAAGAGTGTAACACCATCCGATGATTGATCGGTCCCCATAAAGCGTGCATGTGTTACTGCATCGGCTATATTTTCTATGATAACTGCCAGATTCGGAGATGTGGGATCTGTGAAATAGAGGAGAAAATTAATTTCGTAAGTTTTTGTATAAAAGCAGAATTTGTGTATATTTTAAAGGCATGAGAATAAATTGTTTATTGAATACGTGGCCTATACAAGAAATTTTTCGTAGTCTAGCTACGCAAAGTGATTAGAAACGCGACAAAAGCCATTATACTTTTCCAATTAGATCCAATAAATGGTTTTTCAGTGCTGTTCACATGAAAGATCCGATCCAGGAATCTGTCCTCATTCTTAACAGTGCCAAACAATAGCTGAGAATGTGAGCTATTTCCTCCTCCTTTACATCTGTGCAACTTCTCGATACCTACGTTACAATACGATTGTATGATCTGGACACACGACGAGAAAAGTCTAGCATGTATACAAACGTTTAAATTCGGCCAGAATTTGAAATAAAAAATAGGATGTAGCCTGCAGATTACCGCACTAAGTGCATGAATAGAAGGACAAAAGATTAAATGGTTTGTCCTTAGTTGGCCGAATGATTTCCTTGACAAATAAGATGCGAAAGAATAAGGCCAAGAGCTTGAAGGCGCTTGCCATCGCAAGAATCTTTATCTATAACTTGCAGCAAATGCAACTTAAAACTGCTCAATGCAATTGACTACAAAATAATCAATTAACTAAGGACACAATATATTTTTTAATTATGGGGATACCACAAGCGGTTTTAAAGAGACTTTTTAGGTTATTGACACGATGCTAGAGTAACAGTTGAGTTCGAGAATTTGTATTATTTTTCAGTTTGTCTAACAGAGGCAGGGGATTATTCCTTCTAAATGCGATGGATGTTCCATATGTATGTACATTCTTATTCATATCCTTACCTATTAAACCATATGACAGGAATTTGTTTATAGCCGATAATGCTAAACTTGTGACCGCACCAGTTGTTTCCTCCGTGCGTATGACCTCAAGGAAGGGCGCCAGAAAGACATTGGGATCTATTAAACGTAAATCCTCTATACGATTCAGTATCTGCTTAAGATCCATAAACAATTTCATTAAAGCATCTTTCTCCTCGTCCTATAGAATGAAGAAGAAAAAATAAAAAATAAAAACTAAAATTAGGAAATAAATTTACTCTTGATAAAAACTAAAATACAATACAACAAAAACCATATGTAAACTAATACTAGGGTAAATAAACACAAACACACATAGGCCCCAAGTGTTTCTTGTATATATAAATGCTAATCAAATATAAACTTACCACGTATGCGGTGGCATTCCAACGGGAGCCTCTACGCATAGCAGTCATCAGTGTGGACATTTCGCCCCGTACCACAAATATGCCATTGCCGGGCAAAGACATTTTTTGTGGTCCTTCTTACACTTTTATAATTTTCTAAAGCCTTGAGTTATTTTTTTATGTTTTTAAGGAGGTTACACAAAGATTTTTCTGTTAATTGTAAAGCAACAGCAAAGAAAAAAAGAAGACACACAAAATTCTTTCTTTACAGGGTGTTGTTATGGGCAAAGATTTTTCCAGCAATATTGTTAAAAGGACTGTAATTGATTACACTTCTCTGTAATTGTTGTAATTATTTCCTAATTTACATTTTCTTTTTTTGTAATTTAAAAATTAATTAAATTTCTACAACAAATTATAACACACAACCACGACTTTACAAAAAATTCAATTTTTCTGCTTGTTTTCTTTTTTGTTGTAATACTTTTGCTATTTCTTTAATAAGTGATGACGTTTCGTCAGCAGAACAGAAACTGTCACTGCAAACGAATTGCCAAAACAAATGTCATTCTAACCGCCTACTGGCAACTCCGTATGTGGAAAGGTTATTTAAAGAGAGTATTCGTCTAAGGAGAGAGGAATAGAAACAGCAGAAGAAAAAATTATGTGTCAAATAAGAAAATTTTCTTTCAATACGTGTTTAGCTTAAAAATTAAAAAGTTATTCAGCGAAATATTGAAAAAAACCTTTAAATTTTATGAAAAATTTAAAGAAAAATCAATAAATTACCACTGGAGCTTTAATTTAACTGTAAAAAGTGTTTAATTTGTAAAAGTGTTGGTGTATGAAACAGCTACAATATGGGTAATACAGACTCGAAATTAAACTTTCGCAAAGCCATTGTCCAACTGACGCAAAAAAATCAAAAGATCGATGCAGATGACCCATTTTGGGATCAATTCTGGTCGGGCCATCAGACATCACTGGAAGATGTGTTTGCTTTGGTTACAGCTGGCGAAATACGAAATATACGCAATGAAAATCCGGCAAATTTAGCCACCCTCTGTTATAAGGCCGTAGAAAAACTTGCGGAGGCGGTGGACAGTAGCTGTCGTACCCAGGCCGAACAGCAGTGTGTATTGAATTGTGTGCGTTTGTTAATACGCGTAATGCCGTATATATTTGAGGATGATAAGTGGCGTCATTTTTTCTGGAGCAGTCTGCCTGCCAGCCAAGATAAGAAACAGCATAAAAATGTTTTAGCACCCGTTGCTGAAATGGATGAAAGTGAAAGGGAACGTTTAGCAGCTCAAAATCATACAGTACCTTTGGCCCAGTCTTTACTAAATGCTTTGTGTGACTTGCTGTTTTGTCCAGACTTTACCGTGACCGCCACACGCAGGCCAGGTCCTGATAAAGCCGAAGAATTGGCCAATATTGATAGTTGTGAATATATCTGGGAGGCTGGTGTGGGTTTTGCTCATTCACCGCCCAAAAATGCCAACATGGAGCGTAGGCGTACGGAATTATTGAAATTGCTTTTAACCTGTTTCTCCGAACCCATGTATCGTGCTCCCCAGCCTACGGAAGAGCCCAACAAGTGGATAGCCTATTTTACCTCGGCTGATAATCGCCATGCCTTGCCTCTATTTACCTCATTTTTAAATACAGTATGTTCTTATGATCCAGTAGGCTTTGGCGTACCCTATAATCATTTACTCTTCACCGATACCACAGAGCCCTTAGTGGAGGCTTGTCTGCAAATATTAATTGTTACTCTAGACCATGACATGATTATGCAGCAGCAGCAACATCATTTAGAATTGCAGAGGCATAATAAAAATGGCTGTCAAGTAATGGGCCCGACGCCATACGATGATAATTGTGGCGACAATTTGTTTATAAACTACCTATCGCGTGTCCATAGAGATGAGGATTTTCATTTTATTTTAAAAGGCATAACACGCTTGCTTAATAATCCTTTGGCTCAAAACTATTTACCAAATTCCACAAAGCGTTTGCATTGTCATCAGGAACTATTGATTTTGTTTTGGAAAATATGCGACTACAATAAAAAGTTTTTGTACTTCGTTTTAAAAAGCTCCGACGTCTTGGATATATTGATACCAATACTCTATCATTTAAATTATTCCAGAGCTGATCAATCCAAAGTGGGTCTTATGCATATTGGTGTTTTTATTTTGCTTTTACTATCGGGTAAGTTTGACAAGCCTTTAATTATATCTTGTAGAAGTTAAAGCTGTATTATTTTCCTGAAAAAGGTGAACGTAACTTTGGTGTGCGTTTAAATAAACCGTACACCGCCACTGTACCCATGGATATACCCGTTTTTACTGGCACCCATGCTGATCTTTTGATAACCGTATTCCATAAAATAATAGCTACTGGCCATCAACGTTTACAGCCTTTATTCGATTGCCTGTTAACAATATTGGTTAATGTTTCGCCCTATTTAAAGACTTTATCTATGGTGGCCAGTGTTAAACTATTGCATTTACTAGAGGCCTTTAGCACTCCCTGGTTTTTACTCTCTGCACCCAGTAATCATCATTTGGTTTTCTTTTTACTGGAAATCTTCAACAATATCATACAATACCAATTTGATGGGAATTCCAATCTTGTATACACTATAATACGTAAAAGACATGTATTTCATGCCATGGCTAATTTGCCTTCGGATATGGCGGGCATAGCCAAGTGTTTGAGCGGCCGAAAAGTGGGTAAATTTAATTTACCGCCTGTACGGCAGAAGAGAATAACTACTATTGTGCAGAACTTTAATAGTCCCTTGCCCAATAATATGGCAGAGGATGATGACGAAGACGACGATGATTTGGAGGATGAGGATGAAATAAAAAAAGTAACTTTGAAGACTAATACAAATGCAGAGAATCCTGTTAATTTGGTAGAAGAATCTGAAACCGAATCCCACACTCAACAAGGGGAACAACAAATGGAAGGTGCTTTTCCCGCATTACCGGCTGAACCGGGCACTTTGAAAGCCTCACTGCCAGACACACCTGGTATTAATCAAATGACGGAACGTGAACAGGCCCATCCTGGTTCGTCTGAACAAACACCCACAATTGATGGCACCTCCGACATTGTGCGTTTCGATAAAATAAACGAAAGTTCACCTTCAGAATCGAGGACAGCCAGTCCTAATGGCAATTTAGAGTCTAACAATGATAAATTATCAAACTTTAGTCGCTTGTCGGTGGCTCATCGTGGCAGTATACGCATGGTACACCAACCTTCTGCCGAAGTATGGACACCTACACCAGAATGGATTGTGTCTTGGCGTTCGAAATTACCTTTGCAAACCATAATGCGTTTGTTGCAGGTGTTGGTGCCACAAGTGGAGAAAATTTGCATTGACAAAGGCCTAACAGATGAATCGGAAATTCTGAAATTTCTGCAACATGGCACTTTGGTCGGCCTACTGCCTGTACCGCATCCAATACTCATACGAAAGTACCAGGCAAATGCTGGTACCACCGCCTGGTTTCGCACCTACATATGGGGTGTTATTTATTTAAGAAATGTTGAACCTGCTATATGGTATGATACTGAAGTGAAATTATTCGAAATCCAAAGAGTCTAAATTGCATTGCAAGTACTACTTAGGTAAGCCACTCACACTCTATTCTAAGGTATTTCTAATATAGTAAAACTAGAAAAAAGAAAGAAACACTGCAAACACCAGCTTAAACTAAAAAAACCAAATATTTAAAATAAAACTGTTTGAGAGGAGGCAACGAAAGATATTGAGATTTTAAAATAAGTGATCAAATGAAGTAAAGCTCTCAGCTTTTTGAATTGAGTTTGGAATTTATGCACTTTATCCAAAATTTCTCTATAATTTGTAAAAGGAATTAAAAATTCCTGTTAATTCGTTTTCCTTACTTAAATAACATTTTTTCTAAGCTTCGGTATAGTTTTGAGTTTAAAACTAAATGACTTATGGCATTCCAGTTGGTTCTAACGATTACATATCGTATTATTTTCTTTATTATTGATTACTTTTCCAATCGGAAACAACTTTAAATTAAAAAAACATGCTCAAAATCTTTTACTCTGCTTTATTGATCATATGGAGAGAAGACAATGAAGATAACAGAACTAAAAATAAAAAACAAAATAGTTTTTCTTAAACAAACATTCTATTATACTCTTATCACTTGAAACAATTAACACTTTTACATAGGAAATCAATTATCGAAACTAAACAATGACCCCCAACCCTTACCCATACGCTAATGATTCCAATTCGTGTGTATATATATAGAGAGAGATTTTTCTTCTGAAGAAGTTTATCATTTAAACGATTTCGAACTTCTATGCTATGATTAATTAATGCAATTTAAGACAACTAACACTAAATAATATATTATAAATATGTATGTATATCGTATATTATAAATATGTATGTACTATATATCGTATGATATCGTATTAATTCATAAATATTTTAAAACTATGCTTTACAATTTTGTAGCTTTGTTTTTGCTTTTGTATGTGTGTGTGCGTGTGCGTGTATTTATATAATTAAGTGCAATTCCTGTTATTTTAAGTTTAAAAACGTTAATAATAATTATCACCGAACGACCCACTTATTAATGTTAATTTCATTTAAAAGCAAAATAAGAAATATGAAAGAAAAATTATTTATTTTAAATATAAACAAAACTACGGAGTAATTTAAACTGAATAAAACAAACTATATTCCACTAACTAAGCAAATAATAATTAATATTGTAATAATATTACAAAAAAAAAGAAAAAAAAAACATTAAAAGAAAACTCTATAAATACAAAAACAAACATATATATTTAAATATAATAAAAGTAAAACAAATATTTATTGAAAATAAATCAATTAACAACTGTGTCCATCATCTCTATACACTCACATTATCATCATCAAATTGTAAATGATTTTATTAAAATTCGCTGCGTTCATTATTCTACAGATAAGGCGGGGATATAAATGACGTACATATGTGCCTGAATAACGCACTATCGGCGGAGCATTATATAGTTCTTACAAATGGAAATTATGACTATCTGCTCCTAAATCAAAAGTATCACTATTCCATTTCTGGACTAAGAAAGTATGGAGATAATTGGATATTTTTCTCGAAGGTAATCGTATCTAAGCGGTTAGTAACCTCAAAATATTGCGGGTAGTTTTCGATAATCTCCTCTGCTTCTCCTCACATGCAACATATGTTGACCGGAAAGTAAGAACATGGAACATGGTCCTTAGCGGGAATTTACAAGGAGAACTTGGACAAGGAGAACATCATATAAAGCTATCGGGTGTTCGTTTTCCACTACGCTGCTCCTAATTGGATAACTTTCCTCAGCAATACACAATGGTGCTTCGAATTGCGAACGGATGTGTTAAAATTATGAGAGTAGACTACTTTCGTGTAACATAATGTGTTATTATTGATCAGACAATATTTAGTAGCATATCATATGCCCAATCACCTAAATCAGTAAGTTGTGTTGGAACATTGGCTCCTCGTTGGCTCCAATCTTCGGTGACAGAAGCCAAGGATTTCAAACAGTGTTAGGTAATTATTCCGGCGGACAAGATCCTTTCAGGAACAGCTGAGATCTGGGCGACCAGATTTAGGAAAATCTTTGCAAGAGGTCCTTCTTTTAACACTTAATTATTATTATTATTTAGTAAAACATACATTTGCTATTTGTTTACTTAATTTAAAGTTAACAGCATCACCATTATTAAATAAAGTTGGCAACGTATGCAACAAGATCTGTTAATTTTGTTTTTGTTCTGTTTTGTTATCAACAGTTCTCCTTTATTTTTTCCATTTGTTTACAAACAATAAACAAAGAGATATGGCCACTCTGCAATTGCCTTATAAAAGTCATTCAACAGCTGTTCTCTCTAGCTAGAAAAAGAAGAAAAATAAATTCCAAAACAAATCAAAGAAAAGTAGTAGAATAATCAAGAAAGAATGGCATTTTTGCTTAAAAATTCTTTAAAATTAAACCTAAGTAAACAATTTCTTAAAGTTTATTGGGTATCTGGTCAGCAATTACAACAACAAACTTTTAAAACCACTACAAACATATACGAACCGCATAAACAAAATCCCAAAGCGACTTTGCAAAATGATGCAACGGCTAGCACTAATGCGCAAAAGAAATCTAAGGAGGGCATTAAAATCACGCTGATACAAAATCAAAATATGACTGTTACAGGCTTGGAGGAGGCCAAAAGTTTGGCCAAACGTAGAAGCATGAATTTAGTAAAGATTCAAGATATGGATCCTAAAACCCACAGGCCAGTTTATAAGTAAGTAAAGGCATAAGGGAATAGGCTTTCTTCTTTAAAGACGTATAAAACATTTCATTACAGACTCTTGACAGCCGCTGAAATGTTACAAAACGAATTGGCTGAATTGAAGAAAACGGATAAAAGCGACAAGTCCGCTGGTAATCAGAAGAAAGTAGAAAAATCCTTAAATATAGGCTCACGCATAGCAGATCACGATTTGCAATCACGTCTAAAGAATATTTCCAAATGGCTTAACAAACAGCACGAAGTACGCATACTAATACAAGGCAATTCGGAGCATGATTTGGCAAATTGTGAGAAAATCCATAAAAGCATTGATGAATTTATTAAAACTCCGGAAGTCATAGGCAAAATCGTACAAAAACGTACTAAAGGCAACATAGTAAAGTTTAGCATATTACCCTTGCCACCCTCCAGTAACCAATGACTTGCAGTAGGCTTCACCCATTGCACCGCACTTACTTCCAATATCACGAAACGCTGCTATTCAAAACTTTCTAAGCAATATGCAACAGAAGGAGAACGTTTGTTGTCTTCGTCCTGTTCAACTGCTTCCGTTACGAATACAATGAAAGGACCTTTGGCATTAACCTGTTTGGGTCTTTTGTGTATCACTGTTAAATATCTATTCTGGTGGAATTATGTAAAGAAGAGAGATAAAGGATCTTAATTTTTTTTTGGGAAAGTGGAAAGTTTTTCCTTTTATTTTTGTTTTTAACTTGTTACGCTTTTAGTTTTATTTTACTAAAATTAAATATATTGTTTTTTTTTTTTTAATTTTCAATTCCATAATAATAAAGTGACTGATATGGTCAAGAAAGAATTACCTGGACTACTAATATTTTGCTTTAAATTTTATGGTTTGGTTAGCTGTTCTACTTTCCTTCGTTATTTTATTCTGTTTTTCTTAACAGCACAAGCTGATGGATGAACATGATAGTATTGCCAGCCTCGAATTTAAAAAATAACGTACTTTTAAGGTAGTTACTGGGGATTTTGATTTGAAAAGAAGATTCAAGAAGAGATTTTTATGACGACTTAAAGTTTCTCAATAAAAACCCCTAAACTTCAGAGAACGTTTCTTGCCCCTACAGATACTTCACTGAGTGTAATAATAATACTTTGACCCACAGTATGATAGTGCAAAGGAGATTAAACGGCTTTGTCAACTGATTGTCTTTATAATATGGGAAGAAAATATCATTAGTCGTGGTGGTTGGTTAGACTTGACGCACATCTAATCAAGATGATGTTTCATCGGACACGAATATGACATACAGAAGAATTCCAGTAATTTGGTTCAATATTTTATGTTCTTCTACAAGCGAAACTCTTGTCGCTGACTTAACAATCCTTCAACGAGGGGATTCCAATAGAAACATCAGTTTTCTAGGCTTTGACATGATCATAGCTTCTGTACTTCCTTGCTTTCGTGGCTTTTAGCACCACATTTCAATTTCAAGGCTCAAGGTCTTCTAATTGAAAGAATACTTATCATTTTGTGAGAGTTGTTTGACCTTTTAAAAAATATTTAAAAATTTTAAGTTTTATTTTCGAATTTAAACAATTAAAAATAAGCCATAAAAGAACATTTTGCTAATGCATTTTGCTAATCCCCAAACAAAGCTGGGGTTTGTTTGCTCCTTCAGAATTTTATCACAAAAATTAAAAAATAAACTACAGCTTAAATTATAGGCTAACAAGCTTAAGTTTAAATAAATAACAGAGGAGAGATTAAATTAAAACAATAAGAAAAAAAGAAAAACAAATTTAAACGTAATCTCGTCTCTTTTTAAAGTTACGCTGTATAAATTGACCTTCACGACAGCCTTGCTGTTGTTGTTGTTTTAGAAATCTTGGCAAATTTCTCATGGGCACGGCACAATGCTCTTCACACCGTTCCAATGAGAGAAACTTATTGCGATTATTATCGCATATATCCGCTGCAAAGAGCATACACTCATCGGCGCAGTAATTGTAGAACCAGAAATTACCAACCACACGCGGTTCTGTGCAGTCCGGCACTATATTTAGAGGCTGATAACAATAGCGTGGCGGCAACTGGAATAGAGGTGTAGGCGGAGTAGGTATATTGTTACGATACATGTTCGTTCTTTGATAAAATGATCGGACATTTGGTAGTTCTTGTCTCAAGTCTTCAGTTTGAAAATCATATGCTGGTTTTGCCAAGTCCACTGCTTCTTCGTTAGGATCAACGTTATTAAACTGTTTTGAATGTAGCTTATTGAATAAGGGTTTACGAGAACGATTTACTTTTTCCAAATCCTGAGCTTCCTCGCTATACTCCTCATTATCATTCAGGGCATTCGGTATGTAACCCAAACAATTATTGCCTTGACATTTTCTATAGTCACGTAACTTCACGGGATAAATATTCTATTGGCGTGAAGAAAAGAAAATAAATATTAGGGAACTTTCTAAATTTGCAGTCCATATTTCTCTTTAACACTCACCTGACATTCCCTTTCATTATAGGGATTAACGTACTGTTTTACTCTTTCCATTACGCCCTCACCACAGGTTACATTACAGGCGGACCATGATGACCATGCGCTTACCTCACATTCGGCTTTACTTTTAGCCATCGTCCTCGTCTTAACTGGTAATTGGGGAAAGTCAGACTCAAACACATTCTCCTTCTCTTCATTATCTGTATTCAGGTATTGTGTTGGGGAACATTTTTGCCCCTGACAAGGTCTATCTCGTCTTTTCGCTACCATACTGTCACAATTATAAAGCTTGGCTAAATCTGGTTGTTTAAATACACGCGTACTATATTGTCTGCCCGTGCCGCATTCGACTGAACATTCACTCCAGGTCGACCAGGGATGTGTAAAACATTCTCTGGGCATATCTTCTGCGTTATTGGCTAAAAATTGTAAACAAAGTTTCAATGAAATTTGGGAGAATAAAAAAGGTTATCAGAGGCATGAGGACCTAATGGATCAGGACGAAGCAGTGTCCCAAGGGAAGGTCTAAAGGGTTTTTGGGGGTTTCTTTACAAATTCTTACTTACACTCTTCATCTTCACATTTCCTTTCGTACAGACGTTGTCTTTTTATGGTTAAAGTGGCCATAGGTTTCATGGGTACACCTGCCTCGTCAAAAAATGGTGAACGAGGATCTGGAGGATATTCGGAACTCATGCGTCTTATAACATCAGCAGGAAATTGAGGTTGATCGGGTGACTGCAAGAAACGAAACTTTCATTTTGAAAACACGTTTTCAATTATTTCGCTAATATTACCGTATACGAGGGTCCCGCATCGGTGCCTATATCCCATGGATATAAATTAATCACTTTCTCCTCCAACCAAGTACAGTTAGTGAAGCAAAGCTCTAGACCCGTAACACCCACTATCCAATCAGGTGAAGGCATTATCTTCGAAGCCAAAGAGATTTGATGATGCAAAGGATCTACACGTACCGAAGCCAAGGAAGCACTATTCATATAAGGAAATGTTGGTCCACGAGCCTTGATAATGGTGCGTATTTTACCCTCCTAAGAGCACACCACCATAATAGAAAGGAATTATTGTTGGAAATGTACCTCCACCATCTTACCTTAAAGTATTGATTAAACTGCCGCTCCAAGCCTTTGCTTGAACCATGTTCGGCAAATTCTTGCATTTCTGGCGAGGCCAGTTCACCTTTATCCCAAAAACGATAGTCTGAGGTATGAGCCGCTCCCATGATGTCAGTGAATCTTGTAAGCCAACCGCGCGCAGGAAAATCTTTGGGATGCAAATTACGCGACCAAAGTCCCTCAAAAGTTATCTGAATTCACAATTCAAAAACGATTTATTAAAGCTTTAAGGTTCCAAGAAATTTCTATTAAAACTTACCTCATAGCGGGCCTCATCACAGGCACAGCAGGGTTGCTCTTCGGCATCTTTTTTCTGACTCTCTAAATCATCAACCACTTCCTCACATACGCGTTTCGTGAGGCCACCATCGTCCATAAACCAAACATCACGATGCTGCAACACGGTGGCTCTTATTAGAACACAACCATTGCCAGGCTCCGAGGGCGCTATCCACACCATATCTAAACGTGTCTTTGGATTTGCCGTTGTACTCTCCACCATATTGACACACTGTTGACTATAGCGTGTCTCCACTGTATCGCTAACCTCCAAATGGCCCAAGTCACCATTGAAGCTCTTCTCACCATTTTCATTTTCCAATACCAGCTTAGCGCTGATGAAGCGATGCCCATTGAAAGCTTGTAAGGAAACTAAAAACGATAGGGGGAGTAAAGGAAAAATTTAGTAAAAAATTTCATGACTCATGTTGCAAACAAAAAAAGCAATTTTTATAGACGTAAACAAAAAAACCACGGGCTCTCAGCGACAAACCCAAGTTGTTTACATTTTCAAAAACTCTTATCAACTAGGCGCCGCTCTTAACCTTTAAGAAAAATTTCGAGAATATAATCACCAGCGTCATTTAGTGAAACGTTGCGAATTAACAAGAATTCTCAGTATTAAATAATCTTGTATTACACCATTTCCCAAAAGAAAAGACAAGAATTACATGCAATTTGTAAATGGGTGGAGAGGGGAGGTCTCTAAGTGTGATAGTAATGTGTGAGTGAGTGAACGTGTTTAGATAAATACGTCATAATTAGCAGGTTGTTTTAAAGAGCCGCCTTGAAAAAATAACTCCGGTTTTCAGGGACGATATTGTCTGGAGTCGCTAGACATCTGTCCTCGTTGGTTTTTTCAGACGGGGGGGCAGTGATGTGGTGTAGATAGTTTACTTGGCAGTTATGTAATCTTTACAAAAGGCACTGAAATGGAGGTACGGGAGTGAAGTTACGAGGACGGCATTAAGCTGCCCTATAGGATCCCTGTTGAGTACACCAATTCCAGGCTGAGGTGTCTGTAATCGGCAAGATTGTCTGAGAATGGATTAAGCGGGGGGATACAGGGTTCATCTATATTATTTTTTTATTTTTTTTCACGCCGAAGAGGGGTAAATGTACCTAACCGCACCATAGAGGAAATCGTCACATCCTTCGTGTGTGGGGTTCTCACCCACTAAATCCCCCCCTCGTCTCGTGGACTTGTTGTGCCCACTCCGGAACTACGGTGGTATTACTTCGGAGTGGAGTCCCTTTGGCTCTTTGGCCCCTGCGTGTTCATATCCGCGTCCGGATTGCGTGTCGAAAGTTTGAAGAGACATCTAAGTGTCTCCACTATTCCTTTCCTCCAGGTCCGTGCTTCGAATTTCGCTTGACACGTGTGCCAGTTTCATCTATTCCGGCGTGCCCACATGTTCCACAGCCTCAAGATCCCTCTTCTTCAGTTTTAGAATCCTCTCCACGTAATTCGCCACTGAGGTCCAATTTTCCCTACTCGCGATCATAACCCGGACAATGTTACCGGGCGTGATCGTCACAAGTATCGACGTCAGTGCAGAGCGATAGCTCTGCCAGTGTGCACACTCGAAAACGGTGTGCTCTACGTCATCAGTTATCTCCCCTTCCTCGTAAAGACAGTAAGGGGAGGCGGTCTTGCCCATTTTGTGCAGATATTTCCTAAAATATCCGTGGCCCGATAGCATCTGTGTAACGTAGTAATTTACCTCTCCAAATTTCCGACCAATCCATGGCCTTATGTGTGGAATAAGTCTCACCGTCCATCTTCCTCTATCTTCCTCGTTCCATCGTTGTTGCCATTTTGAAATGGTGTTTTCCCTGAAATGAGCGGTTATGTGACTTCCAGCCGATTTGGCCTTATAAGTCTCTATCCGCTCCGCTGCCAGCAGATCCACAGGGATAATACACGCTATCACCACTACGGCTGGAGCGGATACCGTACAATATGCCGACGCGATACGCAATGCAGCCGTTCTCTGTACCGATACCAGTGCGTTTGTCCGCTTCTTAACATCCAGTGTTTCGGCCCAAATTTCGCTCCCATAAAGCATAATGCTGTTTCCAACCTCCATCAGGAGTCTTCGTCTCGCCGGTAGCGGGCCTCCAATGTTCGCCATTAATCTGCTGAGCTGTCCAACGATCTTCTGGGCCCTGTTGGCCGAGTACTGAATCTGATGCGAAAATTTCAGTCTGGGATCCAGCCTTATTCCCAGGTATTTCACCGAGCTCTTGGTCCTAATTACCTCGTCTCCTATACTCATGTCCACCTGCAAGGGAATATTACGACCAGTGATCAGCAGTAATTCCGTTTTATGCATGGCCAGATCTAGGCCGTGGGAATCCAGCCATAGGGTTCATCTATAAGCTAGTGACTGTACTAGATTAGCTCTTCATTCTACCCATTTGGGTCAACGCATTTGAAACTCTTGTTACCTTCCTAACGGATAAACGTAAAACTCACTCGCCCTTATGATCTACACTTTGGAAATTGGAAGTAATGAAGTTCTACTCGGGTTTTTAGTGGCCTTTACAACAATAACATATTTTTATACTTGAAATGAATTGGGGGGTATCTTTCAAAGAGAATTAAAATTTAAAAAAATTTTAATCAAAACGAAATCGCAGTATTTTTCTAATTACCCTGACCACGCTTATTAAACTTTGCTGCTTTGTGCCACGACATGACGTATCAAATGCGATTGTAATCACTTGTAAACTTTTATCCCGGAAGAATAAGCTTTCAAATCCGCTTCAAACCGATTGTAAATTGTAAACAATTTTATTCGTTTTAAAATTTTTTTTAAATAACATTGGAAACAGTGTTATCTGTTACTGTATTAGAAACATGCCATTCAAATAAATATTCCCCAAGTTTAAGTTCAATGCCATCTTTGTATACGAGCATAGTAATGCGACATGTACGAACGACGGACATGCCATGCCCTGTACTAGACATGAAGGCGTCTTTTCACTCACAGTATTTCATGCTTACCATTGTAACTCTGGCCCAATATATAGGTTTGTGCATTGCCCGTTATCGAAATAACGAAATTTTCATCAACCGGCGACTTGGGCGTAAAAGTATTCGAAGGATAACGGCTGCAGCGTCGTGCTCCCAAAATATTTTCTGGCATAAAAAATAATAAAATAAACAGAAGTTCGTAGTAGCAGTCCATCGTTGTCTGATTTTTCTTTTTTTTTTAATAAATTCCGAGCTAAAAGATGTTTTCACTTGCAATGCTTAATAACAACTGAAACGAAATTTCAACTTCCCAATAAAAGATTAGAAATGTTTTTAATCAGGGTTTTGTTTTAAATAAATTCGCAGTAAAATTTTACTTTCAAAAAAAAGAGAATTTGCGAACAATTTCTTATCGCTTCTGGGTGACTTTAAGTTCTCTTCTCTGAGATCTCTTTGCCTCTTTCTCTATCTCTCTCTAGTTAGAGGAGACGTTTTAATATTATGATTACAGTTTAAGAGAATGTTTTAAAAGCGCTACTCTAAATGGTCTGTCTAAAAGTCTGCTGAATACCCTGATTGGGGATGATAGGATGCTTCACCATCATGGAGGCAGTCTGTACGAGTAGAAGGAGATGCTTAAAGGCAGTTACAGTAAACTTATGACCTATTGTACTGCTCTCCATTTATACAGCGTACCTTTGTAAAGCCTCAATCAATGCTATTGCTCTTACAAATGTAAAGATGTTGTCTGGTAAGAATTTAATGCGTAGGTTCAATATATGCGTCCTGGTGATATGTTTTGCTCAAGCGTTGGCTTGAAGTGTTTTCATTCTGAACTAGATTTTTTTAATCTACAGTGCACGCTGGGAAAGCCAATTACTAAATTCTACTGGATATCTCTTCTCGATAATCTAATGCAATACTGCATCAGACCAAGATTATATTACCATTTCACCGAAAAGTTCTGAACCTATTAGGGTGTAGAAACTCGGCTCTTCTATATGGTCTCGCCCACCAGATTATAACTCCATTTCCCCAGTTCAACGTAATTTCATCCTGTTCTCTAGTTATTCTCGTAGCAGTCGAGCGCTCGTATGTGTCAGATAGTATCGTTATGTCCCGTCTTTTGTTCTTCCTAACCAAGTTCAATTGAACATATCCACTATGTGGCATTTACCCTGAAAAGCTGGCCAAAAAGGCAAAAATGAATTCAAAGAAATTTAAGAAATTGAGTATGCAGTTCGATAGACAACAAAATTCTGCATTATATAGTGAATTTTCACGACTGTAAGTTGAGATTTCAAAGTCAGGAAAGTGAAGGAAATTAAATGCGTTTTTGGCGTTTTTTTGAAATTTTAATAGGTTTATATCATATTTTTTTGTGGGTAAACGAATAGAGGTTTTATAATGATTTTTCTTTTATTTGAAAGGTATGAGCAACTGCTACTTTCAGTTTTTTTTTTTTCATATATATATCTCATATATTAATGTTAAAATTATTCGTTCAAAATTTAAAAATAATAAAAATTTCACATTTTTTACCCTTCCTAAAAAAAAGATAAGGATTTTAAAGGTGAAAGTAGTTCTTAGTAGTTTAATGTTATATATCATAAGAAAATATGACGTTTCTAGATTCAGGAACAAAAAGAAAAGTTTACGCAAATTTGCGCAATTATTTTTGGCGATTTTTTGAAAATTTTACTTTTTATTTAAAAAATTAAAAAAATTACACGTAGTGTAATAAAGCCACAGGCAATAAAGCCATATGGCGTACGAATTATGCGAGGAAATTCAGTAGAAGCGATACCAATCGAGATGTCCTGAATAGATTACTTTTAAGCAGTGACCCTTTTATAAGCTGCAGTACACAAAAATTGCGAAGGAATTCAGATATTATTAAATTACTCCTTCCTGACATTGATGATGAAAATGATAACGATTTTAATGATTGTAGTTGGTTTCACTTTTTAAGTATTTTTAAGTTAAGTATTAAATAATGTAAAATAAATATTATGAATAAATATTAATTATCATAGAACTTTAAAAACTTAATTACATATGTATGTATGTCGACTATTATAACAATATGAGATGTATGTTTGATTTTCTCAATGGACCGTATGTGGTACCTATTGGCACTTATGATCCGGTCATAATAAAATCAGCTAAAATGTTTCACATTCATATTAAACATGTTCATGTCGAATTTCATCGAGGTAATAACATTTTTAAGCCAATTATAATTGCTAAACATATTTTCTTAAGGGGCCCTATTTTGGACCAAGGAGCAATTATGGACCGACCATTACAAAATTTGTTAATATGATTTAGATTTACAAAATACATGTTCATTCCGAATTTCACCACGATTCCGATGTTTTTAAGCCATTTATAAGCGCAAACGTGAATTTCTAAAGGGGACTTTATATGGGGACTAGGGTCAAATGTGATCCGATTTTCACCAAACACTACACCATGATTTCTTAGTACACAGAACTGATCCATGCTAAATTTTATTATGATTGTTGCATAATTACTATAATTATCTGTAAATAAGTGCAATTTAGAGGGGAATTTGAAATCACCGACCGATTTGAACCAAAATCAGTTGGCTTCATCCTTGGCCCTAACTATCACTAACACTATCAAAAAATTCCAGCCTTTAACTCATAAAACACTTCTATTAATTTTGGCCAGGTTTTCAGGCAAAATGCCACATAGTGATATCTTTCAATTACATAAACTTCCGCATGCTAGAATCCGCCAGTTTCGCCACGGGTTGCTAATAATTCACCACTGCTGTCCTTCTCCCCTTCGCATGCTGTACAAGAATTTCGTCCTGTTAAAAGAACACAAAGTTTCCAAATCGCTGCATTCTCTCTTATTTCTCAGTCTCGTTGCCAAGCATTTTTCCAAAATTATCGAAATAAGGAGAAAGCTGCCTACCCCTCGATTTGTAAGGTCACAATATCACCGAATAAATCTTGCGTTAAACTTCTCCCCTTATTCTAACCATAGTCATCATAGCTTCCACCCTCATTACCATGTGTAAAGTCATCAAATCTCTAGTGCCGCCATAGGGCAAGTTCCCATTGCCATAATTGACCTGACCATCATGCCATACTTTCAATGCCTAATTCTTAGACTGCACCGCCAAGAATCTACTGCCTTCTGCATATCATATCATGATATAACGAGCCATTTTTGAAATGCTTTCTAAAGGGTGTTTTTTATAGAGGTATAGAACTTTAAGTTGGCATTACTTTTCAAGATGGCGACCGATTTAACAGCTGTCAAGTGATTTATTCTCAGTTTGGTTTGGCAATTCATCATGAATACACTCACGCCTGAACAACGCTTGCAAAAAGTGCAATTTTATTTCGAAAATAATGGTTCTGTGCGGAAAACGTATCGCGCACTACGTCCATTTTATCGTCGACAAAATCCTCCATCAGAGCAGTTAATTCGATTAACCATGGAACGTTTTCGCACCACGTTTACTCTTATTGATAACTCGCATCCCCAGAGACGCTGTACGGTGCGTACAGAAGAAGCTATTGCTACTGTAGAGCGTAGCATTGAGGAAGACCCGAATGAGTCCATCCGCCATCGAGCACAGGAATTGGATCTGTGTCCATCCACTTTATGGAAGATTTTGCGGAAGGATCTTGGTTTGCGTGCTTACAAAATCCAACTCGTGCAAGATTTGAAGCCAAACGATCATCAAGTAAGGCGTAGATTCTTCGAATGGGCCCAAAACGAGATTACCGTTGTTCCCGATTTTCATAAGCGAATTTTGTTTAGCGATGAAGCGCACTTCTGGTTGAATGGCTACGTCAACAAACAAAACTGCCGCATTTGGAGTGAAGGTAATCCTCAAGTGTATGTGGAAACACCGTTACATCCAGAAAAACTGACTGTTTGGTGCGCTTTATGGGCTGGTGGAATCATTGGTCCGTACTTTTTCAAAAACGATGGTGGCCAGAACGTTACAGTCAATGGTGATTGGTATAGAGCCATGATTACTAACTTTTTCATTCCTGAATTGAATAACCATGATGTCCAGGAGATGTGGTTTCAACAAGACGGCGCAACATGTCACACAGCTCGTGCCACAATAGATTTATTGAAAGACACGTTTGGTGACCGCCTAATTTCACGTTTTGGACCTGTGAATTGGCCTCCAAGATCTTGTGATTTAACACCGCTAGACTACTTGCTGTGGGGCTATGTAAAGTCATTGGTCTATGCGGTAAAGCCACAAACGCTTGACCATTTGGAAGACAACATTCGCCGATATACGGCCACAAATGTTGGAAAAAGTCATCGAAAATTGGACGTCCAGATTGGACTACATCCGCGCCAGCCGTGGCGGTCATATGCCAGAAATCATATTTAAAATGTAATGCCACAAGATTATCTTTCGGATAAATAAAATTCATGTCAATCGAATAATCCATCGTTGTTTTATTGCAACTTAAAGTTCTATACCTTTATAAAAAATACCCTTTATTATGAGCCTAACCTGTCAGTGCAATAATGCTGGACAGCATTACTGAAATGATCAGCTCCTTCAGTAGTCCACATTTCTGACAAGAAATTCCTAGTATGCTGGACAGCATTACTGAAATGATCCGCTCCTTCAGTAGTCCACATTTCTGACAAGAAATTCCCAGTATGCTAGTATTGTAAGGGTGATCGTATGAGCGACTGGTCAAGGTCTCAGTAGTAGTTTTTTTTTTCGCTCAATAACAAGACCTAATGTCACGTGAAAACATGAAACTTATGCTTATACCCAATATTTATACCCGAAATTATGAATTCATACACTTTAAATTGTTATTGTTTTAATGGAATTGTTTTTTATTTTTTAAAATTCTTTTTCCCCCATAAACCATCCCATCAAACATTTCCCCTGTGAACTCTGCTTCAGTTCCATCTCGGACGATATGAGGTATGCGTTGTTGTGTCAAAACCCCTATTATAACCCGGTCTAGCATTGATCATTTCTTCTTCGCCGGGCTGGTCCTCCTTAACCACATGGGAGCATGTTGCCAGACATTTTTCCATGCCAAAGAATTTATTTTTATTTTCATCGCAATTATCGGCTGTAAAGATTTTACATTGACCATCGTCGGCATCATAGAACCAATAGTTGAGCACGATCAAACGTTTCTTATCACATTTTTCCGTAGAGCCTATAGGTTTCTGCAAGCAAAACGAGTCACTTTTATCTTCATCAGCATCTATGGTTCTGAAACCATAGTGGCTACCAGCACCACCAGCAACGTTGGCGTTAGAGCTGCCCGCCGCTCTTGAATTATAAAGATTTCTGTTGCCATATGTTAACTCCTCCACAGGTCTTGAAGATGATGAGAACTGTTGTTGTTGTTTTTTACGTTGGCCTCTCTGCAATGTCACTTCACCAAAGAGATTTTGATTTTGTTCCTCCGCATAGGAACCACGTGTCTTACTTACAAGTTTTTCTTGGCCATAAACATTATTGAGTGTATCAACGACCTGCTCATTTTCAAAGGCACTAAAGGGTGGCTCATTCATTTGATTTAGGCGCGAGTTGTCTGCAATGTCCGGGTCTTCTCTAAACGATAAACCACCCTCGTAAACGGGCTTAAAAGGTTTTCTTTCAAATTTTGTTTGTTTGAAAAGATTTTCATCCGTATCCTGTTCTTCCTGATCATAGTCTCTGGCATTGAACATATTGTTAGTGTTGCTAGCAAAGCCGGTATTGTAAATATTGCCACCACATTTCTCTCCATTACAGCTACGAGTCTGTTCCAGTTCCACAGCCACACCAGCCTAGCAAAATTCCACAAAAGAAAAATCGTTTTCGTTTTTAAAGTTTCCACAAGGATTTCTATTCGTTACCGTACCTGACATTTATCCTTATTGTAGGGATTGGTATAATCTCTAGATCTCTTTTGAAAACCTTTGCCACATTTCTTTGAACATTCGGACCATCCAGACCACATTGTCAGCTCACATTCGGCTCCCGGTGCATCGGGTTGTTGGCCACACTGGGTGCCAACGCAGTTTTGATTTTGTCTCAGCACCACTTTGCAATTGAAATTTGCCGCCACCTTGTCATCTTTATAGGCACGTGTGCGATATTGTGTGCCTGCACCACATTTGGCATTACACTCGGACCATGTAGACCAGGGATGTGTAGAACATTCCATGGGGCCAACATCCTCTTTAAAAGAAAATTCTTAAATATTTTTAATTCATTAAAGTCTCTCCGCCATTACTTACCAAAATCACATTCCCTTTCATAGGTACGCTTGCGGGTTACATGTAAAGTCGCCAAAGGTTTCATTGGTGCTCCCGATTCATCAAAGAAAGGCGAGCGATAATCACTAGGAAATGTTGAGGTTATGCGTCGTATAACATCGGGTGGATATTGTGCCTGATCTGGTGACTGTAAGTTAAAAAAGAAACCCTTTTAAGAATCAACAAATTTCTCTTTTATTTAAAATGTTTATACCAAATACGAGGGTCCCGCATCGGTGCCTATATCCCATGGATATAAATTTAATATTTTCTTCTCAATCCAGGTGCAATTTGCCAAACATAATTCCAAACCTGATACGCCTAAAATCCAATCGGGTGAGGGATCGATTTTTGTTACCAACGATATGACATGATAATTGGGTCCCACTCGAACCGTAGCCAAGGTTTTTCCCACCACATTGGGCCGATATATAATGCCGGGTGCTTTAATAATGGTTCTTATGTTGCCAGTCTAAAACGAAAGAAGTTGAAAGCATATGACTAAGGAAATGACTCTACTAAGGGAGCGACTTGTGCTATGTGAGGAAAGAAGCACGTATTTGCACCTTCTCCGTCTTCCGACTGAGGCCACACAATCAGATCTCATCTCCTATCTATGACACTCGTGGCTGCATGGCCCCTTTTTTCGTGTTCTTCAAAATATTCTCCTTCACAGAGCAGTTTACTTACATAATTGGCCATAACAACCCGATTAACGGATTTCGGCCTGCCGCAACACATCCTTCCAGGCGCCTCTGCTTCTTGCGCGCCTATGCCAGTTGGTCACACCAATCGATGACAGGGCTTCCTCGATTTGGTCCTTCCAACGGATACAAGGTCGTCCTCTTCGCCGACTTCCGCAGATCTCCGCATCAAATACCCGTCTCGCTGGAGCATCCTCCTCCATTCGAACGACATCGCCGAGCCAGCGAAGCCGCTGGATATTAATACGCTGTACAACGTCCATGTTGTTGAGGAGCTCATACAGCTCACTGTTGTATCGGATGCGGAAATCATCGCCAATACGTACTGGACCGAAGATCTTACGTAGGAACACTCTCAAGGGCGCTGCATCAGTTCTTAGTAGGGTCCATGCCTCTGCGCCATAAAGAAGCACGGGAAGGATGAGCGTCTTGTAGAGTGTTAGTTTTGCCGTACGAGAGAGGTCTCTGCTACTCAATTGCCTATTGAGACCGTTGTATTGTATAGCACCTGTTGGCAAGAGTGATCCTGCGCTTGATCTCCAGACTGACATCATTTGTGGTGGTAACGGCGGAGCCAAGATAAATAAATTCCTTGACTGTATCAAAAGTATAGTTATCGGCCGTAATCTGAGAATCAATACGCCGCACGTCTCTACTTGTCGATAACATATACTTTGTTTTGCCCTCATTTACTGCCAAACCCATCTTAGCAGACTCGCGTTCAATAGCACTAAATGCAGCAGAGCAGTTTCCTATCCAGAAAGGCAGTACCCAGTCTTGCTTAGCCAGAGTAGTACAAAATTATCCGCATTATACCACATGGAGAAAAGAACCGAGTCCGCTTTATAAATTTTCTGAAAATTTTCGTTCGTATTTAACGTTAAACTGTGGGAACCGCCACTCATTATCGCACACAACACGGATGTCGTTATACGCCATGCCGGATTTCCGGCTACAGCTTTGTAATGGTCATGCAGTCCTTGCGCTGACCAACTTCTTCCTCTTCCCTGATTTTGGTGGAACTTGGTCAGTTCAGGGACTGCGTTCACCCGTGGCATCACAACGGGCCGCTATGCGTGCTCAAGTGAGCTTTGTGAAATCAGAGTTACCACTCAGACCTAACCTAACATTTGTAGTGATCAATAATGTATGTATGCGTTAGAAACGGGTATATTAGACCCGGGAAATCTATTTGGTTAACAATTCTCAAAGCTTATGAATACACTTACCCCTGTATGTTCTTTAATCTCGTTTTCCAAAGTTCTTGTGGCACCATGTTCTGCCAGTTCTTGCAGACCCTGCGAAGCATGACCGCCATATTCCCAGAAACGAAAATCCAAACTATGAGAAGCACCGATAACGTCACCCAATTTGGTGCGCCAAGCTTCAGAAGGAAAATTTCTAGCATGAGTATTACGCATCCATTTGCGTTCCAAAATAATCTGCGTGGAGGAAAATTTCAATTTTTTAGTTTGACATGGACATTAACAACCAGCACTCACCTCATATTTGGCCTCATCACAGGCACAACAGGGATTGACAGTAGGTGTTTGACTATTAATTTCATCAATTTCCTCGGGACACAAACGTTTCGTTAGGAAACCATCATCGATAAACCAAACATTGCGATGCTGTAGGACAGCGGCCTTAAAGAGAACACAACCGCTTTGGCTATCTGAGGGTGCTATCCAAGCCACGTCAATGCGATTTTTGGAATTTGTATTGCTGCTCTCTACCATGTTCTCACACAAAGTACTAAAACGTGTCTCGGCATTATCAATGATTTCGAAACGACCTAGTATTTGTTCGGCACCATTGGCTGCAGTGGAAAATACAGCAGCAGGTGACTCGGATTCCACCAACAGCGTAAAGCTGGTAAACTTTAAGCCGCCTGCACAGGATAGAGAAACTGTTCGCGTGTAAAGAAAATTTATTTTTCATTTTGAATTCTTAAAAGCATTCTGTTTAAATAGCTCACTGTTGTATTGTTGCCCTGGTAGATAAGTGGCAGGATTGCCATCAATTAGGATTTGATAATTCTCATTCACAGGTGAACGATCACCGTTAGCACCTTGCGGCTTGCGATAACAAGCCGACCAGGCTGAAGGAAGCAACAAAACAAAGCTTAAAAATAAAATACACGTTTGAAGCATTTCTCACTTTGTTGTTAAACGTTTCAGACTTTAAACAAGACTGGCTCAGCGTATTGTTTTCAACATTCCATCGATTGAGATCTTTTCGTTTTAGGAATGTATGTCATCATCTCAATAGTTGTGTGTAAAGTGTTCTTTAATCAGTAGTTTTTCTATTTCAGGCCTATTTAATTGAATTGTTTTGTCATCTCTGGCGCTCAATTAATCATTTAAAATATTGAAGAAGATGATAAAGCAGAAGCAGAAGAAAAAAAATAGTTTCCTTGCTAGACACTGTGTGGGAAAGCCATTAAACTGCTTAGATTTAGAATTGATAAGAATTTAAAGCCAGCCGTAACAAGCTACAGCATCATCATTCCATTAGCTATTGCGGCAGCACTGCTCGTCTACTATTTACTACTACTGGCAGTCGTAATGAATGAGAGGCACGCGTTTCAATTAAAATTACGCGCCTTAGTTTATTGCTTCACTTGTACACACAAAACAATTGATGGGGTATGTTCACTGCATGCACATGTTAAGCAACACTTGCATGGGTATATACCCTTTCACATATAAATGTTTACTTTTCTCTTCGTGAATTAAGTTGGGGTGAATAACCCCAACATAAAGAATCATCATTTGTATGAAATAGAGTAACATAGGGTTATCCATTTAGTGGTTTTAAGACCATCGCTACGTTAATTGTAAGGCTAAAAAATGTCCCTTATCTCATCTGGGGGTGCTATACCTTACGCCTTGAGATTTTTCGATCTAAATGGTCTGTTCAAATTCTCAAATCCAAGGAACGTTCGATTTAAAAATAAGAATTTGCATTGTCCTGCCAAAGCCTGCAATGCTCGGGATCTCAAGGAACAGAAACAGGCTTAAAAGCAGTGAATAAAACGAGGGACTCGCTACCCCTCTTGAACTAATCGAAAGAAAGATGGACGAGGGAAATGGAAGGATAGATCGGATGCTGGGAAACTTTGGGCGTCTACCGGTAGTGGCAGAACTAGCTCGCAATTCAGTGCAACGTGAGACCAGTCGCTGGATTTCTTACGGGGCCAATGCCAGATATTAGATGGCTGAAGGGATAGATGGCTTATGGGGAACAGAACGCAGCAAAATTTCTGCAGGGTATGTTGAAATGAGGAGGAGTTAGAGAAGAGGGTAGGAAGGCGATATTTTAGCGTAACGTGAGGCTAGTCGTTGGCTTCCTTACGGGGCATTGCGATATTAGGTGGCTGAAGGGACAGATGGCTGATATGAGACAGAATGCAGCAAAATTTCTGCAGAGTGTGTTGACATAAGGAGGATTTAGAGAAGATTTCTCCTCTGCGACCGTCTTTTCTTTGTAGAAGGTTGAAAGCCCTAGAAGAGGATTTCTTTGGGGGCAAACTCTCTCTGGGAAGTATAAGGAATCCATGGGCATTGCGCTATTCAGTGGCTGAAAAGATATGGGAGAGCTTGTAGACCAATATCTGCAAGATAAGTGGAAATGAGGAGGAATTAAGAGCATCTCCTCTTTTCTTCATAGAAGAAGTTTGAAGGGCCTGGGAGGGAGTTTCTTTGGAAGTAAGCTCTTTTTCTCGGAAGGCGAAGGTTAGTGGCTGAGGATTGTTGTATTCATTCTTATACAGCTAATTAATCAGCTTTGTTTTCCGTACTTTTCTTTCACTCGCTGTATTCCGCGTGTTTTACTTTACTTCTATCACCTTTCTAGAACGAACACAATGGGTTGAAGTCGCCGTAGTCTAGTAGGTAGTGTATTGGCTTATTAGACGCAAAAGCCTGGTTTCGAGCCCCAGGCCAGGCATCAAAGACAAAATACAAAAAGTATTTTTTCGGCGACTTCCTCTCAGTAGATTTCTGGCAAAAACTCTGAGAGTAAATAAAAATTGCCATGAAAAGTTTCTCAATAAATAAAAATCTGTCGTTCGAAGTCGACTTTAAAACTGTAGGTCCAACCACTCATGTATAAAATTAACACACACAACATAAGTGGTGTGAGAAACTAGGTCGTACTCCTGATTGAAGGGTTGTAATGACCAATTATGTATGATATGGCTGAGGACTGTTGCATCCATTCTTATGCAGCTAATTAATCAGCTTTGTTTTCGGCACTTTTATTTCACTCTCCCTATCCTCACCTTTCTAGGACACAATGGGTTGCATGATCTGTGATTGTTTCTGTATTTGCCTTAAACCTATTGTCCTCTGTCATCTTTGTGAAGTTTTCTAAGTCAAGGATTAAAGGCTGTAAAGTTGTTCTAGAACTGTTTTGCAGCAAGACTTTTAAGAAATGCAAAACATATCTGCTAACCTCCAATACCTGGAAAAATTGCTTTTTTTGAAAGAAGTAGAACCACTTTTTAATCGTTACTTTAATGTTTTAATATTTAATTATACAACTACTACACTGGTTAATACGTAAATAAATATTGTTTGACTATAACTCGTTACAAATACTTGAAATAATCGTTTAAATTCGAAAATTCGAAATGATATTACGATGTATGGATGTGAATCGTTCACCACTTATCCATCTCATCGTCGTTGCTATTGAGTAAACAGGGCATCATGTTGCACTTTTCAATGCGAACGCGATCCTTGCATTTATAGCTCATGTCTGTGTTGATTAGAGTGCGGGTCTTCTGGCGATACGAATTATCACCGCAACTAGCGGTACACGGCGTCCAAACCGACCATTCCGAATAGCGGCACTCGTTCTTTTCAGCGGCTGCAGTTTTAAAATGATGTTTGCCACCACCACTACGACGACGTTCATTGTAATTGCTATTGGAAAGGTAACCACCTACCGAGTAGATGTCATCGCAACGTTGATAACACTTTTCGTGACGCCACAATATTTTGGGGCATGGTTTGCCGCCATATTTTGGAGATTTTAAGACTTTAAGGGTTTTCAATTGTACACCCTCGCCGCAAGTGACATTACACTCATGGCTTATCCAGTCCGATACTTGACAGTCTATGGGTTTAAGTTGTAAATTTTCCATTTGCAGTTCCATTTTCTGTCTAGGCTGGCGGCAAGTTTCTTCACACGCCTCTTTCGACGGAAACTTATTGCGATTCCTGTCACATTTATCAGCCCAAAAAATAGCGCAATGATCGCTCAGATGGTCGTAAAACCAATAATTGGCAACATCACTGTCACGACACGAGCTCACTTTGAGATCTTCATAGCAGAAGGGTGGCACAATGGCATCGCAACTGGGTAAAGAGCAATTAACCACTTGGCGGCGCGTAATATGGCGGCAAGGATCCAAATTAGGGTCATGATCAGGCCTACGGACACCATAAATCTCATCGTTATTCCATACAATACGTTGACGTTCGCTGGTGCCAGTGCCGCCGCAAGGTCCCAAACAGGGCGAAAAGTCTGACCAGCGGGAAACACCACATTCGGGTGGTATATCCTCGTCGGGTTCGAGTTTCTGGCTTAAGCTTTCCAAGTCCCGATAACGTATATCATCGTCGTCAATATTACCGAACAGAGACTTGGTGCCATCTACTTGGTTATCCCTATTGTCATTACCGTTATTACCGCTTATGTCGCCACCACAATTTACACCCTTGCAGCTGCGTCTTTTCTGTAGCGGCACACGACTTACTTGCTAATTATTGAAGAAAATAAAGGCTTGTTATTGATCTACGTTTCAATATACTCAACATACCTGACACTTTTTCTTAGCCCGGGGATTTAAATAGTGGCGTGTACGTATTTGTACGCCCGTGCCACAGGATTCCGAACACGAAGACCAGCTGCTCCATGGAGATATTTCACATTCCGCCGTTTCGGGCGTTTGAGCCACATGCAAATTTTCCGTTTCTATGGCGGCCGCCTCATTTTCGTTAAACGAATTGCATTGAGTGCCGGTACAGTCTCGCTCTTGTCGCAGCGTAGTGCGACACTTAGAGCGCTGAGCCACAGTTGGATTTTTAAATAAGCGTGTGCGATATTCTTTACCAGGACCACACTGAGCGGTGCAATCATCCCAACCAGACCAACCAGTGGTAGCACATTCGGGCGGTTCATTATCATCTAAAGAAACAAATTAAAAACGAATTTTAAAATGGAATCCAAATGCGAATCGACAATTTTGAACCTACTCTCGGTATTATTACAGGTTTTCTCATATAGACGCCGGCGATTTATATACAAGGTAGCCAAAGGTTTCATGGGTGCGCCGGAGGGATCATAAAATGGTGAACGGGGATCATTAGGAAAGTTGGGCTTAATACGTCTGATGACATCAGGCGGCAATTGGGGCTGATCGGCTGACTGTAAAAGAAAGAAAAAGTAAAAAAAGAAAAGTTTTCTAAGGTAAACAACAATTTACCGTGTAGGAAGGGCCACTATCGGTGCCCGCGTCCCAAGGATATAAATTATGCACTTTATTTTCTACCCAAGAGCAATTGGACAGACACAATTCCAAACCTGATACGCCTACAATCCAATCGGGCGAGGGATCAATCATGGATACCAAAGAAATCAAATGGTGTTTGGAGTCTACACGGAACACGGCAAATGTTTTGCCCGTTATATTGGGGAAAGTAATTCCTCGGGCCTTGATAATCGTACGTATTTGATCACTCTTTCCAAAACAGAAATACAAATTAAAACAATTTCAATTGAAAACAAAAGATTCATTCATTAACTTACCTGATCCTTTAGCTCACTTTCCAAGCTGCGTGTGGAACCATGCTCGGCCACCTCCCTTAAGCCGGCACTGGCCAATTCGCCATACTTCCAGAAACGATAGTCGATTGTATGTGAGGCTCCTATAATATCACTGAAACGTGTTTGCCAGCTATTGGCAGGAAAATCTTTTGGATGCGTATGCCTAGACCATTTGCCCTCGAAGGTCAACTCATATTTTGCCTCGTCACAGGCACAACACGGATCCTCTATGCTTGGCTGACTATCAACATCATCCACTACTTCCTCGCACATTTTCTTGGTGAGACCGCCATCGTCCATAAACCAAACATCACGATGCTGCACCACTGTGGCCCTTAGCAGCACACAACCCATGTTTGGGGAAGCCGGAGCTATCCAAACTACATCAACGCGTGTCTTTACATTGGTATTGGTATTCTCTACTAAATTAGCACATCTGGGACTGTAGCGAGTCTCTGCCAGGTCCACTATTTCAAAAGAGCCCTGGGCATCTAAACCGCCACCCGTTTCAGATTCCAAGCCCAGCATAAAACTGATAAACGTTTCATCATTATAGGCTATGATGGACACTATGGCGGGCAAATTTTCAAAATTAAATTCGCAAATTATAAAAGAGAGGTGAGTTCACCTAATACTTACCATTATATTTTTGACCCGGTACATAGGTTTGTGGATTACCCGCTACGGATATGGCATATGAATCATCGGCTGGTGATTTAGCGGCTGTAGTGCCCGCCGGCACACGACTGCAGGCCAGCGCTATACTTAGAGTGGCTGATATCGATATGGCTAATGTCAGCCAATTCATGTTACTGTGAAAAGAAAATTAAAACAATTCGCTGTTTACATACAATATTTTTGTTCATTTGTGTTACATTGTGAGTACAAGAGAGATTTATCCATTCCATGTAATGCAAGCGATATCGATTACATACATGCATGATAATCGAGCGGCAAAAACTTTGAGGCTTTATTCCACTTACTGCACACATATACACCAGTTGACGGCACAGTAATTGTGGAAATGCTTTACTTGACATGGCTTGGTTCAAGATTAAAAAAATAACAACCTTGTGGGAAAACTAGTGACTGTTGCCGTTATTAGCCAAAAAAGATTTCAACAGTCGGAATGCATTTCGCTCATCCTCCAATTTCTACTAGGACTACAAAAAAAGAAGTCTAGTTTCCAATTTAATTTCTTATGTTGCTATGAAAAGCCCAGCTTTAGTATCAAATCCAAGCTCCACTTCCCTTCTGAGGAGGCTCTTTCGCGGAAAGACGATAATCAGCCTTCGTCTCTGCAACTTCTGCGGAAGTCATTGGTCTTGTTACCTGGCCAATAAGCCCCACATGACTGCCCAGGCTACACTGTTCAGCAATAACACTCAGTAAGCTTCTTTGGAGTTTAAGTAAGCTATCCCTGCACCCATAAACTAGTGAGTGACTCCCTACTTAGGTCACATTGTTATACCAGAAATCAATATTCAACTCAAGGATCAACATACATACGTAATTGGTCATTACAACCCTTCAGTCAGGATTACGACCTAGTTTCTCACACCACTTATGTTGTGTGTGTTAATTTTATACATGAGTGGGGTGGGACCTACGGTTTAAAGTCGAATCCGAACGACAGATTTTTGAGAAACTTTTTCATGGCAATTTTTATTTACTCTCAGAGTTTTTGCCAGAAATCTGTTGAGAGAAAGTCGCCAAAGAAATACTTTTTGTATTTTGTTTTGATGTCTAGCCTGGGACTCGAACCCTGGCTTTACGTCTAATAAGCCAAGACAGTACCTACTAGGCTACGGCGACTTCAAGGATCAAACATTCCCTAAAGGAAACCCTCCCGACTCTAATCTACTACAGTAACCAATATCTTCCTCTTCTTTATTGCAAGAGTGGCCCGCTGATATATGAGATGAAATATAACCCCTTCCGCCTCCTCAAAATCTGTCCTCGTTTTTACTTTATTAGTCAAGCAGAACCTGCAATATTGCTGCACTTACAAGTTGAGCTTCCCTACTTAGTTAAACTTAGGCAATCGGAACACGTACGCCAAGGAAGAAATTAGAAAATTTACGCCAGCCTTTGAGTTGCTTCTGAATGATCCGGACTTTCCTTAAGAAATCCCAGGCATTTATAGGCAAAGACAGGTTGATAGTTATCTCTTCACTAATCTCAAGGACTGCTACAACTGAGAACGTGCGGTTGTCCTATGCAACTCTATGTGCTGTACTGCTTCTAGCACTTTGGGTCTTTGACCTTTGACAGCTTATGGCTTAAATTTTTCAAAAGATTTTTAAACATTTATTTTTCATGGACAATAAGGCAGATAGTTGTGAATGAAATTGGAAAAAAATCGAACACTAATACTGAACTTTGACCTTTGCTCAATCGTAGTCTAGGTTTTAAAAACTATTCCATAAATGATATCGTATTTAAAAATTTTGTGAATATCCATTAAAAAAAAAAAAACACGTGTACTGTGTTTTAATTTATGTTGCCCACTGTATTTTTTTTGCCGTTTTGATTAAGCGAGTTAATATTTTCAAAATTATCTCATCAAATGCTGATTGATAATGCCCCCTTAAAAGCTGATAATGATGATGATTTTGATGTAGAAACCCTTGGAATTCCAGATTTTCACCATTAATTTCACGTATTTTGTTTAATTTCTAAGGAAATGGTAAAATGCAATACAAAATAATTGTTACTCACCCACTTGTAAGGTTTCCCGAAATTAATCTGATGATTTTGATTTGATTTTCTCAATATTTATTAACGGCAACGAAATACAACAACAATTTTAATTAAAATATTTATTTTTGTTTATAAACAATTCGTTTAAATTGTTTTAATTAATGGTAGTAATAGAAGAAAAATAACAACAACAAAAGTAAATTATTCGATTTAAATAATTTAAAACATAAAAAATTAATTCCTCCCTCTACCAAACAACCAACACAATTCACTTCACTTCTCAATTTAATTCAAAACACACTGCAAGAAAAAAAATCTATTTTTTCCCGAGTGGCGTATATAAAAATCCGTTTTTTCAAAAATGAGTCCCAAATGTCCAACGTTTAACGGTCAACTAAAATTGTAAAATTCAAGTGCAATGCATTTGAACTGTGTAGTTAGTACACCACACATTACATTAAGCGAGTAGTAGTACTCAGAGCACAAGGTAAACAGAGAGCGGAGAGGCCAAACAAAATTAAAAAAGAAAATAAAAAATAGAAGGAAAATGAAATGAAAACAATTTATTTGCAATAGTCAGTCGCCATAGCTTTGTAAAGGGTGAGAAGTCACACACACACACTCATACACATTTACACATTCTGCTCCCACAAGTGTGGTTAATTGTGTAAGGGCAGCATGTGTGATGAGCCTCTATTTGTGCACTCATGCAGAGCACATAAATTCAACGTGTACTCTCTCCTGCCACTGTTTAATGCTCTTTCGCTTTCATTCATTCATTCATTCATTTAGAGAAAGTTTCTCAGTTCCTCGTCGTTGACAGTTTTTTTTTATGATTTATACGCTCAATGGCCAATCTATGTTCCGGCATTTTGCTTGCATTTTTTTTCGTTTTTGTTTTTATACTCGTATTCTAAACATGAGACGTACTGTACATGTGATAATAAAGGCTGTTCAACATTTTTATGTTTTTTTTTTCAAAACAGCCATTAAAACGTGAAATTATTTCCAAAAATTTGTTATGAAAACGAAAGAATGTGTAGATATTTCTGTCCCATGCCCTGACGAACCTTTTAATGATGTTCGGTGCCAGTAAGAATAAGTTTGCCAAGCACATTTTAAGTTTTGGTGATTTGTTTTCCTCAGCACAGAATGTTTCACATATCAGGCTAAAGGGCCTTACTACTCTGAACAAATGTTCTTTGATTCCTTCTTTTGGATTCCTAGTCAGAAAGCGGGCTGTTTCTGGACATTCTGATGCAAAACTCAAATCTCTTTAGATCTTCTCTAATTGGTTATAGAAGATTGGGGAACATCTTTTCCCGTTTCATAGAATCATTCTGGCTTTTGGTAAGTACATCTTACATTACCTTACCTTGGGACATTTCTCTTACCATTCCATATAATCATTCTGGCTCCCATCAGTGATGATAAGCTAATCTTTCTGCTAATTGCCGTGAATTTCCACATGGTGAAAAACCCAGCAAAAGGTAACCGTTTTGCCCTGCCTAGCTAATTCAGATTGCCCGGACAGTCCCATAGTAATCTTGAGCCCGTTGTACTTTCAATGAATTTGTAAGATTTCCGCTATTTTTTCCATGGACTCCGAATGCGCCATCTTTACGGATCAGTTGAATTTTCAATGGTTCTTGCAATTGCCTGATTAACATACATACATACATACATACATAATTGGTCATTACAACCCTTCAGTCAGGATTACGACCTAATTTCTCACGCCACTTATGTTGTGTGCGTTAATTTTATACATCAGTGGCGGGACCTACAGTTTAAAGTCGACTGCGAACGACAGATTTTTGAGAAACTTTTTTCATGGCAATTTTATTTACTCTCAGAGTTTTTGCCAGAAATCTGCTGAGAGGAAGTCGCTGAAGAAATACTTTTTGTATTTTATTTCGATGTCTGGCCTGGGGCTCGAACCCTAGCTTTTCGTCTAATAAGCCAACACACTGCCTACTAGACCACGGCGACTGTCAATTCGGATCAACACGTATTTACTGAGAAGTAAATCGGTATTAAATGTCTTTAGAGAGGGTTTAACACGCTGCACATTATTTGAGAGTGGCTGGAGAAAGAGAAAATGTGTAAAAGATAGCGAAACATTCAAATACTACCCTCATATGCGTTCTTGTATACACAGATGCACGTAGGAAAGCTAGTACAACAAATAATTGGGACAAATTCAGTCATACGACTAACACTACTAACCAAGCAACACGAAAGTTATCCTACTAAGCGTAGGAAAGAAAGTTGGGCAAAAGATTGTTTGGAGGGATTGAACAAATCTGACCTTTAATGGTTATCTAATGCTGAGAATACCCTACAGCGGCGGAATGCCAGAATGAAAGAACAATAGGCCTCTGAACACCTTCTTTATCATTGTCCGGCATGTAGTGCTTTGGGATGAAGATTTCTCGGCCCTGAGATAGTGTCAAGTGATCTTGTCCAGGAACAGACACAAGTCTACATGATTTCTCACAATCTTCTCGTTAGGATATCGATTAGGAAAGTTTTAAATGGGTTCACGAAAAACTTTCTCAAACTCCTAAGAAGCTTACACAGCATCATTTCTGAACGATGTTTATTGGGCATTCATACAAGACGTATTGGACTTAGCCAGTCAATGACATCCTGCAGAAGGGTCAGAAGAGCCAAACAAGAGGAGAACACGATCCTCTGCTTACTGGGTACATGCCCAACCTTATATGGCAGAAGAATGAATTCCAATTGAGCACACTGTTCTGTGGGAACAGAGAGATAAGGAGCTTTAGAAGCCGAAAAGAATCATCGAATGATTGCAGAATTATGGAGAAAGTTTCTTTGTAGTGTCACAACAGTCCATACTATTTGTGGGGACAGTCACGTCAACCTACCTACCCAGTACTAGTTCAAATCATTGAAAAAAGAAAAGTGTTGCCTTTTTTTATTTCTTTTTCTTGCTACGAATAAAAAGCAGAATTTTTATATCATATTTGGGAACACTGTTCAGAAATGACATCGTGTAGGGCACCTTCCTTACACGCTAAGAAGCTTTTGTAATAAATTTCAAATCGTTATCAATATTGAGTTTTTCAAATAATTTTCAGTTCAATTTTTTTTTTCATCTTTTTTAATATATTTTTTGTATATAAAAAATTGTAACAAATTTTTTGCTGCCAAATATTATTTTTTTAAACCGTTTTGTAAGAATTTAAAGCAAAAAAAAGCCAAATTAATTGACCAAAAAAGGAAAAATTAACGAAAAATACAATATGGACAGCACACCTGCTCAAACTGTAGTTCAAAATGAGAAACCAAAAGGTAAGTAATCGCAATAAGATATCGTGGCAACAAATAACGTTTTTGTATAATGGTATGCTGTAGACCCAGACTCTGTCAGTAGGACAAGTGCTGCAAACAAAGCCAAGGATCAATCGCCAGCCAGATTAAGTACGCATGCAGCCAGTCTTGGAAAGTCAGCAAGTAAAGATCCTTCGCCGGCTAGAATGAGTGTGAAAAGTGTGAATGCCAAGACTCAGAAAAATTCGGAACATTCCCCGGCAAGGGCAAGTGTTAAAAGTATGCAAGCTACTGCCACTGCGGGTAAGAATTTATCTGTGACATACATCCATCAATTAACAATTTCCTTGTGATTAATTTTGTAGCAGCAACTAAGGAGGGCAGCACAAAGGCTATACCAAAACCAGGCAGATTTAATAAAACTTTGGGAAAAGCTGCAAATAAAAATCAATCCAAAACCAGCCTCGCAACCAGTATCAGGTCTCAAAAGGGTTCGGCTACAGTATTATCCAAAAAAACTGTAAGGCTGTCTTTCCGTGTTTTTGAATTTCTTCTTAAACTTTTCCTTTTTGTAGACCACCACTGTATTGCCTACCGCTTCTTCAGCAAATCCAAAAACTACAACCGCAAAATCCAGAATACCAGCCATGACACGGGTATGTTTTCTATTCTTAAGTTTTCTTTGGAATTTTTTAAATAAAAAATCTTTTCCTAGAGTATACCTGCTGCAACCACTGCCGCCAACACCAACACCACCACGACCACCACCACCCACAGCAAAGCTAAAAGTGTTGCAGGTTTGCAACAAAAAAATCTTAGTACGTCTGGCAAAACTGCAACAGAAAAACCTTTGGATGCCAAAAAACCTCTTAACCTAAAAATGCCTTCCGTTTCACTACCAAATCCCCAGAGCAACACAGAGCCAGCAGCAAAATCTCAAACGGCAGCAACACCAACCACGCCATCTAAATGTCAATCGGCAAGATCAAGCTCAGGCGGTCCTATGCCGGGAGTAAATAAAAGAAGTGGTAAGTAGCTGTCTCTCTCTCCTCATGCGGTATTTCAAAATTCCCGTATTTATTTCCCATTTTGTTTTTACAGTTTCGAATGCCTCCACACGCAGTACACCATGTTCGCGTAAGAAAGATGAATTCGAAACGAATTTACGAAAAATGTGTTCAACGGCAGGCGATCAGAATAGAATCGAAACTCTTGAAAAGAAATTAAAAGCCACACAAACCGAATTTCTCAAAGAGATACAAAATCTTAAGGAGACGGCGCCCGAGAAGTTAAATTGTGAATATAAATTTATCACCGTGATTAAGAATGACGAGAGCAAATTAATCGTCAAAGATGATGAACTGCGTGAATTACCAAAGATATTTCGTAAGTAAAGCAAATTAAAAATCATATTGTCGTGTAGATGTACTAGATGTTGTGCTGCGCTTAATCCCTATAATGTCCCTCTGAATTCTGTTGCATGACAGATTCCAAGTATGTTTTGATGATTCATTATCCTTATCACGGAATCTACATATTGAACGTGAGATGATCCCCATTCTAAAAAAGTGATATTTGAGTCTACAGTGCTAGATCAAAAGGCTGGTTACTATCCTTATGACCCAACTCTCTTAAAACTGTAGTTGCCCCATAAAATTCTAGACACGTTTGGTTTGAGAACAGGTCTCCGCGTCTTTTCATCTATCCTCTGGACGTGTATACCCTTCCAAACATCTCTTCCAACTCTGCAGAAAGTTTCTGACCCTATCAGTGGAGTGAAAGTTACGCTTTTCGCTCACGCATCCGTCTGCTCATAGCCGACAACTTCCCAATGTCATGGAGTTTACTTGTTTTTGTAGAGTGTGCAGTTAAGTAGTGTCAGCTACTCGATTTGTAAGTTCACACGCCCTCTGATGTATCTCGAGTCACACCTGTCCAATGTCCTAACACAGTCCATAGCCCTTACTGTGACCCTTACTTTCATCTTAAATGCAAATCTAATAGAACCTCGTGCCTCGCCGCTGTAGGACTGGTTCTCATCACGTTTGGTTTGAGAACATCCATCCATTCATCTATCCTCTGGACGTGTATACCCTCCCAAACATCTGTTACAACTCTGCAGAAAGTTTCTGACCCTATCAGCGGAGTGAAAGCTACGCTTTTCGCTCACGCATCCGTCTGCTCATAGCCGCCAACTTCCCAATGTCATGGAGTTTACTTGTTTTGTAGCGTACAGTTAAGTAGTGTCAGCTGTCAGCTTCTCGATTTATAAGTTCACACGCCCTCTGATGTATCTCGGGACACACTTGTCCAATGTCCTAACACAGTCCATAGTCGCCGTAGCTGTAACCCTTACTTTCATCTTAAATGTAAGTCTAATAGAACCTCGTTCGCCGCTTTAGGACTGGTTCCCATTACAACACATGCCAGTCTAGAGCCATTGTTACAATAAAGGGCGGCAAGCTAGAGAACATAGCAGCAATGATCTCCTGTCACTTAAACATTTTGCGCGGAAAATTGATTGGATTGTCTCAATGCCAACAGCGGCGTTATTCACCTATTGTACCAAAGAAGAACATTTTAAACTGGCCATTGCAGTTACAAAATTGCCGCGCCGCAAATGCTGCTTCTAATGTGTTTATAGCATTAGAAATTCTTCGATTTGGCATTTTTGCCTCCAACCTACTGTCAGTTTATTTTTCTATTTCTTCTCCTTGTAGTATTTCTCATCCGGGCGATGTTAGGTTATGTTAGGTTAGGTTAGAGGACGTGTACTTGTCAATTAAAACAAGTACAGTACCTGGAGGTCGCTTATGTTGTGTGTGTTAATTTTATACATGAGAGAAACTTTAACCTTGGCGATGTTTATATTGTAGAAAAAGAATCGACCAGATTTGAACTCAGGTTCCATAAAAAAACGAAATTTATGCCCATTTCTTATTTCCTTGTAGCTGCTGCATCGGTTAATGATTTTAAAGAAAAGTTAAAAAATCACATGGAACAGTGGTTCTCCTCACTTAAAACCCACTTAAAGAACTCTAAGGATCCCCATAATAGCGATCTTATAAAGGTTAAAGAAAAACTGGAACATTTAGAGGTTAGTACATGGCGCCTATCTAAAGCAATTCCATTTGAAATTTTAAAAAATTCCTCCTCTTCTGATAGTGCTTGAAATCCCATGACCTGTTGTCATACATTGATGATCTGTGCAGCCATCAAGAAGAGGACTCGGATTTAAAGGTTAAGAAACTAAAAACTGATTTAGAAGAGGCTCAGAAAGCGTTAAAAAAATCCGAAAAAATTTTAAACGACTTGCGCAAAGAGCATGAAGAGCAGCGCGAAAAATGGGAAAAGGAAATGAAACTTAAACAGGATACGGATATACACAAAAAGGAACAGGAAATAAAAGATGTAATAATGCAATGTCATGCCATTCTGAATAATTTTAATCACCTCCTCATTGCAGCTCCACAAGAAACTTAAGGCTCACGAAAAACAACTCGACTTATTGAAAATCTCTTCACAAACCACGGAAAAAGATATGGTAAATGAAAAAGCCAAACTGATCGATGAACTGACCAGCTGTCGTGAAAGGTAAACATAAACCAGGCTATACGCAGATAATGGCCTTGTTAATGCGTTTTTTTCTCTCTGTTAAAATAGTCTTGTCCTTACCACCAAAAAACTGCAAGTGGCCGAGCAACAATTTGCCCAAGAGAAGAGGGTGATTAAACGTTTAGAGAATGAATTGCAGGAGAAGAAGAGGTTGGAGGAATCGTTAAGTGAAATGACTGCAAAGGTGGGTGAATTGCAAGCCAAGCCTAAGGGCAAAGATAAGCCCTGCAAAGAGTGCTTAGAACATCTGAAGCATATAAACGAATTGAATAACAAAATTGAGACTTTGGATGCACAGCAAGCAGCTGTGATACAGCAAAAGGAAAAGTTGGAAAAGGAGTTAATCGATCAAGCCAAGTTAAAAGACAAGATTAGGGAAATGGAATCTAGAATCAAGTAAGTTTAATCGACTACTCGTAAGGCTAAAGAAGACTTACATTACCTTGAAGATAAGATCAGGCCCAAGGCAATTGTTTGCACTGCGAGCACTACATACATACATACATAATTGGTCATTACAACCCTTCAGTCAGGATTACGACCTAGTTTCTCACACCACAGTGGTGGGACCTACAGTTTAAAGTCGACTCCGAACGACAGATTTTTTGAGAAATTTTTCATGGCAATTTGTATTTACTCTCAGAGTTTTTGCCAGAAATCTGCTGAGAGGAAGTCGCCGAAGAAATGCTTTTTGTATTTTTGTTTTGATGTCTGGCCTGGGGCTCGAACCCTGGCTTTTCGTCTAATAAGCCAACACACTACCTACTAGACCACTGCGAGCACTACAGTTGATCTTTTTTGTATGCCCTTGTCAATCACAGACTGATTACATTAAGGAACATGCCCGAGATTATTTAAAATATTTACCGTTATTTAATATTTTCCCCCTTTCTCTCTTTGTCTTTCTCTCATTTCTTCTCTCTCATTAGGGACTTACAAAAACAACTGGAAAATAAAGCAAAAGTTCTTGAAGTTGTACCAGAATCCTCTAAAGATGCTCAAGCAGAGGTAAAACCATAAGAAATTTGAAAAATAAAAAAACGATTTTTAAGCTCTTCTTCTTCTTCCGGTTTCTCTTCTTCTTTTCGCAGTTCGGGAAATTTCGCCAAGTCGAAGCAGAGAGGCGCCGCGAAATCGAAAAACTCAAAACGGAACTATCGAAAGCCCAATTCAACATGTGCCAATTGGAACAACAAATCGAACGTGATCAACAATTGTTGGATGTGCGCAGTGAATTGATTAATTCGCTGCAAACGAATGAGAAAAATCATCGTATACATATGGAGGAGCTGTTCGCCCAAGTGGGTGAGAAGAATAATACAATCACGGAGGTGAGTGTAATTCGAGATTTGCTCTTGTCCTTGATGATGTTACAGAGTTTTGTTTTGTAGCTAAACGCGGAATTACAAGCCAAATCTGAAGAATTTCGTAATCTTATCACTAATCTGAGTGCCAAACAAATGGAGCTGGTCAATCAGGAGCATATTATTAAACTATTGGAGGAGAGTAACGAACGTAGTCAAATGTTAAGGGTTAAGCAGGAGGAGAAAATTGGTCGCATGGAAGAGGAATTGGCACATCTTAAGCAGACCATGTAAGTGCAATAGAATGATGTGTAGTGAAAAGAAATCCAGACACGCATGCGCAAGGTATAACCATTTCAATAGACGTGACATAGCAATACTAGCTGACAGTTGAGCCCGAGCAGTCTGCTTTTTTGAGGTTAAATTAAGAATTGTATGGGACTGTCTGTAACGGGGGAAATTGATCCCCGGTAATGTGCGAAATCATTCCAATGAGCAGGAAAATTAACGGAAAGAACCAAAATCTTTCTATAGGTTAGGTTAGGTCCACCACCACCACCACCACTCATGTATAAAATTAGCACACACAACATAAGTGGTGTGAGAAACTAGGACGTTGTATGTACAATGGGTCAATTCGACCTCCGGGTACTGTACTTGTCTTAATTGACAAGTACACCTCCTCTAACCTAACCTAACCTAACCTAGGTTAGGTCTGAGTGGTAGTTCTAATTTCACAAAGCTCACTTGAGCACGCATAGCAGCCCGTTGTGATGCCACGGGTGAACGCAGTCCCTGTACTGAGCAAGTTCCACCAAAATCAGGGAAGAGGAAGAAGTTGGTCAGCTCAAGGGCTGCACGTCTTTCTATAGAGTGTGTTAAGAAGTTTGACAGGGTATGCCCGGCGAAAGGGAATACGGAGACAGGCAAAGGCTCTTCGGAAGTCAACTAAACTGGAGACAATCTAAACATTTAGTGGGTAATTACTGTAGTCGGGCATTGTAGATTCAGAAAGCACTTGTTCAGACTAGGAATCAAGCCTTATTACGTAAGTTCTGTGGTGGGGAAAACCAATCATCAGAACTTATATGTGGAATCTAAGCAGCGTTAATGCATCTGAGAAGAAAATACCTGAGTACGTATAAAGTATTAGGGCAGTTCGTTATCCTTATTGACATCGAGTGACACTCTGGGAGAACTGTAAGCGATTACCTGCGTTTCACAACAATTAACAATAGGAAGGACGCAAGCTTTTTAAAACAAAATTTCCATGTCTTCTATGTCATAGAAAAAAAACATTTGATTTCTTTTTACTACACCTTATATTTTAAGCGTAGAAGAAATCTGATTTAAAAGAAAACATTTCGATTTTTAGCAAAATTTTCCAACAAAACTGTCCGAATATTTTTCTAATGCCGTATTGAAAGAACAACATTTTTAAAAGAAAACAACGGAAAACTTTGTGTCAAATTTATATTACAAAAGCAAAACAAAATTTCAAATGAAATTCAAATTCAAAGTCAAATCTTTTCAAAATTAACTGCTAATGTAAGCCTAAATGAGCGACTCAGAGAGAGAGAGAGAGAGAGAGAAAGAAAACTTTTTCTTTTGAAAGTTTTATGTTTCAAAGTTTTCCGTTGTCATTTGCTTCTGCTGCAAACAGCATAAAGCTTTCAATCATTTAAGTTTTCTTTTTCACCCCCTTTTGTCTTAGTTTTACTAATGAATTGTTTTATTCGTTTTGCAGCTCCATTTATCAGGGTAACATTTTAGCTGGCAATGGCAACAAACAATTGCTGTTCGCACCGGTTCCAGTCGCCAACTCTCCAGATTACAATCAAAACTTTTATTATTATGCCAGTCAAAGGAAGCGTAAACGTCAAGTCGATATCAATGTTAAGAAATATGAAGCTTAGAACACCAAGCTTCCATTGTTTTTTCCCCCCAGCCTAGAAATGCAATTTGTTTTCGTGTGTATATGTGAGTGAGTGAGAGAGAAGCGAGTGTGTTACAAAATTGTAATAATAAATGTTTGTGAAATACATGTCCTTACTGGGTCCTCATCTACTTTCTATGCTTATTTAAATATTAGGGTAACACAGTAAGTTACGGTCAGGGTTTGTTCTTGGGTTCGAAAGAATGCCTAACATATTGGTCACAACCAATTGCAACAGGCAAGATTAACTTTCGCGATCCAAAGAAACCGATATCCGTGGGAACATGTTGCTACACGAATAGCCTTAAATTTTTGAGGTCGAATGGTACTCCACAGTTGCGAAGCTTGACTCATAGTGTGCAGAAGGCACAAGTATACGTGAACTGATATCTACACAAGATCCGACACGCCATTTGGCAGAGAATCATATCCAATCACATGCTCTAAGAAAAAACAGGCTAACAAATCCTATCGTTTAAAATAAGGAAAAGAAAATGGCAATGGAATGACAGATGTCCAGGGCTCTGTCTTGAGTTAGACAGCATTGCAAACAAAATGGAACTCAATGTCGCCGAAAGAACTAATTTTTTTCATAATCAAAAGATTTGTTTGAGTTACTTAAGCCAGTGTCCCTCGTCTACTAAGCCAACACACTACCTACTCGTCTACGGGCGACATCACCTTGTAAATCCCGGAAATTGTTTTTCACAAAAGTGTATCATTTTTCTTGTCACCCACTGTACATACTATATATTGCCTACCGCATATTAATTTTTCCATGAGTTTAACGGCCTAGAGCAACACAACACACAAGTAAACTAGAAGGAGAGAGAGTGAGACAGAGAGGGGTTGCGTCTTAATTAATCTCTACAATCATCATCGTTGTCTCTGTATCGATTTTAAATAATTTATACAAATTAGAACAGGGCCAAATTGTAGAATTGTACCGTTAATCGGGAACATCAATTAAGGAAACGCACTACAACATAATTACCGTTCGTACACTGTAGCAACGGACCGGTAGTTGATGACTTTCTATAGGGTTTGTAACGTAGAATTAAAAAGAATAATAGGAGAGAGAGAGAGAGAGAAAATTACTAAAGACTGCCAAGGAATGCTGGTAATTCCATAAAATTTTTTCTGTTATCAGTATATTTACGAGAAGCACGACAAACAGACAGATATTGGTCACATTATATTCTTTCCTTATGTTGGTTCGTCTACGTTATTCGGTTGTAAGTGAACGTTCCATCTAAGCGGGTGTTTGATAAGGGAGGAGGACAACTTTATATTAAGGACGCTTAGTCTACCATCGCAATATTTGACTAAGTTCAAACCACCAGATCACCTTGAATGACCTGAATTTTGAATTTGGAAAGACCTTGGTTTCTGTAGAAGTCGCCGTGGTCTAGTAGGTAGTGTGTTGGCTTATTAGACGTAAAGCCCGCGTTCTAGCCCCAGGCCAGACATCAAAACAGAATAGAAAAAGTATTTCTTCGGCGACTTCCTCTCAGCAGATTTCCAACAAAAACACTCAGTAAATAAAAATTGCCATGAAAAGTTTCTTAAAAAATCTGTCGTTCGGAGTCGACTTTAAACTGTAGGTCCCCCGCCGCTCATGTATAAAATTTAACACACGCAACATAAGTGGTGTGAGAAACTAGGTCGTAATCCTGACTGAAGGGTTGTAATGACCAATTATGTATGTATGTAGTCCACGATCGCAATATTTGAATAAGTTCAAACCCCCAGATCACCTTGAATGACCTGAATTTTAAATTTGGAAAGACCTTGGTTTCTGTAGCTTTGTCATCAATTTCATTCTCCTCTTCTGGGCCGTACACCCTGTGGTGGTTAGGCAGGAGTACTACACCTGAAAAAATCGTTGTCTTCTTACTGTTGAAATAGCGCCGGGCAATGCATCCGTGGATGCTCTCAACTGCCATGTGGCAATATAGACACGTAGTTCAGTTATATCGTTAGGTTTAAAGCCGTTCGTGTGCCACCGAAGTCCCTACGCACAGCCTAAATGGTCTGATTGTAAGGATGATTTTGAAGATTTCTGTCAATAGTTGGGGGACTTTTAAATATAAAGGGTCCGCCAAATAACTTTCTTTTTTTTGAAAATGCTTTAAAAAACTACTGAATATTTTCTCAAATTTCTTTTTTATTTGAAAGTGCAATCCTTCCGATTAATAATGGAAAATAATTTCATTCAAATGGCTGCCTCGGCTGGCCATGCAGTAGCCTACACCAGAAGATACCGATTTTGGCAACAAAAATTCATCTTTTCAGATGAAGCTCATTTTGATTTTGGCGGGTATGTAAACAAGCAAAATTGTCACACTTGGGGCACAGAAAACCGGCACGCATACATTGAAAAGCCGACGCTCCCAAAACGAGTCACTGTTTGGTGCGGATTTTGGTCCAGAGGCATAATTGGGCCATTTTTCTTCGAAAATGAGTAAGGAGTGGCCGTTACAGTCAATGGCGATCGTTATCGGGCCATGTTGAACGAATTTTGTTTCACAAAAATTGAAGAGGAGGATATTGGCAACATTTGGTTTCAACAGGACGGCGCTACGTGCCACTCAGTCGAAGCTACACTCGATGTTTTGCGCCCTGTTTTTGAAGATCGCATTATCAACCGCAGAGCTGATGTCGTTTGGCCACCTCGGAGCTGCGATTTGACATTGTTGGACCATTATTTGTGGGGTGCCGTCAAAGATATGTGTTACGCCGACAAGCCAGAGACAATTGACGCTTTAAAGGACAATATTCGTGAAGCCATTGGTGAAATACAGATGCACACAATCGATAATGTGGTTAAAAATTGGACTGATCGTGTAGGCTACTGCGTGGCCAGCCGAGGCAGCCATTTGAATGAAATTATTTTCCATTATTAACCGGAAGGATTGTACTTTCAAATAAAAAAAGAAATTTCGAGAAAATATTCAGTAGTTTTTTTTTTAAGCATTTTCAAAAAAAGAAAGTTATTTGGCGGACCCTTTACATTCGCTGTGAATGTAGATGCTCGCTACCATGGCTCAAATCATAATTCTTTCCTGTTGTGGAATATAAGTGACTTGGAATACTGTTTACATACGTCATAATATGGAAGATAATACTTGGATTCTAGGTTAGTAGCATTTCAATTTAAATTTACAAAATTTCAGATGATACTGGATATCCATTGGAATCGTTTTAATAACTTCGTTTCAAAGTACATGCTGTAAAGGGATGATGACAAAAATTCAGTCAAGAAAAATTGGAATTTCTAAAAGCCGATTACGATGTCTGTGTTCTCAAGCTACACGTGCGTTGCGCAGTCCACAATTTAAGCCAAACATTTTAAAACGTAGTACAATGAAGAAATGCCTCTTTTTTCCCCAGTCAGCAACAGAAATAAAAGTTCGGTAAGCTAAAGCCCTCAAATTAGAAACTTAAATGAATAAAGATTATAATGTTTACATTATTTTCTATTAATTTAAAACAGTCCATGTTTTAACAATAAAAAATAATATTAAAAAAACGTATCTTATAGTAAAAAAAAAATAATAACAAAATATCACAATGAAATTTAAATGCTTAAATTTATTCATATTCACAAAACTAAAACTAAAACTAAACGACAACATAACATACATATCGCAATAAAATTTAAATAATTACATTAAAACGCAAATAATATTAACATAAAAAAATAACTTAAGATAGGCTTGAAAATAATCGCAAAAATAATAGTATAGGGCTGCCTTCCAAAATGTTAGTTGCTTTGTATTTGAACTAAGTATCGTGTTTCATAAAGCCGCTGTGCAAAATGTTTACAATGTATTCTATTTCAAAACGTCGTCAATGTGTATTTTTAACGCAGTCAAAAAGCAATCAGGCATCGAATTTATAGTTGAAACATTGTCTGGTTACTTTGCATATCTACATAGTTTATATACGGTAGTAGAACTGCATACAAACTTTGTATTGATACAGTTTGGAAGGCAGCCTAGTTTGCGTTATGTACAGTAGTGGCCTTATAATTAGCACACCAATCCAATTCATGTAACAATCTTAAGATCTCTGGCAAGTGATTCGAATAACACGAAATGACATACTACATACAAGATGTCAGACTTTTTGGAAGTCTTTCTGGAAGTTTACAATTGGTTATTAAACAGTAGAGGTACCCCTATAAAATACTAAAAAAAAAGTGAAACCGAAATGATAATGCTTTTCAATTGGTCATTACAACCCTTCAGTCAGGATTACGACCTAGTTTCTCACGCCACTTATGTTGTGTGTGTTAATTTTATACATGAGTGGTGGGACCTACAGTTTAAAGTCGACTCCGAACGACAGATTTTTGAGAAACTTTTCATGGCAATTTTATTTACTCTCCCAGAGTTTTTGCCAAAAATCTGCTGAGAGGAAGTCGCCGAAGAAATACTTTTTGTATTTTGTTTTGATGTCTGGCCTGAGGCACGAACCCTGGGCTTTACGTCTAATAAGCCAACACACTATCTACTAGGCTACGGCGACTTCAATGATAATGATTTCGTCCATCCTTACTTGGGGGTGTGCTTATTACATGACTAAGAAATTTTATTCTTTACATTGCTTAAGTATGCTACATAGAAAATCGGGCTGTTCTTAAGAAAAATATTTAAAAATATTTCATCTTTGTTTGTTACTGAAAAAAAAGGTCCTATAAATGGGTGTGCTAATTGTAACACCATCACTGTATATTTCTCGAATTCTTCTCAGGGTTAATTTCAATTTGGCTTTTTTTTGGTATTTCCAAATTGTAAATCAGTTTTCTCTTTTTTTTAATTCACAATTTGTTGTTGTTTATTTGATTTGAAACGTTTCTTTTTGACATTTTTAACTGGGCTCTTACTAAGTACAAATGCTCGTCCTTTGTAACAACTGTGGAGTTGCAGTTCCTCTGTCCTATATGTTCATTCTGCTTCATCGGATGTAAGCTTACAGGGCTGTGTTCCAGTGGTTTCAAGTATATTTCTGAAAGTTTAGTTTCTTGTCAATAAATTTTTGTTGTAGAATATATAAGTAATCGAAAATTTTCTAAATAATATCATATTTTTATCGATAAATTTTCTAAAGAATTTTAGATTTTAATTGATTTAAACACAAATTGTTGTTATCGATAAATATTCTTAGAAAATAAATGTTATCGATAATAGAAAATTAGTGTTATCGATACATGTTCTCTAATGTTTGTTGCTATTTTTTCTGTTTTTATTCGTTTTCGGTAAATAAAATTTAATGATAATTTAAAATTTTTGTATTATTATCGTTATGTTGAATATAAAAGTAATCGAAAATTTTCTAAATAATATCATATTTTTATCGATAAATTTTCTAAAGAATTTTAGATTTTCATTGATTTAAACATAAATTGTTGTTATCGATAAATCTTCTTAGAAAATAAATATTATTGACAATAGAAAATTAGTGTTATCGATACATGTTCTCAAATGTTCATTGTTTTTTTATTTGTTATCGGTAAATAAAATTTAATGATAATTTAAAATTTTTGTATTATTATCGTTATGTTGAATATAAAAGTAATCGAAAATTTTCTAAATAATATCATATTTTTATCGATAAATTTTCTAAAGAATTTTAGATTTTAATTGATTTAAACATAAATTGTTGTTATCGATAAATCTTCTTAGAAAATAAATATTATTGACAATAGAAAATTAGTGTTATCGATACATGTTCTCTAATATTTATTGTTTTTTTCTGTTTTTATTCGTTTTCAGTAAATGAAAGTTAATGATAATTTAAAATTTTTGCATTATTATCGTTATGTTGAATATGAAAGTAATCGAAAATTTACTAAATATTAGATTTTTATCGATAAATTTTCTAAAAAAATTTTAGATTTTAATTGATTTAAACATAAATTGTTGTTATCGATAAAGCTTCTTAGAAAATAATTGTTATCGACAATAGAAAATTAGTGTTATCGATACATGTTTTATATTTTATTTGTTTTCGGTAAATGAAATTTAATGATAATTTAAAATTTTTATATTATTATCGATAACCGTAATTTTTTATCGATAATATTCCATAGAAAATTCAATTAAATTTTATTATCGTAATAACTTTTAATTTTCTTAAAATTTTTCTAAAGAATTTGATTGATTTTGATTGATTTAAACATAAATTGTTGTTATCGATAAATCTTCTTAGAAAATAAATGTTATCGACAATAGAAAATTAGTGTTATCGATACATGTTTTATATTTTATTTGTTTTCGGTAATTGAAAGTTAATGATAATTTAAAATTTTTATATTATTATCGATAACCATAAATTTTTTTTCGATAATATTCCATAGTAAATTCAATAAAAATGAAATTTTAATTTAATTATTTATTTTATAATCGTAAAACTTTTAAACTTTTGTATTTAAAGGCATATTTTCTTGTACATAATAATTTTTACCGCCCCTCGTATATTAATTTTTTTTTCTAGAAAAGTAATGTTCAAAACCATTAAAATTGAAATTATTTTTATAATTTTTAGATCTTTACAATTAGTATAAAAAATGTATCTTACTTTTCGAACAACCCTCGTATAGCAATTATAAATAAAAATTTCAAATGTCATTATCATTTGTTGTAGTAGAGAAAAATCTTGAAATCTTATAAATTCGAAAGCCTATTCAATTATGGCGTTACTTATTTAAAACAACCCTCGTATTCCTAAGTAATAATTAATAAAACTTAATAAAAATCTCTCTTGTCAACAAAATTTCATGAAAGGTTTTTAATTTAAAACAAAAACTTGTGATAAAAGTTTGAAAGAAATTTTATCGGGGATTTATTGGTTAAACGTGAATCTTTGTTTTTCTGTTTTGGGCTCATCCAAGGTCGATGGCACATCCAACACATTCTGTAGTATGATAATCTTTCCAAGGATTATATGGCCAAGTCCAATTCTATTTTTTTTTTATTTTTTTGGAGATAAAGAACTTAAATACAATTATTATCTTCAAAAGATAAAAAGTTTTGAAAATATTCAAATGATTTCAGACGAGTGTGTAAAAAAAATAAAAAAAAAACAGAAAAAATAGGAAATAAAATTTCAAGTTTACGATTTCAGAGGGGTTTAATGACCGATTGTCGTTTACAACACAATTGTTACTTTAATTTTGTAATATATTTGCTTAATTAATTGTTGATTACAACTCTGAGTCAGGTTTACCACGTAGTTTCTCACATCACTCATCACTCACTGTGTGTTTTGATTTCAAAACGGAACTTGCTGCTTAATGTCTACGAACGAACTTTTCTCGGCAATTTAATTTATTCTTAAGAGTTTTTGCCGTGCAGCCCTTCCCTGGTTTGCTGCAACTTGGTCAGTACAGGGGCTGCTTTCACCTGTGGCATCACAACGGGCCGCTATGCGTGCTTAAGTGTGCTTTTGGTATCAAAGCTACCACTCCAACGTACCTACCTAAAGTTTTTGGCCAGAAAACTGCTGAAAGGCAGTCGGGGGCAACATGAACCATTAACAAGCCAACCCACTATATACTTCCATCTTAGGTAGCTTAAAGCAGTTACAGTGGAACATTGACGTCTGTGCGGAGCACGCCTAAATATGCTGGAAATACGAACCTCACAACGTTTTCTGCAGAATGGAAACCACAGGGAGGCAAACTTTACTAATTTTCAAAAGGAAAAAGTTGAATAATGAATACAGTAATCCCACGATTTACGTCGCAGTTGGTTCCAAAAAAAGACGACGTAAATCGAAACGACGTAAATCGAATTTCATATTGCTCATACTACAAAGTAGTATGTTTTTAACAAGGAACATAAAAAACTTACAGTAATCCCTTGATTTACGATTTTTAACAAGGAACATAAAAAATCTTACAGTAATCCCTCGATTTACGTCGCTGTTGGTTCCAAAAAAGGCGACGTAAATCGAATGACGATGCAAATTGAAGTTAGAAGGAACAAAAAAATTTGACGACGTAAATCGAAACAACGTTAATCGAGGCGATGTAAATCGAGGATTACTGTACACAATGCGTAGAGCCTAACCAGAGTCCATATTAGAAAATTTATAGCAGTTACAATGGCAGAAAATTCTCAGAGCAAATAAAATTGCCATGAGATAACTTTAGATTGTGGGTCCCTGCCTGCTTGAGTAGTGTGAGAAGCTAGGTTAGGTTGTAATCCTGGCTAAAGGTTAGGTAAATAAGTAATCATGTTTAAGCAAACGAGTCGCCGTAGTCTAGTAGGTTAGGTTAGGTTAGGTTAGAGGACGTGTAATTATTAATTCAGACAAGTACAGGACCCGGAGGTCGAATTGACCCATTGTACAACGTCCTAGTTTCTCACACCACTTATGTTGTGTATGTTAATTTTATACATGAGTGGTGGGACCTACAGTTTAAACGAACGACAGATTTTTTGAGAAACTTTTCATGGCAATTTTATTTACTCTCAGAGTTTTTGCCAGAGATCTGCTGAGAGGAAGTCGCCGAAGAAATACTTTTTGTCTTGATGTCTGGCCTGGGGCTCGAACCCTGGCTTTTCCTACTAGACTACGGCGACTTCGAAAAGTCTAGTCTAGTAGGTAGCGCATTGTTATTAGACATAAGACCTCGGGGTCAAACCCCAGGTTAGACATCAAAACGAAAATATGAAAAAAAAATTTCTTCGGCGACTTCCTCTCAGCAGATTGCTGGCAAAGGCTCTGAGAGTGAAATAAAAATTGCCATGGAAAGTTTGTCAAAAATCTGTCGTTCGGAAGTAAAAAATACCTGGCTTTGGTTTTTATAAACTCCTGGAATTAAGAGAGCGGTCACCCTAACGAAGTTGGGTAATCAAAATGCCATGAAAAGTTTCTCAACAATCTGTAGTTCGGAGTCGACTTTAAACTGTGGGTGCCTGCCACTCATGGATACAATTAACACACAGAGCTTGAGTAGTGTGAGAAACTAGGTTGTAATCCTGGCTAAAGGGTTGTAATGACCAATTGATGTATGTTTCTTCGGCTTCTTCCTCTCAGCAGATTTCTGACAAAAAATCTGAGAGTAAATAAAAATTGTCAAAAATCTGTCGTTCGGATTCGATTTTAAACTGTGGGTGCCTGCCACAGCTTGATTAGTGTGAGAAACTAGGTTGTAATCCTGGCTAAAGGGTTGTAATGACCAATTTATGTATGAACTTAAGCAAACGAAATTAGGACCTAGTGGTTCTACACAGTGGCGCCTTAAAATGTCAACCAATTGATTACAGTTTACTTCTGTATTTCCTCTGCCAGCTGCTTATAAAATTCGTATGTTTGCCTATGAAAGTGGATTAAGTCATAAAATACAAATAAAAGTAAATAAATTATAAATAAAAGATAAACTATGTACATATTATTGATAATCCAGTGCCATGTGGATTAGTTTTTGACTGCCTAGTCGTAATTCGTTTTCAGAGCATGATAGCATGGCTAGGTAATCATTGTTTGCCTATAATATTTCGAATTGTTTTCAGTTTCAGTTTTAGAATGTTTTTGTTTTTGTTGTTGTTGTTGTTATTGTTTTTTGTTTTTCCTCCCCATAGAATAGACAAGAAAGTACTGTGATTAAAACAAAAACAAAAAAATGTAGAATAACAGTCTGAAGATTTTAAAACGTTAAACGTTACGATCTCATCTTATCAATGTCTCAGTTGATCATCTCTTGTCGTTATAAACGGTACGACGTTACGGTGCGATTTAAGGTTTAAGATTTCGCATAAAAATTCAATTCAAACGAAATGTTTTAAATTTAAAAAAATAAAAAGAAAAAAATAACTAAAAAAGGATATTAAAACCTAACACTTGTAGAAAAAAGGATAAAAAATTTAAAAGAAATTAAAAAAAATAAAAAAAAAACAATGAAGAAATAAAATTTATAAATAAATAAAATAAACAATAATAAATAAAAAATATAATAAAACAAAAAAATTTAAAAAAAAAATAAGAATAAAAAAATTCCAAAAAAGTTTCATTCGTACAAAGGATAACAACGTGAATTGTAAGCCACTTAAAGGTTCACATCTATTCTATACTTTATAAGAATTTCGTGAAAAATAATTATAATTACCTAAGCATTGTTCACACAATATCCGGCCAATAGAAATCATTACTACTTTTTTGTGATAATTAAAAGAAATTTTCTCCTAATAAAGTTGAAATTTTTTGTTTGATGGGTTGTCCAAGCGGTAATCTAGGATTTCAAAAAATTTGTTCAATGAAGAAGGAAAATGACGCCGTAGTCTAGTAGGTAGTGCGTTTGCTTATTAGACGTAAGGCCATGGTTCAAACCCCAGGTCAGTCAGACATCAAATACAGTAATCCCTCGATTTACGTTGCAGTTGGTTCCAAAAAAAAGGCGACGTAAATCGAACATTGACGTCTGTGCGGAGCACGCCTAAATATGCTGGAAATACGAACCTCACAACGAATTCTGCAAAGTGAAAACTACAGAGAAGTAAACTTTACTCATTTTCAAAGGAAAAAGTTGAATAATGAATACAGTAATCCCACGATTTACGTCGCAGTTGGTTCCAAAAAAAGACGACATAAATCGAATTTCATAATGCTCATACTACAAAGTAGTATGTTTTTAACAAGGAACTTAAAAAAGTTACAGTAATCCCTCGATTTACGTCGCATTTGGTTCCAAAAAAAAAAGGCGACGTAAATCGAATGACGACGCAAATTGAAGTTAGAGGGAGCAAAAAAATTTGACGAAGTAAATCGAAACAACGTTAATCGAGGCGGCATAAATCGAAGGATTACTGTATGAAAATATAAAAAAATATTTCTTCGGCGACTTCCTTTCAGCAGATTTCTGGGAGCAGATCTCTGAGAGAGCAAATAAAATTGCCATGAAAAATTTCTCAAAAATCTGTCGTTCGGAGTCGACTTTAAAACTGCAGGTCCCTGGTTTTATTCGCCTACTACTCCCTATCACGACTCTTTCCCGAACGTTATTCTTGTTTATCGGGTATCTTGTGAAATAGGAAAGCGTTACTTACTGCCAGGCTTCCAACGACTGCCATTTAACTAAAGACAGCTGCAAACCATTAGTAAAGTAAGTGATGAGGTTTTGTACGCCGTAGTCTAGTGGGTAGTGTGTTCGCTTATTAGACGTGAGGCCGCGGTTCAAACCCCACGTCAGACATCAAAGTAAGAAAATATTTCATCGACGTCTTCCTCTTAGCAGATTTCTGGCAAAAACTCTCTCAGAGCAAATAAAATTGCCTTGAAAAATTTCTCAAAAATCTGTCGTTCGGAGTCGACTTTAAAACTGTAGATCCGGCCACACATGTACAAAATTAACACACACAACAATACGCTTTTTGGGACAGTTTGACGACGCCGCCCTCCTTAACATTATACATCTTTTGATAACCAAACTGATAATCATTCAATATTTTATTCACTTAATTGAGGTTAGATTAGATAGGCAATCAGGTCGTCAATATGTTCTCAATGTCTCATTGTCCTCGAATGCCTAAAAAACTTAGTATGTTATTCGGTGTCAGTAAGGATATTTGCCTTCCTTGTATCTCGAAGAATTTTGGTCCTATCAGCGATATGGAAGCCCTCCTCTTAGCAGGCTTATCTGCCTGCTTATGGCTGTTGTCAGTAGTGGATGGCCCTCGACGCCCCTTGATGAATCTCGTGTAAGACTTGCAAACGCAAAAAACCCAACAAGAATTGGAGGTGAATAAGCCACACATTCAGAGAGATGACAGATGACGTCGCCTTAAAAAGAAGAATCCTGGTGCTATCAGCGATATGGAAGCCCTCCTCTTAGCAGGCTCATCTGCCCGCTCACGGCAAAATTAACACACACAACATGAGTGGTGTGAGAAGCTAGGCCGTAATCCTGACTGAAGGGTTTTAATGGTCAATTATGTTATGTATATACAAAGGACAAGACATAGCAATACCATCTGGAAGCCCTCCAAGCTAACAGCTCGTGAGAAGTTAATCCGGAGATAGTATGTGACAGTCTAGACAAACTGAATCACCTAGGCAGGGGGAATATTTTCTTCCTCTAAAGGATACCAGGTCATATGGCAGTTTAAAACAATAAACATGCAGATGAGCTTGTGAAGTATGGAGTATGTAGAGATGTTTGGAGGGATATACACACACTTTGTCATTACAACCCTCCAGTCAGGATTACGACCTAGTTTCATACACCACTTATGTTGTGTGTGTTAATTTTATACATGTGTGGTGGGACCTACAGTCAGATTTTTTGAGCAATTTTTCACGACAATTTTATTTTCCTCTCAGAGCTTTTGCCAGAAATCTGCTGAGAGGGAAGTGGCCGCAGAAAATACTTTTTGTATTTTGTCTTGATGTCTGGCCTTGAGGGATATAGTTAGAGAAAAGGAAAAAGAAGAAATGCGTTGACATTTCACAAGCGAAATGGGTTTGAAAGCAATCTGAACTTTATAGGTTCTTCTTATCTTTAAATGAAACAAAGTGTGTGTGAGGAACTGAATTTTTTTATTCACTTGAAAGACCTATTGATGTGATTATGTGTGGAATATAACATTCTTTAAATGTTTACTACGGCTTCTGTGGATAAAGCCCATTCGAAATGTTAAATTTACCACGACTCTGGCACATAAATCGGGGTGAATTTAACAAATTTCGTGGGTTATATTGGCATTGAGAAGACCTAAACAGAATGTGGATCACATCAATCCCAATATATTGATTCTGTGTTAATTCATCTCAGAAAGAAATATCTGAGTGCGTAGGCAGTGAGTGTTCCTCACTGTTTTCAAGCAACATTCAGAATTTTATTAGGGCAATGGAATTGTGTTCAACGTTATGTGGATATCCTATAAAGGATTAAGAGCAGTAGCTTATATAATCGCAGTGGGTGGCCTGGTAGCCTAGTGGATAGTGTGATAGACTATTAGCGTGAGGGTCGTGGGTTCGATTACCACCAGAGACTCTGGTCTGTGACACTACACCAAGCATATGGTCAAAGTTACTCAGCTCGTATTTAATTGAATATAATTTATAGTTGTATTGTAATTAATAAATAAATAATCGCAGTACTCTAGCCACTCTATATGACAATAATAACTTCTGTATAATATTCACAATACCTGCGTTCCAAACACAACAATTCACAGGAAGCTCTCACTCACATGTCACACATTGAAAAGCACGATATAAGTGTCTGTCAACTCAAAGAGACATTCATTCATTTGTCCTGTTCCTAGAAGCATATGAAGCTTCTGATAAAGCGACTTGGTCTTCCAATAACAGTCCTGAACAGATTAATAAAATCATTGGCATACAAGGTCTTGAGGTTTTCTTATATTGTCTTTATAACGCTAAGCAATAGGTCCAATAAGTGAAAAACAGTTTGCTTCCCTGCCATCTTTCTGTCATCCATCTGTCATACTGTTAAACCACCAACAATATTATTTAGGTTGGGTTAGGTTAGAGGACGTTTACTTGTCAATGAAGACAAATACAGTACCCGGAGGTCGAATTGACCCATTGTACAACGTCCTAGTTTCTCACACGACTTATGTTGTGTGTGTTAAACTTTATACATGAGTGAAGGGACCTACAGTTTTAAGTCGACGCCGAACGACAGATTTTTTGAGAAACTTTTTCATGGCAATTTTTATTTACACTCAGAGTCTTATGCCAGAAATATGCTGAGAGAGGAAGACGCCGATGAAATACTTTTTGTATTTTGTCTTGATGTCTGGCCTGGGGCTCGAACCCTGGCTTTACGTCTAATAAGCCAACACACTACCTACTAGACTACGGCGACTTCAATAAGATTATTTAATTCTTTGCAGTTTGTGCAGACTAATCTAGGCATGATGTGCTATGTCATCTTGCCAATACATACGCTCTGAAGTTTTCCAGCATACCCACTATAACCCGGTATCTTCAATCGTTATCTTGTGATTTTAATTTGGAATTTTTTGGAAAATAATTTAAAATGATTAGCCAAACAGTGAGACAAAGTTCAGCTACATCTGTTGACAAAATATTATCAATGTTATCTTATCATTTGCTGAGAGTGCAATAAAGAATTCACTTTCACTTTCACAAAAGCTATTAAATTCGTATTAAAATCATTAAAAAAACAATTGCACTATGGGCCTAGTTTATTAAATAAATATATAATAAAGTTAATGTAATACTGGACCTATTTAGTAGTGTTCACTTAGCATCAAGGAAGGAAAAACATACATACATACATACTTGGTTATTACAACCCTTCAGTCAGGATTACGACCTTGTTTCTCACACCACTTATGTTGTGTGTGCTAATTTTATACATGAGAGGCGGGACCTACAGTTTAATGTCGTCTCCGAACGACAGATTGTTGAGAAACTTTTCATGGCAATTTTTATTTACTCTCAGAGTTTTTGCCAGAAATCTGCTGAGAGGAAGTCTAAATTTCGTTTTGAAGTCTGACCTGAGGTCTGAACCCTGGCTGTACGTCTAATAAGCCAACACACTACCTACTAGACTACGGCGAAAGGAAAGAAAAAAACTTGCTTAATTTGTCATTCAACTCATCTTAGCCAGGATTACCACCTAGCTTCTAACGCCAACCATGTTGTGTGTGTTACATTTATACATGAGTGTTCAGCGGCCTACAGTTTAATGTCATCTGTGAACGACAGATTGTTGAGAAACTTTTTCATGGCAATTTTACTTACCTAACTTTGTTAGGGTATTTGCTCTCTCCAGGAATTAATGGAAGCCAAAGTCCGGTATATTATACTTCCTTCTTAGTGTCGTCGACAAATTTAAGCTTTACAAGCACTTGTTCTTCTTCTTGTTTATATCGTCTAATAAAATATTGTCAGTCTTGTCTTGTCTTATCGTTTTGATTTCAATATTTTTTGTTTTTGTTTTTTGTTTGTTTTTGTTTTACAATGAGTGTTAATTGTTGTTTTTCAAAATTATAGAATAAAACATGAATTCTTATCAATGCAATTACAAAGAATAAGAACAAAATTAGACACGAGCTATGATTTCAAGCGCGAATGTCAATAACACAAATGCTACGGCGCAACATCAATTCACATACATATACGTACGCACAGCATTTCAGCGCATAATTTGTTTCTTTTTTTCCATTCATTCTAAAACAGTAACAGTAGACGACAGTCAGACGGACAGATCTCAACAACTATTCAAGCGTTACAAGTTATTTTTCTTTAAGTGCCCCCCATAAAAGCTTGAAAGGAATTACAATACCCTACACAGTGTAGCAAGCATAGGTTGCCCCATAGGTGAGGTTATATACAACAACTTAAAGAAAAAAATGTTTCAACCTTCAGCGATGGCGTACTTATCATGACGGCAAGACTGATCACGCTGTGTCTTCGTCCGCGAAAACACTAGGGAACCATACTTTGCTCACCTCTGTGAGCTAATAAGTAACTGCCGTATTTACACGACATTACCCGTTGTAATGCATCAAATAACTGTCGTATATAAAACGACACCCGGAGCGAAAAGGTTTAATTCCATTACAAGTTCATCAGGTCCACTGTACTGCTTTCCTTCGTTATCCACGCTTTGCTAGAATTCATATCGCTCTACAATCACTCTCAGGCTTTTAGTTAATAGGCTGTGCCCGATTTCCGTAATCGCAATTCTTTTTCATGGGCTCTCAACTCTTATGAAATTTTTTCTAATATTCGGAAGTAACCTCGACCAGTTAAATACCCTTTTTGGTTAATTTAACGGCGCTGCCCTCCTTAACATTGTAAAGGGTCCGCCAAATAACCTTTTTTTGAAATTTTTTTTAAAAAAACTACTGAATATTTTCTCAAATGTCTTTTTTTATTTGAAAGTGCAATCCTTCCGGTTAATAATGGAAAATAATTTCATTCAAATGGCTGCCTCGGCTGGCCATGCAGTAGCCTACACCAGAAGATGCCGATTTTGGCAAAAAAAAAGATCATATTTTCAGAAGAAGCTCATTTTGATCTTAGCGGGTATGTACACAAGCAAAATTGCCGCATTTGGGGCACAGAAAACCCGCACGCATACATTGAAAAGCCGACGCACCCAAAACGAGTCACTGTTTGGTGCGGATTTTGGTCCAGAGGCATAATTGGGCCATTTTTCTTCGAAAATGAGCAAGGAGTGGCCGTTACAGTCAATGGCGATCGTTATCGGGCCATGTTGAACGAATTTTTGTTCACAAAAATTGAAGAGGAGGATATTGGCAACATTTGGTTTCAACAGGACGGCGCTACGAAGCTACACTCGATGTTTTGCGCCCTATTTTTTAAGATCGCATTATCAGCCGCAGAGCTGATGTCGTTTGACCACCTCGGAGCTGCGATTTGACACCGTTGGACTATTATTTGTGGGGTGCCGTCAAAGATAAGTGTTACGTCGACAAGCCAGAGACAATTGATGCTTTAAAGGACAATATTCGTGAAGCCATTTGTGAAATACAGCTGCACACAATCGAAAGTGTGCTTAAAAATTGGACCGATCGTGTAGGCTACTGCATGGCCAGCCGAGGCAGCCATTTGAATGAAATTATTTTCCATTATTAACCGGAAGGATTGCACTTTCAAATAAAAAAAGAAATTTGAGAAAATATTCAGTAGTTTTTTTTAAAGCATTTTCAAAAAAAAGGTTATTTGGCGGACCCTTTACTTCTTTTGATAACCAAACTGATTCAATATTTGATTTACTTAAATGAGGTTAGATTAGATAGGCAATCGGGTCTTCAATATGTCCTCAATATGTATACCGTATCCCTATTATTTGAAGTCGTCGTAGTCTAGTAGGTAGTGTGTTGGCTTATTAGACGTAAAACCTCGGTTCAAACCCCAGGTCAGACATCAAAACAAAAATATGAAAAAATATTTCTTCAGTGGCTTCCTCTCTCAGCAGATTTCTGGCAAAAACTCTGGAGAGTAAATAAAATTGACATGAAAAGTTTCTTAAAAATCAGGCTGAGAGGAAGTCGCCGAAGAAATACTTTTTGTATTTTATTTTGATGTCTGGCCTGGGGCTCGAACCCTGACTTTTCGTCTAATAAGCCAACACACTACCTACTAGACTACGGCGATCAATCAATCGTTTCAAATAGGGTGGGTGCGGGTTAAAAGCTTACGTATTATTTACATGCTCACAGAGAAACCCTGATTTTTAAAACATTTCTTTCTATATTCCAGCTCTTCAGCCTTCTAAACTCAAGCCTGTGGCCGTAGATCTTCCATTTATTGTGTCCCGCTAACAATGGATGCCCAATATGATAAGTTATCCCAGCAGCAAATAAGTATTTTTCAAATGGACAATCAATCGCTCAAAGATAAGTCGCTGGTAAGTTCGGCAAAGCTAAGGGGACTGCCAAAAATTTTAAAGATTTAAACGATAAATTTTTCAAAAGCTTTCAGCTACCAGCTCTACAACCGACAGCAGTTCGAATACAAGCCGTGAGAAATGGGGTAAAGAGATTGAGTTTTTATTCTCCTGCATTGCCTTGTCCGTGGGTTTGGGCAATGTATGGCGCTTCCCGTTTATAGCATTGGCCAATGGTGGTGGTGCCTTTGTTATACCGTATATCATAGTGTTGCTGTTAATAGGCCGGCCCATCTACTATATGGAGATAATATTGGGACAATTTTCCAGTCGTGGCTGCATTAAGGCATTCGATATGGTGCCTTTAATGAAAGGTGGGGGAAGCCATGGTTCTGAGTGTCTTTCTAAGTGAGAATTTTTTTAATTTTTTGATTTCTTTTCAGGCATTGCCTATGGCCAGGTATATGCCACTGCCTTGGCTACCACCTATTATGCCAGCATAATGGCCATAACTTTGAAATACTTGATATCTTCCTTTTCGGAAATATTACCTTGGACCTATTGCCTTATGGAATGGGGCCCTACATGTATAGCCACTGCCGAGATATCCGATCGCAGCAATACCTCTGTGAAACTTGTATCCTCTGCTGAATTGTTTTTCACCAACACTGTGTTACGTGAAAAGGATAATATTGCCGAGGGTTTGGGTGCTCCTAACTGGGATTTGGTTGTGTGCCTTTTTGTAGCCTGGCTAATAATAGCCGTTATCCTGGTTAAAGGCATACACAGTTCGGGTAAAGCTTCATATTTTCTGGCTATTTTCCCCTACATTGTGATGTTGATTTTACTGGGACGTGCCTTAACTTTGCCGGGTTCTTTGGATGGCATTGTGTACTTCCTAAAGCCTCAATGGAGTGAGCTGCTGAAACCGAATGTAAGTGAGAATCTTCTCTACTGCGATAAGAATACCGTTAATATTTCAAATTTTCTTTTCTTATCAGGTCTGGTACAATGCCATCACCCAGATGTTCTTTTCATTGGCCATTTGTTTTGGTACGTTGGTGATGTATGCCTCGTTTAATAATTTTCGTAAAAATGTTTACAGGTGAGTGAAGCATTAAAAAATAAGTTGGCAACCCTCTTACCTCACTGCCTTTCTAACTATAACAGGGATGTCATCATTATAACGAGTGTGGATTCAGTGACCTCCATATTGGCTGGCTGTATTATCTTTGGCATTTTAGGCAATCTAGCTTATGAGACCAATACCAAGGACATTGCGAATGTGGTTAAGGGTGGCGCCGGCTTGGCATTCATTTCCTATCCGGAGGCCATAGCAAAATTTAAATTTTTGCCTCAACTCTTTGCCGTGCTATTCTTTTTAATGCTTTTGGTATTGGGCATGGGCAGTAATATTGGCATGGCTTCGTGTGTTATAACGGTTATCAAGGATCGTTTTAATCATTTGCCGCATTGGCTGCTAAGTTGCGGCATAGCTATGGTGGGCTTCCTATGCGGCATTGTGTACATGACACCGGGTGGACAATTTATTTTAAATCTTGTGGATTTCTTTGGCTGTTCATTTATAGCCTTGTTTTTGGCCATTGCAGAGCTTATAGCCATAGCTTGGATATATGGTGAGTTGGAAAGAAAAAAAACGAAGTTCTTTTATATTTTTTTTTCTGTTAACAGGTGTAAAACGCTTTTGCCAGGATATTGAATTTATGTTGGGCGTTAAGACCAGCTTGTATTGGCGTTTATGTTGGTCCCTTATAACGCCCGGCTCTATGTTTTTGGTGTTGTTGTATACCTTAATCAATCTTAAGCCTTTGGAATATAAATATGTCAGCTATCCTTTGCAAGTGTATTATTTAGGCTGGCTAATGTGGGCCATAGGTGTAGGCCAATTGCCTTTATGGGCTTTATATACCATCTATAAACAGCCTGGCTTAACATTAAAGCAGGTACTTTCCCTTCAAAACTTTTTAAAACATTTCCAGTCTTAACAACTTCTGTTTTCTTATTTTTAGAAATTCCTCAACTCTCTGAAACCCTGCTCTCATTGGGGTCCTTTGGAGCCGAAACTGTTACAAGAGTATCGCACATACAGAGTGTCTTTAAAAGAAGTTTTTGAATCTGACAAAAAAAGCTTTTGGTCTGGGATTTATGACAATATTTTTAAATAATTTTTTTTTGTTTTTGTTAAACAAAGAATTCTTTTTTTTTAGTTTAATTTTCTTATAATTTTAGTTGAATTTTACAATAGTTTTTAATGTCTTAAGCTTAGTAGTGAAAGAAAAAAGAGTATTTTTCTTTGTTCATTATCCTTTTTTTATTTTCTAAGAAAATAAGAAGGAAGCAAAGGAAGCATTTTTACATTTTAAAAACGTTTAAAATATAAGCTCGTAGATTGCAAATAAAATAAAAATAAATATATGTTTAGTTTTAATTAAGAATTCTTTATTATCTGAACAATTCTGTGGAGCCACTGTTCACTACTTGATGTAAACAACAAACAATGCAGAATGACGTTGAGCAGCGTCAAGGTAGGAATGGACCTCTCCAAACCTTTTAATACCGTGCGAGGTTTCAGACAAGGCATTCCCTTATCATGCGACCTCTTCAACTTCGTCATGGAGAGTGTTCTGCGAAAGGCGGGAGTGCATCGCAGTGGCACTATTTTTCAAAAAGTGTCCAGTTGCTTGCGTACACTGACGACATTGACATCATAGGGTGTACCAAGAGAGATGTTACTGCTGCCTTTAGTGCTATTGAACGGGAGTCTACTAAGATGGGTTTGGCAGTAAATGAGTGCAAAACAAAGTATACAGTGAGCGTCAAAAGTGAGTAAACACCACTGAAATAATTAATATTCTTAGGATAGCGAGAAAAGTAAATATAGTAAATAAAAGTAAATAGTCGAATAAATTTCCAAAAATAAAAACGTTTAAAATGTTAAAACAAAAAAACAATTCATGATAAGGGAACTTTTTTATGCTTTACTTTTTTATACTTCAGAACATAATAGAAAATTTAAAATTATGGTGGGTGTTGACTCACTTTTGGCGCTCACTGTATGTTATCGACAAGTAGAGACGTGCGGCGTATTGATTCTCAGATTACATGAAACAGTCAAGGAATTTATTTATCTTGGCTCCGCCGTTACCACCAAAAATGATGTCAGTCTGAAGATCAAGCGCAGGATCACTCTTGCCAACAGGTGCTGCTATTGTCTCAATAGGCAATTGAGTAGCAGAGACCTCTCTCGTACGACAAAACTAACACTCTACAAGAAACTCATCCTACCCGTGCTTCTTTATGGCGCAGAGGCATGGACCCTATTAAGAACTGATGCAGCGCCCTTGAGATTGTTCGAGAGAAAAGTCCTTCGTAAGATCTTCGGTACAGTGCGAGTTGGCGATGATTTCCGTATCCGATCCAACAGTGAGCTGTATGAGCTCCTTAACGACATGGACGTTTAAGCAGCGTATTAGCATACAGCGGCTGCCCTGGCTCGGCCATGTCGTTTGAATGGAGGAGGATGCTCCAGCGAGACAGGTATTTGATGCGGGAATCTGCGAAGAGGGCGTTGGAAGGACCAAATCGAGAAAGCCCTATCATCGATTGGTGGGGCCAACTGGCGTAGGCGCGCAAGAAGCAGAGGCGGATGGAAGAATGTGTTGCGGCAGTCCGAAATCCGTTAAACGGGTTGTTATGGCCAATTAAGTAAGTAAGTAAACGACAACAATTGCTTTCCTTTGTTATTCCTCTGTTTACATCACTTCCATAAACAATAACGATTACTAAACAATTATTCAACAGATCTTTGTAACGGAGATTCTTAAACCACGATTATTCTCTTCAAACGCACCGTGTCTTCACACAAGACTGACTGAACTTTACTAACCCAGTCGACTGCTTTGTCTTGCCTTTTATATGTCAAAGTAAACAGTCTGATGAATGTGTACCAGTGTATCCGAAATCTCTATAAATGTAAACATCGTTGTTTACATTCATTATTGTTGTTTGTGTATTTTGTTGAAGTCGCCGTGGTCTAGTAGGTAGTGTGTTGGCTTATTAGACGAAAAGCCAGGGTTCGAGCCCCAGGCCAGACATCAAATAAAATACAAAAAGTATTTCTTCGGTGACTTCCTCTCAGCAGATTTCTGGCAAAAACTCTGAGAGTAAATAAAATTGCCATGAAAAGTTTCTCAAAAATCTGTCGCTCGGAGTCGACTTTAAACTGTAGGTCCCGCCACTCATGTATAAAATTAACACACACAACATAAGTGGTGTGAGAAACTAGGTCGTAATCCTGACTGAAGGGTTGTAATGACCAATTATGTATGTGTATTTTGTTTACATTTATTCTTTTACTGTTGTTTGCGGATTTTTGTTTACTTGTTTACCATTTTTTATGCTAATATTTGTTGTTATATTAAGCAGTTCGTTAATTTGTAAACAGGTTTGTTTACTGCATTGTTTTGTTGTTGTAGTTTTTGTTTATAATTTTAATGTTAAGCAATGTAAAAGCAAAACACCAGTATCTAGATTTTTCATTTTCGTAACAATATTAAAAATATAGAGATTTTAAAAACACAGAACCTGAGTTCAATGCCTCCTACATGGCGCTATACTTTTTGACTATACAGGCTCTCAATACTTTTTGTTTGGGTAGCAAGGTAGCTTTTTAGCTTTTAGAAATAATTCGTCTGGAGACGAAATACGTGATGCTACGATTAGCGGAAGTCAGCGTAAAGTACGACCTTGTATGCGGTGGTAGAACCAAATTGAGGAAGCCCTGTCAGCAACTCATATGACCAACTAATGAAGGTGAGACAGAAGTAAAAACGCTTGAAACGAAGGGTTAAGGCAGTCCGAAAGCCAAACAAATGATGAAAGTAAATAAAAATGACTTACCAAATGCATTGCATTGCATTAAATTTTATTTTTCCAAAATCAAGACGACGCACTATGTGGCATTTTGCCTAAAACCTGGCCAAAATTAATAGAAGTGGTTTATGAGTTAATGGCTGGAATTTTTTGATATTGTTAGTGATAATTAGGCCTAAGGATGAACCCAACTGATTTTGGTTCAAATCGGTCCGTGATTTCGCCTAGCCCCCATACAAATTCCCCTCGAAATTCCACTTATTTACACATAATTATAGTAATTATGCAACAATCATCATAAAACTTAGCATGGATCAGTTCTGTGTACTAAGAAATCATGGTGTAATGTTTGGTGCAAATCGGATCACATTTGACCCTAGTCCCCATATAAAGTCCGCTTTAGAAATTGACGTTTGCGCTTATAAATGGCTTAAAAACATCGGTATCGTGATGAAATTCGGTATGAACATGTATTTTGTAAATCTAAATCATATTACCAAATTTTGTTATGGTCGGTCCATAATTGCCCCTTGGTCCAAAATAGGGCCCCTTAGGAAAATATGTTTAGCAATTATAATTGGCTTAAAAATTTGATTACCTCGATGAAATTCGACATGAATATGTTTAATATGAATGTGAATCATTTATGATCACATTTTATTATGATCGGATCATAAGTGCCCCTAGGTACCACATACGGTCCATTAAGAAAATCAAACATACATCTCATATTGTTATAATAGTCGATATATATACATATGTAATTAAGTTTTTAAAGTTCTATGATAATTAATATTTATTCATAATATTTATTTTATATTATTTAATACTTAACTTAAAAATACTTAAAAAGTGAAACCAACTACAATCGTTAAAATCGTTATCATTTTCATCATCAATGTCAGAAGGAGTAATTTTTGTGTACTGCAGCTTATAAAAAGGTCACTGCTTAAAAGTAACCTATTCAGGACATCCCGATTGGTATCGCTTCTACTCAATTTCCTCGCATAATTCGTACGCCATATGGCTTTATTGCCTGTGGCTTTATTACACTGCGTCTAATAAAATTTTCAAAAAATCGCCAAAAATAATTGCGCAAATTTGCGCAAACTTTTCTTTTTGTGCCTGAATCTAGAAACGTCATATTTTCTTATGGTATATAACATTAAACTACTAAAAACTACTTTCACCTTTAAAATCCTTATCTTTTTTTAGGAAGGGTAAAAAAATTTGAAATTTTTATTATTTTTAAATTTTGAACGAATAATTTTAACATTAATATATGAGATATATATATAAAAAAAACTGAAAGCAGCAGTTGCTCATACCTTTCAAATAAAAAAAATCATTATAAAACCTCTATTCGTTTAGCCACAAAACAATATCATACAAACCTATTAAAATTTCAAAAAAAAACACCAAAAACGCATTTAATTTTCTTCACTTTCCTGACTTTGACTTCGTCTCAAATCTACAAATCTCAACTGAAAGTCGTGAAAGATCACTATATAATGCAGAATTTTGTTGTCTATCGAACTGCATACTCAGTTTCTTAAATTTCTTTAAAATCATTTTTGCCTTTTTGGCCAGCTTTTCGGGGTAAATGCCACATAGTGCGACGTAAAGGACTACCTTGTCTGCGTTGGAAGAATCAAATTAAGGAAGCCCTGTCACCGACTCCTGTAACCAACTGATGAAGACAAGGGAGAAGTAAAGGAGCCTGAAAGGAAGTCTTAAGGGAGTCCGAAATCCAAACAAACGTTAAAAGTAAGTAAAAACCAAAGGCATTGCATTGCATTAAATTTTATTTTTCAAAATTAATTTTAAATAAAAAAAAAATATGGTTTTTCATTGGTTTTATTTTATTTTTATTAATAATTTATTAAATTTATTTGCATTTAAATTTGTTTTTATAATTTTTTTATCACTATTTTAAGCCTTAGTATTCTTAATTTTATTTTTCCATTTTTATAATTATTTTTTTTTATAATAATTTAAGTAAAAATTTTCTATAACTTGTTAAATTTTATTTTATTTTTTAAATCTAGTCTACTAAATGATATTGATTTGTTTATTGATTTTATTTTCCTCTTTTTTGATTAATTCTATAATTTTTGTAACACCATCTTTTAATTGCATTCGAATATGGTACTGAGTTTACTATATGTTTTCTTTCTTAATAATGCTTCAATTTGAAGTAAAATTTGTTTTTTTATTTATTTATAATTTATTATTATTATTATTATAATTTATATATTTTTATTTGTAAAGAACAATTTTAACAAATAGTCTTCAATTAAATTATGAGCTTGAACTCAATTTTTATTAAAAAAAAAAGAAAAAATATATTGAAAGCATAACTTAAAAATGCTTGGCAGATTGCATAGCTTTTACTTAAGGTTTGTGTCTTTAATAACTTATGAGTTATTTATTCAGACTTAATAAGTCATTAATCATTCACTATCTGATATCTAGAACTTGTAAGCGTGATAAAACGCTGGCAGCATCTTTTACAGATGCTGGGACAAACATAATCAGGAAAGTGTGGATAAACTAAACTACTTCGAGTAGCTCTGAGCAGGGTGTAATAATGATAATACCGATAAAGTGTGATTTAAGGCAGTGCAGTAACTAGAAAGGAAGTATCCCATAGGTTAGGTTAGGTTAGATGACGTGTACTTGTCAATTAAGACAAGTACAGTACCCGGAGGTCGAATTGACCCATTGTACAACGTCCTAGTTTCTCATACCACTTACGCTGTGTGTGTTAATTTTTATACATGAGTGGTGGGACCTACAGTTTAAAGTCGACTCCGAATGACAGATTTTTGAGAAACGTTTTTCATGGCAATTTTATTTACTCTCAGAGTTTTTGCCAGAAATCTGCTGAGAGGAAGTCGCCGATGAAATACTTTTTGTATTTTGTCTTGATGAATAAATAAATAAATAAATGTCTGGCCTGGGGCCTCGAACCCTGGCTTTACGTCTCATAAACCAACACACTACCTACTAGACTACGGCGACTTCAACACCACAGTCTAGTAAGTAGTATTTTGGCTTATTAGACGGGAGCCCATGGTTCAAATTTCAGCTTAAACATCGCAAAGGCAAAACGAAATACGAAACAAATTTTTCTTTCGGTGTGGTTCTCTCACCAGCCTTCTGGTAAAAATCTAAGAATAAATAATAATTGCCATAAAAAGTTTCTCAAATCTGCCGTTCGGAGTCCATGTTAAAATATAAGTTCTGCCACTCAACATGGGTGATGTGAGGAGCTAGGTTCTAATCCTGGTCGAATGGTTACAATGACTCCCTTTTTCTGTCATTAATTTTTTTATTTTGCAAAGAATATCTACAGTTTCGAAAGCCATTCTACGGAAACGAAGAGACCGCATTTAAATTAAGGAGATCGTGTGAGATCGTCAATCATAAGGATATATCCCGTGGCGGGACTTACAACTTAATTTCAAGTCCGAACTATAGATGTGAAAAGAACTCTTTTATGGTAATCAGTTTACTCGCAAACCTTTTGCCAAAAATCTGTTGAGGGAAGCTATGCCGTTTTCATTTCAAGATGCCAGAGCTAAGGTTTAAACTCTCAAGCCCTCATCTAGTAAGCCAGTACTAGATCGAGAGACCACATTATTATATCTCTTCTACTGATACCTTACCATAATAGCCTTTAAGATGACTTGCGACTATCAAGAGGCTCTTAACGATTTGGCAAAGCGGTGCAATTTGAACAACACTTGAGTACCGGAACATGGTGGCATAACAAAAGTCTGCAAAGGGAATAAATTAGCAAAATATGGCACTAACATTGAACTTTTAGGTGAGTTCCCTATGTTGGGAACCTAAATATTTCGAACTACTTATGCAGTAATACATTACGTTAACGTAGAATGGGTGGCTTCAGATATGGACAAAATGGCGCAGTTAATTTGCCAAAAACAAAATGAAGGGCACGCGAAAATTTTGCTCAAACTACAGAAGAGCACACCTAGCGCAGTTGTCAGAGTCATTACTGGACATTGTATTCTCACATATATACACTTGAGCATGGAACCAAAGACTTCTGTAGTTGCTACTGAGTCTAGGAAATTGTTCTTTAGCCCTTTGTGTTATGCTTAGATTTTTGTGTCGTAGCAGTATGAAGCAGCTGAAGTTCAACTACCCAGATGATCTCACTGATCTGTCACGGATTAACTTTGGATGTCTAAATGACTTCATCAGAAGCTGCGATTGGTTCCAGGACTATGGAAAGGACCACAAGTGATCTAAGTACGCTTATTCTCTTGGGCTAAGAGCCAGCCTACATACTATTATCTTTTTTCCTTCTCATAAAACCTGATCTGTTACGGATGACTTCATCAGAAGCTGCGGTTGGTTCCAGGGTTATGGAAAGACTATAGTATAGTAAAGGACCACAAGTGATCTAAGTATGCTTATTCTCTTGGGTTAAGAGGTTTTTTCCTTCTCATAAAACCTAATATTTTTTATAATTGGTCATTACAACCAGTGGTGTTGTGCTAATTTTTTTTTACCGGTACGCGTATATATAATTATATAGACAGGGCCGGTCCTGGGTAGGCGGCCGCTCTGTGCGGTCTCATATCCCAAATTTAACGGCGGGGATGATTTTCCATGATAATCCTGGCAGCGTCGTTTTTTGTTTTAGGTCTCATGTCCCAAATTTGACGAAGGGGGGAGGGAGATTTCCCCCCCAATTTTCGTCCGTCGCCAGGATCGGCCCTGTATATAGCATAAAAAGGAAAGGAAACGAAAATCATTATCAGAAATCATCTTTAGTTCCGGAACGCGTTCCTGTCCAAAAAGGAAGTACCGGAACGACGTTCCGGAGCGTTCCGGCTCGACAACACCACTGATTACAACTCTTCAGTCAGGATTACGATCTGGTTTCTCACACCACTTATGTTGTGTGTATTAATTTTATACATGAGTGGCGGGACCTACAGTTTAAAGTCGACTCCGAACGACAGATTTCATAAGAAACTTTTCATGGCAATTTTTATTTACTTTCGAGAGTTTTTGCCACAAATCTGCTGAGAGGAAGTCGCCGAAGAAATACTTTCTGTATTTTGTCGTGATGTCTGGCCTGGGGCTCGAACCCGGGCTTTACGTCTAATAAGCCAACACACTACCTACTAGACTACGGCGACTCGTTTGCTTAAACATGATTACTTATTTACCTAACCTTTAGCCAGGATTACAACCTAACCTAGCTTCTCACACTACTGTGTTAATTTTATCAATGAGTGGCAGGAACCCACAATCTAAAGTCATCACATGGCAATTTTATTTGCTCTGAGAGTTTTCTGCCGTTGTAACTGCTATAAAGTTTCTAAGATGGACTCTGGCTTTACGTCTAATAAGCCACTAGACGACTACTCATAAAACCTACTTTTTGTAATCCAATACAATTCACTGCATGTATAAGGGGTAGGTATCCTGAGTGCTTGGCTTAGTTAAGAAAGATTTGCTTTTATCAGAACTCTATGAAGATTTTATTTTTAATTTTTTATTATTTTTTTTATTATTTTTTTATTTTTTTTTAATATTTTAGCAACTTTTTTATTTAATTTTGTTTAATTTTTTTTTTGTTGCTTTTTAATTCAAAATAAGTGCAATAATATTAACGTTTTAATCATTTTATTTTATATTCAATATACGATAATTCCTTATTAATTAATTAATTAATTATTTATAGCGCCATTTTGTTTTAAGTATTTAATTATTTGTCTTTTAAAGTGTGTATTTGTAAGAAGTATGTCAGTGTGTATGTGTTGAATTCTTGTTTTAGTATCACAGATTTTATAATTTTTAATTTTATAATTTCTTTTCATAGTTTTTTTCATTTAATTATTATTTTTATTAATGACTCTATAACGAAATCGAATAACCGCAGTAGCTGATCGAATTGTAAAGGGTCCGCCAAATAACTTTTTTTTTTGAAAATGCTTTAAAAAAAAATACTGAATATTTTCTCAAATTTCTTTTTTTATTTGAAAGTACAATCCTTCCGCTTAATAATGGAAAATAATTTGATTCAAATGGCTGCCTCGGCTGGCCATGCAGTAGCCTAAACGATCGGTCCAATTTTTAAGCACATTATCGATTGTGTGCAACTGTATTTCACCAATGGCTTCACGAATATTGTCCTTTAAAGCGTCAATTGTCTCTGGCTTGTCGGCGTAACACTTATATTTGACGGCACCCCACAAATAATAGTCCAACGGTGTCAAATCGCAGCTCCGAGGTGGCCAAACGACATCAGCACTGCGGCTGATAATGCGATCTTCAAAAACAGGGCGCAAAACATCGAGTGTAGCTTCGGCTGTGTGGCACGTAGCGCCGTCCTGTTGAAACCAAACGTTGTCAATATCCTCCTCTTTAATTTTTATGAACAAAAATTCGTTCAACAAGGCCCGATAACGATCGCCATTGACTGTAACGGCCACTCCTTGCTCATTTTCGAAGAAAAATTGCCCAATTATGCCTCTGGACCAAAATCCGCAACAAACAGTGACTCGTTTTGGGTGCGTCGGCTTTTCAATGTATGCGTGCGGGTTTTCTGTGCCCCAAATGCGACAATTTTGCTTGTTTACATACCCGCCAAGATCAAAATGAGCTTCAGCTGAAAAGATGATTTTTTTTTGCCAAAATCGGCATCTTCTGGTGTAGGCTACTGCATGGCCAGCCGAGGCAGCCATTTGAATGAAATTATTTTCCATTATTAACCGGAAGCATTGTACTTTCAAATAAAAAAAGAAATTTGAGAAAATATTCAGTAGGTTTTTTTAAAGCATTTTCAAAAAAAATAGTTATTTGGCGGACCCTTTAGTTGATCCCTCTGTTTTGATTTCTGGTTCTTTTTCCTTCACTCTGTTTCTCTCTCTCTCGCTCTATTACGTGTCTGTCACTTCTTATTTGTCTTCTCTCCCTTTTTCCTTTTCTCTTGGCATTAATAACGGTTTAGTCAGGATTACAACCTAGCTTGTGTGTGATAATTTTAATCACGAGTATCGTGATCTATAGTTATCGACAACTCTTAGCAATGTTATGTACTGTCAGAGTTTTGTCCACAAGACTGTTAAGGGAACAATGGCGAAATGAATATTTTATATATTTGGTTTGGATCGAGATGTTTAACACGTTCACGCCGGCCCTGTATGAATGCTTGTCGCCCACTAGTAGCTGCACTTTTCTGCTGCTTTTCACTCTATCGGACGGCAGCTTTTATGCAGCATAGACAATCCTACAATGCAACGGTATCGTGTGAAATTTTGTGTGATGTTTTGTGTGAATTCTTCGGGAATTCGTCTGATCCTCACTAAATATTCTGAATTTTTAGCGTGAAAATTTTTATCTATCTATATATATAAAAATGAATGTTTGTTTGTATGTAATTAATAGAATCATAAATTATGCATTTAATCATGTTATGATCTTCAGCAAAGTTGTTGCGCATGAGCCGGGGAAGGTTCCTAAGTTGGTATGACCAATTTCCGACAGGTGGCGCCACTAAAAATTACTAAAAATGATTTAAATCATAAACTGTGCATTTAATCATGCTATGATCTTTAGCAAAGTTGATGCGCATGAGCCGACGAAGGTTTATAAGTTGGTATAACCAATATCCGACAGGTGGCGCCACTGAAAATTATTTAAAATGAATTTAATCGTAAACTGTGCATTTGATCATGATATGAACTTTAGCAAAGTTGTTACGTATAAATCGACGGAGGTTTTTAAGTTAGTGAGATTAATTTCCGATAGATAGCGCTACTGAGAATTATTCAAAATGAATTGAATCGTAAACTATACATTTGATCATGTGTTGATCGGACAAATACCAGACATTTTAGGTAAAGTGTCAATCACAAATTTGTAACCTTCTAATTCTGGAAAATTTTTAAAAATACTGTTGGGTTCAATTGGATTGGGTACATTGTGAGATTCTAATAAATTTAAACGCATTTTTCACGTCGTTCCCGTGCTATCATGCCTCCAAAGCGACAAGCAATTGATCGACCTACACCGCAAGAAGCATTGAGACTGGAAAATCTTCGAGTACAAGCCGCTGAGACCCGATCGAATACGTACTACTCAGGCCCGTTCGTCTGAATCAACTGGACAACGGGAAACAAAATCAATAAAATGATTCAAAATTAATTGGACATTTCTGTAACGTCTTTCCTTCAAATTTATTTTAGTTGGTGGCGCAGTAACACGCGCAGGGTACAGCTAGTTAAAAATAAATGTTTTTAATAGAGCCTGACTCTCAAGTATTCTTTTTCGGCAGTAGAAGTGTTAAAGATTTAAATATTTGGTGTTACGTACCGTCTAATAGCATATAATCAAATGCGTACTACCGGTAGCACACATCACCCTACCTACTACACTACGACGACACCGTTAAATTGATAACGTGATGAAAAATTGAAGCAAAGTAAAGAACGAAATTAAAAATCTTTCGATTGCAGTGGGAAAAGTATGTTGAGGTCCTATGTTCCTTGCAGGATTAAAAGGAATTATTTTAGGCCAATGCTTTGCTTTCTGTTTATTCAAGTTTTCTTAATAAATTTGTTCATTTGTTTTTGTTTTTGTATTTGTTTTTGTATTCATATTTGTGTGTGTATTGTTTGACTATCACATATTTTGCGTAAATTATTTTTAATTTTTTTTTTATTTTTTTTTAATTTTTATTTTTTTTTTAATTTTTTTAATATTTTTTTTTTAATTACGAGTATTATTGTTTTTTGCTTTTAATTGTTAATAAACCTATAAACTAATTTTGTTTTTGTATTGATAGTAATAGAAAAAAATCACATGCATTTTGTTGATTTATTAAATTTAATTATTTTCATATTTTAATTAAAATATTTACTAAATTTTTTATATTTATTTTAATTACTATTTTATTTAATTTTTAGCACTTATTGATTGATTGATACCTTTTTATTACTGAAGTTTATTTTTTTTAATTTTCTTTTTTAAATTCTTTATACGTTTTGTGTTAAAGTTGGAAAATATTTGTTTTTTTTTTGAAAAAAAAAGCATTTTATTTTTAAATTTATTGCTTGTTTTTGCATAAGAAAAGATTTTTATTTTATTATTTTATATTTTTAATCGTATTTATTTATTTATCTTACAAGCTTTTATTAGAAAAAATATGTTTGATGTGTTGCTAATTTTATTTTCCCTACAACTGATATATTTTTTTATTAAGGATTCTCAATTTAATTTTGTTATTGTTGTTGTTTTAATTATAATAAATATTTTAATTTTAATTTTTTTGTTGTTTTTGTTTCTTGTTGTATGTGGTCCAATAGGATACGATTACGTTTACGATTCATAAGTACACTACAATAATTGGAAGTATTCATTTGTTTTTGTTTGTTAATAATTTCGTTAATTTCGTTCTTAATTTTTAAATTAATTTTTGAAATTCTTTTTGTTTTTAATTTATCTTTTTTTTTCGTTTAAAAGAAATTAAATATTCTACAAATGATATGATTTTATTTAGCCTTTTAGAATACTACGTTTGTATAAAATAAAATTAAAAGAAAAAAGAAAAAGTACTTAAAAAAATATTTAAAAAAATTCTATTTTGAAAAATTAAATTTTTAGGTACTATTTTGGGTTCTTTATAAAAGTACTTTTTTTTGGTAGTTTTAAAAAGTGCTAAATTTGTTAGTATTTAAAAGAAAAATAATTTAAAAATAATAATAATTTTTAAAAAAGTACTATTTTTGTTATTGTTTTTTAGTGTACTTCATTTTTGGTACTTATAAAAAGTGCCATATTTGTTAGTCGTTAAAACAAAAATAATTTTAAAAGTAAGTACTTTCGATTTTTAAAAAAGGACTACTTTTTTATTATTTTTGGTACTTTTTAAAAGTACTATTTTTATTAATTTGTTAATAATTAATATTAATATTAATTGTTAGTCGTTAAAACAAAAATATTTTAAAAATTATGTACTTTCGGTTTTTAAAAAAGTACTATTTTTATTATTGTTTTTTCAATGTACTTTATTTTTCTAACTTTTAAAAAGTACTATTTTTATTAATAGATAAACCATAAATTATTTAAAAATTAAGTACTTTCAGCTTTTAAAAAAAGTAAAATTTTAGTATTTAAAAAAGTGGCACTTTTGGCCTATTTTAAAAAAGTATTTTTAAAAATTTTAAAAAAATACTGTTTTGTTAGTATTTAAACCAAAAATAATACAAAAAGTATGTACACTCGCTTCTTAAAAAAATTAGATTTTGAGGTACTGGTTGAAAAGTGGTATTTTTGATCATCTTTAAAAAAGTACCTTTAAAAAATTTTAAAAAGTACTATTTTTTTGTTAGTATTTAAACCAAAAATAATACGAAAACTATGTACACACTGTTCTTAAAAAGTAGAATTTGTGGTACGTACTTTTGGTAATTTTATAAAAAGAACTATTTTTCAAAAAATACTATTTTTGCTAATATTTAAACCAAAAATAATACAAAAACTATGTACACTCGCTTCTTAAAAAAGTAGCATTTGAGGTACTTTTTGAAAAATGGTACTTTTGAACATTTTAAAAAAAGTACTTTTAAAAAATTTAAAAAATACTATTATTGTTAGTATTTAAACCAAAAATAATACAAAAAGTATGTATATTCGCTTCTTAAAAAAAAATAGAATTTGAGGTACTTTTTGAAAAGTGGTACTTTTGGTAATTTTTAGAAAAGTACTTTTAAAAATTTTCAAAAAATACTATTTTTTGGTTAGTATTTAAACCAAAAATAATACAAAAACAATGTACACTTCTTTTTTGAAAATAGTAGAATTTGTGGTACTTTTTGAAAAGTGGTACTTTTGGTAATTTTTAAATAAGTACTTTTAAAAAATTTCATAAAAATACTATTTTTGTTAGTAATTAAACCAAAAATAATATAAAAACTATGTACACTCGATTCTTAAAAAAAGTAGAATTTGAGGTACTGTTTGAAATGTGGTACTTTTGATCATCTTTAAAAAGGTACTTTTAAAAAATTTAAAGAAAAATACAATTTTTGTTAGTATTTAAACCAAAAATAATACAAAAAGTATGTACACTCGCTTATTAAAAAAGTAGAATTTGAGGTACTTATTGAAAAGTGGTACTTTTGGTCATCTTTAAAACAGTACTTATAAAAATTTAAAAAAAATACTATTTTTTTGTTAGTATTTAAACCAAAAATAATACAAAAAGTATGTACACTCGCTCCTTAAAAAAGTATAATTTGTGGTACTTTTTGAAAAGTGGTACTTTTGGTCATTTTTAAAAAAGTACTTTTTTTAAATTTCAAAAAATACTTTTTTTTGTTAGTATTTTAACCAAAAATAAAACAAAAAATATGCACACTCGGTTCTTAAAAAAAGTAGAATTTGAGGCAGTGTTTGAAAAGTGGTACTTTTGGTCATTTTTAAAAAAGTACTTTTTTTAAATTTCAAAATATACTTTTTTTGTTAGTATTTTAACCAAAAATAATACAAAAACTATGTACACTCGCTTCCTAAAAAAATTGAATTTAAGGTAATTTTTGAAAAGTGGTGTCTCGTCAGTTTTTAAAAAAGTACTTTAAAAATTTTTAAAAAAATACTATTTTTTTGTTAGTATTTAAACCAAAAATAATACAAAAAGTATGTACACTTGCTTTTTAAAAAAAGTAGAATTTGAGGTACTTTTTGAAAAGTGGTACTTTTGGTAATTTTTTGAAGGTACCATTTTTGGTAATTTTAACAAGCATTTGTTTGTTAGTATTTAAAATAAAAATAATTTAAAAAGTAAGTACTTTGGCCTTTTAAGTACTATTATTGGTATTTTTGAAAAAAAAATGTTACTTTTGGCAATTTTATAATTTTAGTACTTTCAGATTTAAAAAAGGAATATTTTTGGTACTTAGTAGTACTTTATCCCATGCCTAATGATTTTATAAAGTGTTTTAATTACGAAAGAATTTGTTAAAAACGTTTTAGGGAAAAATAATTAAAAATAACGTGTTAAAAAAAAAGTACTTTAAAAAGTCCTTTCTAAAAAAATTTTTGAAAATATTCTTTAAAGAAATAATTTTATTTATAAAAGTTAAAGTAAAGTACTTTGATGTAAAACTGTCTTCAGAAAATAGTATTAAAGAAATCATTTAAAATATATGTACATATGTATGTATGTATGTATGTTAATGGAAAGTCATTTTAATTCAATTTAAAAAAGTACCTTTTTGAGTTTTTTAGTCTCTTTTGAATGTAGAATTTTTTTAAAATTAATTTTTAAAGAATTTATAAAAACTTAAACAATGAAATGAATTTCACTTTAAAAGGTGCTTTAAACTTTTTATTAAAAGAAAAAAATAAAAAAGTCACAAAGTCAGGAAAGGAAAAAAAGAAGAAAAAAAGGGGGAAAGAAAAACTTGAACTCAAAATGCTTGAATTGGTCTATAAAGTCCTGTGTAGCCACACAGTCTGGCTCTGAGGGCAGGTATTAAAAAGGCAGCTGATGTAATATCCTTTAACAATTCGGCACATTCGCACACCAACAAATACATTTTATCCCCCTTTTGTGAGGTACTTTTATGCAAAGCAATACGACGTAAGCCAGCCGAACGGGGCAAGTATCTAATGACACAAGGAAAGTAAGAAAATCCACAATTTAGTAAATACGAAATGAAATTATTAGATTTGGAATTAAAGTAAGTGAAAATATGTCCTGTAAAAGGGAGAGTTTTTTGCTTCTAAATGTGTGTACTTACCTGTACAACATTCTAGCGCCTGTCCAATAAAGCCAATTTTTTTCAAATCGTTCACCATCATCACCTTCAAAGACCTGAAAAATGCAATTTGGCAATTGAAAGAATTTTGTTTTATGAAGAGTATTACTTTTGAAAAGTACTTTGCAGAAAAGTACTTTTGAAAAACATCTTTTGCAGAAAAGTACTTTTGAAAAACAACTTTTGCAGAAAAGTACTTTTGAAAAGCACTTTTGCAAAAAAAGTACTTTTGAAAAGCACTTTTGCAAAAAAAAGTACTTTTGAAAAGCACTTTGCAGAAAAGTACTTTTGAAAAACAACTTTTGCAGAAAAGTACTTTTGAAAAAAAACAATTTTTGCAACAAAAAAAGTACTTTTGCAAAAAAGTACTTTTGCAAAAAAAGTACTTTTGCAAAAAAAGTACTTTTGCAAAAAAGTACTTTTGCTTAAAAAATGTATATTTTTTAAACTTTAGCAATTTAACGCACCTTAAACACCGATATAATGTAGCCGGTAGCTGGCGTTTGAGACTTTTTAAAGCTTCCCGTTTCATTGGGGGCCAATTGCAAAGGCGGACGACATATGGCGGCCACTTCGCTATACAAATCTAACGTATGGGCGGCAGTGTATCTGAAAATATTTACAAAACAGTTTAAAAAAAGTACTTTTTTTCAAATGGCTCCAATGCTGCTACTCACTTTAAATTTTTTGGCTCAAATTTCGATAGCGACGAAACTCTAATGCCCGTATAAAAATTTGAAGGATCCGTTTGTGTGGTATTTATCATATAATAGGCGATAAAGGGAAAGTCCGCTGAAAAGATAATTTTTTTCTTAAATTTCTAATGCTTTGAAAACGCTTTTCAAACTTACAACACTTTTCCATGTTGGCCAAGAGCATGCCACCCACCGCTGTATTGGCCTGTTGGACTTCGGCCAATAATTCAGAGGCAACGGCACGTTGCTTCAGCAATGGATGAGCCAAAGGTGATTCTAAAACTGGATCTATGGGCTCCAAAGGACTCATCAAATGCACTAGTATACATAGTTTCGGATCGGAAACTTCCAACACACTTAAGGGACTGGCAGGCTTAGTGCTATTCGCCTCCACCGGTGAGGGAGGCAGCTAATAAAGCAGAAATCGACTCCTATAAGTCATCTTAACTACCAAAAACACAAACTTACCGGTATACCAGCTGGCAAAAAACGATCTACACTGTGGACCGGTATTATAAAACAGTCACGATCCAAAGTAGCCAATGATATGGGTTCGGATCTGGAACAGCTTACCGTCAGGCCATTGTTGTTACCGGCAGCACCACCTGCCGAACCTGTAGCGCCACTGTTAGCAAAATTAGCTGTAATAGTAATTAATAGTTACGCTCCAGATTTAGAAAATAACTTAAAAAGCTTAAATTAAAGCTTTAAAAAGCTGTAATTTTTACTGTTATTAGTTTAGCACTACATTTAAGCATTTTAGTTTCTCTACTTAAGTTGGCTCCTTTCAGTTGTAAAAGAGTTGAGTGTTTTAAGTTTAGAAAGCTTTAAAGCTTTAGGCTTTATTTAAAATATATTGAACAAACATACGGTTTTTATTGTTGAGTTAATGAAAAGCTTTTGTAAGAAATTATTTTATATTTACTTGAAAGCTTCAAAGCTATCGTGCTTAAAGCTTTATTTGTTACAAAATCATGATATTCAAAGGCTACATTTTAAAGCCTTTATTGATGAGTTTTAGTAATTATTTCGACATTAAAAGTTAAAAGCTTTGTAAGCTTTTGCCACGTAACACTAAAGTTGAAAGCTTCAAAGCTATCGTGCTTAAAGCTTTATTTGTTACAATATTATGATATTTAAAGGCTACGTTTTAAAGCCTTTATTGATGAGTTTTAGTAATTATTTCGACATAAAAAGTTAAAAGCTTTGTAAGCTTTTGCTACGAAACACTAAAGCTCTTTAACAAAAGCTCTCAGTTTTTCATATATTTTTTAATAAATACAATTTTCTTTCAAGAAAGAAAGCTTTTGATACAACGAGGATCATATGAAGCTTGAAAGCTTTTATATCCGTATTCTGTATGATCCATTTTCACACCTAAAATATCTACTTTTCTAATTGAAAACTATCATGCATTCATTTAAAAATACATGGTTCACAACAAAGTTATAAAAAGTTTCCCTTTAAGCTTTCCAGCTTAAGCTTTCCTTTAAATACTGCACAGTATAGCTGCGGACATACATATATGGCCGCAACAAATCCATTTGTTGACAGCCACATTGCCAAGAATTCGTCATTGTGCAAGTACGCAAAGGAATTGTCCTCCATTATTGTTGGCATCATCTGCCTTAGGTTGATTGAAATTGAACAGCCTTACTTAGATAGTATTTTTTGTAATAAAGCTTTTTAAAAGCTCTTCAAAATTTGTTTTAAATATGAATAAAATCTCTGGTTTCTTAAGCTCCTTTTGAGAGCTAAATTGTTATACATTAGCTTTTAAAAAGCTTTTTCAAATAAGATTTCTTTTAAAAAAGCTTTAAAGATGCCTTATTAATGTATTTTAAATATTAATCAAAAATCCATTGCTGTTAGCATTTTTTAGAGCTTCTACTATAGTTTTAATCGACTTACATTTTAAGTTTATTTATTATTATTTCTCTATGAAGCTTTTATAAAGCTTTCTACTTCATTACTTTAGTAAAGAAATAATGTTATTGTAATTTCATTCACTACAACTGGTTGAACTCTACCGTTATTTTGGGGATAATGAAGGATATAAACATAAAGCGGCCATTTTTTTCTTATTTTTTCTTAATTTAGAGGTTATGAACAGAACTTTAAAAAAAGAATGTAATTTTTAGTATTAAATTTGAGGTTAATTTCACAACAACGAACAAACGAAAAAAAATGGCTGATTATATTCAAACCTTGCCTAGCAGCCGTTGTGGAAGTGGTTGGCAAGCCAGTACCCCCTATAGCATCGGTTTGTTTTCTAATACTACTACTACGACTAGGTGTGGTGGGTAACTGTTGGCTCATGATGTTCAAAAAATTGCTGTTGTTGGTGCTGTTGTGATTGATGTTGCTGTTGTTGTTGTAGCCACTATTCCATCTCAAAAGCGATACAGAAGGCTTGCGATCAACTAAAGGCTGTGGTACATCCAATTCATGCTGTATTAACGGCTGACCTGGAAGCGTGGTGGCGGCGGTGGTGGATATTTGTGTATAAGCGCCTGTGAAGCCACTGCAACGTTCTGCAATGAGTTGTTGTTGTTGTTGTTTTGCATGGTTACATTGTATGTATATCATATAGACACTCAACACACACACACACATATGTATATAACATACACTGGCATGCATACACAATTATAAATGAGAGAGAGAGAGAAGGTATGCAATCTACGTGTATAGGGGTCATTTGGTGTGGTGAATGGGTGGGTGTTGTGTAATTTATTTGTTTGTTTATCATTATGACGAAAACAGTTAGTCGTCTGGGTTCTTTTTGCTTTGATTTTTGTTGCTCAACTTTTAAGTTTGTCGGTAAGTGAGCGAGAGAGAGAGTGGGAGAGAGGAGAAGGATAACAGTAAATATTATGGAGTTGCTTGTACAAGCAAATTTCATTTTTGTAAATAAGAATTGTCTTGCATGAACCGTAAAAGTAAACGCAATAGAAACTTAGACAAACAATTGAGCAACAAAAATAGAAGAGTGGGAGTTCTAGTATTTAATGACAAAGGAAGGAATGTATTACCGTGTGACAGAGAGAGAGAGTGAGAGAAGGACTGGTAGTGTAAAAGTATGAGTGTTGAGTGTGTAAATCTGGCATTTTATTAATTACTCGTAATAGCAGTAAAAGCTTTGTTTCATTTTGTTATTGTTTTTGTGTTTAATTGTTAGTGCATGTGTAAATAACATTTGCATCGCTAGCTGGCTTCTGGGGTGTTGAGTTTAAGGGTTGTTTGGTAAGTTTTGTTAAAAGGTTAAGCAGGAGCCGTTTTTCTTTTAATCAAACTATGGCAACTCTATGCTGTTTTTATTAATTAAAAGAAGGCACATGAATTACTACTTCTATTAAAAATTAAGCTTAGCTTAAACATTATTACATAGATTTTGTTGTAAGACATTCTTTAAAACTTACATGGAGCCATTGATTGCAACGTTTTTAATCGGTTTTTTATGGTTTTTGTTTTTAGTAACGTTGTTATTTAAAACTAAAGCGTTGGTTATACGATTTTAATTGTTAAAGTTGCTGTTTTTTTAAAATTTTTTTTAATAATTTAATCAATAGTTAGTTCAGCTTTTCCTGTTTTATTTGTTCTCAAATTATTTGTTTAATTTCTTATTTGGTTACACATTGAATTGTTCTAAACGTTTTAAAATTTGTTATTTATTAATAAATTTTTAAGTTTACATTTGGACTGTTACTGTAAAATGAAAGATATAAATAGTGTTATAAGTCTAATAAATTTATTTAAATTTTAAAATGGCAACACGAGAGAGAGAGAGAGAGAGAGAGCGAGAACTGCTGAAACTGAATTTTTTTGAAAATAACTCTAAAATTCTTTCTAATTTAATTTTTATTAAAAAAAAGCTTTAGCAGAACTTAGAAAGAACAATCTAAATGAGACCAATTGACTTCAATTTTAAAAGCTTTTACAGTTTACTTTACTTTTAAAACAAAAATTCGTTTTGCTGAATTCATTAAAATCAAGTTAAAACCTAGCAAATCCTATTGAAACTCTTAACCCATCAGTGCCCAATGGCAACTTAAGTTACCAGCAGAGGTTGCCTTAGTTTTTATGCTCTGAGAGGAAATTGAGTGTAAAAAACAAAACGGTAACCGTTAGGAAAAAAAAGTAATTCGGACATTAATGGGTTTAATATTATAAAAAACTACAATATTGGGCTTTAAAAAATTAATTCAGCTGAATTTTGTATACATTTTATTATTAAAGGATGTATATAAAAAATGTTAGGATAATCGGTGACTAAATTTTCTATAAGTTGGTGGAAACGCTTAAACTGAAATAAATATTTAATACATTTTTTTTTACCTTTGCTGAATTGCTTATAATATAGCTGAATGGAATAACATTTTAACAAATATTATAATAATAAGAATAAAAACAATTCATAAGTGAAATTCAGTGAAAATCTTTTAAAAATAATTTTAAAAATTTATAAGTATACAAAATATATAAAAAAATCGAATATTTTTAAGAAATCACATTAACAAAAATCTAAAAGACCGATTAATTTAGTAGTTTGTATATTTGTTGTATTTTTTAATCAATTTTTTATTATAAAATCAAGGAAATTTAAGAAAAATCGAAAAAAAACAATTTTATATTATTATTACGCATAATATGCAAACATTTAACGCCTAGCGCTGTAATTATGTTTTAACCTTTGATAATTGCCAGCCACTCTAATTAAACCCACCATTAACAAGAGTTTCTTAAACAAAAGACAGAAAGAGAGAGAGAGAGAGAGAGAGTGTGTGGCTGTTAGAGTGGTGATAAAAGAAGCAGTTATTTTTAATTGTTTACATTTGCCCTTAAACTAGTAAGAAAGAGTGAAAGGAGACTTCTCTATACAATATTAAATGAGTATGAGTATGTGGTTAAACTAGATTTTCTTACTCTCCTTTAAGCCTTTCTAATGTCTACTGCTCTCTTGCTTTACCATTATAACTTATTAAACTTGAACACTTTGTTTGTTAATACGAGTATGCAATGCAAAGTATACGTTTGTTATTGTTTTAAAAATGGTTTATAAAATATGATATCGTGTGTTTGGTTGAATGTGTGTGCATGTATGTATGTATGTGTGTGTATATGAGTTAATGGCCGACAATACTTTTGTTAATATTTTCCTTTTTTCTTTTTTGCTTTCTTGTTTTTTTTTTCGTTTTTGTATGTACAAAAAAAAATGTTATTCAGTGAATAGGAAAAGAAACAACAACAAAGAGTTTAAATCTGTTGTATTATTAGTACGGGTGAGAGCGCCTACCTTCGCTCACATCATAGCTGGGACGATTTGGTGAAAAGAATAGATGAGTCCTATAGTGTATATCCTCCGGTTGTTGTGATGACAGGCCGAAATCACGTGATCTCTTTGTACGATTCGCTTTCGTTTGCAATTTTGTACCGCCACCACCCGATTTAGAGCTGGCACCTTCACGGAAATTCTTACGAAACATTAAATTCATGATTGTTTTTTGTGTTTAATTCTTTTTTTTTTTTGGTTTTGTTTTTGTTCTTGTGTTCTTATTATACAAATAACAAACTCACAGAAAACAGTTACAAACTAAAGAGCATATGTAATGTTTGTTCTCTTTCTGTGTTAGAGAATGTGGAGTAAATGAGAGTTGTTTTCTTTTTTATATTGTTTTTTTTTTCTTTTTGTTGTGTTTTTTTGTTTTGGGTTTTTAATTACTATGTGTTATAATTCCGGTACTTTTTGTTTTAATTTCTCTTTTCTGTAAGAGATTTTGTTCTAATTTTTTGCACATTCTTATGCTTCTTGTGTTTGTGTTTGTTAGTGTGTGTGGTTGGTTTTAGAAAATAATGGTCCTTGTTTGAGACTTGTAGCAAATTTGTTTTGTTTCTTTTTTTTCTGTGTTATTATTATTATTGTTGTTGCTGTTGTTTGGTTTGTTTGTAAACAAGTTTGTTGTGTATGTAAAAATATGTACTTTTAAGTGTTTTTAATAACCCTGTAGCTTAAATATTTCCTTTTGTTTTTATTATTTTTTTTCTGGGCTCTCTAATAATTGTTTTGGCATGCAACAGTTATTTTCTGTATTTTTTTCTTCTTCTTGTGTAAGAATTTTAATAATTTGTTCGTGTTCCTTAGCAGTGTATGGATGTATTCGTGTTGTAATTTTTAAGTGTAAGTATGCATATACATACATATGTATGTGTATTGTTTTTGGTATTGATATTGGTTTGGTTAAAGAGTCGGAAATAGCAAATATCCGCATTGCGCGCCTATTACAGTCTAGTAACTGTTGAAAGTAATAAATGAGCTTTTACTTTTTGTTGTTATTGTTGTGTTTTAGTGTATTTGTTTATGTTTGTGTTTAAGAGCGCCAATGTGAGAGTGTTTTGTTATTTGTTTATTTTCTTGCCAAATTACTTGAGAATTTATAACGTGCTTATACACATGCACACAAAGAAAAAACAAATACTGCCATTATCAAGCTCACGAAATGTTTTTCTAAACTAAAACAGTGGGACAAAAGAACAAAATTTTTTTGTACAAAAAATATTTTCTACATTTTTTCAACATATTGGATTTAACATAATAAATACAAAACGTTTAACATTTTGTTAAAATATAAATTAAGTAACTAAATATTGATGTTTTACCCCACTGTTCACTCTGTATGACATGTCATGACACTTTTATTTATTCAACTTTAATAACAAAGCGTGACTGACTAAATTTTATTGTTGCTTTTATATTGTTTTTATGATTGTTTTGTCTATTTTTACAATCATGGAAATCCATGGCAATTATTATGCCATTGAAACTGAAAAGATTTTTTTATGTTTTTTTGTTTTTTTGTGAATAAAAGTAATAAATGTTTTAACAAAACCGAAACTAGAATGTGGGATAACATGACATGATTTATATCAAATATTTAATAACTATTATTACTTTATATATAATAGTTTATATGTATGTCAAACAATTTTACTAACAGAAAACATTACATCTTTGGTCCTTAAACAAATAAATTTTTAATGAATTTCGAATATTATTGAACAAATAATGAATGAATCATTCGTACACAAGTATGTACATACAAAAAAATTCAAATGATTCAATAAAAGTAATGAATTTATTAAGAACTATAATTTAAAAAAGTTGAAAAAATAGAAAAAATTTAAAAAAAATGTTTCAGACATATTTATATCGGACTTTATGGTAAGATATAATTTGGAAAATAAATATATTTATATAAAAAAAAAAGATGTAAAGAATTAAAAACAAGCAAAAAATAATTTCCAGTATATTTATGTCAGACATTAAGACAAGAACCCAATCATAAAATATACATTTTTATGCCTACTATAGTTTAATCTATAAAAAACCACATGAAAATTAAAAAAAGTCAAAAAAAATCAAGGACATATTTATGTCTGTCATTATGTTATGACATAATTTTTTTAATATATGTCTACTATAGTTTAATCTATAAAAAAAAACCACATGAAAATTAAAAAGTCAAAAAAAATCAAGGACATATTTATGTCTGCCATTATGTTATGACATAATTTGTTTAATATACGTCTACTATAGTTTAATCTATAAAAACCACATGAAAATTAAGAAGTAAAAAAAAACAAGGACATATTTATGTCTGTCATTATGTTATGACATAATTTGTTTAATATACGTCTACTATAGTTTAATCTATAAAAAAAAACCACATGAAAATTAAAAAGTAAAAAAAATCAAGGACATATTTATGTCTGTCATTATGTTATGACATAATTTGTTTAATATACGTCTACTATAGTTTAATCTATAAAAACCACATGAAAATTAAAAAGTAAAAAAAATCAAGGACATATTTATGTCTGCCATTATGTTATGACATAATTTGCTTAATATACTGTTTTCAATTGGCATATTTATGCCTAAAAAACCATGACTAATGTATTAAACAATTCACTAATTTTTTTTCTAATAAACACCGATTTTATGCTCAACGAAATTGTTTTGCCCCACTGTTTTATGTCTGCAGATTTGTAACCACAATCTGTAAAAGTTTTCTCATTATTTACACATTTCATGTCATTTAGTTTTCAATTGTCATTGTAATATTTGCATAGAGAGAGAGTGAGTATAAATGATCTGTCACTTGTCATATCGTAAATCTTTTGAATGATTTTTCAATTTTCTCGGTAATTGTGTGGCCAAAACAGCATAAAAATTTCAAAGTTTAACGTCAAATCAATTTAATTTTCTGTCGCTTGAATGTATTTTGATGTGATTAAGCAGATTTCTTCTTTGTGTCAAGCACACCCTACGTTTGGTAAAAGTTCAATAATATAACGGCTGAGAAAATATTTGTGAATATTTTTATTTTTGAATGGAAATGGAAGTAATTTCCAGACAATTTTATGTCTGATATATTTTTCTCTGTTAAATTATTACTCGATATTTTTGTTTGACATATTTTTGTCGCACATATTTTTGTGTAAGATATTTCTGTCTCTCTTATCATTATCTGACATATTTTTGTCTGGTATATCAGACCCTTTCTGTCTGTTTAACATATTCCTGACTGATACACTTCAGTCTGACATTTTTTGTCGGACGTTTTTTTTTTTTTTTTTTGTCAAACATACATATGTCGAACATATTTCGGACATTTTTCTGTTGGATTTATTTTATTTGGGCATATTTTTGTTAGACTTGTTTCCGTCTAACCAATTTCTGTCTGTCATTTTTTGACATCTGACAAGCTACTTTCTGGCATTTTTATTTCCAAATTCATGTGACCAAATATTGGCCCGCTGTAGGCCACTTCAAAGTCGGATTGGTAAAGGGTGTTTTTTATAGAGGTATAGAACTTTAAGCTGCAATAAAACAACGATGGATTATTCGATTGACATGAATTTTATTTATCCGAAAGATAATCTTGTGGCATTACATTTTAAATATGATTTCTGGCATATGACCGCCACGGCTGGCGGGGATGTAGTCCAATCTGGACGTCCAATTTTCGATGACTTTTTCCAACATTTGTGGCCGTATATCGGCAATAATACGGCGAATGTTGTCTTCCAAATGGTCAAGCGTTTGTGGCTTTACCGCATAGACCAATGACTTTACATAGCCCCACAGAAAGTAGTAGTCTAGCGGTGTTAAATCACAAGATCTTGGAGGCCAATTCACAGGTCCAAAACGTGAAATTAGGCGGTCACCAAACGTGTCTTTCAATAAATCTATTGTGGCACGAGCTGTGTGACATGTTGCGCCGTCTTGTTGAAACCACATCTCCTGGACATCATGGTTATTCAATTCAGGAATGAAAAAGTTAGTAATCATGGCTCTATACCGATCACCATTGACTGTAACGTTCTGGCCACCATCGTTTTTGAAAAAGTACGGACCAATGATTCCACCAGTCCATAAAGCGCACCAAACAGTCAGTTTTTCTGGATTTAACGCTGTTTCCACATACACTTGAGGATTACCTTCACTCCAAATGCGGCAGTTTTGTTTGTTGACGTAGCCATTCAACCAGACGTGGGCTTCATCGCTAAACAAAATTCGCTTATGAAAATCGGGAACAACGGTAATCTCGTTTTGGGCCCATTCGACGAATCTACGCCTTACTTGATGATCGTTTGGCTTCAAATCTTGCACGAGTTGGATTTTGTAAGCACGCAAACCAAGATCCTTCCGCAAAATCTTCCATAAAGTGGATGTGGACACAGATCCAATTCCTGTGCTCGATGGCGGATGGACTCATTCGGCTCTTCCTCAATGCTACACTCTACAGCAGCAATAGCTTCTTCTGTACGCACCGTACAGCGTCTCTGGGGATGCGAGTTATCAATAAGAGTAAACGTGGTGCGAAAACGTTCCATGGTTAATCGAATTAACTGCTCTGATGGACGATTTTGTCGACGATAAAATGGACGTAGTGCGCGATACGTTTTCCGCACAGAACCATTATTTTCGAAATAAAATTGTACTATTTGCAAGCGTTGTTCAGGCGTGAGTCTATGCATGATGAATTGCCAAACCAAACTGAGAATAAATCACTTGACAGCTGTTAAATCGGTCGCCATCTTGAAAAGTAATGCCAACTTAAAGTTCTATACCTCTATAAAAAAAACACCCTTTATATAGCGAGCTAAACTTTTACCACAATTTAAATAATTTTTTTATGTCAAGCATCTTGCTATTCATCAGAAATCATTGGAATCTTTAGCATTTAATTTGGCGTTAAATTTAATGACATGTGCAGATTTATAGAAAGAAATGTAATTTAGGAAGGAAACCCATTAATTAAACCAACGAGAAAATATGGCGAATAGAGTAACTAAGATACATACAGGCAATTATTTACATCATGTCAAATGAAATTCAATTTATTTACGTTTAAATTTCTTACTAAAATAATTTAAAACAATTGTTTACATGATGCCAACAATAGGCAAATAATGTAAAATACTGTAAACAATAACATTTTAAACGTAACAATCAATATGAATACAAAAATCAAATGTCTACACAATGTCAACAATTGTGTATATAATAATATGTATACATTAAAAAGGCCTTTAAGAGACATATAAAGCTAGTAAATGTTAAAAACTATCGGAGTATATACCAAATTCTAACAAAAATTAATTGTTTACACGGTGTGAGTAATGTGTAAATAATGTAATATTCTGAAAATATTTTGTAACAAAGCATATGTAACACAATTAAACACTAAAACATTAAAAAGTTAATTATTTACATAATGTAAATAATGTCAATTTTTAAAAAGAAACTTTTAAAGCGAAAATTTAAGTAAAAACTGTTTAAGTTTACTTACAAACCTAAATTCTAACATAAATGTTTATGCAATGCTGTTAATGTGTAAATCAAGTTATATAAAAACTTTTCGAAATAGGCATAAGATTGTTTACATAAGGTAAACAATAGGTAAACAATGTGAATTTATGTGAATGCTTTATATAAACTAAAACAACGTAAACAAAATCATTTGTTTACACAAGGCAAACAACAAATAAATAAATTAAAATTTTTTATTGCTGCTTTTAAGATGTAAAACATTACTAAATATTTAAAATTTGATACCAAGTTAAATACTGATTAGAATCAATTGTTTACATTAGGTAAACAATGTGTCAATAATATACATATAACCATTTAAACTATTATTCATAAAACAGTTTCATTATCAATCATTAAAATCAATTATTTACACCATGTAAATAATATGTAAATAAAGTAAATCTATTTTAAAGACATGTAAATAATGTAAATCTATTTTAAAGAGAATTTTTAGAGGTGATTTATCATCATTAAAAATCCTATATACCTACATGTCCAATTGAAATCTATTATTTACATGACGTACACAATGTGTAAATAATGTAAAATTTTTTTAATACAACTACTATACTAATATAAATTCAATTTGAAATCTATTATTTACCTAAGGTAAACAATGTGTAAATAATGTAAATTATTCAAATTGCTTTAATGTTTTTTAAATAAATATCCTTAATAAATACGCCACTGAGGTTTGCATATTCTTTCAGCATATTCTCCTTTATTTTTCTACCAAACGCCTCTGGTTTTTATTTATAGAATGGAAGCATGTTGTTGATGAGCAAAAATAATAAATAAAAGAGCGGTAAACAAATAGCAACAACAACAACAACAACTATAACGAACACGTTAACAATTTTACTTTTTCTTTAACAACATTAAGAGAGCGAGAGTGAGAGAGAGAGGGAGGAGAACAACAGAGCTAAACACAATATAAAAACAAACACAATCACTAACACTAACAAATAAATGCATGTGTATGCGAATGACAGCAAGAGAGAGTATAATATTTGCTTTTATTTTCGTGTGTATGCGTATTTTCGGCATTTTCAGATTTTTGTTCTTTGCGTTTTTGCCCAGACAACGTTAAAGCCCTTGACCTTGAATGCATACAACATACAAAACGAAAGAGTGTGTGTTTCACGTTTCATGTTTAGCAAGAAGGGCAGCAGGTACACAGGCTGCAGGCTGCAGGCTCTTTGTATTTGAGAGTTTTCTTCTTATTTTTTGTGTAGTTTTCTCGAGTGTCAAAAAAAACTTAATTAACTTTAAAGAAAAAAACGGTATTTTTTTTTCTTCTTCTTCTTTGTTGTCTTCTTATCTTTAAATGACATGAACATTTTTCCGGTGATTGAAATGTTAAAAACAAGCATTTTTTCTTAATTATTTTTCCAAATACATACACCGTAATATAAATTCATAAAAATTCACTGGCTTTTTAATTTATTAAACGAAAAATTAATAATTTTTTATACACTTTAAGTTTGTTATTTTCTTTTTTTAATTTAATTTATAAGCACATCATCTGTGTTTATGTATGTATGTATGTATAAATATAAGAAGAAAAACACACAATAAATATATTTAAAATTAAAAAGAAAAATAAATTAAATTGTTGCTTAAAGATTTTGTTTAAGATTGTGACGCTGGGACCTCAAAATTGAAACTGTTTTCATTTGTGAAAATTAAGAAGAAAAAAAAAAGAACAAGAACATTAAATTTGTCAACGTGAAAAGCAGAGAAACAAGAAAAAACACGAAAACGCAAAGATCACTTTTAAAGCTTTTTAAAAATATATCAGCACAGTGGGCTTAAGGGAAAAAAGAATTTGGAAAAATTTTTATTAAAAAAAATTTTTTTTTAAAGTTAAAAAAAATGTTTAACGAGAATATAAAAAATTTTGAAAAGAAAAATTTAAGTAAATATAAAAAAAAAATTAAATTAAAAATTAAAGACATCAAAAAATATAAAAATATTAAAAAAAAAATAAATTAAAAATTTATCCAGCATTGTGGGCTGATTATGGAAGTTGCCGTAGTCTAGTAGGTAGTGTGTTAGTTTATTAGACATAAGGCCACGGTTCCAATCCAGGGTCAGACATCAAATCGAAATTATGAAAAAATATTTCTTCGGCGACTTACTCTCAGCAGATTTCTGGAAAAAACTCTGAGAGTAAAAAAAAATTGCCATGAAAAAGTTTCTCAAAAATCTGTCGTTCGGAGACGACATTAAACTGTAGATCCCGCCACTCATGCATACAATTAACAGACATAACATAAGTGGTGTGAGAAGCTAGGTCGTAGTCCTAACTGAAGGGTTGTAATGGCCAATTATGTATGTATGTGGGCTGATTATACTCGTTATAGGCGTTTAAGAGACATTTATTTTGTCCTGTATTTCGTACGTAATGGTACAATCGCGCAGCCTTTAAATGAAATAAAAGCCTCATCCAAATCTTAATTTTCTTAAGCTGAAATATTTATTGTAAAAGAATAAAAATCTCTTTTTAACCTTGCCAAATCCACTGTGCTTTCTTTATTTTTGTATTTATTAACGGTTTTTGTCTCTCTCTCTCTCTATTTTATTTGCCAGTCATACGCATTTCAAATACATTATAATGAATGAATAACGGATTTTCGCAACCATAACTCACAATTTATATACAATTTACACACCTATTCACACCCACACACCATCAGTAAATAAGACAATAACATCAAACTTGACCTCAAAATCAAGAGAGATCATTTGAGCAACAGAAAGCGAGTGAGAGCGACTAGATTATGGCATAATATTCTCTTAAAACTCATATGTAAACAAAAATATGTAAAAAATTTCTTTTAATTGGCACAATTCGCAAACAATGTCAACCAATAACAACAAAAATCTGTACCAAGAAAGAATGAATTATTATTTTGTTGTTGCGGTAAATAAATAAATTGTTTTAAACAAATTAAGCAAAAATACAAAGAGAAAATAGGGAGAAAGACAAAGAGAGCAAGAGAGAGAGAGTAAAGTTAAAAGAGATGTAACTGTTTGTACAGCTGTAAAATGTTTTTTTTAACGCATTCAAACTTGTTGTTGTTGTTATGTTTTTACTTAATCAATGACGTGAAAAGGGGAATATTTCTTTGGCTGTCAGTGATTTCAATTACTGTGACATAGTTATTTACGCAAAAAAAACAATTTTTCTCTCGTTATAACGTCAACAAACACATGCTGTGTAATTAAAAACATGGTGTTTTGGTGTAAATATTCCAAAATAGGGGTAATTAAAGAAATTCAATAACAGTATTAAATATAATAAGTATGGAATTTTATATAAATTGTTTTTTAAAAGAAGAAAATCCTTAAAATTTCTATAAAAATCAATTGTTTACCTAAAGTCAACAATATGTAAATAATGTAAAATACTTTAAACAATAACTCTTAAGGCAAAAATAACAATAAATTGATAGAAAAAAATTTTTTAATTTAATATTTTAAGCACAATTTTCAAATTATTTAAAATTAAAGCATAAATCAATCCTTTACACCATGTAAATAATACGTAAACAAATTGTAAATAAAATGTAAACAATGTACATTTTCGTAGCGTCCTTTTAAAACTGTAATAACGGTAGGTTTATATTTTAATTACTGTGACACAGTTATTTACGCAAAAAAAAACAAATTTTCTCTCGTTATAACGTCAACAAACACATGCTGAGTAATTAAAAACATGGTGTTTTGGTGTAAATATTCCAAAATAGGGGTAATTAAGGAAATTGAATAACAGTAAAGATCAATTATTTACATATTAAATACAATAAGTATGTCATTTTATATAAATTGTTTTTTATAAGAAGAAAATCCGTTAAAATTTCTATAAAAATCAATTGTTTACCTAATGTCAACAATATGTAAAGAATGTAATACACTTTAAATAATAACTCTTATTTACATATTAAATACAATAAGTATGTAATTTTATATAAATTGTTTTTTATAAGAAGAAAATCCTTAAAATTTCTATAAAAATCAATTGTTTACCTAATATCAACAATATGTAAATAATGTAAAATACTTTAAACAATAACTCTTAAGGCAAAAATAACAATAAATTGATAGAACAAAATTTTTAAATTTAATATTTTAAGCACAAATTAATTGTTTACACAATGTGTAAACAATGTATAAATAAACAAATGTTATACAATTATTCTTTAAAGTGGACATTACATAAAACATAACCTAACAAAACTGTTTGAAAAATTAAAATTAAAGCATAAATCAATTCTTTACACCATGTAAATAATACGTAAACAAAGTGTAAGTAAAATGTAAACAATGTAAATTTTCGTAAACACCATGTAAATAATACGTAAACAAAGTGTAAATAAAATCTAAACAATTTAAATTTTCGTTACGACCTTTTAAAATTGTAATAACGGTAGGTTTATGTTTAAAAATCACTACTAACATGAAATCCAATTCAAATACATTATTTACATAAGCTAAACAATATCTAAATTAAGCTAAGGAAATAAAATAAATTAATTAAGGAAATGTAGTATAATTATTATTTAAAATATATTTTACACAAAACATCAAAATTAAAACATAAATCAATTCTTTACACCATGTAAATAATACGTAAACAAAGTGTAAATAAAATGTAAACAATGTAAATTTTCATAACGTCCTTTTAAAACTGTAATAACGGTAGTTTCAAATCACTACTAACATGAATTTCAATTCAAATTCATTGTTTACACAAGGTAAACAATATATAAAAGCTGAACTCATAAAAAAATTTGTAAAAAACTAATTTTCTATAAAAATACTTTATTTTGTTATAAAATTTAAATAAATTTGAATCTTGAAAATATGTAAATAATGAAAAAAATTTATTTTTAAAAAAGAAAACAAAAAAATATTTAAAAAAAATTCTTGTGTAATAAACTTACCCTTTTTATGATTATGATTGCCATTGTTGCCATTTGTTAGAGACGATTTGCCATGGGCTACTGTTGATGGCTGCAGCGATGACATTGGTATGGCCAAACAATTGCCACCCAATTCGACATCGTGTGCATCGAAGAGGGGACATGGTGCATAAGCGACTTTTGTACCACGACCCGGCGAAGGGCTGACACGTGCATAACGGCCTGCTGACGCTGATGTACTGATACCAATGCGATCACTCATTCGTATACATTTATTAAGTACGTCTAGGAGACGTACTCACATGCACACTGAAGCAGCAATTACTAGTTGTACAAGCACACACACACACACACACGCACACTGAGATATGTACGATGTTTCAACGATGTTTCAATATGTTCATGTCGAGTTTATTATATTAAAGCAATGGCTTTACGCTTAATTTAATTGAATTGTTATTTTTATTTTTATTTTTCCGTTAGTTGTATAGTAAATGTATTTGTTGTTGTTATTGTTGTAAATGGCATGTATATATATGTATGTATTGGTAGATATAAAAAAATAACACGTTTTTAATAGCATTGCGACGACATCATTATTTCATTTGCAAGTACGAATTCATTCGTTTTGTTTGGTTTTTTCTTTTTTATTGGGTTTGATGATGCCGTTATTTTTGTTTTTATTTTTTCTTTCTTTCTCTCTTTTTCTTTATTGTAACACTTGGCATCCACATAAAGTGGGTAAAAATATTTGAAACTTTTTCTGTGTGTGTGTTGTTCCTTTTTTTTGGTGCTTCTTTTTTATCTGATTTTAATTTGATATTATTTATTACGTTTGTTGTAATAATAAAATTGATTTTTATCTTATTACACTAAGAATGATATCTTTTGTTATTTGTTACATTTGTTGTTCCATCTTTTGTCATTTAAAGTCTCTGGCGTAAAGAGTAATATTTGGGTCATACTGTAATCTTTCTTTCTTTCTTTCTTCAAAAAATAAAGAAAAAAACCAAAACTAAATAAATATTAATCAGAAATATGTCAAATCGTAAGTAATCTTGTATTAAAATTTATTTTCTATTCAAGCCAAGAAAAAACCTTTTAAAGAACCGAAGGCGTATGATTGTTAAACAATAGATTGAAATTTATTGCTCATACCACTAGTGGGAAAGTACGTTAAGTACAATACAAAATTATAAGACAAGATGAATGCTTTGGCAAAATAATAATTTAACGAATAAAAAACCGATTCATCAAATTATATTTTCTGCTCTTACGCTACCAGGCTTTTTCTTAAAATGAATATGTTTTTTTTTTGTATTATTAACCAGAATTTAGTCAATTTAAATTCAGGTAGTTTTTGTACTTTAACCGGTTACAAACCGCTATACTTAATCGATTAAATAATTAAATGTTTTAAAATGTATTTTAAAAAATATTCATTACTATAAACGGTTACAAAACGAATACAAACCTGGATAATTAACCGCTTTTAACTTTTTTTGAATTATTAACCAGAATTTAGTCAATTTAAATTCATGTATTTTTTGTCAATATAACCGATTACAAACCCCAATATTTAATCGATTAAATAATAAAATATTTTAAAATTTGATTTAAAAAATTTCCTTTACTATAACCGGTTACAAAACGAATACAAACCCGGATAATTAACCGGTTTTAAAGTCGAATATATATATGTATATATATTTTTTTTATTATTAACCACAATTTAGTCAAATAATTTAAATTCAGGTAATTTTTGTCACTATAACCGGTTGCAAACCGCTATACTTAATCGATTAAATAATTAAATGTTTTTAAATTTGATTTAAAAAAAATTCTTTACAAGAATCGGTTTCAAAACGAATACAAACCCGGATAATTAACCGGTTTTAAAATCGAATAAATATTTTATTGGTTTTTTTATTAATTAACATTTAGTCAATGAATTTAAATTCAAGAAATTCTTGTTGCTACAACCGATTACAAACCACAACATTTAATCGATTAAATAATAATATGTTTTAAAATTAGATTTTAAAAAATTCTGTTACTATAACCGGTTACAAAACGAATACAAACCCGGATAATTAACCGGTTTTAAAATCGTATAAGTGTTTTTTTTTTTTATTATTAACCAGAATTTAGTCAATTAATGTAAATTCAGGCAATTTTTGTCAATATAACCGACAAACGCTAACATTTAATCGATAAATTAATATAATTTGATTTTAAAAAAATTCTTTACTATAACCGGTTACAAAACGAATACAAACCCGGATAATTAACCGGTTTTAAAATCAAATAAGTGTTTTTTTTTTGTATTATTAACCAGAATTTAGTCAATTAATGTAAATTCAGGCAATTTTTGGCAATATAACCGACAAACGCTAACATTTAATCGATTAAATAATAATATGTTATAAAATTTGATTTTAAAAAATTCTGTTACTGTAAACGGTTAAAAAACGAATACAAGCCCGGATAATTAACCGGTTTTAAAATCGAATAAATGTTTTTTTTTTATATTATTAAACAACATTTAGTCAATAAATTTAAATTCGAGAAATTTTTGTTACTATAACCGATTACAAACCCTAACATTAAATTCAAGTAATTTTTGTAGGTATAACCGATTACAATATCCAATATTTAATCGATTAAATAATAAAATATTTAAAAATTTGATTTAAAAAATTTCTTTTACTATAACCGGTTACAAAACGAATACAAACCCGGATAATTAACCGGCTTTAAAATCAAATATGTTTTTTTTTTTTGTATTATTAAACAACATTTAGTCAATAAATTTAAATTCGAGAAATTTTTGTTACTTTAACCGATTACAAATCCCAATATTTAATCGATTAAATAATTAAATATTTTAAAATTTGATTTAAAATATTCCTTTACTATAATCGATTACAAAACGATTACAAACCCGGATAATTAACTGGTTTTAAACACGAATATATGTTTTTTTTTTTGTATTATTAACCAGAATTTAGTCAAATAATTTAAATTCAAGTAATTTTTGTCATTATAACCGATTACAAACCCTAACATTTAATCGATTAAACAATAATGTCTTAAAATTTGATTAAAAAAAAAGTATTTACTGTAACCGGTTACAAAACGATTACAATCTCGGATAATTAACCGGTTTTAAATTGCCAGTAGTCCTTATGCAATTATTTTGTGCTCTTATGCTAACGGGGTTTTTTCTTGAACCGAATAAAAAATCGAATATATATATAATCGATTACAAACCCCAACATTTAATCGATTAAATAATAAAATCTTTTAAAATTTGATTCGAAAAAATTTTTTTTACAATAACCGGTTACAAAGCGAATACAAACCCGGTTAATTAACCGGTTTTAAAAGCGAATATATGTCTTTTCCTTTTTTTGTATTATTAACCAAAATTTATTCAATTAATTTAAATTTTCGATCTTAAATCTCCCGCAATACTTTTTCTACGGCATTATTTTCCAGTTAACGCCCAATTTTGTATACCCCTCTGCCTAAAATTCGTTAGAAAAACTTCAAATTAGTTTAATTAAAAATTAAACAAGACATTTTGCTATGAAATAAAAATTCCTTGTTTCATTTAAAACTTTAAGTACAGCAGCAACAAAATACTGCAAAAAAAGAAAGAAAAAGAACAAAAAAAAAACAAAAAAACAATGAAGAAAATAGACTGAATATCCTCTTAAGCCTGACATTTCTATGTCAGCTAAATTTCTTTATTTTTTTTGTTTTCATGCTGTTTTTTACAGCCCTGGTTCTTGGGCTGCCTTTTATAAGTTTGTTTATCTTGCGAATTTTTTTTGTATTTTATTTTACTTTTGTTGCCATTATTGTTGTCGTCATTGTAGATGGGGTTTAATTTTACTACAATTTGTGGAGCAAAAGAAAAAAGCATCTCTTTATTTATAAATGAAACCTATACATGTACATACATATGTATGTATGTGTGTAAGTGAGTATTAAGAAAAAGAGTAAATGTAGGTATGTTTCTTTGTATAGGTATTATGTCGACATACGTATACTTTACATTTTCAAAATAATACAAAATTGTATATGCATGTGTTTCAAAATTGTCTTATACTATGGGAGCATGTAACCTATTATATACATACATACATACACATGTATGCGTCAGGTGTAAGTGTATTTAATTTAGGGTGATACACTTATTTTATGTAAATAATATAATTTTATAACTCTATTTACGGCTCACCCTATTTACTGAACATATTTACTTTTTGTGTAAAATCCACGTAACGGTAACTTAAGTATAGGCTGTTAAAAAATGCATACATATGTATTTAATGCTATTTTAGAGCCTACCAAAGGCCTCTCATATAAAAACACACACACACAGCGACAACACAGTATTTTTAGTACTCTCGCTCGCTTTCTCTCTCTCGTATAAAACGATAACTGCTGGAACATCAAGTTTTTATTTATTTTTTTTTTTTGCAGTATGTCTTGTCACTCTTTCTCTCTCTCTCTCTCTCTATGTCTCTTTGACTTAATGTTAGATTTACTGGAAATGTAACCTTCTGAAGCATAAAAACCTACAACAACAACAGTCATCAAAAAAAAATATATATCACATCATAAAAAGTTTACATACATATGTTACATACATACATACAAAGAAAAGTAATGTTTATTATAGAGCCTCGCAAAGAAGAAGAAGTGCATGTTTATGTAAACAAAACACAACCAAGACAATACCAAAGCAACGTGGTTGATATTAATGACGAGTAAGCAAGATAGCACAAACAACAAACAAGGAAGAGAGTTGAAAAGCAAGCAAAGGAGAAAAACGGTTATTAACCACGATTTATGAATACTCTACGAAATTACTGTCATTGTCATAAACAAATAAAAATTATGGAAGATCGCTTACAATACTAACACAAGGAGAATGCCGAATTTTTTTAAAAAAGACTGCAGAAAAAATGCATTAAAAGAGCAACAGTCTGGGGAAGAGAGAAAGGAATTTTATTTTTGAATATTTTGTAAGTGGAAGAATTTGGAAAAATATTCTCGGGAATTTTAAGACTTTTGTAGAAAATAATTTCGAACAATTCCAGTGCATGGAAGAGAGGCCTAAGAGAAATATTGAATCAGAGTTGAAAAGAAGAGCATTAAAGAGAACACGCCATCGCCTAATTATCCCTAAAGTTAATCGATTAAACCATTACAAGCCTAAATTATCAATCGATTAAAAACTGAATATTTTAATCAAAGTTTGTTTAAGTTTTAAGTTGTTTACATAAAAATCAATACATGCTTCTTATTTATTACACTTAAAACCGAATAATCGATCAATTAACTGTATAAAAATCCGAATAATTCAAATAATATTTTTCCTTGTTATGTAATTTGTATTTATAATCAAATTTTTATTAACAAAATAATTAATGACATTAATTATAGCTATGAAATCGGTTACAAACCCAATTAACCGGGTTTATCTGTTAAAAGAAAACGAATAATTTGCAATATATTTTTTCAATTTCTTTTACAAGTAAATATTATAAAGAAAAATTCATCTTTTGAATCTATAAGACTAGAACCGGTTACAAATCCGAATAATTAATCGATTAAAATTCGAATGCCTTTTTCTTCCGCCTTAAAAAAATAAGTAAATTTTTTTTTATTATGAAGAAAAATTCATCTCTTGAATCTATAAGACTGGAACCGGTTACAAATCCGAATAATTAATCGATTAAAAATCGAATGCGATTTTCTTCCGCTTTAAAAAATAAGTAAATTTTTTTATTATGAAGAAAAATTCATCTTTTGAATCTATAAGTGTGGAACCGGTTACAAATCCGAATAATTAATCGATTAAAAATCGAATGCTTTTTTCTTGCGCTTTAAAAAATAAGTAAATTTTTTTTATTATGAAGAAAAATTCATCTTTTGAATCTATAAGACTGGAACCGGTTACAAAAACGAATAATTAATCGATTAAAAATCGAATGCTTTTTTCTACCGCTTCAAAAAAATAAGTAAATTTTTTTTATTATGAAGAAAATTCATCTTTTGAATCTATAAGTGTGGAACCGGTTACAAATCCGAATAATTAATCGATTAAAAATCGAATGCTTTTTTCTTGCGCTTTAAAAAATTAAGTAAATTTTTTTATTATGAAGAAAAATTCATCTTTTGAATCCATAAGACTGGAACCGGTTACAAATCCGAATATTAATCGATTAAAAATCGAATGCTTTTTTCTTGCGCTTTAAAAAATAAATAAACTAAATCAAATAAAAGAAGATCCTTTTTTAATTTCAATTTTAAACTATGACTGATGATATCACAGTCGGTTAATTAAGTCGATGAAAAAACCGATTACTTTACAATGAGTCAAATCAACCTCCGGATACTGTGCTTGTCTAAATTGACAAGTGCAAGTCCTCTAACCTTAGACAGAAAAAATATTGTTTTTAAAATATTTAAACATTTAAATTTAATTTAGAAAACAGAAAATGTTTTATACGGAACCGGTTACAAAACCGGACGCTGAAAAATTTCGAAATACATTTTTTTTTCAATAAAAGCTAAATAAAAATTTAACAAAAAAACTTTTTTAACTGGAACCCGTTTTAAAACCGAATAATTAATCGATTGAAAATAATTTATTTTTAATTTTTTTTCAAAATTTAAAATTTTTTTATAAAAAAAAACATGGTTTTGTTTTATTTATTCGATTAAATCGGTTTTAGATGCAACTGCAATATTTAATATTTAAAATCTAATCCTATTAAGGCAATACAAAAATTTAAATTGCCTTTTAAATTGTTGGAATGAAAGTTCTTTAATTTAAAGTTTAAGTTTGAATATCTTTATTAAACATCCTTAAAAACTTTACTAAGCTGCTTAGGAAAAACAGACCACAACGTGTTTACGTTGCTTATTCTCTTACCTATCTCTCCTTTGTTTTCGCAAACAAGGTATGCATGTTAAAAAAGAAAGAATCTCTTTCAATTGCAAAAAAAATACAAGAACAGTTATTTATATTTTTATTTTTTTGTCTTCTTTGTAACGGAAATGTAAAGAATCACAAGGACAAGAGCGTCAATAATATGCGGCATTACGCGCTATACTAAGTTAGACCAACAAAATAACACAGTAAAAACTCAAAATAAAAGACTTCTTCACACTCTTACATTGGAGTAATGAATCTAAAAATAACAGTTATCATCACGGTTTTAATTTAAAATAAACAAAAACAACAATAACAACAGCAACAATAATGGCAATTTGAAAACATGCCATTGTTTTCTGATTAATATTTTCTTTCTCACACCAGCACCAACCATACATACTAGTTTTATTTCTCTTAGAAAACAAACATTGCAATCAACTAACACTCATACACTAAAACTTTTGCACACACATGCTTTGTAAATATTATAATGGCTGTGGCTGTGGCTGTGTCTGTGACTGTAACTGTCTGTTGTGTGTTGTGCATACAGTATAAAATAATTAAAGAGATAATGTTTCCTTTCTGTCGAGAAGTTATACTAGAAGTTAATAATGCTGGTGTTTTCTTCTTATTACATGCAGTAAGAAAATATAAATATTATATTCAATTTTCTTTTTTAATTTAATAATTGTTTAATTAATTAATTTTTTCTTATTGAAATTTAATTAAATTTTTATTTTCTTTTTTATTCTCTTCTCCACTGCATTAATAATTTTTTTTTCATTTTTCTAATATTTTTAAACTTCTATTATACGTTTGTTTTTTTTTGCCTATCACTAACAATTTGTATATTATTTATTTCCTCTTCTTTTTTCTGTTTGTCTTCCACGTTTAATTATCACACCGTTCCTTTAAAGCGCTCCGTTATGTCTTACGCCTGCAATATCCTGCCTACAACTGAAATTATTAGGCGGCTTTTTGTCAAGTTTTTACTATTTTCAGAAGAGAGACAGAGCGAGAGCTGAATTTTGTTATTCTCTGTTTTGTGTTTATGTATTTTTGTTTGTGTATTTTTTATTATTGTTTTGATTTTTGTTTTGTTCGTTTACAGTTACAAGCATGTGGTGCGTAATAAAAAAAGCTTTCTTTTATATTCTAACGGCTGTGTTTGGTAAAAGCAATCGTTTCCATTGCATTCGCTAAGCAAGTTGAAATCTATTTATTCCGAACCTAGAAACCCGCAATTTCAACATTGGTAGTGACAATTAAATACAACAATGCTCGAGGTGAAATTTACTTACCCCTGACTTAAACCTCGCAATACCATCACTTGTAATAATGTGCAGATATGTTAGAGCAGGAGGCCCGTTAATGCCCTGAATTGTTTCTAGTTACAGCTTTAGTGGTGAATTTCTATCTATCTACAGAAATCCACCACATATGTGATATTCACCACGGTATTAAATTCACCACACAGCGACAACAGCAACGACAACAACAACGACAACGGCAACAGAATAACAACGACAACACAACAATAACGATAATACAACAACAAAAACAATACAACGTCAACGATAACACAACACAACAGTGTTGCAAAATTTAAATTTTTAAATAGTATTGAACTATAACTGAAAGAGTACCTTTTTGCATCAAATGGTACTTTTATTTATTTATAATAAATACGGAATGGAATAGAAAAACTAACGACGGTTGATTCGAAACGTAAAAGTTCCGTTTAGTCAAACGTCGACGGAACGTAGCGGAATATTGTACGTTCATTTTAGCATACATATATAGAGCAAATTAAATACATACTTACCGAAATTACATTACGAAATAATTTTAATTTAATTATTGTTGTATGCATTTTTCTCTATTTAATTTTTTTTAAATTTTAAATAGAATGACACAATGGCAACACTACCTTACTCGTTCGTTGAGTGTACTTTCCTTTTATTCAGTGTCTCACTAATCGAGATTAATTATCCTTAATCCAAACGCAAACATTCTTGGACAAACCACACCGTTGGTAATGCAGTACATAACAGCAACCAGACATGTCGGTGAATGCCTCCTCTAACAGAGGTGAAAATTACTTATTCCAGACATACACCATCCAATTCACAATGTACAGTATATTTGCCTATGGTAATACAGTACCATTTCGAATAACGGCACTTTGGTGAGTTTCGTTTTATTCACCACACCGGATAAATTCACCACAGTTTGTAAAAACTCACCACACTGGAAACTCACCACAGTAACAAAATTAACCACATTTCCAAAAGAAAAAATATTAAAAAAGCTTCCCCCTCCGACCGTCGTAATGGACCATCCAAATAAACTCCAACAACAACGAAAAGCGGGTGCAGCGCAATACAACCACAATTACAATAATCCTTCACCCTCCCACCTCCTTTTCTCTCAACAACAAAATTCATATTTCCAAAAGAAAAATATATTAAAAAAGCTTCCCCTCTCCCACGTTCTCCGACCGTCGTAATGGAGCATCTAAATAAACTCCAGCAACAACGAAGCGAGATGTTACTGCTGCCTTTAGTGCTATTGAACGCGAGTCTACCAAGACGGGTTTGGCAGTAAATGAGGGCAAAACAAAGTATATGTTATCGACGAGTCGAGACGCGCGGCGTATTGATTCTCAGATTACGGCCGATAACTATACTTTTAATATGGTCAAGGAATTCATCTGGCTTGGCTCCGCCGTTACCACCAGAAATGATGTCAGTCTGGAGATCAAACGCAGGATCACTCTTGCCAACAGGTGCTACTATGGTCTTAATAGGCAATTGAGTAGCAGAGACCTCTCTCGTACGACAAAACTAACACTCTACAAGACACTCATCCTACCCGTGCTTCTTTATGGCGCAGAGGCATGGACCCTATTAAGTACTGATGCAGCAGCCTTGAGAGTGTTCGAGAGAAAAGTCCTACGTAAGATCTTCGGTCCAGTACGAGTTGGCGATGATTTCCGCATCCGATACAATAGTGAGCTGTATGAGCTCCTCAACGACATGGACGTTGTACAGCGTATTAATATCCAGCGGCTGCGCTGGCTCGGCCATGTCGTTCGAATGGAAGAGGATGCGCCGGCAAGACGGGTATTTGATGCGGGAATCTGCGGAAGTCGGCTAAGAGGACGACCTTGCATCCGTTGGAAGGACCAAATCGAGGAAGCCCTGTCATCGATTGGTGTGACCAACTGGCGTAGGCGCGCAAGAAGCAGAGGCGCCTGGAAGGATGTGTTGCGGCAGGCCGAAATCCGATAAACAGGTTGTTATGGCCAATTAAGTAAGTAAGTAAGTAACAACGAAGAAAGAGCGGGTGCAGCGCAACACAACCACAATTACAACAACACAACACCCTCACCCTCCCCCACCTCCTTTTCCTTTTCTGTCTCTCTCATACCCAAGTTGTCCTTGTCCCCCAACACAGCAAACCGCAACGCAGCTACAACACACCAAACACATCCTATTCCACACACACACGCCATAAAAATTCCCATTAAAACAAACAGGGCTTAATTTTTACTTATTATATACCGGAAACGGAAAAAGAACGTTTACTTTTTTTTAACGAATAAAAACGAATTTTTCATCAGTGTTGCCAGGAAGAAAAGTGTTGTCAACTACTTACCCATACAATTTATTTAAACGTGTAAAGTTGCTATTGAAAAAAAACAAGAATTTTTTTTTATCGTTTTTTTGAGTTATTTAAAGATTTTTTTATTTATTTTATTTAAATTGTTTTTCGGTTGTTCTTTTGTTGCTGTTGTTGTTTTTAATTTTTTAATTCGTCAGTTAAATTGAATAGAGAGACATGTTTTTGTTTTATTTGTTGTTTCTTAACTGATTTATTACAAATTAACATGAAAAAAGTTGTAATAATTTGTTTTTAAATATTAATTTTGTTTGTTTGTTTGTTTGTATTATGTTTGTTTATAACTGCTTTTACCAAATTTTTTATTTCTTTTTTTTTCATTATTTTTAAAATGTTTTCTTTTGTATTGTTTGTTTTATAGAGAGAGCTAGCTGCTTAATTACACATCAATCAATCAATATATAATTTTTCTTCTTGAGTGTTTTTAATTTTTTTTTTTGTTTGTTTAGTAAGAGGTGTTAAATTTTCATGTTTAAGTTCACATTTGCTGTCAAATAATTTTTATTTTTATTTTCTTAATATTTGGTTTATTGTTTAAAAGCCAATTTATTTGTGTTTGCATTATTTTTTCTTTTATTATTTTTATAGTTTTCTAAGTAAGAAATTAAATTAGTTTTTAATATAATTTTTTTTTTGTTTGTTAATTTTTGTAGATTTTTGATTGTTTATTTCCATTTTTTTAAATTTCTTCAAATATTCAAATAAAATAACCAAATATTTTAAAATTTAAAATTATTATAAATTTATTTCCTTTCTTTTTTTAATAATATATTATTCGTTAAACTTAATAGTTAAATTATTTAAAATTAATTAGTTTTTAAGTTTTACACACATTTATAAGTTTTGAAAAAAAATATAAGTATAATTTTGTTTATATTTTTTATTTTAAGTACTATTTCTTCTTTCTTCTCCTTTTGTTTTTAATTTAATAAATTATATTTATTTATTTATTTTTTTTTATATATATTTATGTTTTTGGTAAAGCTTTAATTTGTTTTTCTCATTTTATATATATTTTTCTTCTGTTCTTAGCTTAATTTATAAAGAATTTTTTTATTTTTTAATTTATAATAAGGAAGAAGGAGACGAAAACATGTGGCTGCCTCATATAATTTTTTTTTTTGCTATTTTTTTATATTTTAACTCAAACATTTATTTTCTTTTTATACTTTTCCATTTACAAATACAACATTTTCATTTGTTAGTAATGATTTTTTAATGTAAGACATTATGTTTTATGATTACAATTTTGTTTTCTATTATTATTATTTAAATTTTTGTAATAATTTTTATTAAGTTTTGAAATTTATTTATTTATTTATTAAAAAAAAAACCCAGATTTCTTTCAGTTATAAGTTATATAATTTAATATTTTGTTTATATTACGCTTTAATTATTAATACCATTCTACTAGACTTTATTTTTTAAACATTTAATATATTCTTAACATTTTGTGGTTTGTGTTTCGGTTTGCTTTTAAAGTTTTAAACTATACCATTTGTTAAATATTTATGTATTTCACTTTAAATATATATATATATAGTGTTATCTTTTAAATTTTTAAATCTTTCTTTTTCTGCAAGGCTTACAAGAATTGCTTGTTATCTTCTAATTTTTTTTGTTTCAAAAACATACATATTCAATATTTTAATTGTTTAATATTTTAAATTTCTACTACATTCATTAATCAGTAAGTGTTTCGAAAACTGTTTTAAGTTTTGCTGTTAAATAACGGCAAATTGTTTTTGTTTTTTTAAGTGTTTCAGAATTGTGGTTTAATTAATAAGTATTGGAATTGTAATAAAACATTTATTTTTATATGTATATATATATATTCAACATTTATATATTGTTTTCTCTTTATATTTCTTTATTAAATTGTTTTTTTTTTCTTACTACATTCATTTCATATACGGTTTGTTGTTTGGTTTTCTTAAACTTTATTTATATTATTTTGTTGTTGTTAATGAGAGTTGGTTTTCAAGCATATATCAGTTGTTGTTATATATGCTTTCATTACTTAGAGCATGTCATCCATATCATATATCAAATGAGAGAGGGCAATCTTCATGTCTTCGATTTAATTACGTTGTTAGGACACTTTTTTTATAATTATTAATGTTTATAATTTTTTTTTTAATTAAACTAAGTTTACAACATCAATTTATATACTTATACATATATGTTTCATTATATATATTTTTATAATTAATAAGTTTTAGTGCTATTAATTATTATATTTAATAAATTTATATATATTTTTAATAAAAAAAAAATCGTTTATAATAAATAACCTAAAATTTAGCATAAATTGTATGAAGTATTTGCTTATGTTAGCTTTAAGTGCAAGCTTTACATTGTTTCGCTTGCTAACTAAACAGTTGTTTACTTCGCTTACTCATATACCATTCCATTGTTAATGCTAATTCCTGTTCTGAGACGCCATATTTGCTTACATGTAGGCAACGTATTTTATATGTAAATTAGCTTTCATTTTAACATCTCTATACAAGGAGATGCAAAAAATAAAAACAATTATTACCCGTTACATTAATAGTTACATTCTTGTGGTGCTGTGATCAATGCTAAGTTGTTTGTTTACATTTTCTTTTTGTTGGTATTGCTTACCACACACAGCCCTTATCTGTGTAATCAATAACAGGCACAGTTGCTTACATTTCTTTTATATTGTATAGGGCTCCTCTGATTGTTGCTGTTGTTGGGTTGTTTCTGTTTTTTCTCCAAAATATTGTGTTTGACAAACACAACAGCCTTTAGTATGGTGAACAACGATAAGTTGTTTACTTCTTGGTTTTCCTGTTGTTGTTGTTGTTTTTGTCTCTGCTTGTCTCCCAAAGGTTTTGTTTACCAAACACACAGAGCCTTTAGCTTGAGTTGCTTAATGAGATCCCTTAATACAATGCAATATGGCTGCTGTTTTGTTTACCATTGCTTCAGTGCTGGCAACTGTTTGTTATTTAAAATGTTGTTTTTTTCTTCTTATTTTGCCTTCAATTTCTTTAGTGTTGCTTAAAATGTTTTGATTTTTTTATCGAGTTTATATTGATTTTTTTTAATTAAATCTTAATGAATATTATTTTTTTGTTATTGTTTTAAAGGTACATTTATTTATATAATATTTTGTTGTTAATTTCTTTTTGCTTAAGCTTAAATAATAGTTTTTTTCTTAAATTGTTTCTACGTGCGTACGTTTTAACATTAAATTTAATTAAGTTTTCTTAATTTTTCTTTCATATTTAATTTAATATTAAATTATACATATATGCTACGTTCCAATTTAGGTGGTTGCGTTAATGTTTTGAAAGGTTTTACAGTTATTTTCTTATTATTTGTTTTAAACTTTAGCTCAACATTCAAAATAAAATTTTATTTAGGTTTTCTTAGTTAGTAACACTTTAGCCATTTATTTTTAAAAATACACACACAGCTATAAATAGAAAAAAAGAAAAAAAATAACAAACATTTAAACAATTTTGTTTTTAAAATTAAATAATATTATTAATACAAACCATAGCTTTATATTGTTAGAAAGTAAATGCAGTCAGCCATTTTGCATATAAAACAACACTTCTTAAATCTAAAAGAAAATTGAAAAAAAAAATTTCATATTTAAAAAACTTTAAAATTATTTTAATTTTTAAATTAATATTAAATATCTCTGTACTTATCTTATTGCTGATTACTTAAATTAAGATAAATAAATGATTTTAGTATGAATTAATTCATTTTACTTTTTAATATTAAAAATTTAAACGTTGCCAACCTTAAAATGCCTTAGCTTTCTAAGCATTGCAAACATAAATATTAGAATAGTTTTCCAAAGGTTTTCTATCCAACCAGCAGCTTCGATTAATATTGTAAAACAGAAAATTTCAAAATTTTTTAAAAAAAAATCGCATTGCCAACTCTTAAATAAGTTTTTAATTTTAGCAGAAAGTTTTTTTATTTACTGCTAATAGCTTAAAATCTATTAAATAGTTTGGAAAATATTCATGTTAATCAATATCGCGTTACCAATTATATAAAAAAGGAATTTAAAGTTTTGAAAAACTTCACAGATCCAAAAAAGGCACAAAAACAAACTTAATTAGGAGTTGCCAACATTTTTCTTAAAGACTAAAGCAAAATCAATCCTATTAACCAATTTGTCTTCAGTCCTACTACAATGTTTCGAAAGTCTGTACAAGTACTCGATTTTTAGTAAATTTCAAAATTTATAAAATTTCTTGGTGCCGCAGATGTTGTTTGCTTGAAAGTTTAAATGACCCAGAATATTTTTTTTTCTGTCAGTATTTTTTATTTTAATCCTAAAGATGGTGTTTTGGACTAGTAATACTGTTTGTTATACATACATGCCATGGTTAATATCCGTTGATCGCGTTGCCATTTAAAACCCACCAATACAATGTTTTATAAATTCTAAAATTTACTTGCCTTACTTCTTATGCCCTGCCAGAAAACGAAGATCCGTTTTTTTTATAAATTTAAAATGAAAATATTGCCACAGCTTGATGTTATTTGCTATTTTAGTAGAACCCGATTGATAAACCGTATAGTTAAGGCCGATGCGAACTCTTGTCATTAATGGTTGTTGTTGTTTGTAAGAGTCATTAAGAGAGAATACCATTGTTGTTATACATATATTGTTGTTTAAGGCCATGCTGTTGTTGTTGTTGTCCCCTAAAACATGGCAATATTTTAAAATAAAATTTTGAAAAAAAAGGATCTTCATAACTTAACCTCAAAATTTTCCGAAAAAAAAATTATTTTCCTTTTCCTTTATTTTGATTTAAAGTTTTGTTTTAAAGTCCTTTTTATTTAACACAAGTTTTTAAAATTGTTTTTTACAATATTAGAGAAGAAACTACCTATGTGGGTGGTGTTTTAGAATTTTAGTTTCAGTTTTTTTTTCATTTTCATTTAGACTTAAAACTAGTTTTGGTTTTAAAGTTGAGAGAGTGGTTTATTTACGATGTTTAAAGCCAAGTTTTTTTTATTATTATTATTAGTTTTGTTAGTTTATAAAAAAAGAAAAAAATTTTTATTTTAAATTATTAAAAAAAAAAAAGAAAAAAATCAAAACAGCTTTAAAAGTTTTTTAAGAATTTAATACAACATTAAGAAATCTTTTAAAATTAATAATTAAGAATGAATTATTTCTTCTGTATAATGTCCAAAGATATTTTAAAACGAGTTCCTGAAACGACCATTAAACCAAGCTTTTTAATTCGAAAAGTTTTTCTTGAAATCAAAAACAAGTTAAAATAGTTGCCCTCTCACTGTATACAACACATACATACATAATTGGTCTTTACAGCACTTCAGTCAGGATTACGACCTAGCTTCTTACACCACTTATGTTGTGTGTGTTAATTTTATACATGAGTGACGGGGGACCTACAGTTTAAAGTCGACTCCGAACGACAGATTTTTAAGAAACTTTTCATGGCAATTTTATTTACTCTCCCAGAGTTTTTGCCAGAAATCTGCCTTTCGATTTGAAATTCAACAGAATTCATTCTGTTTAAATGGAATTAGGGCTTCATCAGGTTCAAAACTGTACAAGAAACTCGACATTGTACTTCAATTCGAAATGCGACAAAACAGTCACACCAACTGCATTCCTTTATTAATTTTATTTAGATTCAGTACGTACATGACTTCCTTTTCCAAGGAGATGGCTATTTTACCACTAATAGTGGTATTCAATGTTCGATGCGTTTTGTATTGCAAAAGTTTGCACTTGCATATGTTTTGACATTGATTGTGAGCATTCTATTTATTATTATGCACTAAAACAGCTGATCTGCATAAACAATTTCTAAAAGTATTTTAAAAATGCCGCAAAAAAAGTGCTAAAGAAAAATTTTTTGAATTTTTAGAAGTTGTTTGACGAAATAATTTGGAATGGTGGTGGTAAACATTTTAAATAAATTTTTGCGTCCAGAAATTCTAAATGATGAGAATGCAGTTGGAGACAGTCTGGATGAATTTGAAGAATTTGCTCCACTGTTTTAATTTTATTTATTTTATTACGGTTTACATCTGTCAGCTGTTTAAATGTCAGAGTTACAAACGCCATTTTAGTATTGCATGAACGCAATGTTTTGACACAAGCAATTGTGTGTAATTTGTTGTTGGATTGCAATAAAAATCTGCGATGTTTTGCATTTGCACTGAACACTGAACACCGCTATTTTAAATTCAAAGATTTTCTTTATTGTAATTGAAACACGACAAAATTATGCAAATTATACATTTCCCTGACAGAATGGAACCTATTTCTACTTCATTAATGTATTCCAATACAGTATACAGGCAAAAATTGCTTCTGCCGACTGTATTCCTCTCTTGGTTAATTTGCAGCATTAACTCGAAATCCTATTATTTAGGAATTTTTCTTTAAAAAGTAATATTTTTATCTAAAATTATGTTTTTTTTATTTAAAGAACTGTTCAACCCCACCCTTCTTAGGGAAAATAAAAAGTAGTGAGTTAAATTTGGAATTATTATGCCCCAGGGGGGAATGTTTTGTGTTTATATTATGATTTCGGGGATATTATCCTTTGAATACAAAGTGTACGAAAGAATTTTTAGAAAAGAATGCCTCCGTCTTAATTATGGTTGTCTGATTATACATGAATTGCGATAAGTTTACATGAGGCTTACAATTAGAAAACAATGCGTCCTTATGTTGGTTGTCTAATTATACATGAATTGCGATAAGTTTGCGGGAAACTTACAACATAATGAACAGTGTTCTTAAGTTTGTAATAAAATTATCGAAATTCGCAGCACGATTAGACAATCGCTGATTGTTTTTATTTATGGCTCGATTAGGGACAGTTAACGAATTTCAGTTGGTAAGGAAAATCTTTGCCTGTAACGCTTTTTTGCGCAACTAGCAAACCCAACTAAAGAACGGTTGCCATACATAATCGACCCTTTTAAGCTTCAATTACATGAATTGCGATAAGTTTGCATGAGACTTACAGACATAATTAACAGTGTTCTTAAGTTTGTAATAAAATTAACGAAATTCTTAGCACGATTCGACAATCGCTGATTGTTTTTCTTTATGGCTCGATTAGGTACAGAGTTAACGAATTTCAGTTGGAAAGGCAAACTTTGCCTGTAACGCTTTATTGCGCAACTAGCAAACCCAACTGAAGCCCGGGTTGCCATACATAATCGACCCTTTTAAGCTTCAATTACATGAATTGCATTAAGTTTGCATGAGGCTTACAACATAATTAACAATGTTCTTAAGTCTGTAATAAAATTATCGAAATTCTTAGCACGATTCGACAATCGCTGATTGCTTTTCTTTATGGCTCGATTAGAGACAGTTAACGAATTTCAGTTGGAAAGGAAAATCTTTGCCTGTAACGCTTTTTTGCGCAACTAGCAAACCCAACTGAAGCCCGATTGCCATACATAATCGACCCTTTTAAGCTTCAATTACATGAATTGCGATAACTTTGTATGAGACTTACAACATAATGAACAGTGTTCTTAAGTTTGTAATAAAATTATCGAAATTCTTAGCACGATTCGACAATTGCTGATTGCTTTTCTTTATGGCTCGATTAGGGACAGAGTTAACGAATTTCAGTTGGAAAGGAAAATCTTTGCCTGTAACGCTTTATTGCGCAACTAGCAAACCCAACTGAAGCCCGATTGCCATACATAATCGACCCTTTTAAGCTTCAATTACATGAATTGCATTAAGTTTGCATGAGGCTTACAACATAATTAACAATGTTCTTAAGTCTGTAATAAAATTATCGAAATTCTTAGCACGATTCGACAATCGCTGATTGCTTTTCTTTATGGCTCGATTAGGGACAGTTAACGAATTTCAGTTGGAAAGGAAAATCTTTGCCGGTAACGCTTTCTTGCGCAACTAGCAAACCCAACTGAAGCCCGGTTGCCATACATAATCGACCCTCTTTAGCTTCAATTTAACTCGATTATAAAACGGAATTGTTTTCTTTTTTTTTTTTTTGTTCGCCCGATTTCAAAAATGTTACAATTTCTTTCCAAATGGAAATATAAAACAAACTTCCCCCGCATTCTTTTAATACAATTTCATTTTCTTTTCCAATATTAGGGGTGGGGTGGACGTTCTTGTTCTTATTCAAAGAAATTTAATAAATATTTGGGCAATTCACACAAGCCGTTGTATCGTTGTATTCATTGTATTGTTGGAAGAACATACAACAGTGTATGATTGTTGTTGATACTTTCACATATAAAAATCCGATACACTTATACACATTTTTTCCATATGTTTTTAAAAGTTGTATTGGTTCGTGCTATCAAATTGTTTGAATGCCACGAGATACTCAATACAGCATAGCATTGAGCGTTCACAAACAAACAAAAGTATTCAATACAACATACACGATACAAAGTCGTGTGAATTGCCCAATTGTTGTTGATACTTTCACATATAAAAATCCGATACACTTATACACATTTTTTCCATACGTTTTTAAAAGTTGTATTGATTTTGTGTTATCAAATTTTGTGAATGAAAAGCATGTGTATATGTTTTGATATGTTTTTAAAATGTTGTGTTGGTTTCGGGCTATCAAATTGTTTGAATGCCACGAGATACACAATACAGCATAGCATTGAGCGTTCACAAACAAACAAATTTATTCAATACAACATAAACGATACAAAGGCGTGTGAATTGCCCAAGTTATTATACTCTTAACATCTGTGTTTCTGCAAGACAAGCCGATTTCAAGCGAACTTCTGTTTTTATAAAACAAACGGTTTCAGGATGGATGCTTGAAAATTTCTATGAAAAACATATTTTTGTGTTAATTTCATACAAATTGAACTGAAATCGTTCGTCTTTTAGAAGCAGAAGAGGGTTTAGTTTAATAACTTTAATATTTTTTTAAGGTATTTTCTTAAACATTCATTTCAATCGTTTGAAACCTAGCTTGTGTTGCAAGATAACAATTTTTTCTTTTCATAAAAATAACTTATTTAAGTAAACAAAAAAAAATTGTTAACAGGAATTTCTTACCATTTTTTTAAAAAGTAATTTTAAATATTTTCTTTTTTGTTTTTAAAGATATTTCAAGAGAATTAAAGCAAAAAAATGTATACAAACATACAATACATTAAACAGGGGTTTGTTTAAGATTTTTTTTAAAGATTTTTTGTTTTATTTAAATATTTTATTTTGTATTTTTTCATTGTTGTTGCTGGTTGTTAAAGGTTTTGTTTTACTTTTGTTTGCAAACATATTAAATAAAACTAGAATATGGTAATTATTCTTTTAAATGTTGTATTAATTTTAAAAATGGGTGTGTTGTGTGTGGTTTATTTTACTCGCTTAAAAGCCTTTTTTACAAAAAGAAAAATATAATTATTATTTGTTTTTAGTGGAATTAAATAATAATTATATGTATATAGAAAAATTTTGTTAGAAAGTATTAAAAGAAAATGCTTTAAAAGGAATTTATATAAAAAAATAAATTCCTTTAAAGCATATTTTTACTTTGATTTGTAAAAAGCTAAAACCACGAGTAAAAAAAACAGTTGTAATAAAATTAAATTAAACTTTTTTAAATATTTTTTTTAATTATAAATTTAATTAAGTTTACACATTTATTTATATATAAATGTAGGTTTGTTGTTGATGTTAAGGTTTTCAAATTCAACATTTTTTTTTAAATATTTTTGTTGTTGTTGCTTGTTTTGCAAATACGAGTCATCATTCATGTTGAAGAAAGGAAAAAAGAGAAGTGTAAGAGTGTAAATTTTTTTTTAATATTTTTTTTTTATTATTATTTATTTTATATTTTTTTTTAAATTAAATTTAAGTATCTGATTCAAAAAAGTGTTTTTTTTTCTTTTTTTTTTTAATAGTTTTTTTTTTTGTAATTTTTTTTCTTTAACTAACTTACTATCAACGAGGACTGCAAGTGTTTGTTTTTATAAGTAAGAAGGAAATTAAAAATAAAACTTTTCTTTAACTATATACATATATATATACAGATATATGGACGACAATTAAATATTTAAATTTCATAAAATTCCGCTCGTATACATATGTACGTATATAATTAAATAAAAGTTGTATTTGATTTTCCCAAAAAGGCTGACTGCTTTGCTTTGTTATAATTTGCTTAGAAATTAATTATAATAATAATAATAATTAGAAAACAAATTAAACATTATTTTATATATATATTTTGTTTGCTTTTGTATGCACATGTGGTATATAAAACTAAATTTTTAAACAAAATATTGTATGTAAGAGTAGTAGATAGAAGGGAGGAATTCTTTTTTTGTTTTGTTTTTCTCTCTAAAAAATAATTTTTAAATCCATAGCTAAATTTAAATTGTATTTAAAAATTTAAATGTTTCATTTTGTTGTTGTTGTTATTATTATTTTGATGAGAGCCTTATTTAAAACTGATTTTATTTATTTTTTGTGTTTTTATTGTGTTTTGTAAATTTGAAGAAGAAAAATTCTTAATTATTTTGTTTTTATAGCTTGTTTCTCTATGCAACTGCTGTTATACTTTTCTTAATTCTTTTTTTTCTGTTTTTTCAAATAAATCTTGCTTAAATAATAAAGTTGTTTGCTTTTTTCTTTTCTCTTCTTTATTATTATAATAGATTTTCTGGGCTTTTTTTTCTGGTTGTAGTTTTGTTTTTAAATTTAATGTTGTTTCATTTATTTTTTTATATATAATATTTATTAAATTTTCCTTATTTTGTTTTTATTAATTGTATTTATATTTTAAATAATTTTTTTTCATGTTTAAATTTAAGTTGTTGTTTTTTAATGTTGTTGTTGTTGTTTAGGGTGAGGTGTTATCTTTTAAAATTTTCATTTCTTTCTTGTTTTGTATTCATTTTTAAATTTTATTTATATATATATATATAATATTTATATTTTATTTTATTTTATTTTTTTAATTTAAATTTTTTAAGATTTTCAATAGTTGTTGTTGTTGTTGTTTTTATTCCATTTTAATAATATTATATATTTTTTGTATTTGTATTTGTAATTAAATATTTTTAATTTGTTTATCTCCATAGCAGCAGCAATAATGCGCGATGTAATTGCGCCCAGCTACAGTCTTCGTCAACATCTTAAAAACATAGAAAAGCTTAAAAAGAAGTAATTTAGCTGCTCACTTTGATGTCATCATAGTCACGAATTCTGTAAAGAGAAAAGCAACAAAAAAAAAATTAGTAAAAAAAAAAATTCGATTTGAAAAAAGTACAAAAATATCTTAGAACAGCCGTAAAAAATCGGTAAAGTTTTTGAAATAAGATCACTCTCCTCCTTAAAGTCGCCGTAGTCTAGTAGGTAATGTGTTGGCTTATTAGACGTAAAGCCAGGGTTCGAGCCCCAGGCCAGACATCAAGACAAAATACAAAAAGTATTTCTTCGGCGACAGGGCCTCTTGAGATAACAGGCCTCTCTTGAGAACCTTTAAAGTAGTCTAAATGCCTCACCGAATAGTGCCTTCTTCTACTGGATGGATAGGATAACTTTTTTACAATGTCCGTTAACTGGAAGTCATTTAGGCTAGAACCTTAAATGTCCACATTTTGTTCTTGTTCTCGATGGCTGCCCTTCAATGTTTTCTAATAAAGCTACTAAGAAAAGTCGCCGTAGTCTAGTAGGTAGTGTGTTGGCTTATTAGACGTAAAGCCAGGGTTCTAGCCCCAGGCCAGACATCAACATAAAATACAAAAAGTATTTTCTTCGGCTACTTCCTCTCAGCAGATTTCTGACAAAAACTCTGAGAGTAAATAAAATTGCCATGAAAAAAAGTTTCTCAAAAATCTGTCGTTCGAAGTCGACTTTAAACTGTAGGGGTCCCACCACTCATGTATAAAATTAACACACACAACATAAGTGGTGTGAGAAACTAGGACTTTGTACAATGGGTCAATTCGACCTCCGGGTACTGTACTTGTCTTAATTGACAAGTACACGTCATCTAACCTAGCCTAACCTCACTCTCCTCCTTAATTGGTACAATGAACGAAAGAATACGGTTGTATAAAAATCGATTTGGGGAATACTCTGCATATCATCATTGAAAAACTAAAAGAATGGAGCATTCAATCTTCAGCCTTCACGATTAAGGAGTTTAGTAGAGGATTAAACATAAATGACGCACTCACGAGTGATCTGATAACAATCTCTGAGTGGGGCCGCGCGAACAGGGTCGATTTTAATGCGCGCAAGACCCAATGTTGTTTTTTGACACACCGGCGTGATGCTGGTGCTGGTGTTCTGTCATCTGTATCTATGGGTAATGTAAATATTGAGGAGGCGGATGCTCTTGATGTTCTGGGCATGAGAATTAGTTGTGATGCTCGTTGGAACGATCACATTTTTCAAGTGTCGAAGGAGGCATTCAAGTGCCTTGGTTTTTTGAAACGGTGCAGAAAATACTTCACTCCATCCGACCTTCTTACTATTTACAGGGTGGACCTTTATCCGACCTCGTATGGAGTACAACTTTCATGTATGGGCCGGTGTTTCAAAGTCTATTTTGAAGCTTCTCGACCGCGTACAGGAGAAGGCGAAGGTGCTTATTAATGACAGTAGGGTATCCAACTCTATTGATTCGTTGGAGCATCGTCGCAATGTGGCGTGTGTTTCATTGTTCTATCGGTACTATAATGGGAGGTGTTCTCGAGAGATAGCGGGCTTGGTTCCCGATAATCACATATTTTTACGTGGTACTCGTACTTCTCGCAGAGCACATCCTTTTGTGGTTGATTGTCCAGTGAACCGCACAATGCATTACAGAAAAAATTCATTTTTTGCCCGCACTGCTCGCTTGTGGAATGATCTTCCTGCGGAAGTTTTTCCCGTCAGTTACGATATTGGTAAGTTTAAATCAAATGTCCACAAACACGACTCCCTCTTTCCACCTTCCTTATAACCTATTTTCCTAAACCTGCGCAATGCACTGCATGAGTAGGGGCCATCCCCTGAGTGCTGGTTAAAAAAAATAGGTTTTGTTCATAGAGACAGAAGTTCTCAGTTTGCCGTCATTACTGTCAATTAACCGCTTTCAGAACAATCTTGCAGAGTTTAAGGATAGGCTCTCCTAAAGACCACTAACAGCCACTATAAAGGCAATTAAATCGATTTAAAGAGGTGATCGTTATCAGAGCACTTAGTAAACCAGAATGCTAATCATAACTGTGCCAGGATGGAGAGAGGTTGCATTTGGATAGTAGCCTCTCACTATACGAAATCGCAAGGAGTTCATTGAGCCATTCATGGCTTCACTAATCATCCATTAATCTTGGTTGGATGTTTAACAGCCACAATCTGTCGACATCAGATAGGGCGTTGACGTCCTAAAAACCTTTGATAAAGCATTAAAGGCCCTGGCAGGTCTATCTTCCATCCATTCGATGATTGAGATGAGTACGCAAGCCGTAGACCTTCGATAAAGCATTAAAGGCCCTGGCAGGTCTATCTTCCATCCATTCGATGATTGAGATAAGTACGCAAGCCGTAGACCTTCGATAAAGCATTAAAGGCCCTGGCAAGTCTATCTTCCATCCATTCGATGATTGAGATGAGTACGCACGCAGCAAGCCGTAGACATCAAGAATATTGTCTTCTGACCAGTTTAGCCACTACGACACATACAGTAACAATTTAGAGTATCTGTTCATTGTCTTAATCATAGGGAACATGAGGTGACCTAATTACTTCAAATATACCCAGCTTTTGACATACATTTGCATATAAATTGTATCTTTTTTTTCTTCTTAAAAGGGTAACACAAAAACATCGTTTATACCCTCATTACGATGTTTTGTTTGATGCGGTATTATAGTCGAAAAACTTATCGGCCCATATTTCTTGGAATTTAAAAAGATGAAATACCACAATCGATTTCCGGACAAGCTTTTTGCGATTACCTAGAGAAAAGTTATTTCTAATTTGTGGTTCCAACAGACAACAATGACAAGATAGTGTCAGCATATTTCAGCTATCTGATGCGTGATATTTTTTACGAATTATTGCCTTAAAAAATTCATATTTCTTCTACTGTGCCCCAATCAATTTGTGGTTCCAACAAGACAGGCCAAATACATTTACACACCGCTAGGCACAATATGGATGTGTTGCATGAGGTTTTGCCGCAAAAAAATTCTCTTGGTCATCTCATTTACTAAATCAGGAATGCATTCATGGAAATATTTAAAAGACATCAATAAACTATAGACGGTCTATTAGGTCAAATGATGGAGAATGTTAGAATGAAAAATGGAACACCTGTGTAAGCAGAAACATTCAGGCATGTTCTGACAATCGCACGATTTGAAATCGTAAGTGATTTTAAAAACGCAAAATTTGTTTCAGGGTCTTCTGAAACAAACGCGTTTTACTTGCGATATTCGATTTTTCGAAGTCGTTTATGAAAAAAATAAAACATATGTTTTAGCATTACAAATAAAAATCAAAACATCAAAACTAAAAAAAAAATTAAATAGAAAAATGCCTACAGGTTTTTTATTAAGCATAATTTGTTTAAAAAAGCTGCAAACCAGAAAAGAAAAATTAAAAGGACATGTCCTGAGGGATTATTCTAACCCATTAGACGTTCCGGAGCAGGCGAAAGCATCAAAAAATACATTTCTATGAAAAGTTTAAAATTCCAGGAGTAATTGGATCGGTAGACGGCAGCCATGCGAGAAACTTCATTGTAAGTACTCCTCCTATATGAAGGTTATTTTTAGAATTTTAAACAATCAAAGTGATTACTGTGGATGCAGATTTGTGACAACCAAATGAGGATACGAGCTAGCTGTTGACGCATCTAGACCTGGTTCATGTCACGATGCTTTTGTGTGGAATTTAAGTAACGCCAATGAATTTTACTTAGAAAAATATTCTAATGGAGACCGTGGTTACTGGTTGCTGGCCGATTCAGCATATGCCCTACAGCCATATGTTTTAGTACCATACATTCGTTTAAAGCGCCAATTTAAGTAAACAAATGACGCAAAAAATTGGTTAAAAATAAAGCAAGTTTTTAGCTTATTATTTTTATTTAGAAAGTGTAAAATTGTTATCATTTTTTTGTTAAGAAGCTTTCCTTGAACATATTTCATCAGTTCACTACAACAATATCCTCTCCTCTTGTGATTTGAAATCGCATTTTTTGTTAAGAAGTTTGCGTTCGCCAGAACACCCTCTCTTGGCGTTTTTCAGAACATGCCCGTTTAAGAAAGAAATTGTGAAACAGAGCCTATTAAGAGCACAATGCAGGGTGATATGTCAGAACTCCTATAGCTTTCCATAAGTGTATTAAAAAGGCATACATATGTATGTGGATCGTCTATACAGTCAAACTTCCATAACTCGAACTTCTCTAATTCGAATTTTCTGTAACTCGAACAAATTAGATTGACAGTAGGCTTAAGATAACAAATAACATACAATTACTTTTCCGTAACTCGAACTTCCAAAACTCGCAGTCCTCCATAACTCGAACGAAACACATATAAATGAATTCTATAACTCGAATTATTTTGTTTATTTGGTTGGTTTGTTTTTTTGTTTGTTGGTTTTGCTTTCTTTTGCTGGTTAAACTGGTTTGCATATTTCGCTGTCTTTTTATGGGGAAATTCCTTTCTATGGTACTTTATTGTTCATTTGTACTTGTGTAAATATCATTTCCATTCAATTCAATTTTCCACCAAATATGACCTCTTGATCAAGGGGTTATTCAAAACTTCAAAGTTTTCTACCGTAGCAGAATAGTAAAAGAAGCACTAAATGGATTGCACGCTTATGGATTGCATCAACCATGTAACAAAAGCTTGGGATATTGACGTCAGTGAGCAAACCATAAAAAATTGCTTCAAAAACGCTGGATTTGGTCAGTACTCTGAGTGGGAAGAATAAGATGACATTCCTTTAGTTTTTTCGAGTAATGTTGATGAAAGTCAAAATGGAATTGAAGCCGATTACCAAGTTTGGTTAAAAGCGAAAAAAATAACTTGCAATACTACTTTTCAAGATTATATTGAAGTAGATAATGAGCTTTACACGACTGGATTTCCTACAGACGATGATATTGTTGAGCAAATATGTATTGAACCAGAAGATCCAGTCTTAAGCGGAACCGACAGTGATGGCGAGGGTTCGTTGGAAGAAACTATTCATCAGCCCTCCAAAGCCGATGTAGAAAATTCTTTGCGAACATTGAATTTATTTTTGCAAACTAATGACCGTACAACTGAGGAACACTATAAGGCTTTGAATAAATTAGAGATATTTTATACTGAAAATAACAAAAAAATGTACATTTTCAGTCACTTATTTCAGAATATTTCAATTCATTTTAACTTGTTGATTACATTATATAGTATGCTAAGGTATGCAGTTTTCAGCTACTGCCTGTTCTAAATGCACATGCTTGCAATTAACTCTTAAAGAAAACTCTTAAAAATTTGTAACTCGAAGTCTCCGTAAGTCGAAGTTTTTTTTGGATAATGGAGATTCGAGTTAAGAAAGTTCGACTGTAGTTCCATTGTTCCTTTTTCTAAAATGTTTACTTTTTTTTAAATAAATTTTTTTATTTCTTTTAATTATTTTTCAAGTTAATTTTAACTTATGATGAGATAGATATATGTATGTATGTATGTACACATATAAAATAAAGAAGTATAATTGTATTTTTATATTTATAATACAACAACAATAACAATAGTACAGAATAGGCGGCAGTAGCAACATTAAAAGAAACAAAATACAAGAAACAAAAAAAAAATTAAAAAAAATATTTATTTTTAGCAATTGAATGCAAACACCTGCTAAAATTGGGGGCACAATTTTCAAATATATTTACTCATACAAGCAACATACATACATATGTATGCATATAGTATGTACAACAAATAGAAGAAGAAAAAACAACACATTTGTTGCGAGTTAAAGAAAAGAAGAAAAAAGGAAAAAAGGAAAAAATCAGCAGCCAGAGAGTCATCATCATCAACAGTCGCCGAGTACATTTCGAAAAAAAAAAAAAATATAAAAAAATCTTTGTTTTTTTTTTAAACTATTACTAATAGTTTTATAAAAAAAAAAATAAATACAAGAAAACAATTGTAATTTAACAATAAACAACACAGTTATTTTGATTGTGATTAATTTGAAAAATTACCCCAAATAATTGAATTCTTTTTTTATTTTTTCGTTTTTATTTGGATGCATTCCCAGTCACGATTTTTTTTTTGTTTTTTTGCATTTTCTTTGTTTTTCGTATGCGAAAAGGTAAATGCAGGAAAGAAAGAAAGAAGACTAAAGAATTTTAAATAGAAAAGATAAAAGAAAATTGTTTCTCTTTGTTCTTACAAGAAAAATTGTCATAGGTTGGGGTAAATAAATAAAATTCCGAAAGTTTGAAATCATTTTCTCTCTAATAAAGAACATCTTACACATGATTTAGTAATTGAAAAACAAAAACAAAAAAAAACAGGCAGACAGACAGACACATAGTAAGAGGTATATAAGCAAGCATGTGATTTCAATTAAAAGCAAAATAATCTTATGATTTAAAACACGTTTATTACAAATATAAACTCTTAGATATACAACTAAACAATTTCCTGTATTAAAAAAAAAAAAATTTTTTTTATCAATAATTTATTGTTTAATTTGTTTTTTTATTTTTTTTTTATTCTACACTTTATTATTAAATTCTCTATAAAATTAACAATTTAATTTGCTCATAATCAAAAGAAATCAATAAATAGTACACAATTATCAACAAGATTAGCACAAGCAAACTTATCTTAAGTGTGTGCAAACATCTCCCCCACTGCCTTCTGCTACAGTCAAAGAAAAGATGCGTGAAAGACTTGGCTAATCTCTAGGCTATCTGCTGATCGACTGCCAGCCTACCACAAGCAACCAAGCAACCAACAACAGCAGTATCATCATCATTTATTTAAAAATTTAAACTATTTTATTTCAGTTTTCTTTTTTTCTTTTTTTCTTTCTTTCTTTCATTCTTTACTTTTTCACTGTGTAAAAAACATTAGACATTAGCAAAAAAAAAAAAATTGAAAAAAAAAATTCAAGAAAATCAAAAACATGATAATGACGATGAGGATTTTGGCTAAAAGCCAGCCAAGTATGAAAAAAAAAATACTACAACAATAATCAAATATTTAAAATTCGAAAAAAAGGTAGAAAAAAAATACTAGAGAATTAGGAAAAAAATAATAATTAAACGAGAGAAAGAAGAAAAAAAATAATCAAAAAAATTTTTTTTTGAAATAAATGTAAACAAAAAGTGGTCAGGAAATACGAAAAACCGCATAAACCACACCGGTTCGGTCAACGCGATAAGGAAATTTCGAATTTCGTACATAAAAAAAAGAGGAAAAACCCTCATGGGTAAATGAAAAAAAAAAAACCTCAAAGAGAAGGGGGGGGGGGGTATTGTTATTTGCAGGAATTTAATGTCGAATAAAATTTTTATACTTGGATTATAATAATAATAAATGAATTAAGGGAGTTATTGAATAGCAAAATAATACAAGGGCATTTCGAAATGAACATAGAAAAGAAAGTAAGGGAAAACCCTCAAGGGTTAATGAAAAAAACCTCAAAGAGAAGGGGGGGGATTGTTTTTATTGTTGATTGCAGGAATTTAATATCGAATAAAATTTTTATACTTGAATTATAATAATAATAAATGAATTAAAGGAGTTATTGAATAGCAAAATATTACAAGGGAATTTCGAAATGAACATAGAAAAGAAAGTAAGGGAAAACCCTCATGGGTAAATGAAAAAAACCTCAAAGAGAAGGGGGGGGGGGATTGTTTTTATTGTTGATTGCAGGAATTTAATATCGAATAAAATTTTTATACTTGAATTATAATAATAATAAATGAATTAAAGGAGTTATTGAATAGCAAAATATTACAAGCGAATTTCGAAATGAACATAGAAAAGAAAGTAAGGGAAAACCCTCAAGGGTTAATGAAAATAAACCTCTAAAGAGGGGGGTATTGTTAATATTTTTTGCAGGAATTTAATATCGAATAAAATTTTTATACTTGGATTATAATAATAATAAATGAATTAAGGGAGTTATTGGATAGCAAAATATTACAAGGGAATTTCGTAATGAACGTAGAAGAGAAAGTAAGGGAAAACCCTCAAGGGTTAATAAAAAAAAATCCCTTTAAAGAGGGGTATTGTTAATATTTTTTGCAGGAATTCAGTTTCGAATAAAATGTTTAAAATTTATGCTCGAATCATAATTAATAAATGAATTAAAGGAGTCACTGAGTAGCAAAACATTACATGCTTGCTTTTAAAAATCTGCTAAAAAGAAAAGGGCGATGAACGAACTACAGTATAATCTCTATAATCCGGACAATTAAAAACCATGTGATGTTCGAAATATCAAAACGTCCGAATTTCCGAAACAAAAGAAAAAAATTATAAAATACATGCTAACTTATATATATTTACAAGATATTCACTTTCAATTGAAATGTTTACATTCAAATTAATATACCAGTAGATTAAAATCGTTTTTAAAAATTATTTTCTTTATTTGCTGCACAAATAGTCAGACATTTTCATCTGACGAAGTTTAGTTTCATTTTGCTTTTTGTACGCAATATCTCTGAGGCTTAAGTTTTAAAATATCCGCAACAGGAAGTTTCTGTCCTTCGCAATATTTTATACAAATATTAAGGGCAGATAGGCCATGGGAATACTGTATTTTTGGAACATTCTTCATTAAATGATTCAACCTCATCATTTTCATCAGTCTCATCGTCAGTGGTTTCAATTTCATCATTCAACCATTCGGTAACCTCATTAGAATTATAAATATCAGGTGGTAAGTTGACAAGTAAATCAACTAGTTAGGTGGAATCGCTGCGTCTTAGCCTTGACAGAGGTATTTCATCATCTGAGTCCCATTCTTCATCATACAAAATTTTATTAAAACATTTTTTTAAGGATATTTGCATCAATTCTATTTCAAGCATTGGCAATTAAAAACGCGACGTTTTTCAATGAAAAAGTTTTAAGAGCATCCATTAGATTTTCTGAACTTGATAAAATAGCGACCAAAAAACTGTTACGATAGTTTGGTTTTAAAATTCGAATGGCATTTTGATCCATTGCACTTTGGTTTAAAATCGATTTTTTTGGCCAAAATTATTTACGGCGAGAATATAATAGTTTTTTTTGTCAATATTTGAATTATTATTAATTATTAATATCGTATTTTATCATTTCTGTGAAATTTAATTAAAAATTGTGTTTTTTCGCTACACATATGAATTAAAAACGACGTCTTTCAAATATTTCTTGTTCCCTTTAAAAATTCTAATTTCAAAGGTCTACAAAATCGAGTGGATTGGGGTGTTATGTTACACCATAATGGTCTTTGTGATGTATCCAAAAGTCTTAATGGTATTACTGTTGTTGCAAAAAGACTTGAATCACTAATATGGGATGAGCTTGGTTCGAGAAGTCGTTGTTTAAACTGAGCTTGACCAGTACTTCCATCGAATCCATAGCTCAGAATTAACTCTGCAGAAATTTAATCTTTTATATCAATATTCATTGCAGCTGAAATTACATCTTTCTGCATTTCTACAATTCTTTTTGCAGTGTGTTCTAGTAGCATTTGTAATGGTACTTTTGCTACCGTTTCGCTAACAAATATATTCTTAGGTCGGCACATGGTTTTCACTTCTAAGACCTTGAAGTAAGGAGGAAATATATTACAGTTTCTTTGTTTATTCTCCTTACAGATAGCATAGTACTGTTTTTTTGAGAAATTGCTTTCGATAAGAAAAGCAAGGGCTTCCTCGCTAGAGAGAGCAACAGGCTCCTTTGAGTTTTTCCCGCACAATTTTCGTATTTTCGATGGTCGTGTTGGACTTTGCACTGCTTCCTTTAGAACAACAGCTAAGTATTTTTCTCCCAAGGTAGTCTAGTAAAAAGCAAATATCTTAAGTTATTGCAAGTTATTGCAGGAAAAAACTTTAGAATGTGTTGCACAAGACCACATGCTATTTTCGAATTTTGTTTTTTCACTGGACAAAGTTGGACATTTTTTTAAAACTTGAAATTTATGGAAAAAACAAAATAATTATTGAATGCGCGCATATGCATGTAAACAACACACGTTATTTCTATGTTATTTTTTTTTAACTTTTTATTTTACAATTAGTTAATACATACCATAAACTTTATTATCCATTAAAAATATTTTTTTTAACCTTTTAATTTTATTCAAAAACACTATTTGATCAACTACTTAAATTAAACTACTTGCACTTGATTATTCAACAATAGTAAAAAGTTCTATGTTTGTCGCTCTGTGGACTAACGGTAAATACCGGTTTATAGAAACAAAATAAATTTTCTGATAACTTGAAGTGTTGGCTATCATGCTGTATTAAATTTTTTTTACAAAAAACCAAAATTAAAAAATTACATTTTGGCCAAAAAAACTGAATTTTAAACCAATGTGCAATTGGCTGCATGAGTGCTGTACAGTTAGGTGGAAAAAACTTAACGCATATTTCGTTATTTAAATCTACTAATGACTTTGGATAGCATGTTGCGTTATCTACTAGTAAAAGCGCTCTATTTGATAAATTATTTTCTTTGAGATATCTTTTTACTTGCTTTTGTTTTTGTGCAAAAGCAATATGTATAAGTACTGTCCGAATTATTGAGGTAGAAAAAATTGATGGTGTCCGGATTACAGTCTACTGTTGTAATAAAATAAGTCCGCATTACCGTGTTGTCCGGATTTGCAGGTGTCCGGAATATCGAAATTATACCGTAGTAACGCATACTGTTTATCAAGCAGACTAACCTAATGAGCAACAGCAACAGCTTCCTGAAAAGGTGTTTGTGTTGCAATAGTTCTGCGAACAATAATCTGATGCTGATAATCTACCATAAACTGGAAAATTGATATAAAAGCTATTGGGATTCAAAGCTGGAAAATATTAAAAAAAAAAATGTTTCCACCAAATTTGTTGCATTTTCTTTGTCAACCACAAATTAATTTTCGAATCGCTGCTGTGTTTTATTAGTAAATTTAGTGTTATTTTGTACTTCTTGGTGTATCCAAATAAAATATTAGATCACTTGTAGTATTTAGGAATTTCATTATTTTTATTTTAGCGTATGTATGTATGTATTTATGTACGTTTCTTTTTGGTGTTGTGTTCTCCTCCTCCCTCTCTCTTGTTTCTTTGTGTGGCAAAGTAAATATTTATTTATTTATATGTATTTAATGGGTTATGTTGCTATATTTTCTTGTTGATTTTCTTGCTTAATTTTTATTTTTTTCTAATACGAAAAGTACACAATAATGTACATACAATAATACAAGGTGATGGTATTCTCTTTTTTTTAATATAAAAACACGTAAGCGCGTAAACGTATATGAGATAAACGTTTTAATTTTTATAATCAGCTTATGTATGCCTGCCTGCCTGCCTGGTCTGGCCTGGCCTGTGCTTGTGTTCGTTTGTACAAACTATTGTCAAAAGGTGTGAAATCATCAGTTGTTTCTCGACTGTAAATTTGAGATAAAAAAAACAAAAAAATGGAGCGAAAATTCATAAAACATAGCACTCGAGAAAAAGAAAACGGAAAATAATGAAGAAACACCTGAATGGTGGTAAACATCTAAATTTCTTTACTTCACTGCCTCCCTTCTCCTAATCTACGTAACCTATCTTACGGCTCTTCTACTAGGTGTTGTTTATTAAAGTTGTGTTCTGAAATATAAACATGTGACGATGGGAGCAAGGCTGCTGGCTTTTATTTTAATTAAATTTTAGAAAAAAAAACAACTATAGCTACACACACACTTTTCATATCTTATTGAAATAAAAGTTTTAGGAAAATATAGATAAAAACACAAGAAAAATAGTCATGTTTTTATCAACAATAAGAACAAACTTTTTCAATTAAGGTAAATACATAGTACAGTGCACACCTTTTTTAATTCTTTTTTTTCTAAGTCATGTTAGTATTTTTATTAGTCACAAGGAAAACATTGTTAAATAAACTAAATTGAAGTGCGTTTTATTGTCAAGTATTTTATCTAAGAATGTAAATTTTTCCAAAGGCCCTGTGCCTGTTGTACTACGTTTTTTTGTTCACACATTTAAATTTCTTAAAATAAAAACGAAATATTTGCAAATTTTATAAAAAAGAAATGAATGTTGTGACGTTTATAAACAACAAACATGATGTAGTTTCTCTAGCAATCGAAACAAATGTTAAACTGAAGATGCACGGTTCAGGTTGATGGTAAAGGGTGATTTTTTAAGAGCTATAGGAAAAGTTTAAAAAAAACACATAAAATTCAGAAAGATGCATGAAATCTTTATTTGAATCGATAGTACGGTGCTTATAATTTAATGCTTGAAGCTTATTTCATGCAAATGTTGACCGCGACTGCGGCTTAAATGGTCCATCCGCTTAGTCTAATTTTGGCATACTCTTTCCAACATTTCGGCCGGTATCTCACGAATAAATGCTTCAATGTTGTCTTCCAATGCGTCAATTGAAGCGGGCTTGTCTGTATAGACATGAGCTTTAACATAGCCCCACAAAAAATAGTCCAAAGGCGTTAAATCGCACAAAGAAGTACAGTGCAATGATGCCACCAGCCCATAAACCGCACCAAACTGACTTTTTCTTTTTCTTAGAAGCTTCAGTGGGTCGATTAAACTGACCATAAAAATGGAAGAAGCGCGCGATGAACTTTCTCAACAGAGCACGCATTTTGATAATAAAATTCAATGATTTGCAAGCGTTGTTCGTTTGTAAGACGATTCATGGTTAAATTATAGACCAAACTGAATATGTATGTTTGACAGTGAAACAAAACACGAAACGTGCGTAAGCTGTTTAAAACAGTGTTGCCAAAAAGATAATAGCTAAAAAAAATCACCCGTTAGATGCTGTGTCAAAACTTTCCTGCCAAGCAATCTCAGTTTTGCGAATCGGTCGTTGTCATAATGGAACAGAATAACACCTTTTCTATTGATAAACTCTTCTTGCTTACTTCAATCTCGTTAGTTGCTGACAGTAGAGATCAAAATACATCGTTTGACCACATGGAGGAACATTCCCCCTCCTTCCAGTGCCACCAGAACCACAGAGAATTATACTTTTTTCTGGTATCAATTCTGGGGTTTTGCCACAATCTTTTTTACATCATTGTCGCTCATGAAAACCTATCTAATCGGAAGACGCACTACATACTACATGCAAGCCTTTATAGACCGATGCCCCAATTATTTTTTAAAAATTTAGTGGCCAGCTACAATTCCTAATCAAGGTTTGTGGAATAGAAGGATTAGGTTAGATTAGGTTAATTAAGACAAGTACAGTACCCGGAGGTCGAATTGACCCATTGTACAACGTCCTAGTTTCTCACATCACTTATGTTGTGTACGTTAATTTTATACATGAGTGGTGGGACCTTTACAGTTTAAAGTCGACTCCGAACGACAGATTTTTGAGAAACTTTTCATGGCAATTTTATTTACTTTCAGAGTTTTTGACAGAAATCTGCTGAAAGGGAAGTCGCCGAAGAAATAATTTTTGTATTTTATTTTGATGTCTGGCCTGGGGCTCAAACCCTGGCTTTGCGTCTACCTACTAGACTACGGCGACTTTTCTTAGTAGCTTTATTAGAAAACATTGAAGGGCAGCCATCGAGAACAAGAACAAAATGTGGACATTTAAGGTCCTAGCCTAAATGACTTCCAGTTAACGGACATTGTAAAAAAGTTATCCTATCCATCCAGTAGAAGGCACTATTCGGTGAGGGATAAGGACTATTTCGATGAGGCATTTAGACTATTTTAAAGATTCTCAAAAGAGGCCTGTTATCTCAAGAGGCCCTGTTGCCGAAGAAATACTTTTTGTATTTTGTCTTGATGTCTGGCCTGGGGCTCGAACCCTGGCTTTCGTCTAATAAGCCAACACACTACCTACTAGACTGCGGCGACTTTATAAGAGGATTACGTTCCATTATACTTGAAATTTCGTATGTTAAATTTAAATGTAAACGGCTTGGCACAACAATCAGTCAAACATAACTACCAAGGCTCCAAAACACCCACAAAAACACAAAGTGAATTCAGGCTAAGAACAATTTAAAGCGAATGGTGCCTTGGGTGCTGATTTTATCCTAGTTTTTCCATGATTTCATCAATGTTTTTACAGCAGAGGTCGTTCAAAGCAAAGGCTTTTGTTAAATTATACACGGCACTAAACTTCAGTTGCTTTGCCAAAAAAAAAGGATTGTATTACAAGATCTTAAGCCATTCGCTGCCAAGCCTAAATTATATGAAGTCATTCCCATTGCCCTGTTATTTCTTGGTAAGAGCACATATATTATCATACATATTCATTTACAAGCAGAAAACCAAAGAGATAAGGTATCATAAGTGATGTAGTTGCTATAAAATGTTGTTACAAATACACGATAAAGTTGATTTTTGCGTGAAAGATCATTCTCTATAAGAAATAAAGTATTATTTTGCTAAAAAAATTTATTTGTAGTATTTTTTAAGTTTTTTACATATTTATGTTATGTTTGTGGCAAAAAAAAATTGCTAATTCAAAAGCCTGCATGTTATAATATATGTATATAAAGTTGGACGAGTATACTCGTCTTGGCAGTGCGGGATACCCTGTCAAAGACGAGTATACTCGTCCTTGGCAGCGAATGGGTTAACTAAAACAAATTACATTAAAAAAAAAATTATATTTTTGGTAACAAAAAATTTTACATTGCCAGCAGGTGATTGAACTGAAACATAATCTTTCTTTTAAAGTAAAAATTTACTTTAAAATATGAAATAAATTTACATTTTAAAAATATTTTATACATTTGTGATATGTATTATTAATTTTGTAAACCCCTTGGAGGGTAAACCTACCAAAAAGTCAAACTTACCTTCGTAATTGACTTGACCATCGCCATCGATATCAGCTTCTCGGATCATTTCATCGACTTCTTCGTCTGTTAACTTTTCACCCAAATTTGTCATGACATGACGTAATTCAGCCGCTGAAATGAAGCCGTTACCATCTTTATCAAATACTCTGAAGGCTTCTCGGATTTCTTCTTCGCTGTCGGTATCCTTCATTTTACGGGCCATCATTGTTAAGAATTCAGGAAAATCAATTGTGCCGTTGCCTAAGAGAATGGAAAAAAATGGAAGAAAAAACAGAAATAAATTAGAAAAGAATGCCAGAAAAAGAGAATTAAATAAAAATAGCCTTAAGGAGGAAATTTAACTTTTCCTTGTGTTTACTTAATAAAATTTTCTTAGAAAGCTATGGTTTATTACATACATTCATATCCCTAATCCCTAACCTAACCAATATGATTTTAATATGCTTGGCAAACATTTCCTTTTTAATAAATTTGATGAACCATTAAAAGGAAGAAGTTCTCTCTCTCCTTGACTTTTTGCTAAACTTAGAAAATGTATTCTATTTTATTTTTTCCTTTTTTATAAATTAAAAAAAAGAAAAAGAAAAAATATTTTATTACAATTCGTTTTTATTTCTTCTTTTCTCTGTGGAACAGGCAGCAACATGAAAATTCCATAAATAAATATTTAAAATGGATTTTTAAACACTTTTGGGTGTGTTTTCTCCATCATGTATTGGCATTTACTTTAAATTCTTTTATCAAATAAAGGAGGGAGAGCAAAAATAAAATGAAAACAATATTAAAAATTCAGCCAAGTGAAAAGGAAATTTAAATAGTTTTTACTATAAACGGCAAACCCAACCTTATTTTCATAAATTTTGTTACGTTTTTCATCAAACTATTTCGCAGAAAATAGCACAGATAGGTGGTACCCAACATTCTATTTAGCAAGTAAACAACAGGCATTTTTGTATTTTTTATTTTTATTTCGGCTCTTCAAGCAATTTATTTAATGACCTTTTCATACTCTTTAAACAAAAAACAGAAAATGTTATTTCTCTGCCATTTTAGATGGAACATGAAATTTAAACGTTTTATTATGGTTACGACAAATTTTTCCTTTGAATTGTTTTTTTTTTCTTTTTAGAAATATTTAGAATATCCTTGAAAGCCCTACCCAGCTAAATATATAACTCGTTCTCACATTAAATAAGCACTTTAAGGGTACACATACATATAAAACAAGGCTTTCCAATAAATATTAATAAAGAATTGAAAAGAAACAAAATTACTGGACTGCACAGAAGAAAGCAGTACATAGGAATTTTTCAATTGCTCTCATACTAAGGCAAATAAAATTTCAATTATATTGCTACCTCAGCCAACTATCAAATTGGGTGAAACCTAACCAAATTGGGTGAAACATAACTAACATACATAGTCAAGGAAGAGTGTGTAGCGAATATAAACTGATCAAAAGTAATTTAAGAAATTAAGAAGATGATCAGAATGGTACAATTTGGCTGACTTCCAAAATGTATCAATACAAAGTTTGTATGCGGTTCTACTACAGTATATAAAGGGTGTTTTTTTTATAGAGGTATAGAACTTTAAGTTGCAATAAAACAACGATGGATTATTCGATTGACATGAATTTTATTTATCCGAAAGATAATCTTGTGGCATTACATTTTAAAAATGATTTCTGGCATATGACCGCCACGGCTGGCTGGCGCGGATGTAGTCCAATCTGGACGTCCAATTTTCGATGACTTTTTCCAACATTTGTGGCCGTATATCGGCAATAATACGGCGAATGTTGTCTTCCAAATGGTCAAGCGTTTGTGGCTTTACCGCATAAACCAATGACTTTACATAGCCCCACAGAAAGTAGTAGTCTAGCGGTGTTAAATCACAAGATCTTGGAGGCCAATTCTCACAGGTCCAAAACGTGAAATTAGGCGGTCACCAAACGTGTCTTTCAATAAGTCTATTGTGGCACGAGCTGTGTGACATGTTGCGCCGTCTTGTTGAAACCACATCTCCTGGACATCATGGTTATTCAATTCAGGAATGAAAAAGTTAGTAATCATGGCTCTATACCGATCACCATTGACTGTAACGTTCTGGCCACCATCGTTTTTGAAAAAGTACGGACCAATGATTCCACCAGCCCATAAAGCGCACCAAACAGTCAGTTTTTCTGGATGTAACGGTGTTTCCACATACACTTGAGGATTACCTTCACCCCAAATGCGGCTGTTTTGTTTGTTGACGTAGCCATTCAACAAGAAGTGCGCTTCATCGCTCTAAACAAAATTCGCTTATGAAAATCGTGAACAACGGTAATCTCGTTTTGGGCCCTTTCGACGAATCTACGCTTTACTCGATGATCGTTTGGCTTCAAATCTTGGACGAGTTGGATTTTGTAAGCACGCAAACCAAGATCCTTCCGCAAAATCTTCCATAAAGTGGATGGACACAGATCTAATTCCTGTGTTCGATGGCGGATGGACTCATTCGGGTCTTCCTCAATGCTACGCTCTACAGCAGCAATAGCTTCTTCTGTGCGCACCGTACAGCGTCTCTGGGGATGCGAGTTATCAATAAGAGTAAACGTGGTGCGAAAACGTTCCATGGTTAATCGAATTAATTGCTCTGATGGACGATTTTGTCGACGATAAAATGGACGTAGTGCGCGATACGTTTTCCGCACAGAACCATCTATTTTCGTAATAAAATTGCACTGTTTGCAAGGGTTGTTCAGGCGTGAGTCTATTCACGATGAATTGCCAAACCAAACTGAGAATAAATCACTTGACAGCTGTTAAATCGGTCGCCATCTTGAAAAGTAATGCCAACTTAAAGTTCTATACCTCTATAAAAAACACCCTTTACATTTTGTTGATATGCAAAGTAACCAAACAATGCATCAACTATAAATCCGATGCCTGATTGGTTTTTGACTGCGTTAAAAATACACATTGACGACGTTTTGAAATGAGAATACATTGTATATATTTTGTACAGCGGCATTATGAAACACAATACTTTGTTCAAACACAAAGCAACTAACATGTTGGAAGGCAGCCTTTGTGTGTTTTACAAATACCACTTTTAAATTCAATTCCTGCTGTTCCAGGATGCATTGTCTGAAATAAGGATTCTGAAAATATGGTTTCAGGAACCACATTTGTTGCAAATATTCTCTTCATAGCGAACAAGAAAACAATCTAGAACAATGGCATAAGCTCATCTAGTGAAGTTGAGCAGAGAATAGTGTCAAGTAAGAAGAGTCAGAGAGAACAAATATTTCCTTCCCTTGGCAATATTTAACACGTTCATCGCCACGATAATATCAGAAAAATTTTCACGTGGGCCACGGTAACTTTATTAGATAATTTAGTTAAAAATGTATCAAGGAAACTTAATGTATCACAAAAGATTTTTTTTTGCCAAAATTCCCGGAAAAATACCATTTTTTATGTCACACATATATGACTGACATGGCCCCATATTAAAACTTTTCTTCTCGACAAGCCTTGTCCGTCTTATATATCTGACGCATCCAAACAAGATACAAAAAGATACAAGTATTAACCTGTTGTTTTGAACACAGCGTCGTTTGCGTCGGACATCTGTGATTTACCAATCGCGTACGTCAGACACATATGACTGACATGGCTCATGTAGAACTACTTAGCGTCAGACACATATGACTGACATGGCGATGAACGTGTTAAAGAAACAATCCTAAAAGAGGAATAAAGTCGTCTTACCAGCTAACCAATGCCAGAGATAAAGCTTCTCATATCACACATACACACATTCTTACATAATTGCTCATTACAACCCTTCAGTCAGGATTACGACCTAGTTTCTCACATCACTTATGTTGTGTACGTTAATTTTATACATGAGTGGTGGGACCCTTACAGTTTAAAGTCGACTCCGAACGACAGATTTTTGAGAAACTTATTCATCGCAATTTTTTATTTACTCTCAGAGTTTTTGCTAGAAATCTGCTGAGAGGAAGTCGCCGAAGAAATATTTTTTCATATTTTCGATTTGATGTCTGACCAGGGATTTGAACCCTGGCATTACTTCTAATAAGCCAACACACTACTTCTCATATCAGATTGCTTAACTACCCAAGGCTTTTTTTTGAAGAAACCTCGGTCAAAAATCCTGGCCTCCCAGGGCAGAGACACAGAATAAGCACAACAGTTTCAGGTTCTCTTACATTTCCATTAGGTTAGGTTAGGTTAGGTTAGAGGACGTGTACTTGTCAATTAAGACAAGTGCAGTACCCGGAGGTCGAATTGACCCATTGTACAACGTCCTAGTTTCTCACACCACTTATGTTGTGTGTGTTAATTTTATACATGAGTGGTGGGACCTACAGTTTAAAGTCGACTCCGAACGGCAGATTTTTATTTATTGAGAAAGTTTTCATGGCAATTCTTATTTACTCCCAGAGTTTTTGCCAGAAATCTACTGAGAGGAAGTCGCCGAAAAAATACTTTTTGTATTTTGTCTTTGATGCCTGGCCTGGGGCTCGAACCCAGGCTTTTGCGTCTAATAAGCCAACACACTACCTACTAGACTACGGCGACTTCAACATTTCCATTAGCCTTGCAGAAAGAAAACTGGAGCACAATAATGTCCAGTTAAAGAAACCTATCCAGATCTTAACATATTCTCTACCCATTTCGCTCTTTAATGGTCGTAAAAGAAGATTTTTCCGGCAAGTCAATTTCACTTTTTCGTTCTTACTAAACCAGGTGTACGAAAAGAGTTATTTGTACAGTAATTTGGCATGTGAACCTGTGCATATGTACATACAGTGGTGGCCTTATAATTAGAAACGACTTAGCAAAATGTATGTTTGTTGTTAATTTGTTTTACAGTTTTCACTGTATACCTGGGGGATCAAAGGCTTTGTTTGGAGCACATCTTACATACGTTTTCCCGTCAGATTGGTACAAATTAAACTTAGATTCGTCACTCCAGAGAACTCTGTTCCAGAAACATCGTTTCTAATTATAAGGCCACCACTCTATGTATGTATGTACATCTGTTTTGAATGACTTTTATAACACAGTGTAATTTATAGACAGTATTAAACTGTAGGATTTATTTATTTGAAGAAAAAAAAACCCAAATAAATTCAAAAACTACCAAAAAGCAAAAAAATAGGGGGAAAATATTTGGAAATTTCTTGCATTTGTTTATTTTATACAATAAATAAATTATTTATTTATTTCTTTTAAACAGAAATTTCTACTTTAATAACAAATGAAAGAAAAACAAAACAAAAAAAAGATTAAATTTTTAAAAAGATTAAAAAGTACAGAGTGCTGTGCTGGGTGGGCGGCAGTACAAAAAAATTTTTTTTTAAATATTTGCATGTACTCCTCTCGAACGTTGTACAATAATGTTTAATATACTCGACACTTTATATAGTAGAGTGTAGTGTAGTGTAGTCATCTGTAGCAATTATTTTGTATTGTTGTAGTGTTGTTTTCTTTTGCAAATTTTACAAGAAAGGAATGTTTATTCATAAAAATTTCTAAAATTATTAAAATTTAGTTGAGCGTAATTTTTACTTTGCAATGCTAAAGCAAACAACAGCAGCCAAAATGGCAATATAATCGCCATTACAGAGACACACAACACAGCAGAAAGGCGGACGGACAGACAGAAGGAAAATTTTTGAAATGAAAAACTAAAACATGAGATTTCTTTTTTTTTTTTTCTTAAATGAAAGTGTCATTTTATTTATGCATCCCCATGGTGCTGGTATATTATTATACGCCAATTTTATTCTATATTTTTGCAAACACAGCGCAGAAGAGAGGATCGCTTGCTACACTGAGGTGGTGGGTCTTTGAGAAGCTTCACAAAAATAAGAAAATTCATAAATTCATATGAATAAAGCAGAGAGTCGAGGGAAGGAAGGAGGTGTATAGTAGTATTAAAAGAAACAAAATTTTATTTTTGGAAAGGTTAAAATCCTCTAATGTCTGATGATGATGATGCAGCGCTACAATAATAGCAGCAACTATAAAACATATACATGTACATATGCATAGAATAAAGTAGGAGAAGAAATTAAAAAAAAAGTCCCAAAGAATTTCAAAATGGATAACAAAAAAAAAACAAGATTGTTAGAATGAATATATTTAAGAATGGGTTTTTTTTTTTTAATAGAATAAAAACAATTTTAATTATTGCACTCAACTTTAAAGCATATTTCTCGCTGTATTATTTGAAATTTCTCCTTATTAGAATGCCAGTATGACGAAGTCTTACTACTTCTACTACTTACTACTTACAAAGTCGTCCAAGACAGCTATTTCATGTTAAAAGATATGATCATGCGCCAGTAACGAATCAAATTAATTTCCTACACCCGGTTGTGATACAAATACACAATTCCTATAAAAGCATTCGTTTTTCTGTGAGCTGTATATGGTAAAATCTATAAGGCGTTTAAAGAAAAACTTCCCAAAACTACATACATACATACATAATTGGACATTACAACCCTTAAGTCAGGATTACGACCTAGTTTCTACATGAGTGGCGGGACCTACAGTTTAAAGTCGACAGATTTTTGAGAAACCTTTTCATGGCAATTTTATTTACTCTCAGAGTTTTTGCCAGAAATCTGCTGAGAGAAAGTCGCCGAAGAAGTACTTTTTGTATTTTATTTTAATGTCTGGCGTGGGCTCGAACTCTGGCTTTTCGTCTAATAAGCCAACACACTACCTACTAGACCACGGCGACTTCCCAAAACTAACGTTTTCTAAATAATTTTGAACTGCTGTTGCTATACGTATGTGCCTGAGCTTTCTCATATTGGCACATTACAGTAATGGTTAAGAAAATTCACGAAATGGTGGCAGCATTCGACGATCATTGACTGAAAGTGCTGCATTTCGAGAAGCTGTTATGCATACATGAAACCATCATGGATTTACCGCAAATTTAGAGAAAGTCAGGACAATGTTTTACTAGAGTTTGGGAAGTACATACATAATTGGTCATTACAACCCTTCAGTCAGGATTACGACCTAGTTTCTCACACCACTTATGTTGTGGTGTGAAGTCGTTTAAAGTCGACTCCGAATGACAGATTTTTTGAGAAACTTTTTCATGGCAATTTTATTTACTCTCAGAGTTTTTGCCAGAAATCTGCTGAGAGAAAGTCGCCGAAGAAAATACTTTTTGTATTTTGTTTTGATGTCTGGCCTAAGGCTCGAACCCTGACCCCTAATAAGCCAACACACTACCTACTAGACTACGGCGAAATTGTAAAGTGTGGGAAATATTGCACGTAATATCACGTTTGTAAAGAAAACAGTCAAAGCCGTGATAGAATTGACAGAATCGTGTCCACAGTTCAATTTATAAACCATGTGACATACGGTATTATCTACATATCTTCCTTTTTCATTCCTTGAAAACTATTTGATTAATGCTGGTAGAAAACGCCACAAGTTAAAATGCAATTGTGTTGAGAAATAAAGAAAAAAAAATTCAAAATGTATCGGGGTCCGCCATCTAACGTTTTTTTTTCAAACTAATGCTTATTTCGTGAATGGTAACACTTAAGCTCATGTCTGATTAGATAATTAGTTTTATCCTTCCCCTGTACGAATATGGACCATCCAATGCGTTTTCGCTTCGCTAAGTAGGCCTGCGATCGACTTACAGAAGATGCCGATTTTGGCAAAAAAAAAATCATCTTTTCAGATGAAGCTCATTTTGATCTTGGCGGGTATGTAAACAAGCAAAATTGTCACATTTGGGGCACGGAAAACCCGCACGCATACATTGAAAAGCCGACGCACCCAAAACGAGTCACTGTTTGGTGTGGATTTTGGTCCAGAGGCATAATTGGTCCATTTTTCTTCGAAAATGAGCAAGTAGTGGCCGTTACAGTCAATGGCGATCGTTATCGGGCCATGTTGAACGAATTTTTGTTCACAAAAATTGAAGAGGAGGATATTGGCAACATTTGGTTTCAGCAGGAATGAATGAAATTATTTTCCATTATTAACCGGAAGGATTATACTTTCAAATAAAAAAAAGAAATTTGAGAAAATATTCAGTAGTTTTTTTTAAAGCATTTTCAAAAAAAAAAGTTATTTGGCGGACCCTTTACATATCTTTCTTATTCATTCCTTTAGAACTATTTGATTAATGGTGGTAGAAAGCGCCTCAAGTTAAAATGCAATTGCGTTGAGAAATAAAGAAAAAAATTCAAAATGTATTGCGCTTTCTAATACACATTAACCCCAGGATTAATACACACGATATTATTTTAAGAAATCTCGTTAAGGAATTTCCTTCTTCACAAGCAAATATGTACAATAGCCCGGAATGCCCGATAGTCCGGCATCGCTCTGAAAAATTGTAAAAATTTTGGTTTTCTCCAAAAGTGTGCTTTAAAGCAAATAAAAACGCTCGAGAGCTATTCGGAAGTTTTCGGGGTAGTTCGGGATCATCCGGAAGCGGTCGGTATTGTTCGGAAATAATTAGTGGCCGGCTAGTCTCAGCTGTCACAACAAATTCAGGTGCAGTGCAGCACATCATCATTATCAACATTGTAGTAAACCTCACAGCCTATTCAAAATCTTGAAGAAAGTGACTCAGATGCCGAAACGGAAGAAAAGGAAAAAATCAGCTGGACAGAACCTGCAGAATCACTAAATAAGTCTATCTCTTTTGCTGAGGCTGATACTAGCTATAGTGCTTCAGAAATTATTGATTTCCATATCATTAGGAATAAATTTTATACTAAACGCGAATAGTCAAGAAAACAAAAAGAGACATTCGTGACTTTTTTAAATCTAAACGAAATATGTTTTACAGTACGTGTACATTGTTGTATGTATTTGGATATTGTATTTGTAGTTTAATTATTAACCGCATTGTTATTACAATTACCGCCCGATAGACCGGAATTTTCGATAGTCCGGCACCGAGCCGGTCCCGAACGTGCCGGATTATCGGACTTCTACTGTAATAAAATTTCACTTCCTATTAATTTATTTGTATTTGAAAAAATCCTTTGAATCCTTAGCTAATAAAATAAATATTTAAAGCAAAGCCTTGCAATTATTGGTTACAAAAAATAAATACAAAAATATTAGAATTTTTCTTAAAATTTTTTCCAATTTGAAAAATGGAAAGTAATGGAATACGACCTGCTATCAAAAAAATCCTAAACAATTTCATTATTTACTGCTTTTTTTCCACTTACGAAAATTAATTTGCCAAGAGAAATGTTTTTTTTTTTTTTTTTTTAAATTTATTTTCCATTTTATTGTTATTTTCTTGCCTGGCCGGCAATTTTAAGTGATGGAAAATAAACAGAAAAAAACAATTCAAATTTTCATTTGCAGTTAATGATGATGATGATAAAAATTTAATGATGATTAAAAAAAAGAAAAAGAAAAAGCAATCGGTTATTTCTAGAAAGAAACGGTACAAAGGACTGAAGACTCTGTGAGATGCTTGAGTAGATAGACAGACAGACAAACAACAGCGAGAGGAGATAAACGGGGTAAAAGCCCAAAAGACAAGCAAACGAGCAAGTCATTATTTAAACAGACAATTTCATTTTTTTTATTATTAATATACACTTCTTTTCATTTCATTTCATTTTCTTTTTGACTCTTATTTACTACCACTATATTATAAAAAATATGTCTACAAAATATTATAAAAATTTTCATTTATTTTCATTAATTTTTTTGCTGCTGTTACTATAAGCAAAAATACAATTTCACAAACCATATTCTGTGTTTTGTGCCTGTGTATGTATGTTTTCTAATTTATAAAACTTTTGTTAAATAAAAAAAAGAAAGAAATTAGAAAATATAATAGAGATTATTTTATTATTTTTTAAGAAAAGCTAAAAATCTTTGTTCTTTTCATTTGAATTTAATACTACACAATCAGTAGCAGCATTAGTTGTATAAATACTTATTCCCTCTACCAACAAATGAAAAGAAAGATGTATTAAACGATCATATCAGTCGTCGCCTCCTCTCAGCAACATTGTTTTTTCTTTCGACTATTGTCTGCCTTAAAACGGTTTTACCCCCGGCGCACGTCTCGCAATTCTCTTGTAAAGGGTGTTTTTTATAGAGGTATAGAACTTTAAGTTGGCATTACTTTTCAAGATGGCGACCGATTTAACAGCTGTCAAGTGAATTATTCTCTGTTTGGTTTGGCAATTCATCATGAATAGACTCACGCCTGAACAACGCTTGCAAATAGTGCAATTTTATTTCGAAAATAATGGTTCTGTGCGGAAAACGTATCGCGCACTACGTCCATTTTATCGTCGACAAAATCGTCCATCAGAGCAGTTAATTCGATTAACCATGGAACGTTTTCGCACCACGTTTACTCTTATTGATAACTCGCATCCCCAGAGACGCTGTACGGTGCGTACAGAAGAATCTATTGCTGCTGTAGAGCGTAGCATTGAGGAAGACCCGAATGAGTCCATCCGCCATCGAACACAGGAATTGGATCTGTGTCCATCCAGTTTATGGAAGGTTTTGCGGAAGGATCTTGGTTTGCGTGCCTACAAAATCCAACTCGTGCAAGAATTGAAGCCAAACGATCATCAAGTAAGGCGTAGATTCGTCGAATGGGCCCAAAACGAGATTACCGTTGTTCACGATTTTCATAAGCGAATAATTGTTTAGCGATGAAGCGCACTTCTGGCTACGTCAACGAACAAAACTGCCGCATTTGGAGTGAAGGTAATCCTCAAGTGTATGTGGAAACACCGTTACATCCAGAAAAACTGACTGTTTGGTGCGCTTTATGGGCTGGTGGAATCATTGGTCCGTACTTTTTCAAAAACGATGGTGGCCAGAACGTTACAGTCAATGGTGATCGGTATAGAGCCATGACTACTAACATTTTCATTCCTGAATTGAATAACCATGATGTCCAGGAGATGTGATTTCAACTAGACGGCGCAACATGTCACACAGCTCGTGCCACAATGGATTTATTGAAAGACACGGTTGGTGACCGCCTAATTTCACGTTTTGGACCTGTGAGAATTGGCCTCCAAGATCTTGTGATTTAACATCGCTAGACTACTACTTTCTGTGGGGCTATGTAAAGTCATTGGTCTATGCGGTAAAGCCACAAACGCTTGACCATTTGGAAGACAACATTCGCCGTATTATTGCCGATATACGGCCACAAATGTTGGAAAAAGACATCGAAAATTGGACGTCCAGATTGGACTACATCCGCGCCAGCCGTGGCGGTCATATGCCAGAAATCATATTTAGAATGTAATGCCGCAAGATTATCTTTCGGATAAATAAAATTCATGTCAATCGAATAATCCATCGTTGTTTTATTGCAACTTAAAGTTCTATACCTCTATAAAAAACACCCTTTATTTAAATAATCATCTTCTTAATAGACAATTAATTTTTTAACACTAGCGAAAGAAAATTTAGTTGTTTTTTTTTTTTTTCATTGAAATGAAAGTTTTTCGCATAGGGATTAAACGAATTTGAAAAACTCTATGATATTAAAAAAACGGTTTCTTTCTCATGAAAATAAGATTTTTCAGATAGAAATTTTTGTGTTGCAATATTCCGTAAATACCAGAGTATTTCGAATACCGAAATTCGATATTACAATAGAAAATCGAAACATTACAAAATTAATTGCTTTTTTTTTGCGAAATAACCTTCAGCAAGCGATAGGAAGGAGATGCGTACGATATGTCTGCTGCCTATGCTTAAATTCAAGTTTCTTTTTTTTTACGATCAAAAATTTCTGAAAACTGTTTTGGTGTAAACAAATTTACACGTTATTTTTATTTCTTAAAAAAGAAAAATACATGAATGAATTTCTTTATTTCAGTAGAATAAATTTAATTACATTCTATTGAAAATGTGTTTTAAGTGAAAAATAATAAATTTTTATACAAAGAAAAAAAGGAAAATACTATTAAAACATAAAATTTATCGAATTTAATTTTAAAAAATAAGAAACTAAATAAAAACCTTTAGAAAAATAAAGTTTTTGGAAATAAAATTGTGAATTAAAAAAAAATAAACACAAACTTTGTGCTATGTTCAGACATGCAGGTATATTGAGAAAATCGCAATAAACCGTATTATTGATATCATTATTTCATATAAAATGTCAATTAATTATTGCTCAATAAATTCATAAATTGTTATAATATTGATTAAAACTTCAAATACCGCACTGTCATAAGTTCAGTGAGCATATTACTATTTTCCGAACACTTTCTATTGATATTTGAACCCATAAAAAAATTGAAGGTCAGCAGAAAGGATTTAAAAAAGAATTTTAAGAACATCTTAGATTTTTGAGAAACTTTTTCGTGGCAATTTTTTATACTCTCAGAGTTTTTGCCAGAAATCTGCTGAGAGGAAGTCGCCGAAAAATTATTTTTTTTTTTTGTATTTTGTCTTAATGTCTGGCCTGTGGCTCGAACCCTGGCTTTACGTCTCATAAGCCAACACACTTCCTACTAGACTACGGCGACTTCAAGCAAGTTCCTTACTTGTTCTTCCCTTCAACCTAACCTAAGGATATTACTTTAAGGGCGTTAGGCAGATTATACAAATTTAGATTCGATCTGATACCTAAAAAGAATTTTTTTAATTAATTTCTACAGTTTATTTATAATAAAATAAGGTTCTACAACATTCCCTATAAGCCTAGCTATTGGGTGTTTAACTTAAAAGAGAGGTTTTCACAAGACTTGATGTCGTATTTAATTTTTAACCCTTTCGATCCCAATGTTGTTTGATGATAATTTCTAATTTATTTCGAAAAGTTATTTATAATACCCTAAACTGAGATAATACTGGGAATCCACTTCCTGCTCTGAAGAAAGCAGCTTCTGTTTCTATCTGTCTTCTCCAAGTATAGCTGACCACCTTCTAGGTCTTGACTGATAATCTATAACAGTTCTTGCAATTTCATCCTCGGGTTTATGCAGAATATGCTAACTGACCGGTATATTTTGAAAATACGACGACGTATTCAGCAGTTAACAAATAAGGACCTTTGAGTTTCATTTTCTTCTAACAGTGCCATAAGCAAAAGCTTTCTTTTCTGCAAGCTATGCACAGTGTTACCAAATTTTTCTTTCTCATCCTTTGGAGAGAAGCCTGTTTGGAGACAGAAATATTCCTTACTAACCGCAACAGCTCGGCGTTTCGGGTTAATCATTAGTAAGACCTTCCATTTTTTCTCAAATTATTTTGGCACTAATTTTTGCGTTTAAATTAAAAGCAATGTTGTTGAAGCAATCAGCTGTTTTGTTTGCCAGCTGTCAAATAAATTTTATGTCTGAACACTAAAAAATATTGTTATCAATAAACCGAATATTAATTCAATAAAATTACATGTCCGAACCTAGTATTAGAAGGAAAAAAATATTTTTATAAATAACAATTAAAATTAAGAGAAACGTAAAAAGTAATAAAAAAAAATTATAAAAATCTTTATCCTTTTGGAAACCTTTCGAAAATCTCTTTTTTTATAAATGTAGTAAATATTTCCAACTTAATTGCCTACACAGAAGAAAAAAAAAAAAGATCAACGAAATTATTGAACGCACGTGTATATGAATAAATAATTTTTATCTACAACAAATTACTCGAATATTTATTAATAAATGAAATATAAATACGTCTATATAACAAGCAGAAAAAACCAACAACAACAACATTAGTAAACATATAGATGAGACTATAATGATATCTTGTGACTAAGAAAACAGCACGCTTCGTATGCATAGGCATATAGCCTAGAAGAGAAATTCGAAAATAAATTAAATTTTAATACAATTTACGAGAAAAACAAGACAGCGCATACACGACAAAGGAAAAAGTGAATAGAATTTCTAGTATCTTAGTTTAATAAAAAAAGTCTATACCTTCAAAACATTTTATAAAGAATTCAATATTGGGGGGGGGGGGGGCTTTTATTTTAAACTAGCTGTACCCTGCGCGTGTTACTGCGCCACCAACAAAAATAAATTTGAAGAGAAGACATTACACAAATATCCAATTCATTTTGAATCATTTTATGGATTTTCTTTCCCGTTGTCCAGATCATTCAGACGAACGGGCCTGAGTCGACGCGTTCGATCGGGCCTCAGCGGCTTGTACTCGAAGATTTTTCAGTCTCAGTACTTCTTGACGTGTAGGTCGATCAATTGCTTGTCGCTTTGGAGGCATGATTGCACGAGAACGACATGACAAATGCGTTTAAATTTATTAGAATCTCACAATGTACCCAAATCCAATTGAACCCAACAGCATTTTCAAAAGAATTTCAAAATTAAAATGTTTCAAACTTGTGATTGAAATTTTACGGGAATGAGTTATGTATACTAAATGTTAATTAAATCATAAATGATGAATCCTAAAATGTCTGTGCATTTGTCCGATCAACACATGATCAAATGTATAGTTTATGATTAAATTAATTTTGAATAATTCTCAGTAGCGCTATCTATCGGAAATTAATCGCACTAACTTAGAAACCTCCGTCGACTTATGCGGAACAACTTTGCTAAAGTTCATATCATGATCAAATGCGTAGTTTACGATTTAATTCATTTTGAGTAATTTTCAGTGGCGCCACCTGTCGGAAATTGGTCTTACCAACTTAGGAACCTTCCCCGGCTCATGCGTAACTACTTTGCTAAAGACCGTAACATGATTAAAAGCACAGTTTACGATTTAAATCATTTTTAGTAATTTTCAGTGGCGCCACCTATCGGATATTTGCCATACCAACTTAGAAACATTCGTCAGCTCATGCGCAACAACTTTGCTGAAGACCATAACATGATTAAAAGCACAGTTTACGATTTAAGTCATTTTTAGTAATTTTCAGTGGCGCCACCTGTCGCAAATTCGTCATACCAACTACCGGCTCATGCGCAACAACTTTGCTGAAGATCACAACATGATCAAATGCATAGTTTACGATTCTATTAATTACATACAAACAAACATTCATTTTTATATTTTAAATATTGTCGTTCTCCATTTAAAGATAATTAGCGATTCAATCAATATAAAGACTTGTTGCGAAAACGTTTAATTTGTTAAACTGATTTACCCCCACATTCAATACAAGTGTTCTAAGTTCAAAATTATATTCTAATAAAGATCCAAAGCATAGAATTTTTCTAAAACAAATAAAGAAGTCTCCTCCTTTATGATATTAACCGTTTGAGTGCGAATCGTCGCTATAGCGACGAATAGGTAGGTAATGCGGTTCGATGATTTAACGGCGATTGCGTCAGCAAGAGTTTGGCATTCAGTTAGTGAGGACTGCTGCGACTGTTATGAATAAAAAAAAATATTTTTTCTCAATTTCTCATAGGAATTTTCAATTAATTTACCCCCAACCCCTAGCATTCAAACGGTTAAACTAAAAACCTTTGTATATTAGAAAACAATGAAGAAAAGTTTTTTAAAAAACTTACCATCAGCATCGACTTCATTGATCATATCCTGCAATTCAGCTTCTGTGGGATTTTGACCGAGCGATCTCATGACTGTGCCCAATTCCTTTGTTGTGATGGTGCCATCACCATCCTTATCGAATAGTGAGAATGCTTCTTTGAATTCAGCAATTTGTTCTTCTGTTAATTGATCGGCCTGAAAGGATAAAACGAAAAAGAAATTAGTTTTTGAAGCATTAAGGAAGTTAGTATCGTAGTGTTGTTGAAATTTTCACAAGAACTTTAAACAAAAAACCGCCCTCCACTCTATGTGCACTTACCATGAGTTATTATTAACAACAATTGCCACAACAATAATTGAAATATTATGCTGTTTGTAAAAGCGTTATTAAACTGCTGATAGATAAGTTGTGTTAGCGGTTTGTTGAAAGTATGGATTGGATATGGAGTATATAGGATTATCAATTGAGATTATATTTTGTTTTTTTTTTTCTTCTACGATTTCAAAAAAATTTCAATATTTTTTTCTATATTTCAAGAGAATGTCAGATAATACTGCGTCAAAGATATATTTGAATTATAAATCGTATGGTGATTGTGTTGTTTTTACAAAATTTTTATAAAAATATTCGTATATTCGAAAAATTCGAAATTCTTTCGAATTGTAAATGGAAAATGTTGGTAGAACTCACATTTTTTTTAGCGAGATTTCGCAAGCAAGTTCCTTAGGTTAGGTTAGGTTAGAGGACGTGTACTTGTCAATTAAGACAAGTACAGTACCCGGAGGTCGAATTGACCTATTGTACAACGTCCTAGATTCTCGCACCACTTATGTTGTGTACATGAGTGGTGGGACCTACAGTTTGAAGTCAACTCCGAAAGACAGATTTTTGAGAAACTTTTTCATGGCAATTTTTATTTACTCTCGAGTTTTTGCCAGAAATCTGCAGAGAGGAAGTCGCCGAAGAAATACTTTTTTTGTATCTTGTATTGATGTCTGGGGCTCGAACCCTGGCTTTACGTCTAATAAGTCAACACACTTCCTACTAGACTACGGCGACTTCAAGCAAGTTCCTTACTTGTTCTCCCCCATTCAACCTAACCTAAGAATATTACTTTAAGGGCTTTAGGCGGATTATACAAATTTAGATTCCAAAACTCACATTTTTAGCGAGATTTCGCAAGCAAGTTCCTTAGGTTAGGTTAGGTTAGAGGACGTGTACTTGTCAATTAAGACAAGTGCAGTACCCGGCGGTCAAATTGACCCATTGTACAACGTCCTAGTTTCTCGCAGCACTTATGTTGTGTACATGAGTGGTGGGACCTTCAGTTTAAAGTCGACTCCGAACGACAGATTTTTATTTATTGAGAAACTTTTCATGGCAATTTTTATTTACTCTCAGAGTTTTTGCCAGAAATCTGCTGAGAGGAAGTCGCCGAAGAAATAGTTTTTTTATTTTGTCTTGATGTCTGGCCTGGGGCTCGAACCCTGGCTTTACGTCTAATAAGCCAACACACTTCCTACTAGACTACGGCGACTTCAAGCAAGTTCCTTACTTGTTCTCCCCCATTCAACCTAACCTAAGAATATTACTTTAAGGGCTTTAGGCGGATTATACAAATTTAGATTCCAAAACTCACATTTTTAGCGAGATTTTCCAAGCAAGTTCCTTAGGTTAGGTTAGGTTAGAGGACGTGTACTTGTCAATTAAGACAAGTACAGTACCCGGAGGTCGAATTGACCCATTGTACAACGTCCTAGATTCTCGCACCACTTATGTTGTGTGTGTTAATTTTATACATGAGTGGTGGGACCTACAGTTTAAAGTCAACTCCGAACGACAGATTTTTGAGAAACTTTTTCATGGCAATTTCATGGAAGTCGCCGAAAAATTATTTTTTTGTATTTTGTGTTGATGTCTGGCCTGGGGCTCAAACCCTGGCTTTACGTCTAATAAGCCAACACACTACCAACTAGACTACGGCGACTTCAAAATGGAAAATGTTGCTAGAACTCAAATTTTTTAGCGAGATTTCGTAGGATCATCCAAGTTTTCTAAAAAAAAATTACTAAATGTCAAGAGTCCCTTACTTGTTCTCCCCCATTCAACCTAACCTAAGAATATTACTTTAAGGGCGTTAGGCGGATTATACAAATTTAGATTCGATCTGATACCTAAAAAGAATTTTTGAAATAAATTTCTACAGTTAATTTATAATAAAGAAAGGTTTTACAACGTTCCCTTTAAGCCTAACTATTGGGTGTTTAACTTAAAAGAGAGGTTTTTTTTGATTTGTGACTAACAACTCGTATAAATCATTGCACTATGGAAAGTAATCCTACCCCCTAATACTATCCTTCCCTCCTTTAGGACGTTGTACAATGGGTCAATCTGACCTCCGGGTACTGTACCTGTCTTGACTGACAGGTACATGTCCTCTAACCTAACCTAACCATGGAAAGTAAACGTTTGTTTATATAGCACTTAATTAACTTAACTTAACTGAGTTTTCATTTTTTGAATGGGAATTTAACTGGAGATTAACTTGTAGAGCTGCCGTACTTATAAGCAAAAATGGCAACATTTTCTTCGTTTACTTTGTTGTGTTTACTACTTTTTGCAAAGTGTTTCACAACATTTTGCTTTTGTATATAACAAAAACAAACAAACAAAAGCTGAATACTGTTGGTCTTTATGTAAAAAAATTATTTTCTTAAAATAATAAACAAATTAAGACTGTCTGTTGTCAATTTCTGTTTTATATAATTCATAGTTACTTAAATATTTGTCTTATTAGGCTTCCCCTCGCTTAAAAGCTTTTTTTAAATAAAAAATTTGTCAACTACTTGTCATAGTTAATCTCGAGTTTAAACCACCAACGTTCGTGGTTTAAACTCGAGATTAACTGCTTAACCGTAAAGTTAAACTCAATATTAAGTAAATTCAAAAACTTAACTGGAGATTAACTTAATCTCGAGTTTAAACTTGCATTCAAAAAATGGCCCTTAATGAGTCATTGAATGAAATACAAACAACCTTTCAATATGTAAAAATTCGTGAATTCGAAATGGAAGAAAAAGACCGAGCAAGTGAAGCAAAAACGTTTGCAAGTAGAAAAATCTATTTAATAGCAAGGAAATGTGGATACCACCACACAATTTAAAGCCTTAAACGGACCCAAAGCAATCTTAACTTGTTTAAAGCAAACATTGATCAAAAAAAAGAACCGATTTTGCTTCCAAACATAGAACCTTAATATATTGCAAGACAATTTAAAGTAAGGTTAAGATTAATTACCAAACTTGATGGCCTCAATTCATACATACTGAGACATTATTCATATGATTCATATTATTTTCCTATAGGGTCTGACGTTTATTTACACACAATTTAATCTAATCTTAAGCTAAATATGTTTTTTTTATTATTAAATTTATTTATTTCGTTATTATATTTCGTGTCTAAAGTCTAGTAAAAAAAAAGGTGTTAAATTTCAAAATAGCTGCCAGCTTTTATTAGAGGAGAGGGAAAACGAAAACGGAATACAGAGAACAGAACAGAACAGAACAAAGCAAAAAACAGGCAGAAACCAAAGGCAAAACAGAATAGAATAGAATTGAAAATTAGTTTCAAAGTAAAACAGAGCAGCAGATGAAACAAAACAAATAAATAACTGACGTCAGCAAAATATTTTTAAAAACAAAAATTAAATGAAATGCTAATGTGTGTGGCTAATGATATTTGCATACCTGGCTGCGTAGATTAATGCAAAATCTGAATGGAACGTACACATACGTACAGAGGAAGAGACAAAAAACAAAAAAAAAAAAAACTTTTTTAGAAAAATATTATGAACCATTTTTCCAAAAATAAAGACAAGAGGGTCGGGCGGGGTCGGTCGAGTCGGTGGTCGTGATGGCAGCATGATATTACTGTGTCTCAAAGACGACACTTACACATAACACAACACAAAGAATAGTGGCGAATGCATAAAATTTATTTACATTTTAATTTGTATTTATTTATTATACATACAAATTAAATAAATTGGAAAAACTGATCTGATAAGACAAGAAAGAAAAAAAGAAAAAACGAAAATAGAAACAAAAAAGATAAATTTGGTATGCAAAAATTGTTTACGTCGTTTTGGTGCCGCTGTTGAATGACGAATGTGTTGTTATATGGTGGTGACAAATATTGCCCTGAGATTTTAGATCAAATATCGAAAATATTGACCGACAAAAAATTTTCTTAAAAAAAAAAAAGACGAGAAAAAATCCATTGACAACATATTAAAAACAATGACGAGGCAGCAATCATTTAAAGGTGACTGCTAAAAAGAAAAAACAATTGAATTTTTCTTTTTTTTTTAACGTTCAATAAAATAGTTTGTCGACTATAAGGCTGCCTTTGATAGCCCCATAAGGGATCGTGTTTTTGCCGCAATGTCTGAGCTCGGTATACCTGCGAAGCCAATAAGGCTATGCAGAATGACGTTGAGCAATTCCTGCAGCTCCGTCAAGGTTGGAATGGACCTCTCCGAGCCTTTTAATACCGTGCGAGGTTTCAGACAAGGCGACCCCTTATCATGCGACCTCTTCAACTTCGTCATGGAGAGTGTTCTGCGAAAGGCAGGAGTGCATCGCAGTGGCACTATTTTTCAAAAAAGTGTCCAGTTGCTTGCGTACGCTGACGACATTGACATCATAGCGCGTACGTACAGCGAGATGTTACTGCTGCCTTTAGTGCTATTGAACGCGAGTCTACTAAGATGGGTGTGGCAGTAAATGAGGGCAAAACAAAGTACATGTTATCGACGAGTAGAGACGCGCGGCGTATTAATTCTCAGATTACGGCCGATAACTATACTTTTGATATGGTCAAGGAATTCATCTAACTTGGCTCCGCCGTTACCACCAGAAATGATGTCAGTCTGGAGATCAAACGCAGGATCACTCTTGCCAACAGGTGCTACTATGGTCTCAATAGGCAATTGAGTAGCAGAGACCTCTCTCGTACGACAAAACTAACACTCTACAAGACACTCATCCTACCCGTGCTTCTTTATGGCGCAGAGGCATGGACGCTATTAAGTACAGCAGCCTTGAGAGTGTTCGAGAGAAAAGTACTGCGTAAGATCTTCGGTCCAGTACGAGTTGGCGATGATTTCCGCATCCGATACAATAGTGAGCTGTATGAGCTCCTCAACGACATGGACACGTTGTACAGCGTATTAATATCCAGCGGCTGCGCTGGCTCGGCCATGTCGTTCGAATGGAGGAGGATGCTCCAGCGAGACGGGTATTTGATGCGGGGATCTGCGGAAGTCGGCGAAGAGGACGACCTTGTATCCGTTGGAAGGACCAAATCGAGGAAGCTCTGTCATCGACTGGTGTGACCAATTGGCGTAGGCGCGCAAGAAACAAAGGAGCCTGGAAGGATGTGTTGCGGCAGGCCGAAATCCGTTAATCGGGTTGTTATGGCCAATTAAGTAAGTAAGTAGGTAAGTAAAATAGTTTAAAGTTTCTGTATTGCAATAGGAAGTAATTGCTTTAAAATTAACACACATGGTTGGTGTGAGAAGGAGCTAGGTAGCAATCCTAACCAAAAAATCTTTCAATTTCGCATATCTCAAGCAAAATAACCCATTAGCTGCCAAGCCTAAATTATATGAAGTCATTCCCATTGCCATTTATGTATTGGACTTTATTACAAATCCTATCATGAAGATAAGGTATCATAAGTGATTTAGTTGCTATAAAATTTTGTTATAAATACACGATAAAGTTGATTTTTGCGTGAAAGATCATTCTCTATAAGAAATAAAGTATTATTTTTCTAAAAAAAAATTATTTGTAGTATTTTTCACGTTTTTTACATATTTTGTTATGTTTGTGGCAAAAAAAAAATTTGCTAATTCAAAAGCCTGCATGTTATAATATATTTAAAGTAGGACGAGTATACTCGTCATGGCAGTGTGGGATACCCTGTCAAAGACGAGTATGCTCGTCCATTGCAGCGAATGAGATAAAGTTAACTTTAAATGTAGTTTTGCAATTCATGAAGAAATGTAAATAAATATGGAGATTTCACCATTAAAAAATAACTGTCAAAACAGTAGATTGAAGTCGATGTAAGTATATTCCAAAAGGCAAAGTTGGCTACCGCATAAGGAAACCCATAATGGATTACAAAAAAAAAAAAGTATTGTGTGTTCAAATTTTTCGAGAACACAGCCCTGCATGGGCTTTGCAAATAAGATTGCTCCAGGTGTTTCCGAAGGCATTTTGTGCGCTGAACACGAATCTGGTTTCAAAAATTTTCCATCACGTCAGGTTTTCGAGAAAAATGGGGTTGAAACCCCTAAAAATAGCGTTTTTGGCCATTTCTGAAACATTGTAGAGCTAAACACTACCGTGCTAGAGCCATCGCTATTGTCAGAAATTGACAATTGATCTTTGCTCTTTAAAATGAGCCCAAAGCCAAATTGTTTGCATGCACCCTTCAAGTAGGGGGTGGGTTTATGTCAAGGGGTGCAAGGGAAAAAGAAACACATTACGGAGGTCCTTAAAAATTAATCAGATTTACTTGAAAATTGTTACTCAGGGGTTTTTGGGGTCGCTGATTACAGATCTTCATTCAGATTTAAAAAATTCAAAATGGCGGTCAAGTAAATCTGATTAATTTTTATAAACCTCGACCGCGATCAAGTAAATCTGATTAATTTTTATAAACCTCGACCGCCATATTGGATCCGCCATTTTGAATTTTTTAAATCTGAATGAAAATCTTTCTTTCTGACAATAGCGATGGCTCTAGCACGGTAGTGTTTAGCTCAACAATGTTTCAAAAATGGACGAAAACGCTATTTTTAGGGGTTTCAACCCGCTTTTTCTCGAAAACCTGACGTGATGGAAAATTTTTGAAACCAGATTCGTGTTCAGCCCACAAAATGCCATCGGAAACACCTGGAGCAATCTTATTTGCACAAAAAAAGTCCAAATTTGCAGGGCTGTGTAATTCTTGTCTTCGTTGATAAAAAGTTTTGTGAAAAAAAATTAAGCAGTTAAAGGCCAAATCATTTATTTACATTTAGAATTATTAATAATAATTAAATGATGTAAAAGATTTTACAAAAAAATTTAATAAAATTTCAAAACACAAAATCCACCATAAAATAATATTGAAAATCAATCATGGGTAACAGAAAATAATAAAAACTTTTTTTTTATTGATTTTAATCTGACCATAAATAAAATTACGTTTTTTTTTTGTTTGTTTAATTAAATTTAAATATTATAAATATTAAAATATGGCAAATTACAAGGCAAAATAAATTATAAAAATAAAACTATTATTCATAATTCAAGTCAGTATATTTTATAAAAAAAAAAACGATAAATAATACGAGTGTGATATCAATTACTCATAAACAACGATGAGACAATCAGTAACAACTGACACAACTACTTAGAGTACAGCACACAGGCACAGTAGAGTAGTTAAGTTAAAACGTCAAGAAAACAAACAAACATTTGTATCTTAAAACAGAGAATAGCTTCACGAAAATTGTAAAGAAAAATTAAAAAAAAAAATTAATTAATTTAATTTAATTAAAAGGCTTTAATAAACGATTCGTTTTTAAATATCAGTATTAAATTTTAAATCAATTTTATTAAACATCTATTCTATTATTTAAATAAATTTTTCAATTTTGCTCTAGACTGTTAAGTATTTATTTTGAATTTTGAATAATAGAAAATCTATGATGAATTCATTTGTATGTACAATATGTATGTATATAGTGTTGCAATATACCCTGCTGAGATGAGTCATTTTTTTAATAACAATAATGAGTTGTATGAGAGGAGCCAAGTCAAGTTTAACCAACACACTAAAATTTAATCATTTATTTTACATGGGAAATGTGACACAAGAAAACAAAATTATAAGAAAAATATAAAAAGAAAAAGAGAAATAAATAAATAAATAAATAAATAAATAAATAAAAATATAAGAACAAAAATAAGTATTTAAAAAAAATAAAACTGAATCATTAACTTAAAAGAGAAAAGAATAACAAACAAATGAGTAGGAAAGGAAGGAAACATTAAAAAATAATTATTTTTTGAAAAAAAAAAAAAACAATAACAATGAATCATTACATACTATTTTTTCTAATTTCAACATTAACCTGTATTCCAAAAAATAGTCAAGTACAGTCAAATGGATTAATTTTTAAGGGCCAATGCCCTGCTACAAAACGTGAGAGTAATTAATTGCTAACCAACAAGATAGAGTCATGATAACTCAAGATGTGTGGCGGCACATATAGTCAAGAATGTTTTATTTTTATACTAAAAACATGTACATTGTACAGCCAAAATATCACCAGCTATGGCCAAGATAGCCTTGAACCAACGATCGAGTTTTAGCCTGCGACATATGACTAATTCTACACCTCATGCAGAGATCATTCTCACTACTAAGGGCCATTATTACAACTTGCCGTTAAACTTGGGTTTAGTTAAAGGTACCTTTAGCTAAAGGCAACTGTAAAGTTACCTTTAACTTATTTTCGTTATTTCAACTTACAGATAAAATTTTTCAAAAATATGGCAGTGCCGGAGCAATGTCGATAAAACTGCTCAATTATACAAGTTTTTTTTTAACGCAGTGGCAACCGCGGGCTATGCTCATTTTGTTTAAATTTGAAGTTGTCATAATGAAAATAATATATAATATGGCAAGTTCAAACATAAAGTGACCTTTAAATGTTAAAGGTAGGATGATCCTCCCCCTTTAGCTTAACGATCACTTCTATCTTATTGGGTACTTATAATAATGAAAAACAATTTATCTGTTCGTTAAAATCCTCCCTTTAGTTAACGGCAAATTGTAATAATGGCCCTAAGTTCTGGAATTAGTAACGAACATAAGGGCAGGCAAAGCCAATACCACTGGCCGAAAAACAAGTCCAAACCATCACATTGTCATCTCCATGCTTTCCTTTTGGAAGCTTCATGTCTTCTAAGAAGCCTATGCTGACTAAGAAGCATTTAAAAAAGAGATCTGTCTGATTGATTGCAACGTAGTCTCTGATTTTCTCAACTTTTTGTTTGTTTTATGTTGGATTTTGCTAGAGCACATATGGATTGGACTATATCCAAATGGAGAACTGTTTTGTTTAGTGATGAATCTAAATTTAACTTACTAAATTCAGATAGAGTTTGCCATGTGAGAAGACCAAAAGGAAAGCGGCTACATACTCGGTACTCAAAAGCCACAATAAAGATTGGGGATGGCAATGGGATGGTTTGGATTTGTTTTTCGGCCAGCGGTGTTTGTCCCTTTGTAGAAATTCAAACAAAAATGGACCGTTTTGTTTACAGAGTCATTTTAGCCATTCACATGGTTAACTATGCTGAGTGGGAAATGCCACTTCGATGGGTGTTTCAACATGACAATGACCCAAAACACTCACCGAAGTTGGTAAACGATTGGTTATCTGCTAATGGGGTTCAAGTCTTGGATTGGCCACCTCAATCGCCAGACTTGAATCCCATAGAGAACATCTTCGGCATTTCAAAACAGAGACTTGGAACTCGACGCTTTAAGAATAAACAGGAGTTGATGAACTGTCTAAAATCAGAGTGGGAAGCTATACCAACATCTATTCTATCAAATCTTATTGAATCTATGCCCAAAAGATGCGCTGAGGTCATAAGAAACAAAGGATATCATACCAAATATTAAAAGTTGCTTAAATTTAAGAATAAGAATTTTTAAGTTAATTTTGTTTTTATTTCTTATAACTTCCAAACAAATGGAATTTAATTTGTGTTGTTATTTTTAGGTTATAGGCACATTGTTTAATAGTAAATAAAATAAATATTTTCTATAAATTTATTTAGAGAAAAGATATGAGTCCATTATTACTTAGTGGGAAAAAGTTGCTTAGGTTTCGAACAATACTGTATGTGTAAAAATGCTGTTAATTGAAAGACAATGAAACCTGGCTTGCATTACACAAGAATATGTAGCAATCGCAACCGCAAATCAACAAATTGCTGAGAATCTACGATTTATAGATCTTGGGAGGATAACCTAAGAGAAAACCTTAAAAATGTTTGGGAATATAAGCTCCGAAAGTATGTAGTTTAAGAGCAGCAGGAGTCTTGATAATAAAAAACGACCATCTACGAATATAGCTTGCTTGCAGCTTGCTATACGAATACAGTCTAAGAAAATAAAATGAAAAAAGGAGGAATTTTAGATTAAGATTATTTGTTTAATTCTTATTTCTTTTTAAATTAATTGACAACTACTAAGAATATATTAAAAATAATAAAACATTAAAAATATATTCAAACCTCAAGGGTAATAATAATAATAATAAAAAAAACAAAATTAATGCAACAGTTATAGCTAACGACTCTAAAAAATGGTCTCCATGGAATTTATTATTTTGAAGGGTAGGACAACCGTTTTAAATTAATACGCACACGTTACGTTAAATTTTTGATTTTTTTTTTGTTTTTGTTTGTTACTGAAACGAATCAAACACCCAGTAAGTAGCTGTAATAAAGTACAGTAATTGATTATTTATAGAAATATTTCATAAATCTACAATTTTTATTTACTGTTTTTTTTTTTAATTTGGGTCAAAAGCTTAATAATCGAGAGCCTTTATTGTTTCACTTTCTATAGAAAAAAAAAAAAAAAAGAAATAATTTATAGTGTGTTAATTATAAATTTATTAAACGTATTTACTATTTATTGTATTGTATTGTGGTTGCGGTGCCGTAGAGTAGAGAGCTTGTTGTTTGTTGAGGTTGTAATATTTTTATAATTAGTCATACCCTTCCTTTTCAATTATTTTATTTGATATGGCATATTATTTTTTAATTATAATGCGCTAAACGACAAATTATCGTGTATATGTATGTACATAATAATTTTTAAACATTTTAGAAATGTGTACATACATATGTACATTATGTATAGTGCCGGTAAAGACCCAACTGCACCATAAGAAAAATATTTTGTCTGTTTTTGAAACCAAAGCTCGAACCAGGAAAGGTAATACTGTGTGGGATTAAAATTAAATTGTTCATTATAAACTTCAGGCAACCTGGTTATGACATCAGCTGGCCAGAATTCATAAAATTGAAACAACAAATTAAAGTGGCATACAGGAAAGATGGTACATACAGTGGCGACATCTCAAATAGCACGTTTCATAAATGGAGAAATTAGTGATAATTTTCCTTCAATTGCTGCGAAAAAGTTAAAAACTTTTATTATATTCAAAACCACCTATATTGTTGTTAATTAATTAATAATGATTCTATTTTTATTTTTTTGTTGATATATTTTTTACATAATTTTTTAACAAAAAAAAGTTTTTTTTTGACGACAAATTAAATAGCACACATGAGAATGCAACCAAAATTCATATAAAACTTAAGATTAATTCAAAATTTTTATTATGTTTAATAAATTTAAATTTGTTAATACAATCAGTACTTTGTAGGAAACCCGTTGTTTTTAACAACGGCTATGCATCGACGATGCATTGACTGAATCAGTGATTGGCATCTTTCTGAAGGGATGGAATACCATGCTTTTTGAATTTCAGTCCATAAAATGTTCAAATTTGTAGCATTAGAACGATCTATTCTCTTTTCAACATCGTGCCATAGATTCTCAATCGGATTTAAATCCGGAGATTGAGCTGGCAAAGGTACTACATCAATTTTATTATCAGAAAACCATTTTTTAACGGACTTAGCCGTGTGTTTAGGATCATTATTCTGTACAAGCTTCCACTTTAGAGGCATTTCTTCCTCAACGTATGGCAACATTATATTCATTAAAATGTTTTTGTAAGCTACTTGGTCCATAATACCCTCTATTCGTGTTATAGGACCCACACCGTACCATGAGAAGCTTCCCCAGACAAGCACACTTCCACCCCCGTGTTTAATGGTTTTTGTTGTGTACCTTGGATCAAATTCTGTGTTTATATTTCGCCTTACGTATGACCTTCCATCCGAAACAAAGCGGTTAAACTTAGATTCGTCCGTGAAAAGTACATTATTCCATTAAGAAAGTGGTTTTTCTAAATGGGCCTTGGCAAAATTAACTCGGTTTATTTGATTTTTTTGGACACATGTGGTTTACGCCTGGCAATGCACCCAAACAAGTTATTTTCTCGTAATCTGTTTTTTATTGTACTTGTGGATATGTTTAGTCCCAACTGTTGTTGAATTTTTTCCCGTATTCTTGGTGCAGTTAAAAAAGGATCACTTTTGCTCATTTTAACTATTAATTTATCTGTCCTTTGAGACGTTATTCTGGATCTTTTTCGTGTGATGCTTTCAAAAGATTGAGTTTTTTCATATTGTTTGATTGCGTTATACACTTTTTTCTCGAACAATCCAGTTTCTGTGATATTTCGGTAAATGTCAGGCCGTCCTTGCGGTATTGAAGGACAAATTTTCGAAAGCTTGGATTAGCGTGTTGGCCACGCCCCATTCTATGATAATAGTAATACTTTATATTTTAAATAATAAATTAGATAATAATTATCAACTTTATACCTTTTTTTCTTAATCAAAGTGTTTATATTAATCAAAATATAATTTTTTTTTAAATATCTTAAGACGTGTGCTATTTAAAATATCTGCGAATATAGCGAGAAAGAAACAATAACTTTCAGTTTCTAAAAATACACTTCTTTTTTTGTAAATTTTTTTTTTTTACAAATTAACAACAACATGTTATTAAACAAATAACTGTAAAAAGAATTTAAATAATTAAAGAAATAAAAGAGAAAAAATGTGTATGAAAATTTTTACACTAAACGTGCTATTTGAAATGTCGCCACTGTATTTCATTATGACAATGCCAGGACCACACACTTCTTTGATGACCCTGCAAAAAATGAGAGCTTGCATAGGAAGTTTAGATACATAGCCCATACATTGGACCTACATATTGTCATTTTTTCAACCTCTATAGAACTTTATCAATTATAAGCGACTTATTTTAAGTTTTTCGCTTTCCCCATTCCCGCTTTTTTCGAATATAACTTTAAATGGTTCTATTCCAATTTGTCCGTAACTGTAGGTACATACATACAGTTTGTCAAAAAAATCTTTGCACATAGAGAAAAATAAAAAAACTTCGAAAAATTCATTGATTTCTAATATAAATAACCAACTTTTTCATTTTTTTCAAACAGGATTTTATAAATATATGTTTTGTTAATATAATAAATAAAAAACTTTTATAACAATGACAATATTCTAATGTAAAATATTAAAAAACAAAAACAATTCAATTTTACTGCTGTCAAAAAAATGTTTGCGCACTTGACAAAATATTAAGACTTGTGCAATTTTTTTAAAATTATAGTGCTAATATATTGTGTGTCCACCTTGAGCATCAATCACCGATTGCAGACACCTTCTCATGGATTGAATAAGCTTCAGAATGGCATATTCTAATGGTATTTTTTTTCTTTCTTCTTTGATGAACTTTATCAATTCGTTTTTATTTGTGGGCGATCTTTTTCCTACCTTTTGCTTTAGATGAACCCACAAATTTTCGATAGGGTTAATATCAGGACTTTGGGCAGGAGTATCAATAACTTTGGAGCAGTTGTAAAGTAACCTGGACTTACATAAATAAGATTTATGTTTAGAATCATTATCTTGATTGTACTTGTAATTAAATTTATTCGGATTAACCGGGTCAATAAAACCAATTTTATTAATGCTGGCGGTCAGTTCATTTTTTAAAATATCAAGATATACTTCCTTAGTCATTATTTCATCCAAAATCCTGATTACACCAACTCCCTTGCTGGATATACAGCCCCATACCATTACAGACAGTTTTCCAAACTTTACTGTAGGAATAAGATTTTAATTTTCTAGTGCTATCAGAGACTTACGCCAAACTCTTTGCGGTCCGTCATGATAATAAAGCATTATTTTCGTCTCATCTGAGAAAATAACAGAGTCCCAGTACTCCGGAGGAAGTGAAATGTATTCGGTGGCAAATCTTAATCTCTTTTCGACATTTTGTGCTGACAGCAGGGGTTTTTTCCTAGCCACTCTTGAAGAATATTTGTGTTTTTGAAGAACATTTCTGATGGTTTCTTGGGAAACACGTAACCAAAAGTCTTTTTGCACTTGAAGAGCTAATCATCTCGTACTGGATTGTGGGCTACCATACACGATTCTAATAATTTTTCTTTCAACTCGCTGCGTCACATTTTTTGGCCTGCCTGTAAATCCTTTTAAGTCTAGTCCTCCTTTTTCAGCACGGGATATAATATTATATACAGTCCTGATGTTCAAGGAGAACATATCGGCGATTTCCTTGGCAGATTTGCCTTTGTGGTAGTTGAAATAGACCAATTGTATAATATTTTTTGAAACTCGTATTCCTGGCATTTTTTGTATTCAAGTATAAGGACACCTGTTACATAAAAAACGATCACTTCATTAATAAAACGTTGTTTACCCCTTTCACATTCCATCTCATTTGTAAAAAACCCAAAATGCACAACATTCTTGGGAAATAACGGCATTTTTTGTCATTTTTTTTTTATTATCTCCATTCAATATGCAAAGATTTTTTTGACACCCTTTATACTGTGTAAAGTTCTTTTATTGTTGTTATTATTGTAATGTGTGTGACTATTAGAAAACTATTGGCGCCTTATGGTCGTAAACAAGTACAGTTATAGAATGTGTGCAAAAATAAAAAAGTAGGTAAAGATTTTGTTGTTGGAATTCTTGAATGAAGATCACATTTTACATTTTTTTGATCTGTGCAAAGATTTTTTTGACAAACTGTACATATGTACATATGTATGTGAAAATCAAAGTTAAGAAAACTTGTCCTCTATTAAATAATAATTCATTTAATTTTATTTTTTATTTTTTGTTAAGCATGAAATTGTAATTTATTTGGGTCATAAATTATAATTAAAAAATTTTATTTCTTTTTATTTTTCAAATAAAATCATAGATTTTTAAAGATTGTATGGCACAATTTGTATACCAGTCATTAAGCCATAATAAAAGAAAATTCAATAAAAAAAATTGATAAGATATTATAAATTAAATTTTTACCAATAAAAAATAAAAATTATTGCAAAAAAAATAATAAAAATACAAGTAATAAAACTAAAAAGTAAGAGAATAATAAAAAACTTATAAAAATAATACAAATTAAAAGAAAAATAATTAAAATTTAAATGAAAGTTAAAAAACAATATAATAAAAATAAATTTTTAATTAATTTTTTAATTAAAATTCAATATAAAAAAATAGCAAAAATTAATTGTTATTTAACAATGCCTATGAGGACAGCTTTAAATTAACAATAGGTTTGGAGAGTGTTATATCAACAGCCTTATAGTCTGTCCGTTGAGACCTTATGCTGCAGATGTTATCAGAAAGAAATTGATATGCACAAAGTACTAGAGGGGCCAGTCAATAAATTTATTAAAATGTGTCAATTTTGCACAATAAACAACCTAAATTATATTACAATGATAAACAAACATCATTTAAAATTCTCGCTTCACTGAAAACAATTTCAATAATTGTTAAAAAAATTTATTTTCAAGCCAAGTAGTTGTTTAAAATGAATTCATGTTATCAATAACAAATAACACCCCCTGCCTTTCCACACGATAATTAAAAAAAAAACGGCAACCACACAGCGTCATATGAGCAACGATAATATCGAAAAAATTAAAAAAACCGTTACTAGACTTCAAAATAATTAAATTTAAATATATACGCTAAATATCTAAACACACACAACAGTAACAACAACAACGACCACAATGTTAATAATGCATAAAAAATCAAAGAAGAAACAACAAACAAAAACGAGTAAGAAAAGAAAAAAAAGTTGTATTATCAACAAGCAAAACACGAATTTAATGTTTTCACAGTTTTTGTTATTGTCACACACACACACACATAGAGCATAGGGGCATTTCTCTTTTTGCACATACCAATATACAAAGAAAAAAAAAAGGAAGAGGAAAAATTGTCACCAACCATATTGCTACGTACTGTGCTGTTTAACTGTTACACATACTTTTGCTTCATGGCAGACTAAAAAAAAATACCAGAAAAATATGTGCTAAAGGCAATTCTAACAGAAATAAAAAAAGAATTAAATAAAGAATGCGAAAGTCAAAGATAAAAATGCAAAAAAAAAAAAAAAAATGATAAAATGCTTTGACAAGCCATAAAGCAAGAAGAATAAAAATATAAAGAGCAAAAGCAAAGAGAAAAATACAATATAAACAGAAGAATAACCGCAATGCGGCATAATGAAACGGTACGAAACGGTTGAACAAAAAACAGAATGAAAAAACATATGGGGAGCACTTTTTTCTTCCACTTTTTTTCTGATTCCACACGAACAACGCATACGTTGCTGCTCGCCTAAATACACAACACACACACATTCTTCTAAACAAAAAAAAAAAACGAATTATTTTTGCAAAGTGGTTGTTTTTCGGCACAATTTAAAGAACTCACCGAAAAATCAAGAGAGATCGTGAATAAACAAACGAACAACAAAGAAAGAGGGCAAGAATAGAAGCAAAGTAAAATTTCTCCTCCTATTTATTTTCAATACGAAATGTAAGCCAAACGGTTATTGGTTTTCTTTTTTTCATTCCCAAACAGCGATACGGTTTTAGTTGTTATTATAACAGAGAGAGTGAGAATGAGGAGAAATATCAAATACTTCAACTTTTTTAAGGAAATGTTTGTGTGTGTGCATGTGTTTGATTTTAAAATGTGCAGAACTTAACTATTAAAAAGGAACACAGAACAGCAAAAACTTTCTGCTTAAATTATGTTTTTAAACAATCATTTTAATTCACAGTTTCTTAATAAAATTATTTCAACATTTACATATGTATGTCAGGTAATATCCATGTTGTTTAGCTGTTAAATTAAAATAACCTCAAAATGCTGGAACTTCCCCTTTGCCTCATCCTCATGCCATCCAATCAACCATATTGAACAGAAGCCAAACAAATGAAGAAAAGGAGAGAAACATCAATAACCAACCAGGCTTGCCATTGTACAATTTCAATAAGAAAATCACACGTTTTCTGATTTAAAGATTACATCTTATTTTCAATAAGAATAAACAGAATTTGGCATATTTTTTATACAATTTTCATGTAGGTATTTCATTTGGAAATTTGTTGTAAAAGAAAGTATCATCTTTCGAATAGGTATGAAATCAACTTTTAAATTTTTCTATGTCGAAAAGCGAAAAATGTTGGTAGGTTTTATTTATTTTTACTCATAGAACAATGTAGTCCACCCAATGCACACCCGGGATTAAAGAACTCATACTCATTGAATTTCTTAATTGAAGAAAACTTAATATTTGAGCAAATAAGAAAGATATAGAAGTCAGGTTGTCAAGTTATCAAGTCCTATAACTTGTTGACTCCAAATCAATCAAACTGGAAAAGGGAATATTTTTTTTACAATTCCAACCCCGTTCTTATTGAACCGGTAATATAATGTTATTTCTACCTTATTTATAAGTAATTATTTTCCTACATAATTTCAAATTTCCATTGAAATTTGATAAAAAAAAAAAATTAAAGTCAATAAATCGTTATCGAAGTTTATTTTTTATTTGAAAAATTAATAAAAGATAGATTAGCACAATAAATAGCGTTCCAATTAGATTAAATGAAATAACTCTTAATAAAATATTATTAAGATAATAAAAAATTTATTTACTATTATAAGTAGAAAGTGTGGATACGAATCTGCGATATTATTTAAAATTTTCAAGGGAAATTTTTATGAACAAGTGCAAATACACCAAAAAAAAAATTATAATTATTATTGCCATAGAGAGGGGGTGGATTTAATCGGTTTGAAAATTATTTAACGTCAAGATAATTTAAGTAATTAATTACTTTTTATTTATTTTAAAAGTAGGTAGTTGTTTGTATTAAAAATTAAATTAAAAGTAATCATTACTAATTAAATACTTTTAATCAGAATTGTGCGTGTGCAACAAAATCTACTTAAAGGGCAGTTAAAGACCTTGAAAACATTTTTTCGATTCTATAAAGCAAATTCTATATGACTGTGATAGCCCTCTGCAGGTGTAGATTAAAATCATTACAAATATTACAATCTCAGGCAGCTAGAAACAGAGGAAGAGTTTGTTTTATCGTGCAAAAAGGTGTTTTCGGCTTACTTTTATTTTCAATCTCAGGCTGCTAAATGATAAGACTGCAACTTCCTTACTTCAAAAAGAAGTTTCCATTTAAAATTGAAAAGGTTACCCCCAGAACCCAGATTAAAACAAATGTAGGACAATGTAGATAACAAGGAAACCCAACACTGGCATTATGTAGTTTGACACAAAAAATGTGGCTTCTTAAACAATACTATACTATAGCGGTTATGACAGGGTGGTTAAATACTCATCAGAACATTGGATAACTGTCACTTCAATCTACTTCCGGAAGGCAGTCCCTATAAACTTAAAAAAAAAGTTGACAATCATCTACTTTTTTGACTAACCAAAGCCTGTGGAAATCAAATTAAAATTGAAAATATCTCAGAAAACTAATTAGTTACCAATTTGGAAAATGCTGACCAAAGAATTGCAATTATCATTAAAAAAAATGCACATACGATACACAATCGAAACTAGCATAGTGGTCAATAAAGTATATAAAGCGATCATAAGTATGAAAATTTTTATAGTATTTTATATTCTTTCCAAAAAAAATTCTAAGATTTCTTAAGACATAATTATTTAGATTCTCGGTTTTATGTATTTCTGCCGCCAATCCTACTACTTTTAATTGCAAATAATGAAATGGTAACACTGTTCTAATTTCTTCATTTTCTTTTAAAGTCTCTCTTTCACTTTATATTACACGGCTTCTGCAAATTAATGGCTGCTGATGCGCTATTACCATGTTGTTGTTGTTGCTTATGCTATAGGAGACTCTCAAAAACTCCACACCCTTTTTAACAGAATGTTTTTTTTTCTCGTGATCTTTTTACGCTTTTATCAGTACGAATTTGGAAATTACAAATGACTAATTAAAATATAAATTAAAATAATTCGTGAAATGTATTGTTAAAGACGAAAAAAGAAAGAAAAACGCCGGTTTTTGTTTAAAGTTACTTGTGAAATTTAAATGAATTGAATTTTATTAGTAAACTTACCATTTTTAATGTGTTTTTTGTTGTTTTTTAATTTAAAGCTGTTGTTGGTTTTTGTAGTATTTGTGTGTAGTTTAAAATCTTTTATCAAGAATTAATAAACTACTGGGTTTTTGTTGTTGGTTAAGTTTTTTTTTTTTCTAAATTAAAAAATGCTTTTTTTCTACTTTACTTTTAAGTCTTTTACGGCCTTTAAGTGCTTCTCCACACCTTTGCTAACAGTCTTACAAATAAAAACTGTTTAAATAAAAAAAAATTAAATTAATTTTCTTTTAAGATTTTTTTCTATAAACTTTTTTCTTTCGGCTCTCTTTTCATTAATTAAAAAAAAAAAACAAGCCAACACTACAAAACGAGTAGGAAAAAGAAAATCAAGAAAGAAAAAAAATAATAGAAGAGGCTGCAAACGGTTCGACGAATATACTCTCTTGCGGTTTAATTGCTGAGTAAGCGCAGCGTTCTCAATTTGGTAAGTTTACAAGTAATTTTGTTGGTAAAAAATGGAATATTTCAGGAAATGGTGATTGTTTTTTTATATATACACTCTCTCTTGCGGTTACAATCGTTGAGTAAACCCAGTGTTCTCAGTTTTGGGTGTTTTTCTTTTACGAATCAGTATTGTTTTCCAGCGTTTTTTTTTCTAAGAATTATAGAAAAAACGTTTCAACTTTTAATGGATTGTACATCTCTGGTTCATCTGAGAACTATTTTTTAATTAAAACATTGAATTAGATTCTCTCTTCGCACACTATAATCTTAAAGCTTTCAGAGATTTTTTAACCCCCTGTTTTTGTAAATCGAAAGGTCGCTAATTTGTATGATAATAGATTAGCGTTTTTCACACATTTTTGATCGCTTGCGTGGTTCATGGTTCACATGGTAGTCAAGCACTTTTCCCCATCGCACACATAAACTCAAGGCTTTACAAGACGCGAATTGATGTGTGTGAACCAAAATTCATTGATTATATTATGAATGGCAATCGAAATTAAGTTGCTCTTACATCTGATAAATTTATGGATCTGTTACGAACAGCAATCAACTTCAATTACATTTGCAACAAAAAAAAAGAGAATTAGTATTGACGAAGTGAATTATTTGTACACGAAAACTTTTTGAATCCTGGTCTATAATACTGTTTTTGGCAACTGTTGCCACCTGTAATCGAGCCATTTATTTGCCAGGACAAGTTTTTAAAATGTGATGTTTTAAAATATTGGTTTCTCAGCTGCTATCTGTAATATAAATATGTTTGTCATTCATAGCCGAGCCCATTGTTATTATTCCAATGTTTGAAAACGGCCGATTTTCAAAAATCAGATCTTAACATTAACCTGACCTGACCTCTAGTTAGAAAGAACTAAATTTTTATTATTACAAACACATTTTTCGTTTATTGTAGCACCTTTACAAAATTTTAAAGTGGACACCACACTAAACATAAGAGTGAGTAATTTTGGCTGAGAGCGAGATAAGTAATCTCTGAACGAAAAGCAAAAAAAAAAAAGTTGGCCGTTTGTTAACTTTTCTTTTTTTACCGTTTCGCTTACTTTTTTACTCAACTTTTTTGGGGAAATTAACTTTGCAATTGCAACAACTAGAATTAGGGAAAAATGAAACGAAAAAATCACCACCACTACCAACCGTTAACGGAAACCAGCAAGAAAAATCGATATAAAAAAGCACTAAATAACCAGTGTTTGAACAATAAAAGTTGGAAAAAATTTGATTATTCCTGTAGTGTTCTAAAAAAAAAGTTTAGAAAAATTTCAATTATTATAAAAAGAAACCAATTTTCTTCAGCTTCAGTAAGTAAACAAAAACTAATTTCTAATTTAGTCCACCAAGCTTTGTAGGCAAAGGAAAAAAATTAAATTTTCTTTTTAAAGCGTTTCTTTTTTTCGTAGTTTTGATAATTATACGAACAAAAAAGTTTATTTGTTTAAACTTTTTTTCTTTCTCTAAATATATTTATTTATTTTACTTTATATTGATGTGTGTAAAACTTTGCTTTTTTTATATTTTTAATTAATATTTTTTTATACTCTTTTATTCTGACTACAAAACTTATAAACGAGGGAACTCGCTATTATTTGAAGTCCGCCACGGTCAACAACACAATTGCAACTGAGCTGTTTTCTGTACCGACTCTTCTATGTTTAGCTGTTTTAATTTTTTTCTTTTCCATCAGCTAACCTCTGCTTCTTCTCGTTATATTTTTTTTGTTCTTTCTGTCTTCTTCTTCTTCTAATTCTTTTTATTTCTGCTTGTCTTCATTTCATTTTATTTTAATGTGTTACTTTTATAACGTTGCTTTGCTTGACTGCTCTGTAGTAGTATATCGTTATAGTTGTGTTATATTGTGTTGTGCTTATTTCCCCTCTTTTTCGTGTTGTTTTGATTTCTGTAAAAATATGCGTTGATTTCTGTAAAATTTCCCCTACTGTGAGTAGGGAATTTCAATTTTCAACCGTTTCGCGTGTTTTCTCTTCTCGATTGTATTTGCATACAATGTTGCCTTCTACTTTTCTTATTGTACACAACCACCACCTGGTGATGAGTAAAGAAAATTTATAGAGCTGCCAGACTGTATATAAAATGTTTGGCAGTATTTTTTTTTTTAGGAGAAAAGAAAAACATTTTGATGAAATGTGTTAAACAGTTGAATCTTAAATTTTATTTTATAAGTGTTCGGGATTTGAGCGCGTATTGAACGCGCAAGGTGCCGTATGCAATTTGTTAACAAAATCTATCTTAATAGTTTCATAGTAAATATAACGATACACTGAACCCTTGGATTAGTGGCTACCACCTTGCCCGCATCCGAAGTCTGGCTTTAGAAATTGTCACTCTACGATAGACAAACCATAAGCTAGTAACTGAGAATACAAACGCTGATGGATTTGTGGTGGCGGACAAGCAAGCCCACTGGGCCACCGAAGTCTCCTCTAGTAGAGAATCAAGCTAATAGATAGGATAGGATGTTCTTAGTTTTCTGTGTTTAGCTTAGTATCTCAATTACTACCTTCAGCTCTGCTCTAAACTTCCTTGCACATAAGTTCTCGCATCACGACAAGGTGACTTGTTCCCGATAGTCAATGTAACCTAACCTATGATATATAGTCGTTATTTCCTGGGGCTGTTACGGCAGCAGGCGTTGAATTATCATCCTACGTAAATATTCATTCACTTTAACAAATTTTTTTTGTTTTCGTTTTTTTTTTCAATTTGTGTTTCACTTTTGTTATGTTTCTTCCATTAAACATATTTATTTGGCTTTGCAATATTCAAAGTGTAATTAATTCCGGTTTTATTTAAAGGGCTCTTAAAGAATCCCTATTCTATTATAATCTGGCATTACCATGCTAGCATAGTTGTCTGTTTAGCACTAAATCTGTATAGTCTGGCTGTTAATATGTTGTACCCCAATGCACACACATTCACATGCTTCCATAAACAGAGAAGAGATAGTGAAAAACAACAAGAAAAAAAACTGCCCCTAATTATGCTCAGAAGAAACAAGCGAACGAATTTCTTTCTCCGTATTGTCTGCATTTCTGCACATAAGCAATAACAACACACACTTACGCATTCAAATATTTCTATTTTTTTCCTTTGCTTTGCTGGTTTACAAGCATTTCCCAATAAACTAAAGCTTGCATGCACACACACACAGAATATTCGATAAAATATGCAAGAAAAAAACAGAAGAGAGGAATATTTAATAACTTTGATCAACATGTAATTGTAGAACACACCGTTTGATACAATGATTGCGGTAGTGTGTGTGTATAACAAATCAAGGTGAAAATCAAGAGAGAAATTTTAACGCTCTTCTCTATTTCATACAGTTTTTTTTACTTTTACTTGGAAAGTGTATGTGTACTTATGTAGTGTTTTTTTATGTTTAATTTTATGACCCTGTATTATATTTGCTTTTTGCTTTTCTTTTAATGTTTTTGATTAAGTTTATTTATAATACACCCAGTTATTATAACAATATTACTCACACACATACACTACACCCATGCAAAAACATAATAAACACATAATTATGCATGTGCTACTAAAAAAAAAAACCCGTAAAGGATCACTTGACCGTTTATTTAAATATTTTTTGTTTTTAATGTAGTGTTAGTGCACGGTGCGAGAGAGAGTGAGAATTAGAGATTGTTAAGGAGTAGGGGACAGAATTGCAGTCAGAGAATTTTATTGATATTTATTGTGTTTGATTATCTATAGGTGAGCAGTGTGTTACATTACAGTGTGTTATGTTACAGTTGGCTAATTCACACGAGTTTGTATCGTGTATGTTGTATTGAATACATTTGGTTGTTTGTGAACACTCAATGTTATGCTGTATCGTGTATGTCGTATTCTTCTTCATAATTTTTGGCATTCAAACAATTTGATAGCACGAAAACAACACAACTTATTAAAAGCATATGAAAACATATACACATTTTTTTTTCATTCACACAATTTGATAGCACGAAACCAATACAACTTCCAAAAACATATGAAAAAAATGTGTATAAGTGTATCGGATTTTTACATGAGAATTATCAACAACAAGCATACACTGTTGTATAGTCGTCCAACAATACAATGAATACAACGATACAACGGCTTGTGTGAATTGACCAAATATGTTACATTACAGTGTGTTACATTACCGTCTCTTAGACTGAAGTGTTTTATATTACAGAGTCTTAGACTAAAGTGCGTTACGTTATAGTGTGTTACGTTTTATTGTGTTACGTTACAGTGCGTTACGTTATAGTATGTTATATTACAGTGGGTTATCTTAAAGTGTGTTACATTACAGTATGTTATATTACAGTATGTTGCATTATAGTGTGTTAGTTTACAGTGTGTTACATAACAGTGTCTTAGACTAAAATGTGTTACATTATAGTGTGTTGTGTTCCAGTGTGTTACATTATAGAGTGTTATATTACAGTGTGTTACATTACAGTATGTTGCATTACAGTATGTAGCATTCTAGTGCGTTAGTTTACAGTGTGTTACCTTACAGGGTCTTAGACTAAAATGTGTTACATTATAGTATGTTATGTTGCAGTGTGTTACATTATAGAGTGTTATATTACAGTGGGTTACATTACAGTATGTTACATTACAGTATGTTGCATTATAGTACGTTAGTTTACAGTGTGTTACATTATAGTGTGTTACGTTCCAGTGTGTTACATTATAATGTTATATTACAGTGGGTTACATAAGTGTCCCAGACTAAAGTGTATAACATTATAGTATGCTACGCTACAGTATGTTACAGTATGTCACATTATGTTACAATGTGTTACATTACAGTGTTTTTTTTTTGTCTTGAGCCCGAGGTGGGAATCTTCGAAAGACACTTTTGTTCCAACAAAAGAGTGCACGATTCACCATCGCTGGTGCCTACGTACTAAACCCACCCCCTACACACTTCAACCACTCTCCCCCCGCGGGACTGCCGTAAGGTATTACTTCGCGGAGGGCTGGTTAGCTTAAAAGCTTTATCATATTAATTAAAATTTCGCCTCCGTTCCTCCAGTCTTCGGAGTACTATCATAACTCCAGCCATTCTCTGGCTATATTGACTCCATAGAATTCTACAGTTCAACAGCTCTTCCATTCGCCGGTTTGGTCCTAAATTCGTTTCTCCCGGCCATCTAAATCTGGGACAGCATGTTAGAATATGCTCCGCATCTTCCTCCTCATCTACACAATTTGGACATATAGGAGAAGTGTCATGACGAAATCTGTGCAGATTCTGTGCAGATATTCGAAAGAATAGGCATGTTATTAAAAAAAACTTCGGGAAATGTAAGCCTCAATAAGGGTCCACACAGCCCATAGAGTGGTAGCAAAGAAAATAAAGTATAAAGAATGTGCATCTTAACATATTTTGGAATATTTTTCAAAAATAATTCAGGACGCGGGGGGAAAGATAGAAGGGAATGATACAGAAACCAAGAGCGTAACAATGCGTTGTTCTCATCATGCGTTATTCTCATCGTGCGACCACTTTTTTATTTATTTTTCTGGTGTTAAAAACAGACGTCGGCACCAATGACCCTCAGGGTAAGACCATCTTCGGCTTTTTACACACATAGGACACGAACATCAAGAATGTTCGTTAAAAAGAGCGTAAAAATCTTGTCAGTTTTTAAAGAAGAAGGTTCATGTCGCTTTTTTCAGACTTCAATGGTACACCCAAAGAAATATCACAGTAGTATTCACTAATATCAATGAGAAATGATTTCGATTTTTGGAAGAATACTTGCCAAGTTAAATACGGTGTCTTTAGGGATTTATTGCAGTACAATTTTTCTATATTTTCCGAACACATATACATATCATTGGGTCAATAAGTAGGCTTGACATTATTACTAAAAATTTTCATCTAGGTTAACACATGCCTATGGTTATGGATTAGTGAGTGAGAGAGAGAAAATAAGTTGAGAGAATTTATTTATTTAAAAGCTATCCATCTTTGGCTTAAAAATTAGGCCATGTTTTTTAGATAAATAAAAGAAAAAAAACGAGCATTCCAAAGCATTTAAAAAAATATACTATGAGACAAAATAAAAAATAAAATACGCCCAGCTAATGGCGTAGAACATTTTTAACACAAAATATTCTTCGAGTGTTATTCTGAAATAAAATGATAAAGCATCCGCAACACATGTATTCTTGTCGCAGTCTGATCGACAACCAAATCAAAAAACACAAGAATACATGTACATACGTACGATGAGAGCAACACATTGTTATGCTCTTTGTTTGTGTTCATTTTCCTTCTGTCTTCCTCCCTCTCATCAAGAAATGATTTTTAAAAATATTTTGGTGAGAGCGGGTCGTAATGTTACGACCCGCCATAAGAAATTTTACTTCTACATGATGCGTATTCTTTATATCCATATTCGTTGGTGGTAGTCTTTCACCTCTAATATGGAGCCTAGTTGTGGTTGAATTCCTGCCACAACTGTCTGAGACGATCACAGACAGCCAAATCAGTGTGATTGCCGCACAGAATTTTATCATCGCATGACCACCATTGCGCGATATCTGAGCTATTATCATCATCGTTTCTATTTGTGTAGGCTGTATATATATATGTGGTTCTGCCGTTACCAAATTGTACTTCAGACCGACCGTTCTAACCTTTAAGTTATTCCTGGAGCCGGTTACTTACTTACTTACTTACTTAATTGGCCATAACAACCCGATTAACGGATTTCGGCCTGCCGCAACACATCCTTCCAGGCGCCTCTGCTTCTTGCACGCCTACGCCAGTTGGTCACACCAATCGATGACAGGGCTTCCTCGATTTGGTCCTTCCAACGGATACAAGGTTGTCCTCTTCGCCGACTTCCGCAGATCCCCGCATTAAATACCCGTCTCGCTGGAGCATCCTCCTCCATTCGAACGACATGGCCGAGCCAGCGCAGCCGTTGGATATTAATACGCTGTAAAACGTCCATGTCGTTGAGGAGCTCATACAGCTCACTATTGTATCGAATGCGGAAATCATCGCCAACACGTACTGGACCGAAGATCTTAAGCAAGACTTTTCTCTCGAACACTCTGAAGGCTGTTGCATCAGTACTTAATAGGGTCCATGCCTCTGCGCCATAAAGAAGCACGGGAAGGATGAGCGTCTTGTAGAGTGTTAGTTTTGTCGTACGAGAGAGGTCTCTACTACTCAATTGCCTATTGAGACCATAGTAGCACCTGTTGGCAAGAGTGATCCTGCGTTTGATCTCCAGACTGACATCATTTGTGGTGGTAACGGCCGAGCCAAGCTAGATGAATTCCTTGACCATATCAAAAGTATAGTTATCGGCCGTAATCTGAGAATTAATACGCCGCGCGTCTCTACTCATCGATAACATGTACTTTGTTTTGCCCTCATTTACTGCCAAACCCATCTTAGTAGACTCCCGTTCAAGAGCACTAAAGGCAGCAGTAACATCTCGCTTGGTACGCCCTATGATGTCAATGTCGTCAGCGTACGCAAGCAACTGGACACATTTTTGAAAAATAGTGCCACTGCGATGCACTCCTGCCTTTCGCAGAACACTCTCCATGACGAAGTTGAAGAGGTCGCATGATAAGGGGTCGCCTTGTCTGAAACCTCGCACCGTATCAAAAGGCTCGGAGAGGTCCATTCCAACCTTGACGGAGCTGCAGGAATTGCTCAACGTCATTCTGCATAGCCTTATCAGCTTCGCAAGTATACCGAGCTCAGACATTGCGGCAAAAACACGATCCCTTATGGGGCTTGTCTGAAACCTCGCGCGGTATCAAAAGGCTCGGAGAGGTCCATTCCTACCTTGACGGAGCTACAGGAATTGCTCAACATCACAAGCCGGTTACATACATATTATTCTCTTAAACATTTTACGAACTGGTACAGTGCGATACACATACGCACAGGTTATTGTAAGACCTATCAAAAAGCCTCCTGTAGATAAACAGCGCTCTGGTGAACGCCATTGCATGCACGTCCTATTCTAAATGTTTACAGTGAGTGTTTTTCACTTTCACCTTTAACAGTAACTGCTTAAGGGCTCTCTCACTGTCTCCACTATTCTGATTTCTAATGATATTCGATAATTGTTTCGTGTGTTACATACTGAAGTGAGTGGATTATAGAAATTGACTCACTTACTCAAACTGATGTATTGATACGGATGGTAAACTATAGTGATTGTAGTGTGTGTGTTGTTAAAGAAAAAGAGAGAGAAAGAGTAATTTTACTGCATTATAACGGTTGACAACTAAAGCCACACACACTCTCCCATCTTTTCTGTCACTGTCTCTTATTCTCGCTCTTACGATTTGTTTTCTAATATAGTTATGGAAACTTTGGAAAATTTGTCGCAACATGTCGCATTTTCATGTTCACCGCATTTATTCTACTGCTGCTTCTTCTTCTTTTACTACTACTACTACGACCACTTGAATCAATTGTTGCTGTTGCCTTTTGTCTATAAATGAATGGCAAATTCATTGTCAACATTAACTGCAACAGTGACTGTGACTGCGACTTGTGTGACGTCCAACCAATCAATGGTAACAACGGCAGTAAGTCAACCATTCAGCCAGTCCATCCATCCAACAATACACATCCTTTGCTTGTGAGTTTATTGGTGTTGCCAACACAAGCTCATATGAATACTGATGACACCAGGATAACGCGTTATACGGTTGACGGGTAACGGGTAACGACGACGCACTATTTGACAAGTTATGTTAAACAAAATATTTATTTTTCAGCGCAGCAAATAAACAACAAAATAAAAGGGCAAGACAATGGCAAAATACAGTTATAAAATGCAATAACAAAAACAATTTGTTGTTTTACACATGTAAGCGTGTGTGTATATGTATGTGTGAAAACAGAAAATTGTATTGAAAAAGCATGAAAGAGAGTGAGTGAGAGTGCCCGCACCACTACCAATAGATTTCAAAGAACAAACCATAAGCCAAAGTGACGACTACAAACGATAATAACAGCAATGCGCCAATATTTATTCCTCTTGTTAACCCAATAGCAGAGCTAACCAACTAGAGGGTCGTTTGTGTAATTGGCTTCATAAGTATTTCAGATCTTAAACAGATCTAATCAGTCCGGTCTCAAGTAGCAGATGCCAAAATAATATCAGTCAAGGGGTTGCCACCAGAATTAAACATCATACGGATTGGATTTCTGGCATATTAGGGTAAAAGGGGTCCACATTCGCACACATATAGCGCCCCATTTAGATACCATATGCAACGATGCCTCACAGCTTACTTACAAAACCTGATTAGCTGGTCTCCCTTCGAATCTGGCTAAAAACCATACTAAAAACTTAATAAATCTAGTGATCGATAGGTTTTTAATACTTGGCAGACCTTTTGGACTCTGAGAGAACTTAATAGGAGTTAATTGAAGTTTTTCCAAAAGCCCTACTTTTTGTTTAATGACGCAAGAAATATATAATGCGAGATTTTTTAAGGGCTATAGGAAAAATTTTCAAAAAAATCACATAAAATTCAGAAAAATTCATGAAATCTTTATTTGAATCGATAGTACGGTCCATATAATTTAATGTTTAAAGATTATTTCATGCAAATGTTGACCGCGACTGAGATCTAAAAGGGTGCATCCGCTTAGTCCAATTTTGGCATACTCTTTCCAACATTTCGGCCGGTATCTCACGAATAAATGCTTCAATGTTGTCTTTCAATGCGTCAGTTGAAGCGGGCCTGTCTGTATAGACATGAGCTTTAACATAGCCCCACAAAAAATTGTCTAAAAGCGTTAAATTGCACGATCTAGGCCGTCAATTGACCGGTCCCGAACGTGAAATAAAATGTTCACCGAACTCGGCTTTCAATAAGTCCATTGTTACGCGTGCTGTGTGGCATTGTGGCACCGTCTTGTTGAAACCACATGTCATGCAAGTCAAGCTCTTGCATTTTGGGCAAAAGAAAAGTTGGATATCATCTCACGGTAGCGCTCATCATTCACAGTTACGTTACGATTTGCAGCATGTTTGAAGAAGTACGGTCCAATGATGCCACCAGCCCATAAACCGAACCAAACTGTGACTTTTTCTGGATGCCTTGGTAGCTTTTGCAATGCTTCTGGCTGATCTTCACTCCAAAATCGACAATTCTGCTTATTTACGTATCCATTGAGCCAAAAATGAGCTTCGTCGCTGAACACAATTTTTCGATAAAGAAGTGGATCTTCGGCCAACTTTCCAAGAGCCCACTGCACCAAAAATTCTGGGTTGCGGTAGGTCGTTTGGCTTCAATTCTTGCACCAGCTGTATTTTGAAAGGCTTCACACCTAAATCCTTCCGCAAAATGTTCCACGTTGTTGAGTAACAGAGACGCAATTGCTACGAACGGCGACGAATCGATAATTGATGGCCATCATTAACACTGGCGTGGTGGTTTAATGTCCAACAATGTAAATTTGGTGCGAAATTTAGTCACAATAGCCCGAATAGCCGCTTCAGTGGGTCGATTAGACTGACCATAAAATGGAAGAAGCGCGCGATGAATTTTCTTAACAGAGCCCGCATTTTGATAATAAAATTCAATGATTTGCAAGCGTTGTTCGTTTGCAAAGACGATTCATGGTTAAATTATAAACCAAACTGAAGATGTTTGACAGTGAAAGAAAACATGAAACGTGCGTGAGCTGTTTAAACCAGTGTTGCCAAAAAGATAATAGCTAAAAAATCACCCGTTACAACCACAGCGATGCCCCTAATGTCTCATCTTCCGAAGAGGCAATTGCTGTCATGTCCGGGAAGTTGCCGATATATGTATATCCACGCGGTTTTATAGTGTGCAAAGTACAACACAGACACACGGCATTAAGGGATCCAATACAGGTTTCCTTAGGCGTCGAAACTAATACAGACGACGAAACTAATATCTTTCCATCGCCAAAAATCAAAAAATGTAAATCATTAACCAAAAAAGCAAGTCATCGACCAAAACAATGCAAGTCATCGATTAAAACAATGCAAGTCATCGACCAAAAAAATTTAAGTCATCGGCAAAAGTGCAAGAAAACAATAAAGCTCGATCGTAAGGAAAAGTTAGGTTAGGTTAGAGAACGTGTACTAGTCAATAAAGTCAAGTACAGTACCCGCAGGTCGAATTCACCCATTGTACAACGTCCTTACAGAGGGAAGGATAATAGAGGGATAAAAAGGAGAGGATGTAGGAAAGGGAAGAATGAGAAGTGGAGGAATTACACAAATAAGACACAACAAAAAGGGGAGGGCGCGACTACACTGATGAAGCCCTATCGCCTCTCAACCAGCCTTAAGCCACTAATGATTCTAAGGAGAGCCTTGATGTCGGCTCTCAACACAGAATTCAAGCTCTCAAAGAAGGCCCTGCCAAGGGTCCTCAACCTCCATCTACCAAGGGCTGGGCAGTTACAGAGGAGGTGTTCGATAGTCTCCAACTCCTCCTCATCGCAACATGCCCTGCAATAGTCCGGCTGGGATTTGTTCCAGATACCCGTCAGCGACATCTCGCAGCGCCCCATGATAAAACCGACAACCAACCTTAAGCTGGCCTTATCCAAGCCCAGCAGCCAACCTGCTGTTCTCCTATTGTCCCCAGCAGGCCATAGACATCTAGAGACAAAACAACCCGATCCGTTCCCCAAACGCCTCTGTTCTTCCTCCCTGACCCATCCATTGATGAGGCCGCAGAGGTGACAGACCGGGGGTCAGGACCGACAATCAAATCGCCCCCAGAAAGCGAACCTAATCTAGCGAACGCATCCGCCGTCTTATTGCCCAGTATTCCGCTATGACCCGGAACCCAGCACAGACGGATACGGTCTAGTCCAAAAGTCCTCAACGACTCCTTGTACCCGCGAACGAGTCGTGATTTGCACCAGACCGACGCAATGGCCCTAATGGCAGCCTGACTATCAACGATCGTAAGGAAAACTGTTTTGGAATCCTTGATACCATGGCTATCCAGCCCACTAGGTCCATTTCTTCTACAAGTCTATTTTCTATCCGATTTTACTTTTTTACACTTAATTGGTCATTACAACCCTTCGGTCAGGATTACGACCTAGTTTCTCACACCACATATGTTGTGTGTGTTAATTTTATACATGAGTGGTGGGACCTACAGTTTAAAGTCGACTCCGAATGACAGATTTTTGAGAAACTTTTTCATGGCAATTTTTATTTACTTTCAGAGTTTTTGCCAGAAATCTGCTGAGAGGAAGTCGCCGAAGAAATACTTTTTGTATTTTGTCTTGATGTCTGGCCTGTGGCTCGAACCCCTGGCTTTAAGTCTAATAAGCCAACACACTACCTACTAGACTACGGCACTTTTTTTGCTCATTTAAAGAAAACAATTAACTCTGTCGGCTATATCTCCGGTCCCAAGGGTTACCCGACCGTAACAAAAACTGTTTTGCAATCCTTGGTCCAATAGCTAACCAGCCTACTAGGTCTACTTTGGAAAATTTGACGATTTTATGCACATGACACCTGGCAACACTGGCTGTGTGTGCTACACACATATGATACTGTTGACAGTTCGGTGGAATAGTGTGTAAGTAAGTGTCAGATCCATTAGGCGGCCGCTAGAAGAGAAGACATCTGAATAAGGTTGGACAAGAGCACCTGAACATCTATAACTTCGTGTAATCGATTCTTTCAATGATTTGAACTCGTTAAATAGACAAACGTGCCTTAGGTGGCACACTCTTGAGACTCTCTTTATCTTTCTTCAGCTCAACAGCAACTATCGATTGTTGTTGTTATTATTGTTAATTTTTTTTTTTTTTTTTTTGTTCTTTTGCTTTGCAATGAAAGACTAGAACAATGACAAGTTATTTTTGGTTTCTGTTGAACAGTTAGTAAATGTCTAGAGAGACAGAAAGATTGAAAGAGCGCGAGAGAGAGAGAGCAGAAGAGCAATGGGTTTGTGTCATAATGTCAAGGGGTAAAAAACTAACAATGAATATTTCAATGTGTATGTGTGTGTGTTTGTGTATGTGTATCGATATGTCACGCGTGACATTTTGTACACAATGTTAGGAAAAGAAAATTTAAATGTTTAGACAACTTTCGACATCCGGCCAAATAAACGCGCTGTTTATTGTAAAGGGTGTTTTTTACAGAGGTATAGAACTTTAAGTTGGCATTACTTTTCAAGATGGCGACCGATTTAACAGCTGTCAAGTGATTTATTCTCAGTTTTGTTTGGCAATTCATCGTGAATAGACTCACGCCTGAACAACGCTTGCAAATAGTGGAATTTTATTTCGAAAATAATGGTTCTGTGCGGAAAACGTATCGCGCACTACGTCCATTTTATCGTCGACAAAATCGTCCATCAGAGCAGTTAATTCGATTAAAAATGGAACGTTTTCGCAACACGTTTACTCTTATTGATAACTCGCATCCCCAGAGACGCTATACGGTGCGTACAGAAGAAGCTATTGCTGCTGTAGAGTGTAGCATTCAGGAAGACCCGAATGAGTCCATCTGCCATCGAGCACAGGAATTGGATCTGTGTCCATCCACTTTATGGAAGATTTTGCGGAAGGATCTTGGTTTGCGTGCTTACAAAATCCAACTCGTGCAGGATTTGAAGCCAAACGATCATCAAGTAAGGCGTAGATTCGTCGAATGGGCCTAAAACGAGATTACCGTTGTTCACGATTTTCATAAGCGAATAATTGTTTAGCGATGAAGCGCACTTCTGGTTGAATGGCTACGTCAACAAACAAAACTGCCGCATTTGGAGTGAAGGTAATCCTCAAGTGTATGTGGAAACACCGTTACATCCAGAAAAACTGACTGTTTGGTGCGCCTTATGGGCTGGTGGAATCATTGGTCCGTACTTTTTCATAAACGATGGTGGCCAGAACGTTACAGTCAATGGTGATCGGTATAGAGCCATGATTACTAACTTTTTCATTCCTGAATTGAATAACCATGATGTCCAGGAGATGTGGTTTCAACAAGACGGCGCAACATATCACACAGCTCATGCCACAATAGATTTATTGAAAGACACGTTTGGTGACCGCCTAATTTCACGTTTTGGACCTGTGAATTGGCCTCCAAGATCTTGTGATTTAACACCGCTAGACTACTTTCTGTGGGGCTATGTAAAGTCATTGGTCTATGCGGTAAAGCTACAAACGCTGGACCATTTGGAAGACAACATTCGCCGTATTATTGCCGATATACGGCCACAAATGTTGGAAAAAGTCATCGAAATTGTACGTCCAGATTGGACTGCATCCACGCCAGCCGTGGCGGTCATATGCCAGAAATCATATTTAAAATTTAATGCCACAAGATTATCTTTCGGATAAATAAAATGCATGTCAATCGAATAATCCATCGTTGTTTTATTGCAACTTAAAGTTCTATACCTCTATAAAAAAAACACCCTTTAGTTGTCGTTAACAGCAATCGCACATGGTGTGTGTATGCGTGTGGCAGTGTTAGTGGTAAAAAAAGTTTTCTTTACAATTTCTTTTCATTCGTTATTAACTGTTCTTTTTCTTGTGTTTCAATTTAAATTCATAATTGGCTCTCTGTGTATACATGTACATACATAAGTGTGTGTGTACTACTAGTTTTTTCTTTTTATTTTTCGCAATATTTATGCCAGCTCTTCTGGCGCATGTATGTATGTCCATATGTATATGCACATGTGCATATGTATGGATGGGCACAAAGAAGGCAAATTTTTTCGCAGTGCGACAACAATTGCAGCAACCAATTGCCATGAAAAATAAAACAGAAGTGTTGCAAAGCAGAGAAACAAAAGTAACAGTTGACGCGCATAATTTGTTGTACACACATACACAATCGTGCACTTACACCCTTGCATATGCATGTTGTCTATGCAAGTACAAGTGCGAGTACATCCATAGGGAAGAGATTAGTTCATCGATAACATGTTAATCCTGTGTCTTGCAGGCAATTAAATTAAAAGCGCTATAGCGTTACAGTGTTATTGCCTTTATTAACTCATTATTAACGAATATGATGTTATAAAGCCTGCCAAATGTGATAACAAATGTTGCGAAAAACAGCTCTGCTAATTAAAACGACAACGTCCCTGGAACTATTCCTTTGACGTAAAACGAAAAACGGTTTCTAAGTTAATTCTGCACACGTAGGAGTGTTATTATATTCACAAACGAAGAATCCGTGAAGTAGTGACACAAGAAGGCTTACTGGTATTAAATTGAATGATCTTGGAGGCTTCTTGTTAAACTTCGCATGCAACAAAGTCAAAACCAGTCGTGTTGTGTAGCTCACGGCATTGTTCAGTTCACAATCTTATGGTTAGAGTGTTAGGGAAAGCATACCGACTCGTATAATTGCATGTTCGCGCACAGTCCAGAAGAATTTTAAATAAGTTTTCGACCCCATGTTCGAGTTAGGCCACCTTAACGCAGATAATGGGTTTCCATTAAGCCATGTGTTAATTCCAAACGCTTGAAGTGATTTACGAATGGATCAAAGACGGATAGAAATTGCTATCTAAAGATGAGTTTTAGCAAAGAATATGGATATAAAGAATACGCATCATGTAGAAGTAAAATTTCTTATGGCGGGTCGTAACATTACGACCCGCTCTCACCGAAATATTTTCAAAAATCATTTCTGGGTGAGGGAGAGGAAGACAGAAGGAAAATGAACACAAACAAAGAGCGTAAGAATGTGTTGCTCTAATCGTACGTATGTGTATGTAACTTGTGTTTTTTGATTTAGCTGTCGATCAGACTGCGACAAGAACACCTGTTTAGCGAATGCTTTATCATTTTATTTCAGAATAACACTCGAAGAATATTTTGTGTTAAAAATGTCATTAGCTCGGCGTATTTCATTCTTTTATTTTGTCTCATAGTATAATTTTTTTTAAATGCTTTGGAATGCTCGTTTTTTTGCTTTTAGTAACAAATGGTTTTTTTATTCTTTTTATTTTTCTAAAAAACATGGCCTAACTTTTAAGCCAAAGCTTTTAAGTTTTATGTTCTTTTAATAATAAAATGGATTTTTTATTTTATCTTTATTTATCTAAAATTATTAAGCCAAAAATAGACAGCTTTACATATGTATGTATGTTGATGAAATGAAAATAAAAATAGAGTATATTACTAACACTTTTATATGGCTGTAAATAAATAAATTCTCTCAACTTATTTTCTCTCCTCACTCACTAATCCATAACCATAGGCATGTGTTAACCTAGAGGAAAATTGTTAGTAATAATGTCAAGCCTACTTATTGACCCAATGATATGTATATGTGATCGGAAAATATAGAAAAATTGTACTGCATTAAATCCCTAAAGACACCGTATTTAACTTGGCAAGTATTCTTCCAAAAATCGAAATCATTTCTCATTGATATTAGTGAATACTACTGTGATATTTCTTTGGGTGTATAATTGAAGTCTGAAAAAAGCGACATGAACCTTCTTCTTTAAAAGCTGTGAAGATTTTTACGCTCTTTTTAACGAACATTCTTGATGTTCGTGTCCTATGTGTGTAAAAAGCCGAAGATGTTTTTACCCTGAGGGACTTTGGTGCCGACGTCTGTTTTTAACACCAGAAAAATAAATAAAAAAGTGGTCGCACGATGAGAATAACGCATGATGAGAACAACGCATTGTTACGCTCTTGGTTTCTGTAACCTTCCGTTCTATCTTTCCCCCCGCGTCCTGAATTATTTTTGAAAAATATTCCAAAATATGTTAAAATACACATTCTTTATACTTTATTTTCTTTGGTTTTAGTCAGTTTCAGTGTGTACTGAAACAAACCTACAAAGTTCTAGGAGCCGATGCGGCGTAAATTTTTTGGTCATATAAAATCCGTTTACCTTCTCTGTCTCCACGTGCAAACTGCAAATCTACACTTTTACACAACGTGAAATACGAGCAAAAAAACCAATTACGGAAAGGAATGGCATGGATAGCATGCACAACAATGTCTTAAGACGTTCACAGAAGACATAAGAGAATCTGATTCCCGAATTTATCATGAAAAGGAGTGTAATTTCGAGGTTATATACTTGGCGATCTATTCAAGTTTGTTATGACGATCGTCGGAGCTTCAAATGTCACATGAACTGCTTTCAAGAAAGCAACGACCTAAGCCCAAGCTACCGCCAAGGCTTCAATGAAAACCAAACTGTGGAATGCGTTATGTTTAATTGTTTGCAATTTGAACAAAAACGAAATCCGATTCCGATTTCCGATTCCTTTGCAGCATTTATAAAGCTCTATGTATAGAATGGTACCCACCATGTGATATCCTAGCTTTATGACCGTATTCCCAACTGTTGGTTGATTCTAATTCTATTTTATTATTTTAAACACATTTCCTTAAATTTAGTTTTTTATTTCCACTTTTCTTGCTTCTAAAAATTTAAACTCTTTATTCTTGTTCCCTAAAACATCTGGCAACCTTTAAAAGTCTTCCCTATTTTGTTGCTTCTTCCCTGCAAATATGAAAATTTATTCAACTGCTCTCATCTAAACTTAATGGTACATAAACATACAATTAAGGCTCTCATTTAAAACTCTTTATCATACACTTTATACTGTTACTCTACCTCTCCCAACAATTAGAAGTAAAAAAAAGTTGAAGAGAAACACCCTTTTTCTAAAGCTTTTATTATGATTTTTGCATTTCTAGAACAATAACAACAACCAGAAAACCTCAAACATTAAAAGCCTTTAATCTTGATAAAGAGCACAAGGAGAAAAACAACAACAATTTTAAAAAAGAAAAAAAGAGAACGAACGAAAAAAATTAAAACGGGAGTATTTTTTCTTTAGTTGCTATTCTTGTTGTTGCTGCTGTTTGGCTTAAATATTTTGTTGAATATTTTTAGGACTCTTGTTGCCTTTACTATGTCGCATTATGACAATTGGGGAGAATTTTGTGGTGAATACACCACACATACTCTCTAACATGAGAGTATAAATGTGAATGTGTGTGTTTATAAGAAGAAGAAAAAAATTAATCCCTATGAAGTTTAATATGTACACTCTGTTTAAAGCACATGTAAATCCAACACACCCATTCAGAGAAACTACAATTTACACATCAGCATTCCTCTTTTTCGTATACACTCACATATTTATACAGTCATAGGCATCTGTTTATTTGCACTTAATTTATTGTTCTTTATTTGTTGCAACTTCTAACTTCTATTTTTTTTACACGATAACTGTTTACGTACCTATGTAAAGTCAGAGAGAAAATGAATTCCATCCGTATTTTGACAATGAGAGTAAACATCTCACGTTAAAGGGTCATTCAAACTTGCCGTTTTATTCAGCACCCCTTAAATAAAATTTTTTAATTTGGGCTAAAAAACTAGCGCGGTGAAACGAACGCCTAAGACTGTATGCTGGGATACATACCAAACACCCTTGTGTGTTTTTTTGGAGTGATAGAGAGAGAGAGACAGAGGGGGGATTCATTTATTTATTTTGCTCTTATTTTTTTAGTTTTATTTTTTCTGTTTGTTTATTTTGTTGTTGTTGTTGTGATTTCTTAAATGAACAAACATTTTACAACAAAACCAAACCAAAACAAAAAAATGCCGTAACCGAAAAGAGCCTTAAATTCAGGGTGGTGGGTTTTAGTGTGTGTGTGTGTAATAATAATAATAACGGCAATGACGATGATGACCAGGTTTTTTCTTGTCGTTTTTGTTTTTTTTTTTTCAAGAGAAAATCAAAAGCAGCGCATATATTTTTATTTTCTCAAAATCTTTGTGGGTGTTAGTAAGAGCATTACAACTAAGCAACAAGTAAAAATATATTCTCTCACTTTCTCTCTCTCTCTCTCTCTCTTTGTTAATGTGATACTCTCGTATGTATAGTAAAACGTGTTTAAGAAAAGCAAAAGACCCAAATATAAGGAGTTGGTGATAATGGTGCGGCAAAAAATAACTTGTATAACAACAATTGAGATGTTCCATGAACATTTTACACAAAAATACACATACACACACTCGCATACATACATAAAATGTTTCATACGTATTAGCAGCCAAAACAAAGCATGTGCGTGGAAATGCTGCATTGCTGTTAAGATAGACCAAAAAATGTAAAAAATTGGAATAAACCAAGAACAACAAGGTAAATTTAACAACAACAACAACAACAAAAATAAATGCGAAAAAAATACGTTCTCACCCAGACTTGAGAATGGTAGTAAAAGAAACATGTAAAAATAAATGGCCCGCTATAGGTATAACGTTTATGCAAAAGCCAGGGTTACCATTTCCATAAAAAATTGAAATATTTCCAAGAGGGCATGCTTATGTTCCTGCTTAAGTTTTCCCTGTTAGTCGCAAACATCTTAACTTCTTTCCATTTTTTGCGAGAGTGGTCAATATCCTCATTTACATTCTTCTTGCCAATTTCTTTCTTATTAGGTTGACTATATAACCACCATGATCACTCTGTATTGCTCGAAAAGTGGCCATGTTTGCAGTCGCCAAGTTTGGAAAATATTCTCAGCATTAGCCTTCCACAATTCACTGAACTTTTGAAAAAGAAAAATATATAACGCATATAGGTATAGGCTGCCATTTACTTTTTCTTATTATTTTTAAAATAATTTTTTTTATTAAGCAAATACTGCAATTCAATGCTTTTCTTCTAGAATATCGTGTTAAATTATTCAATATAAAGTTGGCAACTCTGTGGCAGTAGTTTAAGAATGAAACCAATACTGGTGCACATAAAAAAAAGAAGAAAAATCAGCAACAAAATGTCGCAGGGTTTTGAATTTTAACAAATATTCATCACTATTCCTTTACACACTAATACACACACACACACGCACGTAAACACATTATACAAAAGCTTAACGAATTAAGCATAAAAGCAGAAATAACAGGAGGGAGAGAGTGAGAGAGAAATGATTGAATGAGTACATGATAAAGTAAAATACTATAACGAACGCCAGTAGTTTACAAAAATGGGAACAGACAACAAAAAATGACGCATAGACAGGAGTAGAGATAAAAAAAAAACACCAACAGCTACAACAACAATAACGAAAGTGTTAAACGCAATGAACAAGTAAAAATCATTTCAATACCTACACGAACACACTTATTTAATATAAGAAAACCTTAAGCTCTGTTTATTTTCTCTCTCACTCTCTCTGTATTGCTTTTACGCTCTCTGTACTTATATTTTGTGTGCGTGCCTTTTTTATTATATTTTAAACTGGGGTGTTCGTTTTTGGTTGCCTTCAATTTAGGTTTTCTTTTAATCTCCCTTAACAATCGTTAAGTTTTCATTCGTTAGGGCCTGTCGTTGGTATTCGTTGAACTTGTTATTTATTTCGTTTCTTCTTGCTTATTCGGATATGTGAGTGTGTGTGTGTGCTATATGATGAATGGTCATGGCAAAAGATACCGCAGAAAAACGGTTCTGCAAATACTCAATTGCTGTGATTTTTTCCCTTAACCGTTTCGCAGGGTGCCATAAATCTCTCTCACTCTCTCTCTGTGTTTATGCTTTGTTTCCCCTTATTTAACGACTAACGGTAAATTACACAAAAATTTTCCAGCATTTTTTTTTGTTCCCTATTCATTTATATTTACGTAGCAGAGCAAAGCAAATTAGAGAGTTGCGCAAGAAATCGAAAATCAAATATAGCACAAGTTGTTTATATGTTTATATATATGTACATACATACCTACATACATATACATAAATATGTACGTATGCATGTATGTGCATGTGAGTATGTGTATTTCTCATGTTCTATTTCTAGGCTAGTTAATAGTGTGTTTTTGTTAGCTTGTTTGCTATCTTTACAGTAAATTTTTGTTAAAATTTTCTCTCTTTCTCTGTGTATTATTACAGCTTATTTGTGTTTGTGTGTGTGTTTAGTTATACTAAACTATTGTTGCCTTGATAATTTCCTTTTTTTGTTATTGTTTTTGGTTTTCTTTTATTATTATTGTTGGAAGTTTTATTATTGCCATTGCTGCTGGTTATCATTATTGTTGTTGTTGTTTTTGTAACTGTTAATATTTGTTGATATTTTCTTTTCTAATTTCTACTTTATTGTTGTTTTTCTTTTTAATACAGTTACCCTAGTGGTTTCACATACATTTACGTGTTTTGTGTTTAATCGTACGTGTGTTTATTAACAGACTCACCCCTCTCACTTACAGTAATGCCAACAGATTTTATTATTTTTTTTTTGGAAAAAAAAACGCTGAAAGTTATCAAATCATTAAAATCTTAAGGAAAAAAGGTAAGTTAATAAAGAATTCAGATATAATATAATAGTTTTAACAAAAAATATGTATTGTAAGAGATTTTTAGAATATTTTCGGTATTTATTGTAAAGTTAAATTAAGCACCCATAAATCTATGATTTCAATGACACTTATATTTCATTATAAAGCTCGGACCTGGCCATTGTTACGAAATAAAATGTCATTTAAATGACAGCCCCTGGATTGGTTGCACAAGTTGCCACTTTTGAGATTCTTTGCGATCAGTTTTTCTTTCATTTCGGATGGTATTTCTGTGACAATTTCACGAATGTTATTTTTCAAAGACTTCAAGATTCGGGGATTATTTGCGGGGACATGGTCTTTGACATAGTCCTTGAAGTCGCATGATCTTGGATACCAATTGGTATAGCATACACGTGAAAATTTGCCATAGGTTAGGTTAGGTTAGGTTAGAGGACGTGTATTTGTCAATTAAGACAAGTACAGTACCCGGAGGTCGAATTGACCCATTGTACAACGTCCTAGTTTCTCACACCACTTATGTTGTGTGTGTTAATTTTATATATGAGTGGTGGGACCAACAGTTGAAAGTCGATTGCGAACGACAGATTTTTTGAGAAACTTTTTCATGGCAATTTAATTTTACTCTCAGAGTTTTTGCCAGAAATCTGCTGAAAGGAAGTCGCCGAAAAATACTTTTTGTATTTTGTCTTTGATGTCTGGCCTGGGGCACGAACCCGGGCTTTTGCGTCTAATAAGCCAGCACACTACCTACTAGACTACGGCGACTACTTAAAAAAGTTTGCCATAAGTACCCACAAAATAGTTTAAATTGCTGAGAAATGAGAAATTCGTATTATTCACCACACAGCGTGTATCAGAAGCGATGTTGGAACTTTGCGATGATACACAGGCATGACGAAAGGACACTTAGTGGATTTTAAAATCTGAAATCTCGGAAAATTTCAAAATCTACTATAAAAACTCGCTCTGTTAGGGTTTTGGCGATTGATTTAGTTAAAGGGACGTAAAATGCTTTAAAAACAATTTACTTTGTCCGCCCATGTTGTCCTGTTTTCCCACAAAAGGACACTTAGTGGATTTTAAAACCTGAAATCTCGGAAAATTTCAAAATCTACTATGAAAACTTGCTCTGTTAGGGTTTTGGCGATTGATTTAGTTACAGGAACTTGAAATGCTTTAAAAACAATTTACTTTGTCCGCCCAAGTTATCCTGTTTTACCACAAAAGGACACTTAGTGAATTTTAAAATCTGAAATTTCGGAAAATTTCAAAATCTACTATGAAGACTCGCTCTGTTAAGGGTTCTGGCGATTTATTTAGTTAAAGGGACGTAAAATGCTTTAAAAACAATTTACTTTGTCCGCCCAAGTTATCCTGTTTTCCCACAAAAGAACTTACAGTGGATTTTAAAATCTGAAATCTTGGAAAATTTCAAAATCTACTATGAAAACTCGATCTCTTAAGGATTCTGGCGATTGATTTAGTTACAGGAACTTGAAATGCTTTAAAAACAATTTACTTTGTCCGCCCAAGTTATCCTGTTTTCCCACAAAAGAACTTACAGTGGATTTTAAAATCTGAAATCTTGGAAAATTTCAAAATCTACTATGAAAACTCGATCTCTTAAGGATTCTGGCGATTGATTTAGTTACAGGAACTTGAAATGCTTTAAAAACAATTTACTTTGTCCGCCCAAGTTATCCTGTTTTCCCACAAAAGAACTTACAGTGGATTTTAAAATCTGAAATCTTGGAAAATTTCAAAATCTACTATGAAAACTCGCTCTGTTAGGGTTTTGGCGATTGATTTAGTTACAGGAACTTGAAATGCTTTAAAAACAATTTACTTTGTCCGCCCATGTTGTCCTGTTTTCCCACAATATTGATTTTTTTTTATTGGATTACAATAGCTTTCGGAAATGTGTGATAATCTGTTTATTGTAGTTCTTATTTCGCAATATTTTGTAACAGTGAGTAGGACTTATTTTATCAACTTTTTCTTTTTTTTCTTATTTTACCCAGGAATTTAATTAATTTTCCTTGTTTTTCTTTGCCAGCCTTAAATTAAGTGTTTTACAGAGTTATGTTAGTAACATAACAGAGCTCTGTTAAATGACTTGGTTTGCGTCAGGGGAGATAGATTTTGAAATCATCATCATTACAAATGATGAGAAAACCGATGTGAGACTGACAAGCATATACTGGGAGTCTCCTAAAAAATTTCAAACTATGGAATGCTGTTCCTGAACTTATTTGTTAAGTTACTTAAGTTACCGAAAATATAACGTACATACATAATTGGTCATTACAACTCTTCAGTCAGGATTACGACCTAATTTCTCACACCACTTATGTTGGGTGTGTTAATTTTTATACATGAGTGGTGGGACCTACAGTTTAAAGTCGACTCCGAACGACAGATTTTTCAGAAACGTTTTTCATGGCAATTTTTATTTACTCTCTTTGTATTTTTGTTTTGATGTTTGGCCTGGGGCTCGAACCCTGGCTTTACGTCTAATAAGCCAACATACTGCCTACTAGACTACGGTGACTTCGAAAATATAACGTAAGTGGCTTTATTCAGAAGGATTAATCCCACTCCGTAATGTATTTCCACATCAAAATGCTGTTAAAATCAATATGAGACTTCCTGTCTCTACTTTTCGCTCTCTACTGTTGGCCAATCTAGCTCCTTTTACGTTTATTCTTTGGAATTCATGACATTCTTTAGAGCATCTGGTTGGCCAGAGTTCTAGAGAGGAAAATGCAAAGCAATATTTATTTATTTATTATAATTAACATAACACAACAAGATTTTAATCTTATAAGTTATAATGCTATGCTTAGGATCAATAAGATATACACCCAATTCTGTTTTTACACGGTCTTTTTTTACACGGTTTTGATATAACACGGTTTGAAAATAAAATATTTTTAATTTTTTTTAAACGATTCTTTTCCATTTAGCACGATTTAAAATTTTTTGTGCTTAATTTTTTTTGTCAAATTTAATTTTTGCAAAGTATGTTCATATCACAAATTTAAGGGAATTCCCTTTTTACACGTACAAGCAAATTTACTGGTCAAAGCAATTGTAAATGGCATGAATTTAGGGGAATTCCCTTTTTGTGCATACAAGCACAAAGGTCAGAGCAATTGAAATGTGTTAATATTTTATATTTATTAAGTTATTTATGTTTTAAATTTTGTTAAATATTTTACGAATCCCTAAAAGAAAATGTCAAATAAAAAACTTCTCAAAAAATCCTTGTTTTTCACAAATTTTAATAGGTTTTAGAGATTAGGAACCAATCACCTATTTTTGCATACGACTAGTGTCTTTTTTTACACGGTTTTTTTTTACACGGTTTTTTCTGGAACCAATCTACCGTGTAAAAACAGAATTAGGTGTAATACACAAATATAAGACTAACAAATTAATATAAAAAACAAATTAATTAAAATATTAAAATATTAAAATTGAGTAGAAATATAATTTAATTGATTTAATTATTTTAGGAAAACTAACAATACTACAGAAATAAAAAGAAAATAAAAAAGTTAAAAAAGATAAAGAATTCTCAAGATATAAAAAAGAAATATTTACAAAAATTGGTATAGAAAAGTAAGGATAAATATTTAACCGATATAATAAACATGCTAAGAACGTAACAAACTTTTCATTAAGAGAACAATTTAAATAACTCCTTTTTGAACGCGTTTGCATTGCCTAAGTTATGGATGTGTAGTTTGGTAGGGAATTCCAGAGACTAGTGGTGTGTATAAAGAACTGTCGCTGTGACAGAAGAGTCCTGTAACGTTGTTGAATAATCTTCATGCCTCGGCATGACCTAGCAAACTTAATACGGTCTACTAAATATTCCGGCTGTTCCGTATTAATAATTTTATGGAATAGAATGAGGCATTTAATTTTCAGAAGATTATCAAATTTCACACTAAATATCCGATACGCTAAATGAGAAATATGATCCCGGCGACCTTTAAGAAATACGTATCTTGCTATATTGTTGTATGTCAAGTTTAATTTCCGGTTGTCATTACTATCGCAGTTTGCAAAAATTTCTCAACCATACAATAGCACAGGAATCAAATAAGTTTTAGCAAGTTGCATACGAATTGCAAAAGGAGTTGAATCAATGACTGCCCATAAATTCCGTAGCATGCTGTATATTCTGCCAACAACGACACTTATATGGCCAGACGACGATAATCTGTCATTAAATACAATACCCAGATTAGTAGCAGACTTGACATAGTCAATTTTATTTCCCCTGATACTCAATCCAGGTATGGCAAACGAAACATTGGTCTTCGAAAGCATTAAACATTTGGACTTTGAGGGATTAATGCGTAGTCCATTCGCCGAAGCCCAACGGTCAATCCTATCCAAATCACGGTTAACAGAATGTAAACAAGAATCAATATTCTCCTTACGAGTACTGGCATAAATCTGCACATCATCAGCATACATATGAACACGGCAGTCAACCAAAACATCCGGTAGATCATTAATATACATACAGAACAACAGTATGGCCCCAGTATTGATCCCTGGGGAACACCTCTACAAATATTAAGCGAATCAGAAATCTTCCCATTTAAGTGAACCCTCTGACCTCTGTCTAACAAATAAGAAAAAATTATACTAGCGGCAGAATTAGAAAAATTAAACAGCTTCCGGAGCTTATTCAATAAAATTTTATGATTGACTGTATCGAAAGCCTTTGTGTGATCGAGAAGAACTAAAAACGCTACATTATTTACATCCAGCTCCAACCTGAGATCCTCAACTACATTTAATAGAGCGGCAGTACAACGCCTACCTTTCATGAAACCTGACTGACTGATTGTTAAATAATTATGACCTTCCAGATAACCATTGATCTGTCTGGCTGTAATGTTTTCCATTACCTTCGACAAAAAAGGAAGAATGGCAATTGGCCTAAACTCATTGTTTGACTTGGGAATGGGAAGGATCGAATTCTTGCAATTTATATTCCACGACTCGTATTCGTGTGGCAGAAATGGAAATTTCCCCATAAAAACCTCAACATTGACCACACTTGATTGGCTAATAAAAATGGTAACAATAATTATGCGGAACTACCATTTCCCTATTTTATATTTTCCATTAAAACAACAACAACAAAATAAATTACAAAACTAATATCCAGAGTAAAATAAAATAATTAAAGAAGGCTTTTGAATGCTTCCTTCAAACAATGAAAAAAAAAACCACGAAAACCTTTAATAGATCTTTTAAAACTTCTAATACCAGAAAAAATATGATTGATAACTAATCCCCCTCCCCCTTCCCCTTACCTTAAACTCCTGCTTCATTAGCAATTACTGAAGTGGTTGTAATAGTAGGAGTGAGTGTGGTGAGTGTGGTGAGTGTTGCCAATCAATTGCAGTGTAGTGCCTTGTCTTTAAATTCGACAATATTCCGTTAATTTATTGGCGTGAGTGATTGAGTGAGTGCCAGTATTCATGTAAGGGAACATGTACAGCTGTGTTCAAAATAATAGGAGTGCTACCATGTAATATTTTCAAAGTTAAAATTTTTTATTCTACCAATTTGCAAAACATGATATATTTTAATGGTAGTTACAACGATATGTAGGAAATAAAATACAAAAAAGATTCTCGTAATAACTTTAATATTTACGATGAAATTGATTCATTTCTGTGTTTGCCCCTGAATTCAGTTGATCAAAAAAATAGGAGTGTGAGTGTTCTTCTAAAAATTAAAACATAACAGCACATAATTTAAAGAAAAAAGTGAAAAATAAGTACGGAAAAATGTAGTTAAAACTTTTTCTACAGTGATTCACATAAATTTTTGTAATAGTGGGACGAGAAAAGCACTGTACTGAAGAAAAGAGAAAACTAATTAAATATCTTCGAAAAACAGGCAAAACTTCTAAAGAAATTGATGAAAACTTAAGTTGCTCCAATCAAATGATCGCAAATGCATTAAAATATAAAAAAAGCCCGAAACGCGTGTGCGCAGGGCCAAAACATCTACTGTCGATGACCGCCGAATTGTGCGATACAGCAAAATAAATCCTTCAGCGTCTTCAAATAAAATTCAAAAGGTTCCGAATCTTGCCGTAAGTGTCCCTGCTATTCGTAGGCGTCTGATGGACAACAATTTATTCGCAAGAAATTCACAAAAGGTGCCATTGTTGACATACAAAACAGGCAGTAGCACGCTTAAAGTTTGCTTAAGAACATATCAAATATCCGAAAGAAAAATGGAGAAACATACTATGGACTGACGAAGGCAAAATTGTTTTATTTGGTGGCACTGGGTCTAGACAGCATGTTAGACGTCCGCCCAACACCAAATATAAAGCTCAGTATACACAAAAGACAGTTAAACATGGTGGTGCAAAACTAATGATATGGGGAAGCTTTTCATATAATGGTTTAGGCCCAATACATTGAATTAGATTAGACATATTGGATAGGAACGTCTTTGTTGGCATTTTGTGAGAAGTGATGTTATCATATTGCACGCCTCTAAAATGGATATTCCAACAAGACAATGACCCGAAACACACCAGTAAACTGGCAAATGAGTGGTTTCGGTTTAATGGGGTAAAGGTAATGGCGTGGCCTGATCAGTCTCCTGACCTTAATCCCATAGAACATCTATGAGGGATGTTAAAAAATATGTTGCCTAGAGAAATCCGTCAAATGCAACTGAGTTGTGGTCTGTGGTCTGAATGAAATTCCACCAAAACGATGTCAGGATTTCGTTGACTCCATGCCTCGTAGATGTGCTGCTGTAATAAAAAGTAAAGGCTATTCTACCAAATACTAAGCGTATTTAAAGTTTCTGATTATAGTCATTTTTAATATTTTTTTTAGCATTTTTAACTTTTTTAATAGTAAATTTTTATGAAAACTGAAATACTCGTATTATTTTGAACAGCACTTTTTAAGATATTTTTTTTAAACTTCCTGTTACTTACTTGTTGAAAGCTTTATTTAATTAATGAATAACTTAAATAATTTAGTATTGAATCAACATTACATTACATCAAAAAATTTAATTAAACCATGTTTTTTATTTGTTAAAATTTAAGCTTTTGTTTTTCATTGGGCCCACTCCTATTTTTATGAACACAACTGTATGTTTGTTTTGTAAATAATCCTTGAAATTTGTATTTACTTTTATGGTTAGAAAAGTTCGTTTTTCAACAAAACGGGAAAAAATTGAATTGAAACGCCATGAAGTTCAATAACAAATTGTGTAAGTGGAAAAACGTAAAACGATTGTTGACAGCTGAGAGATGATTCCAGTTTCATATGGAGAAACCTTGCTGTGGTGATGAACTGAGCAATAGTTGTAAAATGTAAAGGGTCCACCAAATAACTTTTTTTTTTGAAAATGCTTTAAAAAAAAAAACTACTGAATATTTTCTCAATTTTTTTTTTTTATTTGAAAGTACAATCCTTCCGGTTAATAATGGAAAATAATTTCATTCAAATGGCTGCCTCGGCTGGCCATGCAGTAGCCTACACCAGAAGATGCCGATTTTGGCAAAAAAAAATCATCTTTTCAGATGAAGCTCATTTTGATCGTGGCGGGTATGTAAACAATCAAAATTGTCGCATTTGGGGCACAGAAAACCCGCACGCATACATTGAAAAGCCGAGGCACCCAAAATGAGTCACAGTTTGGTGCGGATTTTGGTCCAGAGGCATAATTGGGTCATTTTTCTTCGAAAATGAGCAAGGAATGGCCGTTACAGTCAATGGCGATCGTTATCGGGCCATGATAGTTCACAAAAATTGAAGAGGATGATATTGGCAACATTTGGTTTCAACAGGACGGCGCTACGTGCCACACAGCCGAAGCTACACTCGATGTTTTGCGCCCTGCGAGGGACGGTGTGAGGGACGGTGTGAGGGACGGTGTGAGGGACGGTGTGAGGGACGGTGTGTGGGACGGTGTGTGGGACGGTGCGAGGGACGGTGTGAGGGACGGTGTGAGGGACGGTGCGAGGGACGGTGTGAGGGACGGTGTGAGGAACGGTGTGAGGGACGGTGTGAGGGACGTTGTGTGAGGGACACATGGTGTGAGGGACATGGTATGAGGGACACGTGGTGTAAGTGACACCAAGAAAGTGTTTGTGAGGGACGTGGTGTGAGGGCCACCCTCCCCCTTTAAGAGATACCTATGAGTCGGCTAATTCGATGGTTTATAACTACGTATGGACATATATAACATGTATGTCTGTTAGTTTTTGTTTTGGAGCGAGTACAACAACTACATCTTCGTCAGCGCTACCCATGATTCGGACCTCTTCTTGTTATTCTTTGTATGCCTCACCTAAATAACGTACCGACTTCGATTAAATTTTAAACTAGGTAGATGTGGGTACCGTAGAGCACATATAGTTTACGTTTGTCTTTTTAAGAATTATTTATTTCTCCCTATTCCCCACTATCAAACTAATTTTGATTAATTTTGTTGGCGTCTTTGATTATTATTACATTTACCATTCACAATGTTGTCCTGTTTTCCCACAAAAGGACACTTAGTGGATTTTAAAATCTGAAATCTCAGAAAATTTCAAAATCTAGTATGAAAACGCCCGCCGTTAAGGATTCTGGCGATTGATTTAGTTAAAGGGACGTACAATGCTTTAAAAACAATTTTCACTGTCCCACAATATTGATTTATTTATCGGATTACAATAGCTTTCCGAAATGTGTGATTATCTATTTATTGTAGTTCTTATTATGCAATATTTTGTAACAGTGATTAACTATAGGACTTATTTTATCAATTTTTGCTTGTGTTTACTTTTTTTACACAGGAATTTAATTAATTTTTCCTGTTTTTCTTTCACAGTCTTAAATTAATTATTTAACAGAATTATGTTAGTGACATAACAGAGCTCTGTTAGTTCTGTTAATAACATAACAGAGTTCTGTTAGCTAACATGAGAGATAGATTTTAAAATCTATCTTCACACACATACTCAACATGGCTGCTGTCAGAAGCTAGATTGTAATGAAAAAACCAAATTCTTGAAATACCTTAACCTTAGTCGCCGTAGCCTAGTAGGTAGTGTGTTGGCTTATTAGACTTAAAGCCAGGGTTCGAGCCCCAGGCCAGACATCAAGACAAAATACAAAAAGAGTATTTTCTACGGCGACTTCCTCTCAGCAGATTTCTGGCAAAAACTCTGAGAGTAAATAAAATTGCCATGAAAAAGTTTCTCAAAAATCTGTCGTTCGAAATCGGCTTTAAACTGTAGGTCCCACCACTCATGTATAAAATTAACACACACAACATAAGTGGTGTGAGAAACTAGGACTTTGTACAAACAATGGGTCAATTCGACCTCCGGGTACTGTACTTGTCTTAATTGACAAGTACACGTCCTCTAACCTAAACTAACCTTAACCATTTCGGGGGTTGTCCCCTTAAATACCAATCTTCCTGGTATATGAAATCGAGCATCAGCATAATCTAAATCGTTTAGATAGTGTTGCAATCCACCGTTTAACTGCTTACAGTTAACGATAACACACTTATGTATGTACTTTTAGTATAACGCTCTTAAATTGCCTTTGATTTGAAAGATTTTCATTACATTTCATGGTGATCAGTGAGTGATTACTTCACTCTCGCTCTTGTAAATATTTCCTTAATAGACATGTAAAATCAATAAGTTTATGTAAGTATATATATGAGTGTGTGTGTATTCTCATTTAGATGTGTAGTAATGCTGTGTACATTAATACATAATAAGTCCTAATGGATTTGCCAGCTCTGTATTTGGGTAGATAAAATCAAAAATTCAACTTGAAGAAGCACAAAACGTTGTTAAATGTCACTAAACTTTTAAGCTGTGCAAAGTAGTGATAAATATATACACATACATACACCCATACATATATATAATCGGTATAATTCCTCTCTTATTTTCTCTCTGCCACTCTACTCAATTAAGAATTTAAATGTTGTTGTTTGCTACGTATGTATATGCAACAAGGTAAACAAATCTTTGGTACTTACATAAGTTTGAATTCTTATTGGATTCTCCTACTCCCCCATAATCGTTTTTAGTTCTCTTATTAGTACAGTTATTTCTAAAGATAAATAATCTCTGATGTTATGCTTACTCTTCCTCTCTGACTCTCTTGTACTCTTGTACTCGTTTAAGTGTTGCTCATTGTTTATTTTATATACGTAGCAAGGCATACAAATTTTTGTGGAAAGTCTGCATGTAGTTTTTCTCTGTCTCTCTCTCTCCCGTTCACTGTGTGCTTGAACGGTTTACTATTTTAGTAAACCAACCTATAATAGCAGAGTTGTGTTTTCAAAAAACGCACGTTTTCGATTGAGATAAGAAGGAAAATTAAGAATTTAATGAATTTGTTATTGAAATTGAACCTTAAGCGGCAATAAAATGGTGAATTTGTAATAGAACTTATAAAAATGTAATGAAACTAGATGTAATGATACAAAGATGAGCCCAAAAACAGCAGGTGGTCCGCCAGCCAGTGAAACAAACTAATGTTGGTGAGTCAACAAACAATTAGAAAAGTTTGGTTACTAAGTCGATACTTTGGTATGACAGTGCAATCTGGGGAGATAAGTTGAAGGTTAAAACCAAGCGCAATACATTGACAGGAGTACAATGAACAGCAGTACTCAGAGTTGTTCAATCTGGCGAATAGCCCCAGACGTTATGGTCCTCATGATTAGCAAAGAGATACGCATTTTCTTTCCTCCTTCAACATAGTGCCGGGAATGTACCCAGCAGGTGAATAATAGTCTTCTCTTAATTATCTTCTTTGCAGCCGTCTGCCGGACTACTGCAGTGTGTTTCAGGCGGAGGTGATGGCAATTTACCGGGCCGCTCAGTGGATCCTCGTCAACGGTGCTCCTTTCACTCGCGTCTCGATCTTTTCTGATAGTCAGGCCGCGATAAGATCTCTATCGGGTTTCGTGATTAGCTCTAGGATCGTTAGGGAATGTCGCCGCTGTCTCGACCGTCTCTCGAGGCGCTTCACCAGTGTCTCTGTGGTGTGGGTACCCGGGCACAGTGAAATTCCGGGAAACTGTAGGGCCGACGAGCTCGCCAGAGCTGGTGCGCTCCTTCCGGAATCCTCTTCTGTTGAATTGGGTTTGCCACTTGCCTCGGTCAAGTTGACCATTGCGCGGAGGTTCTTTCGGGACGCCAACCTGTCCTGTTTCAATGAGGAGTCCTGCTCCACCGCTAGACTCACCTCGCCCAAGATGGATAGAAGGCGTACCAACCGATTACTTGGTCTTGGTCGTGATGTCATCTCGCGCTACAGTGACCGTGCTTACAGGTCATTGCGTCATGGGTAGACACGCGGAAAGAATGAGGCTCCCTTTCAACGACTTCTGCCGTCGATGCAGGTCCACTGAGGAAGAGAAGACTGTTGTTCACTTTCTTTGCCAGTGCCTGTCTCTTGCTAGGTGTAGATATAGCCTAACGGAGCTATCATCTATTGACATCAAGGATATAGCTTCGTTCATCAGACTTTCTGGCTGGTTTTCTAGTGCGTGGTAGTCGTACTTTTGTTGTGCAGCCCTTGCGCTGACCAACTTCTTCCTTTTCCCTGATTTTGGTGGAACTTGGTTAGTACAGGAACTGCGTTCACCCGTGGCATCACAACGGGCCGCTATGCGTGCTCAAGTGAGCTTTGTGATAACAGAGCTACCACTCCGACCTGACCTGACCTGACCTGAGCTTCTGTAGAAATCATTTCCTAGGTGCCATCACCTACCTGCCTTACCCTACCCAATGCGTGTAATGACTCCGATAACCATACTGTGAGGGCTTCTTTGGAGTTTTAGCAGACTTATCGTGTGCCCTCCCTCTAGTTTTAGGCAGATTTTTTGTGGCTCTCATCTGTTGTTGGCGGAATCGATAACAGCATTGTCAATTATTAGTTTACTTCTCCAAAGTCGAGAATTCATTGGAAACTTCGTTGGTTGTATCACGACTGGCCAGTTAATCCGTTCTGTAGCTACCTAAAATGTCACTGTGTCCTGGTTCATCACATTGGAATTTCTTCTCCTCTTTTAATCAAATCAATGTTCATCTCTTTTCCCTTTTTATAATAATGATACTTTTTCTAAAAATAGTACTTTTCCCATTCCCTGATTCATGTTTTTTTTTTCTTTCTTTTGGCAAGAATTGCAGGGATCGCAATGTTTAAATAGATTTTTAATACAATAATTGAGAAAATCTTCTTTATGGCATCATTCCGCATCATTATTCTAAGCCTACGAAAAAAAATCGAACCATAGAAGAGTGTGCAAGGAGTATACGATGCCAACAAGTTAAACTCCGCTACCACATCAGGGGAAAAAAGGGAAATTTATTGGCAAAAAATTTGAACATCTCTTTTTTCTTTGCCCCCTTTTTTTTCTCTCTGACTTTATTGTTCATAAAAATATTTGTTTAACAATAAAGAAAAAGACGACGAAGACGAAGAGAACGCCATTTTTATTTTATTTCTTTATATTGTGGTACATGTGTTGTTGTATACAATTTAATATGACTGCGTACGAGAGTATAAGTATATTGCATGAGAAGGGTAAGAAGGTAACGGAAATACTTAAATGGGATGCCTAAGAAGAAAGAAAAAAAGAAAACAAAATTTGTTTGTAAATGCTTACCCTGCTTAAAAGCCAAAAAATCTTTTTTTCATCAGGTACTTTTTTTTTCCTTAGCAAATGTATACTGGCGGAGAACGGGTGATGAAACAGGGGAATCTAAAACTTCACTTCACTTGGCTTTCCATTTTATTTATTTAATTTAACATGCACGATTTATCGATAAAACATTTTCATTTTTTGTTTATTTTTTTGGATTTTTATTTCACCATGTCATGTCTACACATTTATTTTTGTCAACATCTCGTCATCATCATCATCATCATCATCAGCAATAACATCATCATTACAGTTATTATCATTATCGATATTATTATAACAGTAAAACAACAGTTTTTTTTTGTAAGTCTAAATAAGTTGGGTTAAATAAGCACATTTTTTTTAACTTTCCCGAGGGTAAAGGTATTGAAAAAGTATTCAAAAATATTAAAAAACGAAGAAATCCTTTAAAATTATTTTTTAAATAAATTTTAAATTATGCAAAGGGGGAAAAATAAAAAAACGAAAGAAAAAGTACCATTTTTATAAAATAAAATGAGAAAAGGTACCATTTACATAAAAGAGGGAAAGGAAAAATCATAATTTTTGTAAAAGAAAAAGAAAAACAACTGTTTTAAAAAAATCGGAAAGAAATAGTGCCAAATTTATGAATAGGGACAAAAATAGTACAATTTTAAGTACCAATGAGTAAGAAAAAGTATAATTTTTGTAAAACAGACAAAGGAAAATTAAGATTTTTATAAAAAGGGGAAAGAAATAGTACCAGTATTATGAATAGGGACAGAAATAGTATTGTAAAAAGGAAAGAAAGCAAGAATTTTAATAAGAAACATTTGCTGCCCATAATGCTTTCAGCACAGGGCATCTGGAAGCAATTTTTCAGTGGCCATAACAGCATTCTGAGGCACCTTACTTCCTTTCTGGCGAAATTCCGCATAGGATCAGTAATCTAAAAAGCCTAGAAGGAAAGATGGTAGATAGAGAAAAATATCTACGGGTTCTGATACTACAGTCCTTATAGGAGGGTCCAAGAGGACATCCGGTGTGAAAGATAGCATTTTTTCTGGCTTTGTTAATTCAACAGAATTTTTTAGGTTACCACAGGTATCTAACATTTCGTTTTCGTGGGAGTCCATCCTTTGGTGCTAATTATAGTTAATTTTGCACAAAAAAGTACAATTTCTATTGAAAGAAAAAAGTACAATGAGAAAATATACACTGAGCGCCATAAGTGAGTCAACACTTTTGTTCTTAAGTATAAAACAGTTTGTTCTTAAGTAAAGGGTGTTTTTTATAGAGGTATAGAACTTTAAGTTGGCATTACTTTTCAAGATGGCGACCGATTTAACAGCTGTCAAGTGATTTATTCTCAGTTTGGTTTGGCAATTCATCATGAATAGACTCACGCCTGAACAACGCTTGCAAATAGTGCAATTTTATTTCGAAAATAATGGTTCTGTGCGGAAAACGTATCGCGCACTACGTCCATTTTATCGTCGACAAAATCGTCCATCAGAGCAGTTAATTCGATTAACCATGGAACGTTTTCGCACCACGTTTACTCTTATTGATAACTCGCATCCCCAGAGACGCTGTACGATGCGTACAGAAGAAGCTATTGCTGCTGTAGAGGGTAGCATTGAGGAAGACCCGAATGAGTCCATCCGCCATCGAGCACAGGAATTGGATCTGTGTCCATCCACTTTATGGAAGATTTTGCGGAAGGCTCTTGGTTTGCGTGCTTACAAAATCCAACTCGTGCAAGATTTGACGCCAAACGATCATCAAGTAAGGCGTAGATTCGTCGAATGGGCCCAAAACGAGATTACCGTTGTTGCCGATTTTCATAAGCGAATTTTGTTTAGCGATGAAGCGCACTTCTGGTTGAATGGCTACGTCAAACCTAACAAAACTGCCGCATTTGGAGTGAAGGTAATCCTCAAGTGTATGTGGAAACACCGTTACATCCAGAAAAACTGACTGTTTGGTGCGCCTTATGGGCTGGTGGAATCATTGGCCCGTACTTTTTCAAAAACGATGGTGGCCAGAACACTACAGTCAATGGTGATCGGTATAGAGCCATGATTACTAACTTTTTCATTCCTGAATTGAATAACCATGATGTCTCCAGGAGATGTGGTTTCAACAAGACGGCACAACATGTCACACAGCTCATGCCACAATAGATTTATTGAAAGACACGTTTGGTGACCGCCTAATTTCACGTTTTGGTCCTGTGAATTGGCCTCCAAGATCTTGTGATTTAACACCGCTAGACTACTTTCTGTGGGGCTATGTAAAGTCATTTGTCTATGCGGTAAAGCCACAAACGCGGTAAAGCCACAAACGCTTGACCATTTGGAAGACAACATTCGCCGTATTATTGCCGATATACGGCCACAAATGTTGGAAAAAGTCATCGAAAATAGGACGTCCAGATTGGACTACATCCGCGCCAGCCGTGGCGGTCATATGCCAGAAATCATATTTAAAATGTAATGCCACAAGATTATCCTTCGGATAAATAAAATTCATGTCAATCGAATAATCCATCGTTGTTTTATTGCAACTTAAAGTTCTATACCTCTATAAAAAACACCCTTTATAAAAAAAGTTCCTTTATCATGAATTGTTGTTTTTGTTTTAACATTTTGTAAGTAATAAATAAACGTTTTTATTTTTGCAAATTTATTCTACCATTCTCATTTACTTTTCTCGCTATCCTAATCACTTTTGACGCTCGCTGTATTTTTAAATACTTTTGGGCACAAAAAGGTACTCTTTTTGATAAAAAAAATAAACATTTTTGTTAAGGTTCTTTTAAATAAGTTTTGTATTTTCCATACAACATAAGAGTTTAGCTCAAAAATTAATCGATTTGTGCAATAATTAAAGAACTTGTGCCTAGTTCGGTAATTTATGTAACACACTGTAATTAAAAGACTTTTTTGTTTTAAATTTTTATTTCAAAATGTTTGCATTTTAAAAAACAACAAATAATTATGTGACCTATTTTAACCCGTTCTACATTGTAATTATCGATTTAAAGTTGCATTAATTAAAAAACTTTCTGTATTTCTCCTAAACTCTACACTTTTTTTCCAACATTGGACATGATAAACTGTGATAAAACAAAACACCCTATTTTAAACTACCATAATATGTTAGAAAATAACAGTAATAATAACAAAAACAACAACAAAAACACATTTTATTTTGAATGATTATTTTTTGCTGTAACAAGTACCATTAGTTGTTTCAATATATAGAGAGTGCAAGAGACGGAGAGACGGAGAGAGCGAGAGAGAGTTGAGAATGTGCATGCAACACGCAAATTTGTGTATGAAACTTCAACGAACACAAAATCAAATAAAATCAACCAAAAACTGTAACGAAATTCAAATAGAAAATTTATACAAATAAACACAACTAACCACATGCACACAGAGACAGTTAAACTAACTGTTGTTGAGTTTAAGTCATAAGTCGAACTACAAGGATTTTGATTAAGAAAAAAGAAATACATTTTGTGTGTATGTGGGGAGTAGGGTTGTATGAGAGAGAGAGAGAGAGAGAGAGAGAGTAAAGAACCTGTTTTGCAACTTAAATGAGTTTCCTTGATGTTGTTTTTTTTTTCTATTCAGAATTTATAACATGTTTTATATGCATTACATGCAATCACGCTTAATATTGCATTAAGACTTAACAGTTATGATATTGCCATACACTTTATTGGAATGTAAAAAGTAAAAAAAGAAAACGTATATATTTTTAAATATGTTTCTTCGATTAATAATAAATTAAATTTAAAATTCTTTTAATTATTCTTTTAACTTAATAATTTTCTTTACTAATTAGCTAATTCAAGCTGTATACATACATATACATATGTATGTACAGCTGCGTTCATAAAAATAGGAGTGAGCCCATTGAAAAACAAAAGCTTAGTTTTTAACAAACAAAAAAACATGGTTTAATTCAATTTTTTGGTGTAATGTAATGTTGATTCAATACTAAATTATTTAAGTTATTCATTAATTAAATAAAGCTTTCAACAAGTAAGTAAACGGAAGTTTTAAAAAAATATCTTAAAAAGTGCTGTTCAAAATAATACGAGTATTTCAGTTTTCATAAAGATTTACTATTAAAAAGTTAAAAATGCTTATGACTATAATCAGAAACTTTAAATACGATTAGTATTTGGTAGAATAGCCTTTACTTTTTATTACAGCAGCACATCTACGAGGCATGGAGTCAACTAAATCCTGACATTGTTTTAGTGGAATTTTATTCCACCCATCTTGCACTACAGACCACAACTTGACGGTTTTCTCTCGGCAACATATTTTTTAACATCCCTCATAGATGTTCTATGGGATTAAGGTCAGGAGACTGATCAGGCCACGCCATTACCTTTACCCCATTAAACCGAAACCACTCATTTGCCAGTTTACTGGTGTGTTTCGGGTCATTGTCTTGTTGGAATATCCATTTTAGAGGCGTGGAATATGGTAACATCACTTCTCTCAAAATGCTGACATAGACGTTCCTATCCATTATGTCTCTAATTGAATGTATTGGGCCTACAACATTATATGAAAAGCTTCCCCATATCATTAGTTTTGCACCACCATGTTTAACTGTCTTTTGTGTATACTGAGCTTTATATTTGGTGTTGGGCGGACGTCTAACATACTGTCTAGACCCAGTGCCACCAAATAAAACAATTTTGGCTTTCGTCGGTCCACAATAGGTTTTTCCATTTTTTTTCGGATATTTGATATGTTCTTGGGCAAACTTTAAGAGTGCTGTTGCCTGTTTTGTATGTCAACAATGGCACCTTTTGTGAACTTCTTGCGAATAAATTGTTGTCCATCAGACGCCTACGAATAGTAGGGACATTTACGGCAAGATTCAGAATTTTTTGAATTTTTTTTGAAGACGGTGAAGGATTTATTTTGCTGTATCCCACAATTCGGGGGTCATCGACAGTAGATGTTTTGCCCTTGCGCCCACGCGTTTCGGGCTTTTTTTATATTTTAATGTATTTGTGATCATTTGATCGGAGTAACTTAAGATTTCCTTAGTTTCTTTGTAAGTTTTGCCTTTATTTCGAAAATTTTTAATTAGTTTTCTCTTTTCTTCAGTACAGTGCTTTTCTCGTCCCACTATTACAAAAATTTATGTGAATCACTGTAAAAAAAGTTTTAACTACATTTTTCCGTACTTATTTTTCACTTTTTTCTTTAAATTATGTGCTGTTATATTTTTATTTTTAAAAGAACACTCACACTCCTATTTTTTTGATCTACTGAATTCAGGGGCAAATACAGAAATGAAACAATTTCATCGTAAATATTAAAGTTATTACGAGATTCTTTTTTGTATTTTATTTCCTACATATCGTTGTAACTACCATTAAAATATATCATGTTTTGCAAATTGGTATAATAAAAAATTTTAACTTTGAAAATATTACATGGTAGCACTCCTATTATTTTGAACACAGCTGTATATGAGTTCATCAAACAACATTGTCTTGATTAAGGCGTCTCTTTACACAGAGTTGTACACTATTTTTGTATTAACCAGAAGCCATGAATTAATAAAATAACTGTACATTATTACTTGTAATAAAATGTCCACAACAACAAACTCTACAATGTAGTGACTACATGCAGTTAATAATTACAACACTAACGCATTATAAAATGTAAATGCAAAAAGGCCATCTTGAGCTACCATTCTCTTTCTCTTTTCACCTAACAGCACTATCATGTTCACATTGTTTAATTACAACACTAAAACTATAAACACATTCGAAGCGACACGCGCCACTCAATGCGTTGATTACTTCTTTATCCATTTTAGCCATTAAAATATTTTTTATTTGTATTGTATGCATCGCATTTTATAATCTAGGTTAGGTTAGGTTAGGTTAGGTTAGAGGACGTGTACTTGTCAATTAAGACAAGTACAGTACCTGGAGGTCGAATTGACCCATTGTACAATGTCCTAGTAAATCTACATTTCATTTTATTGAAAGCACTAATCGTTCATTGGCGTGCAAATAGCCTAAGTGCGCAGCTTCAGCATAGACGCTTGTTGGCGCTTTGCTTTTAAAATAATCCTTTCCATATGTACTTTATTTTTGACATACTGCCTTGTGGCGCATGACCAAAATTTGTTTAGCTTACTAGTTGTCCGCTTTGGGACATAGCGATTTAACCGGCTATTTTAAACGAAAAATATGAAGCTGGGATTTAAACCTAGGGCTCTCGTCTATAAAGCCAATACACTACCTATGAAACTAGGGCGACCAACGTATGTAAGTCTCTGTATTTTATTCTGCCGTATCTGAGCTGGGATTTAAACCAAGGGCTCTCGTCTATAAAGCCAATATGCTACCTGTGAAACTAGTACGACCAACGCATGTCAATCTATGTACTTTATTATAATGTATCTGATCTGTCTGCGAAGCTGCCGTAGTCTAGTAGGTAGTGTGTTGGCTTATTAGACGTAAAGCCAGGGTTCGAGCCCCAGGCCAGACATGAAAACAAAATACAAAAAGTATTTCTTCGGCGACTTCCTCTCAGCAGATTCTTGGCAAAAACTCTGAGAGTAAATAAAATTGCCATGAAAAGTTTCTCAAAAATCTGTCGTTCGCAATCGACTTTAAACTGTAGGTCCCACCACTCATGCATAAAATTAACACACACAACATAAGAGGTGTGAGAAACTAGGTCGTAAGCCTGACTGAAGGGTTGTAATGACCAATTATGTATGTATATATGTAGGTATCTGATTTGTTTTCAAATTCTTGACAGAAAGAATTGGTTGCATAGTCCGAAATGTAGCAATCATCGAATGGAAAAGATATCCCTAACCGCCCAAAACCTTAAGGTAGACAGCGTACTGAATGTGATGCTATTTTTCAATAAAATCTTGGAAGGGATGAACCAGTTAATGAACCACTGCGAATCGCAGAGACTAACCTTCTGGACTGGTAATAACTTCTGGACTGGTAGTAACGACAGTTGCCCTACGTGTGGTACTGACAATGGAGGTGGTTTTAGTCCAGAATGCTCGATAGAATTTCTTCTAATGATCACGATTATAATAACTTTTCATAAACATTTGCTGAAGATGCATTGAAAAAACTGTTTCTTGTCAAGTGCTTACAGTCTGATAAATAGGTCTCTAAATGTTACTTAAATTCCAAATTCTTTCTTAAAAATATTGCAAAACATCTTTAAACAGCCTCAAAAAGCAAACACAACCATACATAATTGATGTTTTTTTGGGCTTTTTCTTAACAACCATTAATAACAACCGTTAAATATTACCCGCGGCTTATGGTGTGACATAAAAATGTGCACAAGCGATACAATTTTTTATGGTTGATAACTCTGCACATACAACTAAAAAGAAACAGAAAACATTTGTTTTATTATTCTTCGTTTATCCTGTACGTCTGGGTGCGTGTGTGTTAGTATTGCCAACCATGAACCTGAAAATTACGGTTGTTTTTCTTTCGGTTTTGTTTTTGTATAATGACTTATGATTGTTAAAATGATGAAGACAACTCAATACAACAAGAACAACAATTGCAATAAAATACTTGTAAACATTTGCTCATAACTAAACTACACTCACTCAGTTGCAAGTATACACAGATAGAGTAGTGGTAGGAACAACTGGAAACAAAAGGAGAGAGAAACAGAGAGGGAGAGTTAGACACTCGAGGAGAATATAAATGGCATTTGTAATGTTGTAAACAATTTCAATAAATATTTATTGGCTTAACAATTATTGTTGTAGTTGTCGGTATTGCTGGTTTTTTTTTTCTTTCAGTATTGTGTAGATGTGTGTGTAACACATTTATGTGTGCCATTGTTTATAGCTATAGTTTATCCCTGTTAATATACGGGATAATTTCGAAAACTGTGTTGTCGCTAATGTGGTTTAATGCTACTGCTGATGTTGATGAGAGAGTAAAAGAGAAAGTATTTCAAAGAGAGAGAGAAAAGAATTATTTTTATTTTTCTTTTTATTTCCCAAGGCTTTAATGTGTACTCGTATACTCTGTCTTTAATGTTGTTTTTCAAATTATTATTGTTGTTGTTTGTTTTTATTGTGGTAATTATTATAGCTTAAGAGTGTGCTACCGTATTAATAATCTAAAAAACCATGTTATTTATGCTCTACACTAAGGTTGTTAACCAGAAATAATTATGGTTTTTCGTATGGTTGGCAACAACATCTCAGAAATTAATTACAATCCACGGGTATGTTTCAAATAAAAGTTGGTAACCTTGTGAATCTTAAACTAAAACGGCTTGTTGCCAACAGTTCTAAGTTAATTTTTAGTGAATTAATTTGGAAGTTATTAATTTATAAATAAATATAATAAATAAAAAATACTTCGGAACTGCAGGTAATTATATGCCTCCTTCTGCTTGATTCCTATTATAGGAACTTGACTTGACTAAGATTAGTCGATGTCTCTGGGCGACTGGACAGCTGCATGGTTTAAATGCTGGTCACTCAAGGATTCTGAATAAAGTTGGAACTATCGCGACAAAAGACTACATGATACCGAGATACGCCTTCTCAATAAGATTCAGGGTAGCCGAATAAACAGTTCTGGAAAACTGGTGCGGCGCACCTCGTAAAGAACTCCTTGTAAATCTTCACTGATGGCCTTAAATTGAATGGAACTATTTTTGGCCGTAATATTGTCGGTATCTATTGGAATAAACCAGTCTAGAAGTCGCCGTAGTCTAGTAGGTGGTGTGTTGGCTTATTAGACGTGACACCGCGGTTCAAACTCCAGGTCAGACATCAAAACGTAAATATGAAAATATTTCTTCGGCGGCATCCTCTCGGCAGATTTCGCCACTCATGTATAAAATTAACGCACACAACATAAGTGATGTGAGAAGCTAGGTCGTAATCCAGACTAGAGGGTTGTAATGACCAATTATGTATGTGTTAAGGCTGCCGAATCGCTGTAGCGTCTTTCAGACGAAAATGTCGACAATGCCGGCTGCGGTAATAATTATTAGGGATGCGAATATCTCCAGGTGGGATACTACTATGCTTTCCAATAGCCAAGTGATTATCAAAGCTCTGAATTCCAACGTGATGAACTCCAAGACCGCAGATATCCCAATGAGGTTACAGAATAATATGATTATATTAACTTAGATAGATAGATAACTGCAGAGCGGATAAACTGGCCAGACTTGGTACAACAATCGAACTCTCTGATGAATTCTCGATTTTAAGAATCTCATACAGTCATTGATTCCGTCAACAACATATGGACGACTTCGGACTGCTCATGGGTACATCATCTCATGGAGATGTCATTAGCTCTTCTCCCGCCAATGAAAAATTTTAAAGTCGCCGTAGTCTATCTTATTAGATGTCCACGGTTGGCCACGGTTCAAACCCCAGGTCAGACATCAAAACGAAATATGAAAAAATAATTCCTCGGCGACTTTCTCTCAGCAGATTTCTGGCAAAAACTCTGAAAGTAAATAAAATTGCCACGAAAAGTTTCTCAAAAATCTGTCATTCGGAGTCGACTTTAAACTGTTGGTCCCGCCACTCATGCATAAGTTTAACAACATGAGTGATGTGAGAAGCTAGGCCGTAATCCTGACTGAAGGTTTGTAATGGCCAATTATATAACGGGTGATTTTTTAGCTGTTATCTTTTTGGCAACACTGGTTTAAACAGCTCACGCACGTTTCGTGTTTTGTTTCACTGTCAAACATCTTCAGTTTGGTCTATAATTTAACCATGAATCGTCTTACAAACGAACAACGCTTGCAAATCATTCATTGAATTTTATTATCAAAGTGGGCTCTTGGAAAGTTGGCCGAAGATCCACTTCTTTATCGAAAAATTGTGTTCAACGACGAAGCTCATTTTTGGCTCAATGGATACGTAAATAAGCAGAATTGTCGATTTTGGAGTGAAGATCAGCCAGCAGCATTGGAAAAGCTACCAATGCATCCAGAAAAAGTCACAGTTTGGTGCGGTTCATGGGCTGGTAGCATCACTGGAGCGTACTTCTTCAATGATACTGCGAATCGTAATGTAACTGTGAATGGTGAGCGCTACCGTGAGATGATATCCAACTTGCAAGAGCTTGACTTGCATGACATGTGGTTTCAACAAGACCGGTGCCACATGCCACACAGCACGCGTACCAATGGACTTATTGAGAGGCGAGTTCGGTGAACATTTTATTTCACGTTCGGTAGCGGTCAATTGGCCGCCTAGATCAAGCGATTTAACGCCTTTAGACTAATTTTTGTGGAGCTATGTTAAAGCTCATGTCTATACAGACAAGCCCGCTTCAATTGACGCATTGGAAGACAACATTGAAGCATTTATTCGTGAGATACCGGCCGAAATGTTGGAAAGAGAATGCCAAAATTGGACTAAGCGGATGGACCATTTGAGGCGCAGTCTCGGGGTCAACATTTGCATGAAATAATCTTCAAACATTAAATTATATGGACCGTACTATCGATTCAAATAAAGATTTCATAAATTTTTCTGAATTTTATGTGATTTTTTTTTGAAAAATTTTCCTATAGCTTTTAAAAAATCACCCATTATATTTTCTATTAGGCATTTATGTGTCCTTACAGGCCATAAAATGTAAACCGAATGAGAGCGAATGGCCTCAATGCCTCGCAAATTATTGCCTTCTCCAATGAAATTTGCTTCGAAAGTGTCAAGTTGAGTGCACGGTATTCTAACCTGTTTTGAAACATTCGTATGGCTCTTGCTCTTGCTCGCAGTTCTTTTCACGGATTTCGCTAGATTCTTAACAGAACTGTCCAGATGTTTCTTCCCTACAATTTCGATCTTTTGGATCGGCGTTATGTCTTCGCTTTCACTCATGACTGTCTGTTGTTGTCTGCCTTAGAACTTGGTTCACTGAGTACTTTGAGGAAGAGGCATAACAGAAAGAGTGTGTGTTGCTTCTAAAGGAAGCTAAAATGTTTGTGGTCGCATGACTTACTTACTTAATTGGCCATAACAACCCGTTTATCGGATTTCGGCCTGCCGCAACACATCCTTCCAGGCGTCTCTGCTTCGTGCACGCCTACGCCAGTTGGTCACACCAATCGATGACAGGGCTTCCTCGATTTGGTCCTTCCATCGGATGCAAGGTCGTCCTCTTCGCCGACTTCCGCAGATTCCCGCATCAAATACCCGTTTTGCCGGAGCATCCTCCTCCATTCGAATGACATGGCCGAGCCAGCGCAGCCGCTGGATATTAATACGCTGTAAAATGTCCATGTCGTTGAGGAGCTCATACAGCTCACTGTTGGATCGGATACGGAAATAATCGCCAACTCGCAGTGGACCGAAGATCTTGCGCAGTACTTTTCTCTCGAACATTCTCAAAGCCGCTGCATCAGTACTTAAGAGGGTCTATGCCTCTGCGCCATAAAGAAGCACGGGTAGGATGAGTGTCTTGTAGGGTGTTAGTGTTGTCGTACGAGAGAGGTCTCTGCTACTCAATTGCCTATTAAGACCATAGTAGCACCTGTTGGCAAGAGTGATCCTGCGCTTGATCTCCAGACTGACATCATTTCTGGTGGTAACGGTGGAGCCAAGCTAGATGAATTCCTTGACCATATCAAAAGTATAGTTATCGGCCGTAATCTGAGAAATAATACGCCGCGCATCTCTACTTGTCGATAACATATACTTTGTTTTGCCCTCATTTACTGCCACACCCATCTTAGTAGACTCCCGTTCAAGAGCACTAAAGGCAGCAGCAACATCTCGCTTGGCACGCCCTATGATGTCAATGTCGTCAGCGTACGCAAGCAACTGGACACTTTTTGAAAAATAGTGCCACTGCGATGCCCTCCTGCCTTTCGCAGAACACTCTCCATGACGAAGTTGAAGAGGTCGCACGATAAGGGGTCGCCTTGTCTGAAACCTCGCACGGTATTAAAAGGCTCGGAGAGGTCCATTCCAACCTTGACGGAGCTGCAGGAATTACTCAACGTCATTCTGCATAGCCTTATCAGCTTCGCAGGTATACCGAGCTCAGACATTGCGGCAAAAACACGATCGCTTATGGGGCTATCGAAGGCTGCCTTATAGTCGACAAAAAGATGGTGTGTGTCGACTTGTTTTTCGTGGGTCTTTTCCAGGATTTGGCGTAGTGTGAAGATCTGGTCGATGGTGGACTTGCCAGGTCTGAAGCCGCACTGATAAGGTTTAATCAGTGTTTTGACGAGTGGCTTCAGTCGTTCACACAATACGCCTGTAAGAACCTTATATGCGATAGGGAGCAGGCTTATACCCCTGTAGTAAAGGGTGTTTTTTATAGAGGTATAGAACTTTAAGTTGCAATAAAACAACGATGGATTATTCGATTGACATGAATTTTATTTATCCGAAAGATAATCTTGTGGCATTACATTTTAAATATGATTTCTGGCATATGACCGCCACGGCTGGCTGGCGCGGATGTAGTCCAATCTGGACGTCCAATTTTCGATGACTTTTTCCAACATTTGTGGCCGTATATCGGCAATAATACGGCGACTGTTGTCTTCCAAATGGTCAAGCGTTTGTGGCTTTACCGCATAGACCAATGACTTTACATAGCCCCACAGAAAGTAGTCTAGCGGTTTTAAATCACAAGATCTTGGAGGCCAATTCACAGGTCCAAAACGTGAAATTAGGCGGTCACGAAACGTGTCTTTCAATAAATCTATTGTGGCACGAGCTGTGTGACATGTTCCGCGGTCTTGTTGAAACCACATCTCCTGGACATCATGGTTATTCAATTCAGGAACGAAAAAGTTAGTAATCATGGCTCTATACCGATCACCATTGTGCATGGACTCATTCGGGTCTTCCTCAATGCTACGCTCTACGGCAGCAATAGCTTCTTCTGTACGCACCGTACAGCGTCTCTGGGGATGCGAGTTATCAATAAGAGTAAACGTGGTGGGAAAACGTTCCATGGTTAATCGAATTAACTGCTCTGATGGACGATTTTGTCGACGATAAAATGGACGTAGTGCGCGATACGTTTTCCGCACAGAACCATTATTTTCGAAATAAAATTGTACTATTTGCAAGCGTTGTTCAGGCGTGAGTCTATTCCTGATGAATTGCCAAACCAAACTGAGAATAAATCACTTGACAGCTGTTAAATCGGTAGCCATCTTGAAAAGTAAAGCCAACTTAAAGTTCTATACCTCTATAAAAAACACCCTTTAGTAGTAGGGTTTCCCTTTTTTAGGACAGGACAGAGGACACTGATGTTCCAATCGTTGGGCATACTTTCCTCTAGCCGTATTTTGTAAATATAGCTGGTGGATGCGCCCTACCAACTCATTACATCCGGTCTTAAACAACTCAGCGGGGAGGCCATCAGGACCCGCCGCTTTATTGTTTTTAAGACGCATAATCGCGACTTTGACCTCTTCATGGCTAGGCAGCGGAATCTACACGCCGTCATCGTCGATCGGGTTGGGAACATCATCTCTAAGGCGGCATTGTTGTCGTCATCACCTTGTAGCAGAGTAGAGAAGTGTTTCCTCCACAACCTCAGCACCCCTTGCGAATCTGTTATCAGGTTTCCGTTTGTGGTCGCATAAACGCTTTATAAATAATGAGCATGCAGAACACTGGTTGTTGATTTGTGGAATTGCATCTCTTCAGGTCTTTGGTGAAGCTGAGTTACACCAACGGTTTTAAATTTGGCTTTGTCCGTCTGCAACATTGATAATAGACCTCTCAAACGACTTGTGGACTGCGTTAGCTCTGGGTACACATTGCCTTTTGATTAGCACTATGTATGGGTTGACAATTTAAAATAATCTTATTCCCCCTTTTCCCTGTTCACCAGCTGGTTTATGAATACATGATGTTATGGTATGTTAATAAAATAAACTGAAATGCTTTTATTTAAATTAAGTTTTCAGCCAGAGAAACACTTTTGCCAACATATTACTCGTATACCCCATTAAAAAGGAGGAGAAAAATAAGAGAAATAAACATATCCCCTCTATGGGCAATTAAAATAATTGGAATTAACACCGAATAAAATAAAAAAAAAAAAGCGAAACGAAACGAAACACCCGGACTAGCCAAACAAATCAGCATTTAAACAAATACGACAACATTATGGCTTGACACGATTTAACTTGTATTCGCTTGACTGGGTTGGGTTGGGTTTGGGAGGGGATGGTTACCCAATTCCTTGAGGGAATTTTCAATGTTTTGTTTTCTTCTTTTTTTTTACAATTTGTTTAGACTCACCTAATGACCTCATGCTTAAGTGGCTTTCGTTGTGTGTTTGTGGTGTGATATTTCAACACTTCCCCCCCCCCCCCCCCTTTACCATATTCTCTGTAGTGCGCATTGCTGCTCCCTCCTCTTGGGCATTAGACAACGCAAGTCTTCTTTTACTGTGTGTGACCTGTAATTAGTTTACATTTCTCTTGCCTTAACATTGTTGTTGTTGTTGTTGTTGTTGTTGTTGTTGTTGTTGTTGTTGCTGTCGACATAACAAGCGTTTTAAGTTTAAAAATAGAAAGAAAAAAAAGAAAAAAAACTACTGGACGACTAATTGATTCAAATAGCATAGAGAGGGTGGCACAAATGGAGGTTTGCTTTTCGGTAAAAAGTAAAGAAATCTCAAAAACTGCATAGGATTCCTACTTAAACATTAATTTAGAATTTTCCAGGTTTTCACCTGAACAGTTTGGATTATGAAAGTAAGAAACCCCTTCACTGGTTTACGCTTTCACATACAAATTTGCTGTTTTCGATTTTGTTTTAAAATTTTAAGTACAAAGCAGGAAGAATTCATATCGTTTTTTTGCTTATTTAACCTTTGCAGAACATTCTTTACTTTTGTGGCTTTGTGGCCACTTAAGGCAGAGGAAAGAAAGAACAGCAGGTAAAATATTGATTACCACTTGGCCCAGCTTGTACTGAGAGAGAGAGAGAGAGAGTGTGTGTGCTGCATTCATTCATTTATCATTGTGGCTTAAAGGCATTTCAATTGTCCAAGCACAGCTGAGATCACTTTTCAATACCCATTTCCGTTTCGACTTTAAAAAATACATTCTTTTTCTAGTATTTTTATAAAGCAGAAGGAAGGAACACAGAAAAAAAATGAAAATGCCCCCAAAAGATTTCTTGTGGTTCAAGTCTCAATTCCTTAACATTTACCACTTCCACACACACCCCCCCCCTCCCCTCCCCTTTTTTATATCTCCCACACACCACCTTAAAAATTTTTTAATTTTTCTAATGCAGGCAACAGTTGCGTGGCAAATTTTCTTTAAACCTGCCTGAGGGAGGGCGGAACAGTTCAGTTACACTTGTAATTACGAAATTCCCTGGTTAAACATTTGCTAACGAATAAATTAAAAGAAAAAAAAAAATATTGTAAAGCAGAAATAAATTTATAAATAAAGGGTGTTTTTTTATAGAGGTATAGAACTTTAAGTTGGCATTACTTTTCAAGATGGCGACCGATTTAACAGCTGTCAAGTGATTTATTCTCAGTTTGGTTTGGCAAGTCATCATGAATAGACTCACGCCTGAACAACGCTTGCAAATAGTGCAATTTTATTTCGAAAATAATGGTTCTGTGCGGAAAACGTATCGCGCACTACGTCCATTTTATCGTCGACAAAATCGTCCATCAGAGCAGTTAATTCGATTAACCATGGAACGTTTTCGCACCACGTTTACTCTTATTGATAACTCGCATCCCCAGAGACGCTGTACGGTGCGTACAGAAGAAGCTATTGCTGCTGTAGAGCGTAGCATTGAGGAAGACCCGAATGAGTCCATCCGCCATCGAGCACAGGAATTGGATCTGCGTCCATCCACTTTATGGAAGATTTTGCGGAAGGATCTTGGTTTGCGTGCTTACAAAATCCAACTCGTGCAAGATTTGAAGCCAAACGATCATCAAGTAAGGCGTAGATTCGTCGTATGGGCGCAAAACGAGATTACCGTTGTTGCCGATTTTCATAAGCGAATTTTGTTTATTTGGTTGAATGGCTACGTCAACAAACAAAACTGCCGCATTTGGAGTGAAGGTAATCCTCAAGTGTATGTGGAAACACCGTTACATCCAGAAAAACTGACTGTTTGGTGCGCTTCATCGGCTGGTGGAATCATTGGTTCGTACTTTTTCAAAAACGATGGTGGCCAGAACGTTACAGTCAATGGTGATCGGTATAGAGCCATGATTACTAACTTTTTCATTCCTGAATTGAATAACCATGATGTCCAGGAGATGTGGTTTCAACAAGACGGCGCAACATGTCACACAGCTCGTGCCACAATAGATTTATTGAAAGACACGTTTGGTGACCGCCTAATTTCACGTTTTGGACCTGTGAATTGGCCTCCAAGATCTTGTGATTTAACACCGCTAGACTACTTTCTGTGGGGCTATGTAAAGTCATTGGTCTATGCGGTAAAGCCACAAACGCTTGACCATTTGGAAGACAACATTCGCCGTATTATTGCCGATATACGGCCGCAAATGTTGGAAAAAGTCATCGAAAATTGGACGTCCAGATTGGACTACATCCGCGCCAGCCAGCCGTGACGGTCATATGCCAGAAATCATATTTAAAATGTAATGCCACAAGATTATCTTTCGGATAAATAAAATTCATGTCAATCGAATAATCCATCCTTGTTTTATTGCAACTTAAAGTTCTATACCTCTATGAAAAAACACCCTTTATAAAAGAATTTTATTTGAAATGGAAAATATTATTAGAAATGTAAACGTAAATGCCACTCAGAATGTTATTGTGGAACTCCCTCAAGAGAGGCACACTCACAGAAAATCTTCCTTTTATTGCTATTTGGATCTAAAAATAATGCGTTCTTATAAGCGGGGAAAGGAGAACCTGTGTCCTACAGCGGATGCATATCGTAGTAGGGACCAGAACTTTGCATATTATTGTTAGGATAAAGGAATACAAGGCTAAGAATCCTTAGGTGTCATAATAAAAATAAAAAGAGTGAATGAAACACTATCAAGGATACATATTCTTTTAAGAGGAGTTCTCTACGGTGTATGAATGGCTCAAAGGCAAATATTGGCACTCGTCAAGGAAAGAGTACGGGCGGGAGGGAGCACAGTCAATTATCCCTGCTAGGAGCACAATTGTACTAAAAGGAAGGTGAGGAAGATACAAGTTTTAAAGATAAACGGTGTTGAAGTGCCTTCCAGGTCAGAAGCTCTGGGGTTGAGCCCTAAAATAATAAATAAATCGAAAAAGTCTGTCCTACAATACCATGTGGCAGTATATTATTGTGAGGATAGACTAAATAAACAACGGATATCTTAAATACAAAGGCTTGCATCATCATCATCACAGCTTTGAAATCAAACCCAAAGATGGATATGAAGGCCCTTCTGAATCTAGTATTCCTTTATGGAAAGAAAAAATTTAAAGCAGGAAAGCAGTAGGTAATCTCACAATTTTGGATGGAAGCGGATGTATAATCTGCGGGTTTAAAATCCCACCATGGAGATTGTATTTCTGCTCTCAAGGTCTTAGTAAAGAGAGTTTTTATAGAGGTATAGAACTTTAAGTTGCAATAAAACAACGATGGATTATTCGATTGACATGAATTTTATTTATCCGAAAGATAATCTTGTGGCATTACATTCTAAATATGATTTCTGGCATATGACCGCCACGGCTGGCGCGGATGTAGTCCAATCTGGACGTCCAATTTTCAATGACGTTTTCCAACATTTGTGGCCGTATATCGGCAATAATACGGCGAATGTTGTCTTCCAAATGGTCAAGCGTTTGTGGCTTTACCGCAAAGACCAATGACTTTACATAGCCCCACAGAAAGTAGTCTAGCGGTGTTAAATCACAAGATCATGGAGGCCAATTCACAGGTCCAAAACGTGAAATTAGTCGGTCACCAAACTTGTCTTTCAATAAATCTATTGTGGCACGAGCTGTGTGACATGTTGCGCCGTCTTGTTGAAACCACATCTCCTGGACATCATGGTTATTCAATTCAGGAATGAAAAAGTTAGTAATCATGGCTCTATACCGATCACCATTGACTGTAACGTTCTGGCCACCATCGTTTTTGAAAAAGTACGGACCAATGATTCCACCAGCCCATAAGGCGCACCAAACAGTCAGTTTTTCTGGATGTAACGGTGTTTCCACATACACTTGAGCATTACCTTCACTCCAAATGCGGCAGTTTTGTTAGGTTTGACGTAGCCATTCAACCAGAAGTGCGCTTCATCGCTAAACAAAATTCGCTTATGAAAATCGGGAACAACGGTAATCTCGTTTTGGGCCCATTCAACGAATCTACGCCTTACTCGATGATCGTTTGGCTTCAAATCTTGCACGAGTTGGTTTTTGTAAGCACGCAAACCAAGATCCTTCCGCAAAATCTTCCATAAAGTGGATGGACACAGATCCAATTCCTGTGCTCGATGCCGGATGGACTCATTCGGGTCTTCCTCAATGCTACGCTCTACAGCAGCAATAGCTTCTTCTGTACGCACCGTACAGCGTCTCTGGGGATGCGAGTTATCAATAAAAGTAAACGTGGTGCGAAAACGTTCCATGGTTAATCGAATTAACTGCTCTGATGGACGATTTTGTCGACGATAAAATGGACGTAGTGCGCGATACGTTTTCCGCACAGAACCATTATTTTCGAAATAAAATTGCACTATTTGCAAGCGTTGTTCAGGCGTGAGTCTATTCATGATAAATTGCCAAACCAAACTGAGAATAAATCACTTGACAGCTGTTAAATCGGTCGCCATCTTGAAAAGTAATGCCAACTTAAAGTTCTATACCTCTATAAAAAAAACACCCTTTACTTACTGGAGTGTCACAACGCACTTAGCAACTTGGCTACTTCGAATACAAATTAGATGGGAGGACGCTAAATAAAAGCGATGGCAGATATCTATGGCAACCGGACAGATGAGAAGACTTTCACAGGACCTAAATACAGCCACTCTTTTGTTGCTGACTGCTGTTAAACAATATCTGATCACACTCTCTTGCTAAATTTGCTGCAAATACGAATTTCTTGCATTAGTTGCTATAAAGCTAAAGAATTATGCTTCTGATCTAGTCAGGTCTTCTTTCATAACAACAATTTCTAATATATTTGCCATTTATGGCATCATTATTTCCATGTGAAGTGAAAAAATTTTCAAACGTTCTAATATTCTTAATTCCCTTTGGGCTAACCTTCCCTTAAAAGGCGTTTAAATTCATTTGTCTTTTTTTTAGATTTTTTTTTCTAATACTCCTTTTACATTTTTCTCATTTTTTAGCATGTTTTTCTAGCCTAGAGTCATTTGTCATTCGAACATGGGTTTGGTCAAGATATGTCAACCGTGTTTCATTTCACTTCCCTTAACGGCCGCCCTAACTCCAAGTTATTTTTGGTTTTTGGCATTTTACACAGTCCAGTCCACAGTCTTCGTTATCGAAATAATAGTGGAGAGCACGTGTCTTAAGCATTTTTTAAATGCAAATTCTTTTCTGCTATTTTTCCGTTCATTTTTATCGTTCTTTTTTTTCTTTTTATTTAAAACCTAAAATGTTCAAGAAGAACACTTTAATGTGCTTATAAATTAGGGTCAGTATTACGGGAATACTAAACAAACAAGACAATGGCAACCCAAGTAGAAACAAACAAACAAACAAAAAATGGAGAAATAAAATGTTAAGAGCATTAAATAAATAAAAGATAAAAATGTGAGTAAGTGTGTGTGTGTGTGTATAGAAGTATATACCGCACCCTAAACGATAACAAAAGAAAAAAAACAGTTTTGCGTAAACATTGAAAGGGTTCTGGCAAAAGGTAAACATTTATAACAACCCTGGGGTTGTTGTCGGGTTTTTTTAAAGAGCAAAAACCAACGGCATCAGTAAGTTAAAGAATATAAAACAGGGTTGCATTTTAATGTCAAGAAAACAAATTATTGTTTAGAGGTTTCCAATCGAATTTATGGGAGTCCGATAGGAATGAATGGATAAAAAATATAGCAGCGGATATAGAACATACGTATGTAAAGGGTGTTTTTTTTATAGAGGTATGGAACTTTAAGTTGGCCTTACTTTTCAAGATGGCGACCGATTTAACAGCTGTCAAGTGATTTATTCTCAGTTTGGTTTGGCAATTCATTATGAATAGACTCACGCCTGAACAACGCTTGCAAAGAGTGCAATTTTATTTCGAAAATAATGGTTCTGTGCGGAAAACGTATCGCGCACTACGTTCATTTTATCGTCGACAAAATCGTCCATCAGAGCAGTTAATTCGATTAACCATGTAACGTTTTCGCACCACGTTTACTCTTATTGATAACTCGCATCCCCAGAGACGCTGTACGGTGCGTAGAGAAGAAGCTATTGCTGCTGTAGAGCGTGGCATTGAGGAAGAGCCGAATGAGTCCATCCGCCATCGAGCACAGGAATTGGATCTGTGTCCATCCACTTTATGGAAGATTTTGCAGAAGGATTTTGGTTTGCGTGCTTACAAAATCCAACTCGTGCAAGATTTGAAGCCAAACTATCATCAAGTAAGGCGTAGATTCGTCGAATGGGCCCAAAACGAGATTACCGTTGTTCCCGATTTTCATAAGCGAATTTTGTTTAGCGATGAAGCGCACTTCTGGTTGAATGGCTACGTCAACAAACAAAACTGCCGCATTTGGAGTGACGGTAATCCTCAAGTGTATATGGAAACACCGTTACATCCAGAAAAACTGACTGTTTGGTGCGCTTCATCGGCTGGTGGAATCATTGGTCCGTACTTTTTCAAAAACGAGAGCCATGATTACTAACTTTTTCATTCCTGAATTGAATAACCATGATGTCCAGGAGATGTGGTTTCAACAAGACGGCGCAACATGTCACACAGCTCGTGCCACAATAGATTTATTGAAAGACACGTTTGGTGACCGCCTAATTTCACGTTTTGGACCTGTGAATTGGCCTCCAAGATCTTGTGATTTAACACCGCTAGACTACTACTTTCTGTGGGGCTATGTAAAGTCATTGGTCTATGCGGTAAAGCCACAAACGTTTGACCATTTGGAAGACAACATTCGCCGTATTATTGCCGATATACGGCCACAAATGTTGGAAAACGTCATCGAAAATTGGACGTCCAGATTGGACTACATCCGCGCCAGCCGGTGCGGTCATTTGCCAGAAATCATATTTAAAATGTAATGCCACAAGATTATCTTTCGGATAAATAAAATTCATGTCAATCGAATAATCCATCGTTGTTTTATTGCAACTTAAAGTTCTATAACTCTATTAAAAACACCCTTTATATTTATCTCATGTGCCTTTGAAGCATTTCACTCAAAAGACTTAAGGCCTGTCCGCCCAAGACGCTAGGGAGAATCATTGACGTCTATTAAGCGCTTGATTTCTTTTGCTTTAAACAAAACAAGATACATATGTGAGAGATATCTTCTCTTGAAGATCTACTGATGTCCATATGTGTGGAATATAAATGCGTTCAAATGTCCAACACAGCTTCTCAGTGAGGGGTCCAGTCGAAATGTCCAATTTTCCAAGACTCTAGGCCTTAAATCATTCTGATTTTAACCATTAATGTGGATTATGTTGGCTATGAGTACTGCTTTGGGCTTATTTACCTGCATCTGCGACTTAGTAAAGCTACACAAGAGAAAGTATAACGGTACGCACGGTTCTCGGTGGCCAGTTCACATCACCTCCAGTGATGTTAGATGACCATGCCTTTAAAAAAATAAGGAAAATATTAAATATTTAATAAAAACTGTACCGCATTTTGTTTTTTTTTTTTTAATAGTCAATGTTGATTTACAAAATTTCGTATTCCTTTTTTATTCATTAAAAATATTGTCCATTACTCTCTCCATGTTTTATTTTCAAGGAATTTTTACAAGGAGTTTTGCCTTTTAATTTGACACAAGGAATATAAACATTTTGTTTTATGGTGACGGGCAGCATATTTAATACGTCGCCTAAGAACATAAAATTCTCACTTCTTACTTGTTTCTTTAAGGTGGATATTAAAATATGAAACATGATGTAAAAGAATGAAATCATCATAATTCAAAACTGCTGATCAGTTTTTTAAAATTTTTCATTTGAAGTGTCATTTATTTCCAGAAGGCTTTGCCATTTACGAATATGGATCGTATAGCAAATGAAGAACGCGTAAAAAATAATTAAAAACTGACCGCAAAAAAATGGTGATTAAAACTTGGCCATATTCGGGATAATTATGGTCTTCATATTGGCATACTAAGAAGAATTGGACAAGTTTATAAAGAAATTAGGAAAGACTCGATTACGCAGCGTTCTCAGCAATCTTTCTTATCCTACGGCTCATACTCACTTCAAAAGATATTTCCCTTCATTTATTTTAATAATCCGCTTAAGTGGAATACGATCCATAACTAAATTTTTTGACGAGTCAAAACATAAAAAAGCAAGGTTTTGTATAAAGAGTGTATTAAATTTTATGAAAGAGATTATAACACTAACAAAATAAAATATAATATATTTCAAGTAGTTATCGACGTTTTTTAACTGTTAATTAGTAATGGCAACGAACGTACACTGTTTTTGTACTAATTTACACTCCTTAACAGCACTGTTTATGAAGACAAAAAGAAATAACGCTGCTTTCCAACACTATTGGCTATAAAAGCAAGGAAGAAAATATCCCAGCTGAACCTTTTTTTTACAGCTTTTCCATAATTCCCCATTGGGTTATTACCAAAACACACAAGTATAGTTTGTTACTGTTGTAGTCGCTCATCAAAAGAACATAAACAACAACAAACTGTTATAAATATTTAGGCAACAACAAAATATTTTAACGCATACACATACATATTTAATAACACCACAGGGTATAAGAAAACGAGAGAGAGGGAAGCACTCATAAAAAACTGGGATGCTTTTAAAAACAACACATGTTAGCTGAACATACAAATAGAATGTTTACAAAAGCATACACAAAAAATCACCAACAGCGACAACAACAAGAACTTCAATTAACAAACCAACATCGAAATAAACAACAACAATACATCTTACTAAACCTATTAAGGCTATCATAAATCGATGTAAATGTAAGTGTAAGCGTGTATGCAAAAGGCTATATGTAAGTGATGATAACGGAACTCTTTTCGTCTTGTGCTTTGTACAGAGAAAGTTGTTGATGCTTAGAAAGGGATTGCCATTAAGCATATAAAAACAATTCAAAAAAATGTAAAAATACTATTTAAAGATGGCTGTTAAACACATATGTATAATAAATGTGAACAACTTACTAACACAAATGCATCTAAAAATTACACTGTGGCAACACTATTTGTTTCGTTTTGTGTAGGAGTAAGTAAGTACTGTGATATGTATTGTGTATTGTGTCTACACGTTTAATAGTTCACGTATTTAACATAGTATATCCTTGGGAGTATTGCTTTAAACAGGAAGCCGTTAATAATAAAGAAAACCTAATTCAACCACGTAAAAATGTCAACAACAGAAGGCAAATCTATATTAAGTGAGATTTTTTTTATCTTTTTAAAAACCGCTTTAAAAACGTCAGCAAAACATTTTTTAAAGGATTTTTTATTGCTTTCCAACAAATCAAAGCTTAAGATAATAAAATTTATTATTTACATAACAAATACACTGAAAAAATATATACAGTCTTGGGGCAGTAAGTATTTTATAGCAATGGGGGATAGAATCAGTTTTAGACTCATCCACGTTACTGCAATTCCTGCAGAAAATAGTCTGAAACTAACTCTTAAAGCATAATGCTACGTAAAAAAACCTTGTCACAACACCTTCCCTTGTAGAACGACTAACATTGAGCCTTAATAACATGTAAGCTCTACAATCTCTCCTACTATCACGATTATTCTACTGCCTAATCATATGATTAATAAGTCCAAAGCAGTAACTCAAAGAGTGCTGATGAAGAAATCTTTCTAGACAATGAAACGTCCTAGATACTGTAGGTTGCCTTGCTAGATTTGGCATATCCAGGCCCAAAAAAGTTTATGCTGGACCGCTATAGAGGATGTGATATAAGCGGCATTTTCTCCCAGACAGTTAAAGGAACAGAACTGCGTAACGCATCGTGAACTCCTGGCTGTGTTAGAGTGCATAAAGCACTGTCACAAGTACTTGTATTGCCAAAATTTTCTGCTGAGAACCTACCATTCCGCTACGATGTTATAATTGAGCATAGAAGTGGACGGTTTAGAGTGTCAACATTGCCACAAGGCGTTTGTATCCAGCTAACATAGAAAAGCACAAAGTAATGATCCCGCACTGTCAGAAATCATAACGGCAAAGGACATACGGACTGTCAGCAACGAGATACAGTAGGACCTTGATTATCCGTGATGGTCGGGACCGGAAGCATTCCGGATAATCGATTTTCCCGGTTAATTGAGTACCAATTTTGGCTAGTTTTTTAATAGATATTTTTATTAATTAATAAATGAATATGTACATATTTATATAAAAACTAAATAATTCAAGAATTTTATATACATATGTACATGTTTCAAAAATATAAAAAAACCGCACTTCTCAAAAATTTTTGCTTATAATCACGGTTAAACGATGCAGAAAAATTTAAGTCGAACCAAAATAAAATTAAGTCGATACAAAAAATTTACTTTTTCCAACCTGGATAATCGATGTTGCCGGATAATCGAATCACGGATAATCAAGGTCCTACTGTAGCATTAAAATTTCAAAAATTCTTTGTCTGGTTAAAAATTTCTTTCAGTGTATATCAAATACATGTACAGTATATTGTTATACAAATGAATAATCGATATTGCTTTATGTAGTGGTTTCTGCATGTTTTACAGTTAACTTTTGCTGAGTTCATTTTTAAACATCTACACACTCTCTTAATTACAAAACAACAACACAAACACAAAGTGATAAGTATACTACTTAAACAGTAAAGAGATTTTTGTATTTCATATACATACATGCATACATACTATGTAAATGTGCTCGCTCTTTTGCTTTATAAAAAGTGTGTGTGCTATGTGTAAGTAATCAAATTATTTGTTAAGCTTGCATGTGTATGTATGCAATTTAAAGTGTAAATGTAATCAAACAAACACCTGTTTGTTTACTTAAGCCTTTTTGTGTAAATGTAAAAATAAAAGAGTCCAAGACAGACGAGAGGCAGAGGGAGTGTGTGTATAAGAAAAACAAAAAAACAAAAAAATGAACGGGTTTTCATTGTTTTTATTACAAGGCATTGATGTCAAAAACATGTCTGTTGTTGATATTTCATTTCTTTCTTTCTTTCTGTTTTATTTCTCTATGAATTTAAAGTTTAAGGCATGTTTATTTCGTTGTTTTTGTTGTTATTTTAAAGGTTTTTTTTTTGTTTTTTAGGTAATAAAACAACGACAACGACAACAGCAATGAAAAAATCTATTCTATGAAGGTAAACAAGGAAATCTGTGTTCAGAAATTTCAAGGTATTCTAAAGAGAAGAGCATGTAACCGTAAGTACAGTGTTGGAAAATGTAAAAAAATCATTAACATAAAGGGTAAATGTTGTTAAAGTAATTAAAAGATTTGATGATGTTATTTAATGTAAATTTAAATCAAAATTTCTTTTTGTTTATTTAATTTTTATTATTGATTTAATAATTCCTTTTATTTTTGGCACGGCCTTCATGTAACAGGTTATCCATTTGGTGCTTTCAGAAAGGAGGTTTTTGATTTTTCATTTTCTGATATCCTTGACAAGAGCTCTCTAATATAAAAATTGCTGCAATAGCAAGATTTATTTTGTACTCGAGATGGTTTCCTCTAAGGAATGTTTGATCCCCGAGCTGAATATTGATCGTAGTATTACAATGGATCTAAATGGATCTACAACTATTAGCATTTCCATACTTTCTATAATCTTATTCCATATACGTCCATACACGAGTGAGGGGAAAAGAGGTCGTTCATGCCATAGCCCCCGTTAGCATGACAAGGACTTGGTAGGAAACCTAATACTCACTGAGGCGCCCAGGTATCAGTGAAGCTCCGTCATAATACAGTCGGATTAGATCCCCGACTGCAAACCATCCGATAAGCACGGGTCGCTTAACACTCCGGATTAGGGGTACACAAGAATATACGTGAACGGGCAAGTCGAAGAGATCACAACAGAGACATCAATTCGAAGACAGTCCTCTCACGATATTAGGGTAGCTTTTAGCTCCAACTCACACTGGGTTACAGAGTGAATCGAAGTACACTTAAGCCCCCACATCGCGACCAGATTGTTACCCAGGTGGGGGAACAGATCCAAGCCGGACTATTGCAGGGCATGTTGCGATGAGGAGGAGTTGGGGACTATCGAACACCTCCTCTGTAACTGCCCAGTCCTTGGTAGGTTGAGGTTGAAGACCCTTGGCAGGGCCTTCTTTGAAAGTTTGAATTCTGTGTCGAGAGCCGACATCAAGGCTCTTCACAGATTCATTAGTGGCTTAGGTTGATTGAGAAGCGCTAGGGCTTCATCAGTGTAGTCGCGCTCTCCCCTTTTTGTTGTGTCTTATCTGTGTAATTCCTCCACTTCCCATTCTCCCCTTTCCTATATCCTCTCCTTTTTTATACCTCTATTATCCTTTCCTCTGCAAGGCCGTTGTACAATGGGTCAATTCGACCTCCGGGTACTGTACTTGTCTTTATTGACAGGTACACGTCCTCTAACCTAACCTAACCTAACCTATAATCTTGAGATCTAAACTGATTGCTATATGTCACGACTGCCTTGATTTACTTCTTTGGTAGTAAATTTAACATTGAGTGCTGTTCACAGAGATATTCCGAATTATTTATCTTATTGATTGCAAAGCTCAAAATGGTTTTACAGCTCAAATCTGAGACAATATTTCTCTAAAAGCAAAGGAGTTGTTAGGTAGTTCTGGGGCTTCGTTTCATGTGATATCAGACTCGGCCGTTATGTGTGCCCAAGTGTCACTTCCTCAGCTCATTTCTTATTCGGTGTTTAGGCCAACAGGTCATAATTGCCCTGTATGTGGCTCGCCGTGGTCTAGTAGGTAGTGTGTTGGCTTATTAGACGAAAAGCCAGGGTTCGAGCCCCAGGCCAGACATCAAAATAAAATACAAAAAGTACTTCTTCGGCGACTTCCTCTCAGCAGATTTCTGGCAAAAACTCTGAGAGTAAATAAAATTGCCATGAAAAAGTTTCTCAAAAAAAATCTGTCGTTCGGAATCAACTTTTAACTGTAGGTCCCTGACAATCGTGTATAAAATTAACGCACACAACATGAGTGATGTGAGAAGCTAGGCCGAAATTCTGACTGAAGGGTTGTAATGACCAATTATGTATGTATGTGGCTCGGGGAATCCTTAAGTGATTGCGGAAAAGCCATTGCATCCATTGTTTTAAGGTCTAGAAGTGTTATTGAGCCCTATTAAGTTCGAACATTATCCTGGAAGAATTGTGTTTGTATGATAACCAACTTTTTTTGGCCTGCAATCGAATACTGTTTAATAAAACGGTACCATAGACAATACAAAGCGACATGACTTTTGACTTTATTGCATGAGAAGTTTCCAGGATGAGCAATTGGCCACCAAAATTATGCGATATGGCTGCGAATACTCTATTTCGTTCACAATGGCACGGTCCCCCAAAGCTTCATCGAAATCCTACCTTTAGGAACGTTTTATTTAACCTAACTTTTGAAATCGAAAAATGTAAATATAACCCTTTACTTGTTTTTCTGCTGTTGTTGTCTTTTTTTTCGTTTAACTTAATAATGTTGCCAATTTGCTATGAAATATGGCAACTGAACAGAAAACAACAATGAAACAATAACAACAAAAGTATTATTTTGCGGAAATTTTATATTTAACAGTTCAATGATTGAAAAATTACAGTTAAATCCTACACTCACACACAAAAGTATTGTTATATCACAGATATTTTAGATTTATAAGGGTTACAACGAAATGATGTGTAATTTATTACGACACAAAAAGAAGAAATTTTAAAATTAAAAACAAAACAAAATAGAAAGAAATTAATTAAAACTTTAAACTTAAGTTTGAATGAAAAAAAAAATTGTTTTTAATTACTTTATAGCGTGTAAATGCAAATAAGTAAAGAATTATTTTCTTTTTTTTAATTTTTTTAGACGCAGATTAGATGATTCATAACATGCAATTATTTAGCCTTGTTCCACTTGTACAGTTATTTTTGCAAAAGGCGTCTGTCTAACAAAGCCTACTAAAACTCCTTTTTTAGCACGACCCTTTAAACTAAGAAGAAAAATACTTCATATACGAGCCCGTAAAAGCACTCAAGCAATTCATTTTTCTGCATTAGAGAACAATAATTGAATTGCAGCTGTAACAGTACCCAGCAATAACGGTTTTATTTCATTGGTTTTGTTGTTGTTGTTGTTGTTGTTGTTGATATTTTAAAATAAAATGAACTGTATAGCGATTGCCATGTTCAAATGTCATTTCTTCATGCATTGTAAACGAAACAATACTCTGTCCTGTTGCTGTTAATAACGGGTGATTTTTTTACTCGTTTATATAGAAAGGTTTATTTAATTTTGTGGTTTAAAAATTAGTGGCAATAAGCTAACTATTTTCGTAAGTGAATATCTGTGATCAGATGTCGCTGTGATCAAAAATGTTTTTTAGGTTAGTTTAGGTAAGATGGCGGATCTCCTTGAAGGAAGAGGTCCTACTTAGGCCAACATTTAAGCCGTAGAACCAGCATGTATTTTATAATCAATCTGATAAATAACCACAAGTGAGACAAGTCTGCCTTGAGTCAAGTAATATTCGCTTCCTCCTTAATCGATCTACAATTTGTGCGGAAATGTTTTGCATGTAAACGAAGTATTCGATAGTAGTAAGCCAGCTGTAGTAAGTTCATCAACTTCTTTTTTACCCGGCATATCACTGTAACCAGAAACCCTTTTTTCTCTTCCTCAGACCCATAGCTCTTGCAGAAGTCTTTTGTTGGAATGCCAAGTCTTTCGGTATGCCTGTCAAAAGGACAGTGACCCGTAAAAATCGTTATTCACGCGATTTAAAAGTAAAGGGTGTTTTTTATAGAGGTATAGAACTTTAAGTTGGCATTACTTTTCAAGATGGCGACCGATTTAACAGCTGTCAAGTGATTTATTCTCAGTTTGGTTTGGCAATTCATCATGAATAGACTCACGCCTGAACAACGCTTCCAAATAATGCAATTTTATTTCGAAAATAATGGTTCTGTGCGGAAAACGTATCGCGCACTACGTCCATTTTATCGTCGACAAAATCGTCCATCAGAGCAATTAATTCGATTAACCATGGAACGTTTTCGCACCACGTTTACTCTTATTGATAACTCGCATCCACAGAGACGCTGTACGGTGCGTACAGAAGAAGCTATTGCTGCTGTAGAGCGTAGCATTGAGGAAGACCCGAATGAGTCCATCCGCCATCGAGCACAGGAATTGGACCTGTGTCCATCCACTTTATGGAAGATTTTGCGGAAGGATCTTGGTTTGCTTGCTTACAAAATCCAACTCGTGCAAGAATTGAAGCCAAACGATCATCAAGTAAGGCGTAGATTCGTCGAATGGGCCCAAAACGAGATTACCGTTGTTCCCGATTTTCATAAGCGAATTTTGTTTAGAGCGATGAAGTGCACTTCTGGTTGAATGGCTACGTCAACAAACAAAACTGCCGCATTTGGAGTGAAGGTAATCCTCAAGTGTATGTGGAAACACCGTTACATCCAGAAAAACTGACTGTTTGGTGCGCTTTATCGGCTGGTGGAATCATTGGTCCGTACTTTTTCAAAAACGATGGTGGCCAGAACGTTAGAGTCAATGGTGATCGGTATACAGCCATGATTACTAACTTTTTCATTCCTGAATTGAATAACCATGATGTCCAGGAGATGTGGTTTCAACAAGACGGCGCAACATGTCACACAGCTCGTGCCACAATAGATTTATTGAAAGACACGTTTGGTGACCGCCTAATTTCACGTTTTGGACCTGTGAGAATTGGCCTCCAAGATCTTGTGATTTAACACCGCTAGACTACTTTCTGTGGGGCTATGTAAAGTCATTGGTCTATGCGGTAAAGCCACAAACGCTTGACCATTTGGAAGACAACATTCGCCGTATTATTGCCGATATACGGCCACAAATGTTGGAAAAAGTCATCGAAAATTGGACGTCCAGATTGGACTACATCCGCGCCAGCCGTGGCGGTCATATGCCAGAAATCGTATTTAAAATGTAATGCCACAAGATTATCTTTCGGATAAATAAACTTCATGTCAATCGAATAATCCATCGTTGTTTTATTGCAACTTAAAGTTCTATACCTCTATAAAAAAAAACACCCTTCACAACTGTCCCCTTCTTATGCAACAAAATTATTTTTTTTTGTATTTTTAATATTTTATCGTATGCAACGCATTTTAAAAATCTTTATTTCATGCATTTCCTTGTTTAACAGCACTATTCCATTCATTACCGCAAGATAAAATAGATATCAGCCTACAGCTTGTTACGCGCCGCATTATAAATAATCCTTTCCATATGCACACATGAGTTCTATTTTTAATAAGTTGCTGCTCAGCATTTGACGCATCGAACGTGTTTGTAGCATTACTAAACACTTGCTTCACCTGACAATAACAAAAAAATCACCCGTTATAGTAATAAATAAATAATAAATAAGATTGCATCAGCATTGTTATTCTATTCTCATACATGAATTCACTAAACATTTCTGTTCGCCTCTCTTTCCCCTTCTGACGCAGTAGAACTTTCATTGAATACTCATACTCGTATTCACTAAACATGTTTCTGTTTTGCTATCTCTCTCTCTCTGCCTCTCTCACACTTCCTTAGTGTGTAACTCGTTTGTGAAATGCTCATTTTTTACTATTAAAGTATTACAGCTTTGCTGTATGCTGAAACCAACACAAACAATAACTTGGTGTTAATAACACTAAAAGAAGAAGAAAAAACAAAAACAACAACCATAATAAACGAAACAACTCAATTAAATTTTTCCATTTAATAATAAACAATTATTTATGGTAGAGCCAAAGACAATGAAGAAGAAGAAGAAGAAGAAATACACATAATAAAAGTTTTTACCGTTAATACACACATGTATGCATGTATGTATGCATATGGAATTCATTTGCTAATAGACTTTCTAAAGAAAAAGAAAACGTAAGAAGAAGAGAGCAAGAGAGAATGGGTTAAGGATGTAAACAAATAAATTATTTGCCAAAAGAACACGTGTAAATATGATGTATTAATATGTAATTATTTTTGCTTATGCCTGCATAAGTAACAATACATACAAAGTAATTATAATACGTAAACTTATGTAAACTCTCTCTATGTTGTCTTCGATGAGTAATCTTTGGCTCTTATAACATTATGTTATTATTACGTATTATATTGAAATACACATACATATTCGTATAACCTTCAAATTGTTTTTGCTTTACCAATGTGTACGTAGTAATGGGTAGGACGTATGAGTAATAATGATTATTTTGTATTAATACTACTCATATCAACATATTTACACAGTCTCCGCACAAAGGAAGTTTGCAAACATAAATAAGAGATGCGCTTATGAAATTTAAAGTGTTGGAAAATGTAAAAAACAAAAGAATTTGTTAAATTCTTATAACATAACCTTAAAAGTACAAAATTTTATGGAAATTTTTGTTACGTATTGGCTATAGTTAGCTCTGATGCTTTTTCCCGTTTTTTATTGCATCGTATGGTTACTGCGACATAGGAAATGTAACCATCACTTAGGAAATTGCTTCTACTCATGTAGTGCATTGTGTTGGAGTGCCGAAAAAGATTCCAAGGCTGGAATCAAACCAAAACCGCAACATTAGCGCCCACATACTAGGCTAACGGTGTGCTATTTAAAATATTTACTATGTTATCGATTTATTCGAAAGAAAATTATGTTATCGATAAATGTATGGTTTTGTTTAAAAATATTTACTTTGTTATGGATAGTAATCTAACAAAAATCGTACATATTGCCTACAGATATACAAATTTAATTATGATATGTAATGAAAACTATGTTATCGATATATATAAAGTTTTTCTGTAAGCAAATGTTTGTACAAATTGTATAAGTAAAGCCTTCCTTGCAAGCAATCGTAAATTGTTTTAAGGCTTACGAATAATTTAAGAATTTAAATTTTTTATGGGACTTTGAAACTATGCCCCTTGCCACACTTTGTTTTTGCTTTAAATAAAAACTTTTTCCATTTAATTTCTCATGTACATATAAGCATACTCATGCATACATACATATGTATACATGCGTATGTGAGCAGGCAACTCAAAGGCTTTTTGTTCTCATTTTTAAAGCCTTTAAAGAAATCGTGTAAACAAAGTGAAATGTTTACGGCAAAAAGCAGAGGTCGGGTCTGTTTAATTACAAAGGAAAAATTGTTAAAATCACCCGTCGTGTTATCATTCTCTTCTCTCACTCATGTTTATCTTACGCGTTTCTGTTTGTGTTTGTGCATCTCATTGTGTGTGCTCCTTTTTTATAAAAGAATTAAAAAGTGTTGGAGGTGGTGGTAGTGTGGTGGTGGTTGGCCGTGAGAATGGTAGTGTTGTTAGGTGGGTTAAAAGAGAATTTTTTAAGCAAATATTTAATTTAATGTGGAAATTCCGCCGTTGTTGTTGCTAAAATAGGAAAGAAAAAGAAAAAGAAAAAAAAAGAAATAAAACTCAATAGGTTCTTACAATAAGAGAAATCTACAAGGATAAACTTGAAAAATTCTTTTTCTTCTATATATTTTCCTCTTTTCTTTCTTCCTTTCTTTCCTCTTTGAGTGAAAGAATAAAACCTCTTTGATATTCTTTTTTTTATGGCATTGTTTTTATTGTTTTATTTTTTAATTTTTTTCCATTTTTTTTGGGGTTCTTGTTTATTTTTCCGTTATTTTTTTTTTCTCTTTTAAATATGCGGTTTTGCAAGTGTGTTAGTAATGTTTATTATTATTTTTTCATGTTGTTGTTGTTATTTACGTATATATTTACTGGTTTTATGTGTGTGTGTGTGTTTATTCTGTGCCCAAGTATAATTACCTTCTCTTAAGGTATAGAACAGTTTTATTGTTATGGCAAGAAATGCCGCACATTTATACACTCACTGTACTGCGTTTATTAATACACTGAGGCGAATTTTTTTGTTTTTTTTTTACAATTGACATCCAAGTAGTGGCCCCTACTTATTATATATGAACCCGGAAATAAGGTCACAGCGTATATGAACATTTGATTTGAATCTGTTTATATTGTAAGTAACGGGAAAAACTTGTATAGGGAGTGCACCTCTGATACCCCTCTGCAGAGTTACAGTTTGTCAAAAAAATCTTTGCACATAGAGAAAAATAAAAAAACTTCGAAAAATTCATTGATTTCTAATATAAATAACCAACTTTTTCATTTTTTTTCAAACAGGATTTTATAAACATATGTTTTGTTAATATAATAAATAAAAAACTTTTAAAACAATGAAAATATTCTAATGTAAAATATTAAAAAACAAAAACAATCCAATTTTACTGCTGTCAAAAAAATGTTTGCACACTTGACAAAATATTAAGACTTATGCAATTTTTTTAAAATTTTAGTGCTAATATATTGTGTGTCCACCTTGAGCATCAATCACCGATAGCAGACACCTTCTCATGGATTGAATAAGCTTCCGAATGTCGTATTCTAGTGGTATTTTTTCCCATTCTTCTTTGATGAACTTTATCAATTCGTTTTTATTTGTGGGCGATCTTTTTCCTATCTTTTGCTTTTGATGAACCCACAAATTTTCGATAGGGTTAATATCAGGACTTTGGGCAGGAGTATTAATAACTTTGGAGCAGTTGTAAAGTAACCTGGACTTACATAAATAAGATTTATGTTTAGAATTATTATCTTGATAGTACTTGTAATTAATTTTATTCGGATTAACCGGGTCAATAAAACCAAATTTCTTAATGCTGGCGGTCAGTTCATTTTTTAAAATATCAAGATATACTTCCTTAGTCATTATTTCATCCAAAATCCTGATTACACCAACTCCCTTGCTGGATATACAGCCCCATACCATTACAGACAGTTTTCCAAACTTTACTGTAGGAATAAGATTTTAATTTTCTAGTGCTGTCAGAGGCTTACGCCAAACTTTTTGCGGTCCGTCATAATAATAAAGCATTAATTTCGTCTCATCTGAGAAAATAACAGAGTCCCAGTACTCCGGAGGAAGTGAAATGTATTCGGTGGCAAATCTTAATCTCTTTTCGACATTTTGTGCTGACAGCAGGGGTTTTTTCCTGGCCACTCTTGAAGAATATTTGTGTTTTTGAAGAACATTTCTGATGGTTTCTTGGGAAACACGTAACCCAAAGTCTTTTTGCACTTGAAGAGCTAAACATCTCGTACTGGATTGTGGGCTACCATACACGATTCTAATAATTTTTCTTTCAACTCGCTGCGCCACATTTTTTGGCCTGCCTGTAAATCCTTTTAAGTCTAGTCCTCCTTCTTTTTCAGCACGGGATATAATATTATATACAGTCCTGATGTTCACGGAGAACATTACGGCGATTTACTAGGCAGATTTGCCTTTGTAGTAGTTGAAATAGACCAATTGTATAATATTTTTTGAAACTCGTATTCCTGGCATTAATAAAACGTTGTTTACCCCTTTCACATTCCATCTCATTTGTAAAAAACCCAAAATGCACAACATTCTTGGGAAATAACGGCATTTTTTGGTCATTTTTTTATTATCTTCATTCAATATGCAAAGATTTTTTTGACACCCTTTATACTGTGTAAAGTTCTTTTATTGTTGTTATTATTGTAATGTGTGTGACTATTAGAAAACTATTGGCGCCTTATGGTCGTAAACAAGTACAGTTATAGAATGTGTGCAAAAATAAAAAAGGAAAGGAATTCTTGAATGAAGATCACATTTTACATTTTTTTGATCTGTGCAAAGATTTTTTTGACAAACTGTATGTTAGGGCTCGGTGCAATTGTATGAATCTCAGATGGAAAGACTTTTGGCCTTTGACTAATTCGTAGATAGATGTTAGGTCTAAAAACTACGGCCCCTACACCTATATCATCAGTCTTTAATTCACCCGTATACCATTTAAGATACTTGGGGACTTGCTCTTATATGTATATAGGAATCGTTTTATTAGGTCCAAATTCCCCTTGTCTGCACAAATCTATGAGTGTTTAATTTGTTTGTAGAGATTTCAGGAAGCTAAATATGATTCGCCTGTAACTCATTTCATTTCAAATATAACCACGATTTTCCTCTCGAATACCGATTTAGGATTTATGTAGGTTGTGATCGAACACATGACCATAAAAACCAAGTTGTTCCTAAAACACTTATGTACTCAACACTTGCAAGCTCAAGGTACAGCCTTATTATGTCTTCAAAAGAATTTAAAACTTTTTTTCAGTGTATTGAATAAAAAACTTTTTATAAAATTATAGTTTCAATAATTTCTTTAAATTCCGTTTTTTTTTATTAAAAATTTCTTTTTCAATTAAAAATATTTGATTTTAATTCGAAATTCCTTTTTTATTACTTCTTTTCTTTCAGTGTATCAAATAAAATGTTCACAATTTATTTTTCTCTTTAGTTTTATGTGGTTTTTAAAAAATATGGCTACAATATTTATATGTTTGTGTAAAAGCCTGCACGTACTATGTATGTGTATGGATAGGTATTGCGTTCGTGTTTGTAAGTTCTTATTCAAGGTTTATCTGTGATGTTGGTGGAAATCTAGCATCACAAACGATTCATGTTTAACAACAATAATAACAACGTCACCAGCATTGGTATCAGCTACAACAATAACAAATGCCAACAACAACTGCAACACCTGCAACTGTTTTATCACATTTTAAACACAAAATACACAAACAAGCAACCTTGACTATATTTCTATAAAGCCGCACAGCAGAGACATGAGACTGAACCAAAGAAAAGTAGAGTGTAAGAGCGAGAGGGCAAGAGATTGTGTATATAAAATGAGAGAAATACCGTTAAAATAGTTTAACCCTTTTGCAGTACTGAAGGGTAAGTGTTTTATTTTTAAGTTAAAGAAATGAAATTAAATTAAAAGATGGAAGAAGAATAAACATCATGTGGAGTTATTAGCCGTACATTTTATTTTCTATGCAATCAGCGCTAAGGTATCTTTTAAATTCGGATCAATTGACACATTTTTCTCATGGTTATGTGGTTCCTTTATTTTGGAATTCCAAAATGGTGAAAACAAAGTATATGTTATCGACAAGTAGAGACGTGCGGCGTATTGATTTTCAGATTACGGCCGATAACTATACTTTTGAAACAGTCAAGGAATTTATTTATCTTGGCTCCGCCGTTACCACCACAAATGATGTCAGTCTGGAGATCAAGCGCAGGATCACTCTTGCCAACAGGTGCTACTATGGTCTCAATAGGCAATTGAGTAGCAGAGACCTCTCTCGTACGACGAAGCTAACACTCTACAAGACGCTCATCCTACCCGTGCTTCTTTATGGCGCAGAGGCATGGACCCTATTAAGTACTGATGCAGCAGCCTTGGGAGTGTTCGAGAGAAAAGTACTGCGTAAGATCTTCGGTCCAGTACGTGTTGGCGATGATTTCCGCATCCGATGCAATAGTGAGCTCTATGAGCTCCTCAACGACATGGATGTTGTACAGCGTGTTAATATCCAGCGGCTTCGCTGGCTCGGCCATGAGTTCGAATGGGGGAGGATGCTCTAGCGAGACGGGTATTTGATGCGGGGATCTGCGGAAGTCGGCGAAGAGGACGACCTTGTATCCGTTGGAAGGACCAAATCGAGGAAGCCCTGTCATCGATTGGTGTCATCAACTGGCGTAGGCGCGCAAGAAGCAGAGGCGCCTGGAAGGATGTGTTGCGGCAGGCCGAAATCCGTTAATCGGGTTGTTATGGCCAATTAAGTAAGTAAGTAAAATGGTGAATGCCATTGCCATTTTGAAAGCGACGCAATGCTTGTTGGTCGGCGGAATTTTTTTACAAAAACCTATTGCTTTAACCGAACAGCTAGGCTGCTATTAAGTTCCTAACGGACTTATCTTCGTCGCCCGTTTTGTACGATAAATTTCAAGGATTTTTCAGGAATATTTTGGACCATATAAAGATATATCTTATATGGGTTCTTGGACATACGACAACAGGAGGTACGGAGCTCACAATTTCATTACAAACATTCAGTCAGGTTTACAACCTAACTTCTCATATCACTTATGTTGTGTGTGTTAATTTTATCCAGAAGTGGTAGGACCTACAGTTTAAAGCCGTAACAGATTTTTGAGAAATTTTTCATGGCAATTTTATGTATTCTTAGAGTTTTTCCCCAGAAGACTGCAAGGAGGAAGTCGCTGAAGAAAAATTTGCCATATTTCGTTCGAGATACACGGGCTCACGTCTAATAAGCCAACATACGACGTCTTCAATACGTAGTCTTGTTGCAGACTTCTTTTCTGTATGCCTTTTAAGGGTTAATGTTAAATTTTTATGTTCTTGTTCTTGTTCTTCTATCGTGTATAATAAATCTGCTTAACAACAATTTAAAATGAATATTAATGGGGGTCGGATTTCACAGTTTTTTATTATTGTTGTTGCTGTTGTTTTAACATTGTTTAAGGACTTGTTGTGTAAGTTTCTTTATCAAAGAGCCAGGCAACGGTAAAAAGCATGGTTTAAATAAGATGAGCTCAAAAGACCGACGCTGATACTTGAGTGTTAAATCCAAAAAAAAACAACAAAAATATAAAAATTATTAACATATAGTCTTAGTCTTCTCAAATCTAATACAGTTCTTCATAGAGTGACCTTTAAATTGCTTTATTTCTTGAAGGATTTAAAATGAAAAAGAAAAAAAAGGAAAACCTTTTTCAGATTGCTTTTAATGATTACCTGATTAATATGGTAGGATTACAAAAACAAAATAAAAAAACGAAATAAGTTTTTTAAGAGCTAATTATTGTCATTTATACGAAAAAGTCAAATGTCAACAATTCTTTTGTGAAAAATTGCTTTAAAAGCCATAAAGTTTTATAAAATGAACTTAAGCTACAAGACCAGTTTCTTTTATAATATAAAAATACTTTAAAAATGTGGAAGCTTGTAATGGAACATATTTATTGATATAGTTTTTCAAGTTTAAATTCAAATAAAACAAAGAGTGTGTGTGTAAGCAAGAAAAGTTTCTCAAAAATCTGTCGTTTTGAGTCGACTTTAAACTATAGGTCGTGCCACTCATGGATAAAATTAACACACACAAGTGGGGAGAGAAGCGACCTGTCTAACACTGTTTCTTAAGAAATATTGATCGAAGACCAGCCCGAAATCCACACCACACAGTCATCTTTTTGGAATGCATTTAATGCTCTTGGATGCCATATGAATGTATCATCACAAATTCCATCATTTTGTTTGTTCACATACCCATTTAGCCAGAAATGGGCCTAACCGTTGATGAAGTTCTGATAAAAAGTTGGGCCAGTTCGAGAGCCCGTTCAGAGAACATGATTGTAAATGGTGATTTGGCAAAATAGACTGAATAAATCACTGAAAGTGATTCACTACTGAATTGAGAAATAAGAGTGAAAATAGCAATTTGCAGACTGCATTCTCTTCAAAAAGAAGCACAATTCTTTGGTATGGGAATGGAGGTGTTCGGTCCCAGAATGAAATATTCTGGATCCAAAGCGATATTCGCTCAATTCAACTATCCAAGTTGAAGTAAAAACTTAACCGAACCTAACCTAAAAGGATAGGATATAGCACTACTTTCTGACAACATTCCAGCACAGGGTAATATGAGGCTAAATCGAGGTATAGGATCATCTGGGTAAGATGAATTAGCCTAATACGATAGTTAAATAGAATCACCCTCTGTTAAAGCATTGCTCATGTGGGATGTCATGGCAATAAGCAGGCTTATAAGGTCGATAACATGTAACTCTGATTGATAGATCTTATTATGGCTCGGAAGCCCGAGGCACAGTTTGGTTTCTGGTGCTTCTATTCCATATAAATCCCCAGTTCCTCCCTATATTCATGCTTACAGCTATCCGTTTAGCAACAAATTCCCACGGGCATTGGCACAATGGATCCATTTTACCAGGAAAATCGATTTGGTATCAAACTAATCTAATTGTGATACGCCAGACAACCAATTGGATAATTCGACGTTAAGTGATTCACCATCCAGTAAGAAAATTATACTGTAATGATATGATTTTCGGTCATTTTCCCATAGTCTGGAGACAATACGTCTCAAGTACCGCCTCATATCGAATCCGTATCTCTATCGACTGGATAAAAAGTATTGTTCCAATGCTCTTGTAAGTGATATCTTCATATCTCCACTTATGCATAAACTGTGTATTCTTTGAGCCTTCTGAATTATTTTAATGTAGCACTTCCTAATCATCGGTGTCCACCACACAAGTTAGTATGGGTTAGATCAATTATAAAAACTTGATTATTTTAATTTTGGATTTAAAATAACGGTTTTTAACGCCTATATGGTATGGAAACCATATACTGCCCTAATTTAAAACTAAAATAATACGTTTTTGTACAACGCTGCCGTGCTTATTTTGGTAATGTTAGAGCAACAATTTTTTAATTTAATTACAAAATTTTATTACATTGAAAGATAGATTTTATCTCGCAGTAGATAACATGAATGTTTATTTAATAATTTCATGTATTTATTTAAAAGAATAACTCACTCATAACATTTCTAATATTACATCTCTGTTTTAGTGTATAATAATACCTCTTTTTACAGCTCTGCTTTGTTTATTTACAAATTATGAGAGAAATAAACAAAATAAATGCCGCAGGAAAATATTTTGTTGGTTTTATATATTTATTTATGTAAATAAATAAAGCATTTGCGTTATTGTTTAAACATTACTTTTTTATAAATTTTTATTACCAAATAATTATTATTTTCGTATTTATTTTACAGATAAAAATCTAAAAATAAACAAAACATAATTTTTCAACATTTCTAAACAAACGCAAAGGGTATGAGAAAAAAGAGAATAAGAGCAGAAGAGTGCAGCAAGTAAACATAACCACAGAGAGAATTGCCAAAATACAGCTGATTGGCTCTTGCCAAAAAAATTATAATAAAGAATATCAAAAACTGAAATGTCATCCACTGCAGCAGAAGAAATCGGTAAATTAATTTAATTATTTGTAACAAATTTATAAAAATTTATTTTGAAAATAAAAAGAAGAATAAGCCTTAAAAATAAATACATTTCGCTTGTTTATAGAACTATTAGAACGTGTACTTTTACGTTTGGGTTGTGCAGACACCGATGAAAAATTGGAATCATGTGTGGCCCGCTTCCTGACGCCGGTTATATTAAAAATTACTTCGCCCCATGATAACGTTAGGAATAAAGTAAGTACTTATGTTAATTACCTGAACTCCACTAACAAATTATTCCTTTGCATTAAAGGTGGTCGAAGTGTTGACTCACATTAAACGACGCCTGACGTCTAGACCTCAAGTCCAGATACCAGTGGAGGCTTTAATTGATCAGTATAAGAATTCTGCAGAATCACCATTTCTACAAAATTTTGCCATTATCTTCATAACCATGGGCTATCCACGTTTGAATTTAGAACAGCGTGGTAGTTTGGCCAGTAAAGTTGTTTGTTGTGAAGAGAAATTGGAAAATTATCAGGATAAGTAAGTCCTTTGGGTCTACACTAATTAATGGATTAGGTTTGCTAATCTTTTTTATATATATTTTAGACTTTTTATGTTAATTTTGCCCGATTTGAATGACATTAAATTTCCCGATGATCCAGCCGAGCGTAAAAATGTTTTCAATCTTCACGATAAGCCCAGTATAAGGCGTAATTTTCTATCGTTATTGCAAGATGTACTTTTACTGCCGTATGGTACTTCTCAAGAGCAAGATGTGCCACCTGGCATGAGTGCTTATTCCTTTAAACGTGTTATAATTAATAATTGGAAAGCAGAGGATTTGGAAAATGTAGGTTTCGCTTTTGGTTTATTAATTCTATTTTCTATATTTTTGGTTTTATTAAATATTATTTCAATTTGTAGATCAAAAAAGGCATTGTGCGTTTGATATGTTCGGGTGTTTTTAATGACAATGAAGTATTTATTCTATTGGTGTTGGCTTCTTCGGATACACGCTTTAGTGTAGCCACTCCTGCCATAGCAGAGTTAAGCAAAGTTTGCACTATCATCGAGTTTACGGATCCGCAAGTTACTATGCCTCTGTATACGTTATTCTCTGGCAATAATTCAACTGTTATAGAGCGTAAAACAACGCCCTGTTGTTCACGTGTTAGACAAAAACTGTTGCTGTATCTCATCAAATGCCGTGGTAAAGGTATTAGTGTGCCCAAAGGCATACAAGTGGTTTTTGAGGGTCTTTTTGGCAACAATACCAGTCAAAAGTGTAAGGTTTTATCTTTACAATTCGCTGAGATCCTTATTAAAGAGTAGGTTCCATTTCTTCACCTTATTGTTGGACCTTGTATGGTATTAATGGATTTAATAATATGGATTTAATTTCTTTTTTATTTTAGGGGTCCTATAGATATTATAACCAAAGTTTCCAAAGTGCTTTTAACCGGTTTTACCAAGCTGGTGGGAAAAGAATCAACTGAACCAAATGATGTACAAAATGCTGCTTATTCAGCATTGGCTCAACTATCACGTATTTGCCCCTCTGCCGTAAATCAAGATTTAAAAATTGTTTTAACCTACTTTAATCATTTAACCAATTCACCACCTGAATTGCATTCTTCCATAAGAGAGGCTTTAGTGGCTATGGCACCTGCGTTTGCTTGGAAAGCTAAAAATGAGAATGAAAATATTTCGGAAGAGGTACAGCTTACAGGCCAACAGCATTTATTATTGGCCATGTTATCCGATAATGCTGAATCAAAACTGCATATTGTACAAAATGTTACCAGCATTTTTCTAACCACCTGTTATCCCGAATACTATGCACCTGCACGTTATCTGTTGCTGCTTATAGCTGGAGAGCGGTAAGACATACATATTTAATCTATATTAAAGTCTTTAGTAATATTTATTCGTATGTATTCAGGAATTCGTTAAGAGAAAACGTTACCTCTTATTTGTATGGTGTGTCCAAAAAGGATCACATAAACTACAATATGTTATCTTCCGTAGAATTTCCTTTATATAAGGATAAAGACGATTTTAATAAGTTGACTTCGGAACAACGCCATGTTGTCTTACCCAGCTTTAAAGCTATGATGCGTTATGTTAACGAAACTTCACAGAAAAGATTAAATAAAAACCTAGCTGTGGTAGTAGGGCGCACAAAATTGCCTTTCACTTTAGAGGTCTATGAAGAGGTAAATATATTGAAGAGTTTAAAACTTAAGTTTCTAATAAAAATTATGGTTTTTTTTTAACGCTCTTTTAGGTTTTAGACTATTTACGCATATGTTTGTGGTACTCTGCGGGTGCTCGTTGTTGTCCTGGTGATACTAAATATTTACAAAAACTTAAATCTTATTTACAATGCAACTATGAAGAATCCGATAATAATGAGTTGCATCAATATTTATTATTTATCCAAAGAAGCGTGGAAGCCAAACGAAGTAATATTCGCTATTTATTTAAACTCGCATGATTTTAATCTATAAACGCTTGTATATACTATTTTTAGCTGAATCGAATTTGCTTTGTTTGTATGATTTGCTTAATGCTACACCTGATCTGTTGTGTAAATCTCAAATGCATTTGCTGGAGCCACTTAGCAATTCCCTTAAAGATGTTTCGGAAGTAATGCGTTTAAATGTCTCACAATTAGTTGGCATATTGTGGGCCTATGGTAGTGAAGATAAACAATTTGAATCTCAGGTAATTTACAAACTATAACACTTTTAATGTTAAATATTGTGCCCTCGTATTTATTTGAGCAAATACCATATATTTTGGCATAATCATATAAAATGTTATTGAAAAATAAATTCGAACTTGAAAGATCCTGCATTATCAGTAATGCTTTTTAATTAATCTAATATTGCCTTTGTTTGTTCTCCTTTTCCCACAGATAACTGACTGCTTACAAAGTTTGCCACAAAAGAGTTTAGAACATAGGCACGGTTGGCTATTAGTGTTGGGCCATGCTTTTAGTCGATACATACGTCATGCCAAAGAAACCAAACATGAAAAGGATTTCCAAAACTGGCCACAATTCATAGAAGCCATTAAAGTTATATGTACGTTGTTTATTTTACTAATTATTTGCAAATTAATTTTTTAAATTTTATTTCTTTGTATTGTAGCGGAAATTTTGGTTAAGGGACCACAAGATTTATTAATATCGGCTGCTGTGAAATGTATTTCCATGATTGGTAAATATACGGAAATACCTAATGTTCAATTAGAAATAACTTTCCAAAAGTCTGACGACGATGATGATGACAAAGAAATGACCGAGTATAGTAAGTTTGGCTGAAATTATTGTTTTTAATTGAATTTTTTGATTTGATTGTTTGTCTTACTTTAGCTGCTACTGGCTCCACAAAATTCTTTATATTTACTGTGGTGCATCGTTTGCTCTTAAGATCTTCAGTGCGCCCTAAAATACGTGGCGAGGCCGCTAAATGTTTGGGTAATTTAGCCATAGGTGATGGTGAATACTTTACTCAGCGTAATTTAGAGAAATTCCTCGATATGGTTAAGGTACAAAAGGATGCTGCCCTGAATATTTCCATAGCCGATGCCATTGCTTCGACTTTGTGCGGTTATGATGTGGGTGAAGGTCCCCCGGCTGAAGACTTTTCAAATAATTATTGTAATGATGAGGCATTTGAGAAATTTTTAAATGCCTTAATACGTCTAGTACCCGAACCCAATCCTCATGCTAGGCAAGCGTCTTCGGTATGGCTGTTGGCCGTGGTAAAACATTGTAGTTACCGACCAGCGGTAATGAATCAAAAACAAATGCTACAGTATGCCTTTACAGAACTATTATCGGATGATAGTGGCAAGTGTTTTAAAAGCTTGACTTTAAAAAGTCAAAGTTTTTTTGTTTTATTGATTTTTTTCCTTTTATTTATTCTCTTTAGAATTTGTGCAAGACGTAGCCTCACGTGGTTTAGGTTTAGTTTATAATCTATCAGATACTTCCAGCCAAAACGAATTGGCCAATTCTTTGCTTGATCAACTAATGGGTGGGAAACGCAAGGTTAATAAAGTCTCACAAGATACTGAACTTTTCGCTGAAGGTATGCTGGGTAAAACACCTACTGGGTAAGCGGAAAATCATTACAAAATTAAATTCTTTTTCTTAATTTTTAACACAAAATTTATAGAGGCAACATAACTACCTACAAAGAATTATGCTCCTTGGCTTCGGATCTTAATCAGCCCGAAATGATTTATCAATTCATGCAATTGGCCAATCATAATGCTGCCTGGACTAGTAAATTGGGTGCCGCCTTTGGCCTTAAATCTCTGTCTAGTGAGACGAAAGCCAAAATGCAGCCCTATTTTGGTAAAATAGTACCACGTCTCTATCGCTATAAGTATGATCCAACGCCAAAAATACAAAATTCCATGATTTCCATATGGGACTCCATAGTTAGTGATCCCAAAGAGGTGGTAGAAAAGTATTACTGGGAAATACTGCGTGAAATTCTAGACAATCTAACCTTCAATGAGTGGCGTGTGCGTATAGCATGCTGTTTGGCTGTAAGAGACTTACTAAGGCGGCCCAATGGCTTACGTTTGCGTACGGATGAAAGAAAACTCAAAAATGACGATACAGACCAGGCAGCTTCACCTTCGAAAAGTAATAAAATGGATGTTGGTAAGCAAATAGAAGAAATTTTTATGTATTTCCTTTTCAATTGCATTTGTAAATACCTCTCTAAGATGATGACGTGCCCGAACCTGAACTTAGAGAGTTATGGTCTCAACTATTTAGAGTTATGGACGATATACATGAGGGTACACGTTTGGCAGCCCAAGGTTCTGCTGCGCTTTTGAGCAAGGTATAATCATTACAAAACTATATTTTATATTCATTTCTAATGTTAAACTTTACCCTTTAAAGTTGTGTGTGATTGCGGCCTCATCGGATCATGGTAAATCAGGCACAGCTGTAGCTTCTTCTATTTTACCGTTTCTTTTAGAAACTGGTGTTACGCATACCGTCGATGATATACGCAAAATAAGTTTAAAAACTATATCGGAAATGATTGATTCTTCCGGTTCATTAATTGCTCCACATTTACCCTCTCTTATACCCTGTTTGCTCAAAGCTACCGGTGAATTAGAATCAACAAAATTATCCTACCTCTCAACGCGTTTGGGTGCTGATCATGATGCTCAAGAACAGGTCGATTCTTTAAGAGCTGAAGCTGCCAAAAGTCATCATACAACTGAGACAACAGCAAAGGTAAGTCAATAACATAGTTTTCAATTGTTTTAAGTAGCTTAAATCCAAGTAGTTAAATAAGTAGTGTATTGTCTTGCTAAATAAGTGCTCGGGAGTTCAAACTTCACTTCGGACATCTTGAAAAAAAAAAAAATGTGAAGAAAAATATTTCTTTAGGCCACGTGCTCTCAGCAGTCTTTGACTAAACTAATTGCCAAGAAATTTCTTTCCAATTAGAGGTTAAAATGAAGGCCCCCGTAACTCATGGATAAAATTAACACACACAACATGGTCTGTAAACCTGACTAAAGAGTTACAATGACCAATAATGGGTGTATGTCTGTTGTCTGGGCCTGATGTTTATTTTTGTTAGAGGATCTCTATTGTAATATGTTTTCGAGGATTTCTTCTGTCGTTTTCCGCAGTAGGTTGGAAGGCATAGAAATCTCGCCCTTTTTTCTAAATATTTTTGTTTGATGGCTGCATAAGTTACGAGTTAATGCTTTCTATATCGACTTTCCATTTGCCAGTCGTGATAAATCGCTGCACTTTGTTATGCAAAGTGTATCAGGCTAGCAATAATTACACGTGAAAAAGGTCGTAGTGAAATCATAGTGCGTTGTTGTTCTTACAGATCCGCTGTTATTGGAAATTTTTCTCTGTGGAAAAATACTTTCTTGTGGTATACCATTACCTCAGTTTCTGCCAGTACGTTGGGAGTTTTGTGACAAAGAAACACGCCATACTACTCTAAATAAAGCTAACATTTCTACACACTTTATTTGTTCATTTATTTATATTTCAATTTAAGTTCCTCTAAAGCTAATCTCTCATGCATTTCCATTTCAATCATTTTCAATTTTTCACGACTGTTTATTTTATAAATTTTAATTTTCTCGTCACTGTTCATTTTCTTTTCTTTGAATTGTAGTTTTTTCTCTTCCAATGCTAGTTTTCTTTCCTCAATTGATAGCACCTTATTTCGTGTGTTTGCATCAATGTCAACGTCATCTTCCATTACCGACAATATACTCGGTTCGGATAGACAAATAGATCCCTCAGTTTTTATCAAGCCTGACACAGAAGTCCCATTGAAATCTCCATTGCGATTAGCAGCAGTTGATGATGTGGGTAAAATATCTATTTCTGATCTTTCAGATATAGCTGTTGTTGAATCATCGGTATCTGCTATTGAATGTTTACTAAATCTGATTTTACTGTTTTCCCATGAGTTGTTCGCTGACTCCAGATAGAGCTGACTAAAAATCATATCCAGCTCATTGTAATATTTACACTTTAAAAGCGTTTGGTTGACTAGAAAATAAATCAATAAATTTCGTTAAAGTTTAGTACTAGCACATAAAAAAAAAAACAAAACTTAGTTACCACTTTCTACATCGTCACCAATTGCTTCCAAAGTAGATTTGGTTCTTGTATAGCTCATGCGCATATTTCTTACTTTCGATCGTACCAGTTGCCATTCAATAGGAAGTTTCTTTTCATTACAAAAGCGTCTATAATATACTTGGGCTGTTGGGCTCTTTAATATTAAAAATGTAAACTTTAATATTTACAGGACATTTAAAGAGGCATCTAAAAATATTCACCCAGTGTCCCTCCTCCTCTCTTTTTTCGATCTATTCAATTAAACGAAGCAGTTTTAAATGACAAACTAGTAAAACGTAGTCTATGTCTTGTTGCTAGTTTTGTAAAAAGCTTAAAAGAAAGTTCCAACCTTTAAATCGTGCGTGACGTCTAAAATAGTAGACTAATATCTAGTGAGAAAGTGCATAACGAAGTCTATCCAAAAGCTGAGCGCAGTACCTCACATCATATAGGGTGCTGTTTTCAGTTTGTAAAGCATCCAAAGTAGCTGTCAGTGAAGCTAACAGAAAAAAAATCTTCGAGTTTATTTCGAAAGGTTAAGTAAATCTACATTGTTAGTCGGACCAAACATAGCTCATTGAGATCCTGTCGCACCACATGTCCATTCATTCATTATGTTCATGGTTGTCATTATTTTTCAAATCACTATCCTGTGAATAACTGTTATTTGTTGTATCAGGTTCTTAGAAACCAGACATTAATAGAGAATACGTTTTAGGTTAGGTTAGGTTAGAGGACGTGCACTTGTCAATTAAGACAAGTACAGTACCCGGAGGTCGAATTGACCCATTGTACAACGTCCTAGTTTCTCACACCACTTATGTTGTGTGTGTTAATTTTATACATGAGTGGTGGGACCTACAGTTTAAAGTCGACTCCGAAGGACAGATTTTTGAGAAACTTTTCATGGCAATTTTTATTTACTCTCAGAGTTTTTTGCCAGAAATCTACTGAGAGGAAGTCGCCGAAAAAATACTTTTAGTATTTTTGTCTTTGATGCCTGGTCTGGGGCTCGAACCCAGGCTTTTGCGTCTAATAAGCCAACACACTACCTACTAGACTACGGCGACTTCTGAGAATATGTTTTAGTGGCTATTTATAGAAGTCGCCTTAGAATATTTACACCTACAGGCTTGTGATGAGTATTTCCACCCACTTGTTTAAATGTTGTGTTGTTAGGTACAATATCATTATAATACATAAGTAGTTAAGCAATTACGATGCCTCGAATGGCCTTGTCCAGAAGTAACTGCTCCTCTAGAATAGTTAAAAGGTGGAAGTAGCATCCAATACACAATTCTGTATTTCCAATTTATTAAGCCATATGTCCCAATGTAAGCGTAATACCACTCCTTATAAAATTGTTTCGAAATTCCATCCAACCTTAGATATTTACGATCACCCAGCCTCTAGGTTTAGAATAGTATTGCGCCGATAAATATTGTGGTTATCTATGTGCATAGTGAAGTTGCCTTAACAAAATTGATTGGGCATTGTTAGCTCGAGATTGGTTTCAGTCTGTAGAAAACCCATCACTAGGCTTCGGGACATAAGCAGTGCGGTTCTGTTCTGGATTTAAGAGCGCGAGCTTGGTGATCAGAAGCATTCTACTATGGATTAAGTTTGACGGGGCGGATTATATCTTAAATCTAGTTATCTATTGAAATCTAAATACAGTGAACTCGCGATAACGTGAACTAATTTTTACCAAGGCAGTTCACATTTTCGATTTTGTTCACGTTATCGAGTACTTAAATTTAAAACAAAAAATTACCATATTTAATATGAAAAATGATATTTTAATAAGTAAAAATGCTAAACACTATTTTAAATAAATTTTTTTTAGTCAAGAACTCAGCAACCTAAAGCCAAAAATTAAGTTTTTAGTTTCAAATTTGTCAATTGAAATCCACCTCTTCAACAAAACATTGATGAAACCAGTCACAAAAAATGTTACATGTCATCCATACTGACTTGGAGAATTTGTAATTCACTGGACAAGTAAAGTTTTTGAAACTTTGTGGATTTTTAGATTTTTCAAATACCAGTAGATTAAGTTTGTGAGTGCCCGACGCTTTTGACCAGCCCATGAAAGTTAATGGTTTTTTCTCCATCCTTGCACCTGGAGCACTTTTCTCCAATGATGACACATATGTTTTATCTGGCAACTACTTCAAATATAGCCCGCATTCATCAGTATTATAAAGCTGATTTGCTTTTAACTTTTCCTTAAATGGGTCAACAAGTAGCGCCTGCGCAGAAAGCTTTTCTCTGGAAATTTTAAGAAGGCGAACAGCAAACCTTTGCTTAAATTTATGAAGCCATCCGTCACTGGCGTTAAAACTACAACCATTTTCTTTAATTTGATCCTGAATTTCTAAAGCTTTGGCTTTTAACATCAGTCCACTTACCGGCGTTTTTGCTTCGCATGTGAAGGAACCACTTATTAAGACTTTTTCCATTACTGGAAATTCAGATGCACGTAATGTTTTATGCTTTCCAGTGACATAAAGTGTATTATTTACACGATTATTAATTTCCCGTTTTTTTCTTTTTATTGGAAGAATCAGTTGCTTTTGCAACTCCTTATTTTCTTTCCAAGCCACTAACCCTATAACCCTTTTGCAATAACTCAAGAATATCAACTTTATCTTTTGAGGTTAACACTTTAGGCAACTAACAGGTCAAAGCAAACATAACGAGTACAATGAAAAAGAAGTTCAAACATAAGTAAACAAACAAATAAACTGTAGTCCGGGAATTTCCCCATTTAAAAACAGATTAAAAAATAAAAAGGGTTCACGTTTTAGAGCTTTCAGATTTTGTTCACGTTTTAGAATACTTTGTGGAAAAATAAATTTGTTCACGTTTCTGAGACGTTCACACTTTCGAGTGTTCACGTTTTCGCGAGTTCACTGCAGGTTTTTTGAGAAAATAATGGTAATTGAGGGCAAGGACATTTTGTTCCCCTCTTTACTTCTAGATGTCATATTCCTTGTACGTTTTTTTTTCGTGACTTCCCTCTATAGTGTATTATTGTTCTTGCTCTTTTTTGGTTTCATTCCCTACTTTTCTGCTGTGTTTTCTTTGCCAGGTGCTACTTATGGAATCGTTTTCATAGATTTCTCGATATCCCCATACTGAGTAAACATTTTCCTTAGCCTCTTAATGTATGAACACATAGGTTTTAGGTTACAAAATTACCTCAAAATCCATTTTATTTTGTAATAAGAATTCAATTAACAATTTTTCCTCACGTTCGGTCCATTTTTTAGTTGGCTTTAAACGTATTCGACTCTTCACCTAAAATATGCCAAAGAGAAATAATATAAATCCCTAAAGGAAAGTGTATACAATACCTTTGTATATGGTTTATTGTTATTCATTTTCCTTATTAATTATAGATTGTTTGGCCTTTAAACAAAATATAACACACTGCTATATAAAGAAAATAGGGGACGTCTTTAAATAATTTGTCGTTTTGAATGTGCTGGTATTATATTGTCATAATACAACAGATGATAGTATACATACATAAGCGTATATGCACACCTTTGCCTTTGTTTACAACAACTGTTTTTTACTTTATTTATCAAGAGTTCTTTAATTACAAAATTTGCAAACAATATCCGACAACATAAATTAAAAACACTTAAATGAATTCATCGTGTATAATTTGTTTATTTTGCTTTTTATTACACCAAATGTATAAAATTATGACGCTCGCTGTGTTAAAATACAATAATAGTAGAGTAACACCAGTGTTGTAAAGTGTTCGCATTTTGGGGAAAAAAACCACCTACTTTTCATTGAATAGTGTTGCCATTTTGTTTTGTTTAGATCTGTTTTTTTTTGCTACTATTTTTAATATTATAATATTTTGTAGTCGTCAAACGCTTAACAAAATTTAACAAACATTTTAATTTTAACAAACAACATAACATTTTGTTGTAGAGAAATCGTTATTGTTCGATTGAATAACATTATGAAGAGGTAGTAAGTTAGGCACAGGTGCTTGGCTTTTCTGTAAGGATCTCGAAATGAAGTTTCACTTCAGACCGAATGGTAACTGTAGGCCGTAGCTTCAAATGCTGAATCTTATGTTAAGTTCGTTGACAGTCAGGCTGCCCAGTAGTCTGGTGTAAGTCCCGACTGGATCGTGATTCCAAGTAATCCATAAAAGCCTTTCGACCAGATCGGTTCTATCTCTGCTAGGTTTCGAAATATAGTACAGGAACGTTGTAATGGATGCTCTCGCTAAGTTAGATTCACTATCTGATAATTACCTGATGGTTTTTCCTAATCCTGCAGTCTGCTATTTCTGCGGTTTTATTGGAAGGGCCTGGGAAGAAAAATCAGAAACGCTGGGAGTATAGATCGGACTGTTGTGTCCAGGAGTGTATGACCTTGTCTAGACGATGTTAGAACAGGCTTGCTGAGGAGTTTAGATAAGTCCAGCACAGAAGTCGTGTTACTGGAGTTCGTACGAGGCATTGCGAGATGCTAATTTTGAAACCACCCCCAAAATTAGATAATAAGTCATTTCAGTTTAGCACATTATTAGGAACAACAAAATATACTTACATACTTACTTAAGGTTGACTGAACCTTGGAAAGCTCTTACTCTACCTGCTGTATAAACTCCAGAATCCAGTCCATACATACTATACTATGCATGATACGTTAGGTTGGTGGCCTTGCTGACTGATATTTTGTATTACTCTAAATAAATAAATACGAGCAAAACTGTTTGCTCCATAAATCGGTCAAAATCGGATAAAGAATGGACTTAGTGGGTGCAAATGGACCTAGCCGGCTGGATAGCTATTGTCCCAAAGATTTAAAAACAGGTTTTTTAAGGTCGTGCGTTACTTGGGACCGGATATATAGGCCTCTAAGCTAATTGTTTTCTTCAAATGAGCAGCAAAAAGTTCTGCATATAAAGCGGGCAAAATTGTCGGTGTCTTGTATTTTTTTGTCGATGACTTGCAGTTTCGGTCGTCCCCCCGGAAGTCCTGGATATATATACCGACGGCTCTAAACTCGATAATGGGGTTGGAAGCGGTGTCTACTCTGGGAAACTGGACCTACATATTTCTTTCCATCTGTCGCACTACTGCAGTGTGTTTCAGGCGGAGGTGATGGCGATTTACCGGGCCGCTCAGTGGATCCTCGTCAACGATGCTCCTTTCACTCGCGTCTCGATCTTTTCTGATAGTCAGGCCGCGATAAGATCTCTATCGGGTTTCGTGATTAGCTCTAGGATCGTTAGGGAATGTCGCCGCTGTCTCGACCTCCTCTCGCGGCGCTTCACCAGTGTCTCTCTGGTGTGGGTCCCCGGGCACAGTGAAATTCCGGGAAACTGTAGAGTCGACGAGCTCGCCAGAGCTGGTGCGCTCCTTCCGGAATCCTCTTCTGTTGAGTTGGGTATGCCACTTGCCTCGGTCAAGTTGATCATTGCGCGGAGGTTCTTTCGGGATGCCAACCTATCCTGGGTCAATGAGGATTCCTGCTCTACCGCTAGACTCACCTGGCCCAAGATGGATAGAAGGCGTACCAACCGATTACTTGGTCTTGGTCGTGATGTCATCTCGACTACAGTGGCCGTGCTTAGAGGTCATTGCGTCATGGGTAGACATGCGGAAAGAATGAGGCTCCCTTTCAACGACTTCTGCCGTGGATGCAGGTCCACTGAGGAAGAGGAGACTGCTGTTCACTCTCTTTGCCAGTGCCCGTCTCTTGCTAGGTGTAGATATAGGTTATTTGGCTCCCCATTCCTTGTTAGCCTAACGGAGCTATCATCTATTGACATCAAGGATATAGCTTCGTTCATCGAACTTTCTGGCTGGTTTTCCAGTGCGGGGTAGTCGTGCTTTTGTTGTGCAGTCCTTGCGCTAACCAACTTCTTCCATTTCCCTGATTTTGGTGGAACTTGGTTAGTACAGGGACTGCGTTCACCCGTGGCATCACAACGGGCCGCTATGCGTGCTCAAGTGAGCTTTGTGATAACAGAGCTACCACTCCGACCTAACCTAACCTGCAGTTTTCGTCCATGTCTTCCATTTTTTGTCGATGACTAATTTTTTGCCGATGACTTGCATTTTTGGTAGATTAATAATTTTTCGGGTCGATAACTTGTATTTTTTGGTTGGATAACTTCCATTTTATGGGTGATTGACTTACCGCATTTTTTAGATTGATGACGCATTTTTTTTTGAGCACTTTTTTGCTTATATGAAAAGAAATGTTAGCTTCGTTGCCTACACCTCCGATCCTAAGTAATGCCCGACAGAAACAAAAATTGTTTTTAGAATGATACCATGCTACCCAAGCCACTAGGTCCGTTTTCAGATAACCGACTGAAAACTGTAGACTTTAGAGGATCTCCAGACCCTGAATAAAATTTATTTACTCTACTCCGCGAGCTCTGTGGAAGTCTAAAGTGACGGTTGTAAACTTAAGACTAAGAGGTAGGCTGTCGAATTCGCTCCAAAGGCTTTAATCTTAGAATTTCAAATAAAATATATGAAGAAAGGTACCTATCTGATGTTCCAAAGGCAGAAGAAGCTCTAACTCTATAGAATTATTCTCTTTACAGTGCGTACGTTTTATAGACTATCCAGCGTTGGAGAAAATGTCACCTAGTATATTGGATCTCATTAGAAACAGCGTTAATTTGGGAACTAAAATAGCCTGTGCACATTTTCTATGCTTGGTAAGCGAGATTGTGGTAGTGAATCCAAAATTAAAGTCGGCTTCTAATTCACTTGTACTCTTTATTTGCTTTTATAGATCAGCATACGTTTAGGTGCTGAAATGACTCCACTGGTGAGTAAATATTTGGGTGCCTGTTTTATTGGCCTTAAAGATCGCAATGCCACTGTACGCAAATACTATGCCAGTGCTATCGGACATTTAATTGGTATAGCCAAGGTATGTTACAAGTTGTTATCAATGAAGTGATGTAAAAGCTTAATTTTCACTTGCATTTCAAGGAACAATCGATACGGAATTTATTTGTAAAACTGGATGAATTGTATATGGAAAATCCCTCCAACCGTTCAGCGGTTTTGGTTATACAATCGATTAATAAACGCCACAATGAATTGCTAAAAGACTATTTGGACAGTGTATTGCCGTTGATATTCTTTGCCATGCATGAAGAACCCAATGATGAGAACAAGGCCACTATAGAGTTATGGCGTGATTTATGGAATGAAATAAGTCCCGGTGATGCTGGCATACGCATGAATATTAACGTTATTGTGCCGAAATTAGAAAAATTGCTTAACGATGCCAGCTGGTCACGTAAAGCACAGGCAGCCAATGCCATACAAACCATAGCAAAACGCTTGAAATCGTCTATGGCCGAAGAGGATCGTTTACGTTTGATAACATTGCTTATGAGTGGTCTGCAAGGACGTACCTTTCAGGGTAAAGAACGTTTATTGCAAGCCTTGGCTGCCTTGTGCAAGGGTTTGGATCATAAACATGATATCTGTGAACGTATTGTAGAGTCAGCAATGAAAGAGTGTCGCAAGGAAGAGCCACAATATCGCACATTGGCTTTGGCCAGTTTGGGTGATATTTTAGAGGAATTGGAACAAGATCGTTTTGAGGAGGTTTGTATAAAATTTAAGAAAATGAAAAGAAGCTTTTTCGGAATTAAAAATTTCTTTTAATTCTTTCGTAAAGGTTTACAATATGATTTGGTATTTATTGGATAAAAAAGAATTACGCCAGCTTGCCACTTCCGATGATGAGGAGGAGGACAATCATAAAGATTTAACTACAGATGAACGTAACAAACGAGCCAATATTTTGAATAAACTAAAAGAGACTGTTTGTGAAACCTTGGGTAAATGTTGGCCTAAAAACTCTGTAGAAACTCAAAAGAAATATCAACAATTATTTGCTGAGCGTTGTTCTCAATGCCTACGCGACAATACACGCCCGGTGCAGGTTAGTTTGTTAGTGGCTTTAACAAAATTCATCGAACGTTTACAAGTACTGAACAATGGTGAAGTAGAAGACAAACCTGAAGGCAATTCCGAGAAAAAAGTCAAGGTTGATGTACAACTGGAACGTGACAGTATAATAGAGAAAATTTGCCAAGATGTCCTATCGGCTGTTACGTATTCTGCTGGTAAGTTATGCTTCCGTTTCTTGCTTTGCTTTATTATTTAATTTTGTAATCCTTTCAACAGGCATACCCCATACCGGTTTGAAGAAGGAGGCTCTTAATATTGTCTTGATACTCATTAAACGTCTAACCGAGTCAAAGGATATGAAACATTTGAATTTAGTAAGACAAAACTTTGAGGAAAATCTGGTTAAATTTCAAAAAGATTCCGCTCCAGAAATACGTTGTCGTATTAAGGATATCGAAGAGAAATTCAGTAAGTGCAGCTTTCATGACTATTAAAAAGCTTTGACATAAACGCGAGGCATGGTGTATGGTATTGAAAAAGGTTCATGAGAAAGAAACAATGACTTTTTACTAACTTTATAATAAAAAATTAAATATTTTTTAATAAAATAACAATAACAAGAACAGACCTCAAGTTGAATTATTCTGAGGTTAAAAGTCATTCAAAGCCTTTAGTTAGGATTATGAGCTAGCAGCTTGAACCACCCATGTTGTGTATGTTAATCTTGTACAAGAATGATAGGACTTAGTATGGAAATGGTGGACTGATACCTTGAGGTCTCAGCTGTGGGGGGATAGGATCGACCAGGTATTAAGTCGTAAGTGGTTTTTTACTAGAAGCTTTTGGACAGAAACGGATCATTATATTTTGGGTTAATGAGGACTAGGAGTCCAGCTAATAAATTAAATTTTTTTGCAGTTAATAAATTAAATTTTAAGCGAGTAGTGATATGGTTGTTGGTCCCAATCCTGCAACCTGCTATCCTATGGATTCATCAAGAGATGGAGCAGTCTGGCTTGCAAGATAGATTGGAATGCAAAGTAGCTAGGCGATGACTAAGTTTTAAATCGTTGACGGAGATCTGGAATCTGTATGGAGCCGTGTGTAGTAGGTAGTGTGTTGGCTTACTATTCGTAAAGCCCGGGTTCGTATCCCAGGTCAGACATCAAAAATGAAATATGAAAAAAAAAATATTTCTTCGGCGACTTCCTCTCAGCAGATTTCTGGCAAAAACTCTGAGAGTAAAATAAACTGCCATGAAAAAGTTTCTCAAAATTCTGTCGTTCGGAGTCGACGTTAAACTGTAGGTCCCGCCACTCACGTATAAAATTAACGCACACAACATGAGTGGTGTGAGAAGCTAGGCCGTAATCCTGACTGAAGGGTTGTAACGGCCAATTATGTATGTATGTATGTATGGAGCTGAAAAAGTGTTACGAGTCAATAGAGCATCTTCTCAGACTGTTCGCCTCGTTGTAGAAGAGAGGATTTTATATCTTCTCTGACAGCCAAACGTGAATTGGATCTCTTTAGAGCACAACTTTCTACTCTAAACTAGTTGAACTGTCCTCAATGCAATTTGTATCCATCTTATATTGGTTTTTGGGCAATTATGTACCAAATACCCGTCCAGTTATGAAAATATACAGGCACACGTCTTAACTGTATTACACTATTTATCAGGCTTGGAAAACATTTGTCAGTTTTAACTCGATTTTCACCAGAAATCAACAGTGCATCAAACATGATTGTCTTAGTATTGTTTCGCATATGTTAGATAGGTAGGTAGAAGTGGCTGTCCCCTCGATGGAGTCATGAGCGGACACACTTAGGCCGTACACATGGCCCATTGTGATACCACAGTTTCGCATTCTCCCCTATTCCAGAAACCACTCGGAGCTACCGATGAAGCGATTCAGACTGCCAATATCCGTGCATGACAGCTCATCTAGGTCTTCCGTGTAGTAGGCACCCAGGTGTCTCTTTCTCCTCTGACCAAGTGCCGGGCATGTGCACAGTAGCTGAAGAATAGTTTCATCCTCTTCCTCACAGCTTCTGCAGAAATCATTCGCGAGGTGTCCAAGACCAATACGCCTCGCATGCGTTTCTATAATACAATGCCCCGTAATAACCACGATAATAGCGCTGAGCCTGCTTCTTTGGATATGTTAAAATAAATAAAAATTTCCTTTTGTGAATAGATCTGAATACAAAAAATAATTTTACAATAACTTCCAAATTATCTAATCATGACTCAGCAAATATTGGAATATGAATTCTCATGTTGTATACCTGAATACATTTCACAGTTCAATGATTTGTAAACAAACGTTTTTAATTTAATTTCATCTGCCGTTTAGGCGCGTGCCAAACTCTGTATAATTATTTAAATATTCAATAAATTATTATAAATAGGCTTAGTTATCAAATCCCCCGCAACAGTTTAGTTAGATGTAAACAAATAACAGAAAGAGAGAGTAATTGAGAGATCGTTAAAAACAAAATTTCTGACTAGTCAGCATGCATGGCAAATTATTGAGAAATCTTAGACGTTCACCTATAAACAAGCTACGGTTTGGTTCCATGACAAAATTTGAAATAAAATTTGTTCATTAGTCATAATGATGCTACGAAAATTATATGGAATGTGTTGAATTATAAACACTCGGTAATTTCTTAACATACAATGTTTATTTGCTGGTGTATACAAGATTCCACCGTATTAATATTATATTATTATTGATAAGAAAAATGTTTATACAATTTTTTTTTTTTAATTTTAATAAACGAAATGAAAAGCAATACATATCAATTTGAAAAAGTATCAGTATATAATGCAGAGTATAGCGGCCATAAATATTCAGTATTTGATGAAAGTTGACAAGGAAAAGAAATCTAAAGTGTTAAGAAATCTAAAGGACTTTCAAATATTCTTGTGTACATAAATATTGCAATGTTTTTAACGGGCATCTTAATAGCAATTGCCTCAGCTATAGGCATTTTAACCTTATGGCTGAAACATCATTACAACTATTGGCAACGTCTGAATATACCATACATTAAGGCTCATCCGATTTTTGGCAATTTCAAAGATATTGTCCTATGGAAAAAGGATCCCTGTGAACATTTCCAACGTCTCTACGATGAAAAAGATGTAGTGGGTGGCAAACCAAAAGATAATCCTGTAATCGGTTTGCATGTCTTTAATAAACCTGCATTGTTAATACGCGATTTGGATTTAGTAAAAAATGTTTTAGTCAAGGATTTCAACAGTTTTTCAAATCGTTACTCGTACTCGGATCCTCACTCGGATGGTGTGGGTGCCAATACATTGTTTTTTGTCAAGAATCCCAAATGGAAAAGTATACGCACTAAGTTAACGCCTGTTTTTACAAGTGGCAAAATAAAGCAAATGTTTCCACTAGTTGAAGAGGTGAGTTTGTTAATTATTTGCTTTTTTTTTTTTAAAAAGAAAGTATTACGAAAAGCTCAGTGTTGAAGAAAATAAGTGCGTAATTAATTTTAATTGTTGTATTCTGAATAGCTATTGAAATTCAGTTGCGCTCCCAGCTGGCAACTAAAAGTTATTGGTAGACGAAAAAAATTTTAAAAATTAAATTTTTAAATCTTAGATTGGAATTGACATCCATAAACGAGCTAAAAGTAAATTTACGATTTTATCATCATCATTAATGTTATATTAGATAACAGTATTTAAATATGCTTGCTGCTGGAATTGGCTAAACCCACCATAAGACCATGTTTATTACAGGGCATCGCTAGGTTAGAAGGGTGACAAGAATCTGAAATAGATCCCAGCACATAGCAGGGTATGTTACGACTACGTAAACTTGGAGACTATTGAAGACTCTCTGTGTACTGTCTAGCTCTTAGTAAGACGGAGTTGAATATCCTGGATAGGGTACTCTATACTTCAGGACGAATACAATCAATCAAATAACCTCTGGGTAATGTGCTAGTCATTCATGACAATTATGGGTCCTCTAACCTAATCAACTTTAAAAACCCCCTTTAATGTTTAAACCTTTTTCAAGAAGACTTCTTTGAACAGTCTGACTTGAAATAATTAAAACTTGTGCTTCCTTTATTTCCTCAGAAGATAAGAGATTTTTTTTCTGTGCGGAAATAGAAATGCAATTCGTTCATGGTAACTTTGTCCTCCGGCTTTTGCATAATGAAACAATTTTTCTTATGCCATAAGAAAATTCTATCATGTTGGACATCTATCATGTTATACATTGTGATGTTTGTGTACATTTTTATTAATTTAATATTAAAGAAAAGCGAAAAATATCATAAACAAAGTCCGTAAAAACAGACTGTAAGCAGACAGTAATAAGAAATCTAAAGGAATTTTTTTCTTGTAAACAGATAAGACGAAATTCGTTTTCATTAATAGACTGACTATGTTACCACAAAGTAAACAGAAACAATCTGGAATTAAATATTAAAACGTACAATATATACAAAAGGTTAAAAGCCAAGATTAAAACAAACAAAACCAAATTTTTGATTTTGCCTAATCATTTAGGCAAGCGTCAGGTATGTAATCATTAGGGTAATATAATGCGTTTTAAGTTAGAGGGGCCTATTGTAAACAAATTAAATAAAGTCCAAGAGCAAATAAAACTGATAACAAGTTTAAGTCGGTTTTTAAAATGATTTTTTTTAACACATGCGTTCTGTTTTCTTAATAATTTGAAAACGCAAAAACGAAGAAAGCATGTTAAACACTTTAAAGGAGAGAAAAGAATAAATTATGAAGCCACTATAAGAATTAAGCCGTCTAATAAAGGGATTTTAATAATCTTTTTCATGTTTTTAAATGAATTCCAAATTTTTAACACTGCTTTCGGAATAAAGCGAAAAAAATTATTTCAAAAATTTCTGGTAATCTTTAGATGATTGATTCAAAAACGAAATCAACGAATCATTTAAATATTATTTCAATCGCTTGTTTTTCCAATTGGAATTAAATTTTTAGAAAAATGGTTTTCCAACCCCTTTGACTTATACAATGACAGGCAAAGTGTTTTTAAAACTATTTTAAATGAGTTAGGAAGAGATTTAATAGTTTAGGGAAGCTTATTAGCAAGTGGCAGTGTAAGTATAGTTGTTATTCAAGGAAAATTAATCAATAATAATAATTGTGATGTGTTGGTTTCAACTTTAAGAAAATAATTCTCAATCTAATTATTTCAATCATACGAAAACTATCTGAAGAAATATACATATTAGAACCAGCATAAAATCAACGGGGCAGTAGAAAAAGAGAGTGAATTAAATGAACTAAGTAAACCAATCTATGTATAAGTACATGTAGAAGAAGAGTTGAAGACTATTTATAAATAGTCTATGTCTAGTTTAGAAGCATTTTTAAATCGGAATATGCAAAGCAAGTTTTATTTTTACTACTCGTATATATTTTGAAAAATTCTTATCATTTTCAAGTGGTTTTCGGTTTATTAGAATTAAACAATGGCATCCAAGGATCTTTAAGGAAAAAAGATAAGCAAGCCTATTAAAAAAGTTGAAGCCTGTCGCAGCAGCTAACAGCAAGCTGCTAGTAGGATTACAATTTAATCATGAACAAGACCAATCGACATGTCTACATTGACAAAATTTTACTTTAGAAGAGAAAATATAAATCTACTAAACTGTTTTCAAAACAAAATTCATTAATTTTTAGAGTAAATCATTCCAATAGAACAAAACTTGAATTGATTTCTATTTATGGCAGTGGCCGCACGGCATTCACTTAAAATTTTATTGGAATAATGAATACTGACCTTACATTTTAATAGTTTCTTTAGGAACATGTTTCTGTACAAGTACAAAAGTAATGTGAAATATATTAGAAAAAAAAAAGTAATTGTTAAATTAAATTTTTAAAAAATATTTATAAATGTTTATTTAATGTTAGGATGATGTGTTTTATTATATAAACAAAAAGGGTATACCAAAGAGAAATATGCTAAACATACATACAAATATAAAATGAGCAAGTTTCAGAAGAAAAGAACTAAAATTAGATATTCTTTCAGTATTTCAAAATTGCTTAAACAGTTTAACAGCATAAAATATGTAAAAACTAAGCGTAAATGTTTAAAAAGTAGTAGAATGAAAATAAATTGTTTAAAAATAATAATAATGTTAGAGAAACGCAATAATGAGCCAAAAAAAAAAAAGAACATGTGCATTAATTAATCAAAAGCAGAATATTTTTTAAGAAACTCTGTGGTTAATAAAATCAATCATTATACTAAGTATTAAGGAAATTGTAGTTAGATAACACAAATAATTCGACCTCTCGTGTTAAAACAGACTTGAGATATTAAGGAATGGTTGTTGGTCAAGTCAAGTCCATTTTCGTTAATTCAATTTGAGGTAACTTTTGAGAAAATGAAAAATATCTTAAACCTATATGGGTGAACATAAAACAAAAAAGTATTATTGAGTTTCTTTGGGAGCCTTAGATGAAGAATTCGAATCATCCGATTCCTGCGCGGCAGTTTTTATATCTTTGTCAGTAACTTCTTCGTCGGGTAGCGTGGCTACACCTCCCTCACTTTCAGTTTCATCTGCTTCATTGTCTATTTCTCGTTCGGCTTCATTTTCACTAAGCATTTCTGTTAAGACCGATACCAAATGCTGAGCCTCTTCTAGCTGCTGACGTGAGGTATTTAGCTCCTCCTCTAGGCCCTCTATACGCTGATAGAGCCGTTGATTTTCCTCTAGTGTTGCCTCTAAGGCCTCACGCCGCTTTTCGGCCAAACGTTCCCAATAGTGCTCGCCGGGCTTAGCCTCACTGCACAAATCTTCAGCAGTGATTTTATTGGCTTTCGAATCAGGACTTGTTTGGGTCTCAACCGCTTTGGTTTCTATCTTTTTACGTTTCGCATACTCACTGGTTGTGTTCGTGGAGAGTGTAGACTCATGGATGGCTGCTTTAAGACGACTCAGTTTGTCGAGTTGTGGACGACCTGTGAGATTCTCCTTATCGGTGGCTACACCCTGCAAAACTTTAAATGTTTTACGTTGATTTTTAAGGTTCTCCTGTTGTTCAGCCGCCGTCTCAATTTGTATGTAGACTTTTTTCGGAGCGGCACTAGACATTTTGTTAATTGTCGTTCGAATTAACAAAAACACAAACACAGATACACAGAATTTTTGTTTAAAAACTTTTATTTTTAATTAGCTAAAGCTTGTTTTTATTGTGTTTAATTTGAGACTCACTTAAACAATGTTGTGGACATCAGATTTAATGCAAGACTGAGCGTTTTGCTATTGTTTGAATTTTTTTTCACAAAATCTTTTCGATTAGAGACACACACCATACAGTAATTAATAAGAGAATTTCAACCGCAAACGTCAATCCACGCGCCTTTTTGTAAACAATATAAATGAAGTTGGCTGCAGTTGGCCAGTAATACCAAATTAATGTTTTGTTAATGGCGTTGCCATCTCGCCTTAAGAAAGTATATGAATAACAATTATTATTAATATAAAAGAAAACAATAACAATGAATTTGATTTTGTATTAAAAATTATTTATAAAAACTTATCTTTTTTAATTACAATCTACAATTTAAATAACTTCTTATACATTTTACTTGCATATGACAATTGCTAGTGCTGCCAAGGCAATGTATAAAGGGCGCTTAAATCAAAACTTAATTTAAACATGTATATTTAAAAAAACACAAATATAAAGTAACAAATAATTAAAATACGTTATATAACATTTTAATTAAAATAAATTTTTTATTATGATTTGTTCAAGGAAATGTTGATCCATCAACATCTCTTTCCACAATGTTATCTGCTAGAACTCATACATTAAAAATTTTCTTTAATAGATTGGCCGTGAACTGGACAAATATTTGTGCGCTTTAACGGAAAAGACACCCAATAAGAATATTCATGAGGTTAAGTATATTAATACTTTATATAGCACTGATGTTATTGCAACTGTTGCCTATGGCGTGCAAGCCAATAGCTTAGTAAATCCTAATGGTGATTTCCGTGTCAATGGCGCGCGTATTTTTGACTTTAATTATCGCCGTTCCATTGAATTGTCCTGCATGTTTTTCCTGCCCAAATTGGTGAAATTATTGAAATTTAAATTCTTTTCACCGGAGACTACAGTTTTCCTTAAGAAAACCATTAAATATGTTATGGATGAACGTGTCAAGTCGGGTTTGAAACGTAATGATCTCATAGATATTTTGGTTAATTTCCGTAAAGAAGCTGAAACCGATAAAACTCATTTTGCCAATGATATGGACTCCGTTATAGCCCAAGCGGCCATATTCTTTTCAGCAGGTTTTGAAACATCCTCGGGCACTATGTCCTTCGCTTTGTATGAGTTAGCCAAGCGTCCAAAAGTGCAACAACGAGCACGCGAGGAGATACGTGAAGCTTTGCAAAATAGTGAAAATGGCGAATTAACCTATGAACAGCTAATCGATTTGAAATATTTGCACAATATAATCCTGGAAGTATTACGTTTTTATCCACCCCTACCTTTCTTAGACAGAGAATGTACAGCGCAAAACGGCTATTCGTTACATCCTCATGTAAACTTTACCATACCAACCGGCATGCCTGTCTATGTATCTGCCAATGCCTTACAAATGGATCCTAAGGTAAATTTGTTTTCTTATATACTATATGTTTTCATAAATAAAAAATGTTTTTTCTTATTGCAGTACTTCCCGGAACCCACTAAATTTGAACCTGACAGATTTAATGCCGAAAATAAATTGTACAACAATTTGAGTGCCTACATGCCCTTTGGCATAGGTCCCCATAATTGCATTGGTGAACGTTTTGCCCTCATACAAACCAAAGTGGGTCTATTTAACTTTTTGCGGAATCACTTTGTAACAAGCTGTGAGAAGACTCCACCAGAAATGAAATTAAGTCCCTATGCGTTGATTATACAATCGGCTGATGGCATATATCTTAATCTAGTTAGGGATCCTTTAGTTTAAGCTTAGCTTTTATGTCTATTTTAGTTTATTTAAATAAACAAAATCATTTAAAATTGAAAAACACAGCCATATATTTATTACTCTTCAAAACAAATCAGCCATTTTGTTCTTTTATAAACCTGAGGTAAAGACCGCCTTTGTTTTGCAGCATAAACGATTTCTCATCAAATTTTATTTCTTTTGGCGTTAGTTGACATTGTTCCACTCGGTAGCGTCTTAAAGCGTGAGCCAAACCTAATTTGACTTGTAACAGACCCAAACGGCTGCCTATGCAACCATGAGGTCCAGCTCCAAATGGTAAATACGTCATGGGATTTATTTGCTTTACAGTCGGCAAAGAAAAACGTTCTGGGCGGAATACCAAGGGGTCAGGCCAAAACTGAAAAGTTAATTATTTGATAAACATTTAAAAACTTTTGTTTTAAATTGATTAAAAAAAACAAAATATGCACAAACTTCGTAATAACTTACCCGGGGATCTCTATGCAGACCCAATATAGAAATATAAACTGGCATGCCCTTGGGTATAAATAATTCTGGTTTCATATAATAACCCTTGGCAAATTTATCGTTTGGTGTACATTCTCGATTGACAAAAGCCGCTGCCGGATATAACCTCAAACCTTCACAAACCACTTGATGTAAATAGGTCAGTTCCTGAAGTTTTTCGTAAGACAAAAATTCATCTTGCTGGAAAGCCTGTTTTAATTCTAAACGTAGACGCTGCTGTATGCTTTCATACTTGGTTAATTCGTATAAAATAAAGCCCATAACTGAAGAGGAGGTTTCAAAGCCGGCCAATAAAAAAATGGCCAACTGTGAAGGTATAAAATCCGGGTGATGAGTAAAATTGTTCGTATCTGTTTCCAGTTTCTGGAATTTTTCCAAAACGTCCAATAAATCACCTTTGTTGGTCGAGTCCAAAGGAGAGTTTTTTCGTTGTTCTAACATATCCTTGCAGAATTGGCGCATAAAATTGCTATAGGCGGGGCTAAATACTTTGGCCCTTAAATTGGTAGCGAAATAAGGCAAAAAGAATATGATGAAAAAGTCTATGATTTTTTTAAAGTTAGTCTTGAATAATTCTTTGGTTTGTTGTCTTAACACAGAATGGCCTTTTTTTAAACCATTTGCCTTAAAGCCATAGTGCAGCACAGAGGTAAGATCTGTGGTATATAGCGAGCACATTTCCTTAACTTCTAGGTCGATGAACAGTTTATCGTTTTCAAATTTATTTGAAATGAAATCGTCCATATCCCTTACCACTGCCAACATTAAAGGATACATACGTTCTCTTATTCTGCCGGTGGTGAAAATTTCCGCCATTTTAAGCCTACAATTACGCCAAATAGAATATTTAGCTAGAGGCAAACATAAAGACCCCATAGAATCATATTTGAAGTCAGCTGCCTCGTAACGGTTCAAAAACATATTAAAATCTTTGATCAAAACTTTTTGTATTAATGCCGGATCTCTTAAAATCAATGCGGGCTGGTGTAGTAGAAATATGCCGCCATAATCGGAGTTTTTTAGATCGGAGTGATCATAAAGGTTTTGAAACAATTCACCAAATGATACTTTTAATAACAGTAGATCCAAAAGATTGCCAATCACTGGCAAAGGTTTGACGTAAGCAATATGGCGTTTCTTCCAATATGAGTACCAGTATTGAAACGTGAGATATACTGTAAGCAGCACTAAGGCGAATGATATGATAATGGAGGACATTTATGCAGCTGGAAAGAAATAGAAAATCAATGGATTAAAAAATTATTGGAAAAATCCTTATAAATTAAATAAAAATAGTACTTCAAATACATACTTTTGCTCAACACTGTTTAAAATTAAAAAAAAAAATTAACAAAAGAAAATTTAAAAAGCATCACCGCAAATAATTACAAAAGAATTGAAAATTTTTTCACTTTTTTAGCGACCTTTAATGACCCTTTTTTCTACTTAGAATTCGTAACCCAACAGCTTAGCTATTTTAAGCATCTTTCCACTCCCATAACGAATAGTGGCACTTTAAACGCATTAGAATGTGGTTGCTTGTATCGCATATTTTTGCTTTTCTAAGCCTCATTTTGTTATTATCCTTGTATTTCTATTTTAAATACCGTTACACCTATTGGTCGCGCTATGGTGTACCGCAAGTATCACCAACATTCCTGGTGGGTAACTTGTTACCCTTACTGCGCATGACTAAGACTTCGGCCGAAGTTATACAAGATATTTATCATCATCCCAGAGCCAAGGGTAGTGCAATAGTGGGTATATATTTATTTCATCGGCCTGCATTATTAATACGCGATCCTGAATTGGTGAAACGTATACTCATACGTGACTTTAACAAATTCTGTAATCGTTATTCGAATTCAGACGTCGTTGGCGATCCGTTAGGTTCACAAAATTTATTCTTTTTGAAAAATCCCGCTTGGAAGGAAATACGCTTCAAGTTGACACCTTTTTTCACCAGCGGCAAGTTGAAGCAAATGTTTAGTTTGATAGCGGAGGTAAGTGTTAAATTAAAATAAATTTCTACACCATTTCCATTCGTAATATACTTTAATTACTTCACTTATATTAGCATTCATCCTATTATCTTTAGAATCTGGAATAGCAAACGTTTCCTGAGTATCTTTTGGCCAATCACGTCCGTTTTTTAAGACTTCATTAGAATTTATTTTTTATTTATTGGGTAGTAAACGAAAAACTAGGCCTTTATTACTAACTTATACCCTTGATAAGTTTTTTACAATCTATGCTGCTTATTAGCTGTACTTTTCCCGAAGAGAAGTTAGTTTTATTTATTAAAAAGGAAATCGTGTAGTTTGTATAGAGAATTTTATTAATAATGACGTTCTCTCTTACAGGTTGGCCAGAATCTCAACGAGTACCTATTAAAATTGCCCACATCACGCGAAGGCAACTGCTTTCAACTGGAACTTAAGGAATTCTGTGCACTTTACACCACCGACGTTATAGCCACCGTGGCTTTTGGCGTGGAGGCCAACTCTTTTCAACAGCCGAATGGTGATTTTCGTAAAAATGGTCGCGAAATATTTCGCTTTACAGCTCGCCGTGCACTGAATTTCAGCGTGGTATTCTTTTTACCTCAGCTGGTGCCCTATTTCGGTATAAAGGTCGTTGCCGATAAACAAACCGAGTTCTTACGCTCGACCATGAATTATGTTTTGAATGAAAGAGAAAAATCGGGCAAAAAACGTCATGATTTAATCGATATTCTAATCGAATTTAAAAATTCCACAAAGAAAGAAGCGTTGAATGGAAATGAAGGCAAACGGGTATTTGATGGTGATTTATTGGTGGCCCAAGCAGCCATATTTTTTACTGCTGGTTTTGAGTCTTCTTCGGCTACCATGTCATTTGCCTTATATGAATTGGCCAGGAATCCTGAGGTGCAGCAAAAACTTAGGGAAGAAATACGGCAAGCTTTAGCCAAGCATGGGGGTAAAGTAACACAAGCATTAATCGATTCTTTGGAGTATTTGTCAATGATTATAAGCGAAACTTTAAGACTGTATCCTCCTCTACCGTTTTTGGATAGAGAGTGTACAGTGGAGCCAAAGCAATTGTATTCATTAGAACCGTTTCATAAGTATGCAATAGAAGGAGGCATGCCGGTCTATATACCCGTATACGCTCTGCATATGGACGATAAGGTGGGTAAATAGGTTGAGGAAATCTTTTTTTAATTCACTTTGCTTTCTTTCCAGTATTTCCCTCAACCCTTGGCTTTTAAACCGGAACGTTTTTCCTCTGAGAATCGTAAATCCATAACGCCCTATACCTATATGCCGTTTGGTTTAGGTCCACATGCCTGTATTGGAGAACGTTTTGCCTATTTGCAAAGTAAAATTGGTTTAGTTGAATTTCTGCGCAATCATCGTGTTGAATTCAGTGAAAAAACTTTAACACTAATCAGATTGAATCCTCGTGCTTTAATTTTGCAATCGGAAGGCGGTATTCACCTGAATGTTATACGTGATCCTTTAAATTATTAAAACTTTCCTTTCGTATTTCTTTACTCACGACAAATAAAGAGACAGGCACACTTTCTTTTTAAGTAGATTTTTGTCAACTAATCTTAATAAAGCTTAAACTGAACTTTAAGAGAGCAGAACTTTAGTGTCTTTTTATCTGAAACAAATAAAATTTTCTTCTGTAGCGTGTTTATCGTAATTCAATAAAATTGCAGCGTAATTTAGTTCATCACGCAATACTATATTTAAACTTAAGGCCTTTTAATTAATAACGCTTACCCTACAGTAAGCTGGAAGATATATTACTTAAGTTTAGGTTAAGTTAAATGTCTGGGGCAATGCAAACATGGCCAGGATGATTGCTGCATCAGCTGCTGATTATGCAAACCGATCTCACCTATTTCTCAAGAATGGACATTGGAAGTCTAAATGGCTTCATCAAACATCCAGATGATTAGGCAATTGAAAGATTTTGGGATCCCAATGGGCCATATCTGGTCTAAGTATGTCTATTATCTTGAGTGGCAGCACCTCTTCCATATCTAATATTCTAAGCTGAGCTCGCTTTGGCCAAGTGTCGAACAATTACAGAGAAAATGTTGTGTTCTCTTCTAAAGTCATACATATGTATATGTGCGTAGAGATTACAATTATGAACGCTTTCAGCTTTTTCGATTCCAAATCGTTTCGTTTTTTTATACACCCTTTTGTTATTGTTGTATTTTTATTTAATTTTTTACTTTTTTTTTAATTTTTTTGGTTGAGTTCCATTTATACTAATACCCAGTATCATCGTGTGCAGAATAGGTGCATGACCTAAAAAATTTTTGTTTTTAATTGACGCATGTTTTAATAACGGGTCCATAATTAATTTTTGATTATTTAATATTATATTGTATTCTATAATTAAAGAGAATAGAATTTTAAATAATTGTTTTTAATTAGCTTTACAATGTTGCGATACTTTTCTTTAAAAGCAGGGAATAGGGGTTTCACTCCGAATAACATAAGATAATGATGATTAAATCAATCTTATCGCTACCGTGATAGAGTACCCTATAGGGTACTGTATTGATAGGTCAGTATTGAAAATATTTTTAATAAAAAAAAGCAAATCTTTCGCTTCTTTTAAAAAGGATTCTTGAAGAACTTTCGATGACGGTGAGTACGCGTAAATGTAAGGACTTCAAAGAAGCCTTTGGACGAGACCGGGTTTTCGATGCCAAAGGGCCTTTGAGATTGGATTCTCACAATATAGATGACATAGTTGTTAGTACTAATCGTAATTAATCCGGTACTTCTATGGACTAATCGGGAGATGATGCAGAGCAGCTGGGACGATAGATTGAGATGTTATATAGCTATGCGGCCATAGGCCATTGACAGAAGTAGAATTGGCTTGATACTGGGACTAAATAAATTCAACATGAGACTGATGATTTGGTTCTTTACGGGACATTGTAATGTCAAGTCGCAGATAGAGATCCGGGACAGCATTGTCATCTCATTTATGTAAATATGGTCAGTCTTTATAAAATTTAAAAATTTATTTTTAGTTTAATTAACAAAACAAAATTAATACAGTTATATTATTTTCTCAGTAAATAACAGTATTTGTTGCAACACTCTGTAGCATTAAGCAATTTAGAAGCGTTATATTTTACAAATTTTATATAGTTTAACAATATAATTCATTAGTTTAATGTAAATTAACAACAAATAATATAAATATTGTAAATTGTAACTAAATAGCCGTCTATAAATATTATAATTTCATATTTACAATCATTATTATTTATTTGCAATCATTATAATTTATTAAATAAAATTATCGATAATTTTGTGGCCTTATCACAGCTGCTACTGCTTGTGAGCCTCATACAGATTATCGCGTATCACATTCAAATGCATGCCATTTTCAAACTGTAGTAAGAAGGCCTTCGGATCGAATGTCGATGTCTTGGGCGTTTTATTGCAAACTTCAACCTTGTGGTTCTTCAGGAAATGCACGAGACCTATTTTGGTTTGTAACAGGCCTATACGACTGCCAATGCAATTATGGGGTCCAGTACCAAATGGCAAATATGACATGGACGTGTGTAGTTTTTTATTTTCCGACGAAAACCGTTCCGGATCGAATGTATTGGGATTGGGCCAGTACTAAAAAGATAATTAAAATTAATTTTTAATTTTAAGTAAAATTTAAATTTCATCGTAAAAACTTACCTTAGGATCACGCTGTATGCCAAATATGGGCAGATAAACGGGCATATCATCCGGCAGAGTATAATTGTAATAGGGTTTCAAACTAAAGCCAGTTTTTTCATTACTGGGCGTCTTGTGTTGTCGATCTAGGAATGGTAAGACTGGATATAAACGCAATACCTCATCCACTACCATACCCAAATATTCCAAGGTCATTATGGTCTCATAGCTTAAAGTACCGTTTTCTTTTAACAAAGCCTCATTGATTTCTTGACGCAAGCGTTCCTGCAAATCTGGTCTCTTGGCCAATTCGTACAGCGTAAATGTCATGGTGGACGATGAGGTCTCAAAGCCCGCAGTTAAGAAAACGGCCGCTTGTGCTATTAAAGCATCAGGATTTTTCGCAATTTCTTCATTCATATTACCCTTTTCGATTTCCTTTTTAAGCACTACCAAAATATCGATTAAATCGTTACGTTGAACACCACTACGTTCACGTTCCTGCATTACATACGTTATCGTTGAACGTACGAATGCCGAAAATTCTTTGGTGAACAATTTTACACGCAACAGCGTTACCAATTTGGGTAGAAAGAAGGCAATCGAAAAGTCCAAAGCACGTAGTAAATCGAAATCGAAAATTTTACGACATTGTCTACGAAATTCACCATTAGGATTTTTTAAGCTATTGGTGGTTATGCCGAATGCTATGGTGGCAATAAGATCGGTAGTGAATAGGGCGCATAATTCTTTCAGCTCGGCTTCAAAACATTTGCCTTTCTGTGCCAAATGTTCTTCCAATTGGGCGCCGATCTATAAGTTTAAGAATTTATTATGGAAAGTTATCAAACAAATTAGAAATAAAGATTTTCCCATTCCGGCCTTCGATTTCGCGGAATAGGATAAGAAAAACGCCTTCGGGAAGCATACTAAGATGGATGTCTAGAAACCTTCTGCTTAAAAAGTAAACTAATGGGCAAGTGACAGCGAACAGAATAGTAATTTGTAATGATATTATGTGGTGAATGAACTCGAACCAAGTGAATGAGAACTATCTACGTTGAGATGAAATAAAAAGAAAATCATGCAATTAAATGCAACTTACCTGCAACATCAAGGGATACATTTGTTTAATTTTGCCACTGGTAAACACCGGTGATATTTTCGTTCTCAAATCCTTCCAATAACTATCGCGAGCAAAAAATAAATTACTGTTACCCAAATTATCACCATGTGGATCACATTTGGAAAAACGATTGTTAAAATAATTGAAATCTTTAATCAAAATCGATTTCAAAACTTCCGGTTCTCTTATAATCAAAGCAGGCTGATTAAAACAATAAATGCCCACCACAGCCTCATCAGCCATCTGTGGATCATTGTAAATGTCGGAGAGATGTAAACCGAAACTGGTTTTCAATTGAAAAGCCTCTTTAGTGTTGCCGATAATTGGTGTTGGTTTGATATACGGTATGCCTTTGCGTTGCCAATAGCTAAAGGTGTGCTTACACCAGTAATAGACGATAGCCAGTAGGCACGTGATGCCTATCAATATGCTGGAGGCAATCATTTGAATTTCTTTTTTATGTTATTCTTGACTATCTTTTTCAATATTCGCAATGCGCACTAATAAAAATAGAATAAATTACGAAATTATTAGTGATTTGTAAGACTTGTAATTATCTTATCATTTGTCTATTTGTTTTTCTTTTCTCTTTTTGTTGTTAATGTTTTTAAATCGTTTAAGTTCAAGTATTATTAACATTTCTAATTGAAACAAAAAAATAATAACAAATTGACAGTCTAACTAATATGAATATGCAATATTTTAAACAAATATTATGAAATGATGATAATAAAAATAGTAAATGAGTATATTAATATAAACATTTTGAAGATAATTAATTGTAATGTAATTTGCTTTCATCTTTTTTTAATGCAATTCATTAATTCCTATACTTTCCTATGCAATCAGATTTTTTTAAACATCGAGAGAATAATTTACTTAGCTTACGATTGGCGAGGGTGGCACCTCAGTGAAAGCCCTATTGAGCGGCCCATTGCGACACCAGTTGAACACCGAACCTAAGTGACAAGTCCTGATTAAATGACCTTGACAATCAGCACCAGAGTTTTACATTTAAAGCATAACTTCCTTACAATCAAACAGAAAACCAGCATTTAAGTTTAATGATTTCAGAGATTAATCCGCTAGCTAGCTGAATTAAGTAGAAGAAGTCAACGTCGAGCAAGAAACAGACATTGGCAAACAAATAATGGATAATACTTGACTCCTCCTCAACCGATCTACAACCTCTATAGAAGCCATTTGCAGGCCACTTTGTACTAATTGCCAACTTAGTTTAGGCACTGGAATCGGATTTAAATATTTAATTCTATGGTGCTGAAAGTAAGTCTGACCCGAGTTGGGTGTAGTGGAAAGAATTTGTCAAAGAGTATAGACAAGGAAAGGTATATAGAAACGGAGATTATTCTTACACCAAATGATTTTGAGACAATCTAAACTTTAATTGGGAAATTACAATGAGAAAAGATTTGAATTAGCGTCCTGACTATCAGAAAACATTTTATCGACCTTGTATCTTGTATCGTCCAATCCAAGCTGAAATGAGGAAAGGTAAATAGAGACGTAGACTATTCTTAAACCAAATGGTTTTGAGACAATCTAAACTGTAATTGGGAAATTACAATGAGGAAAGTTTAGAATTAGCGTCCTGACTATCAGAAAACATTTTATCGACCTTGTATCTTGTATCGTCCAATCCAAACTGAAATGAGCACATCTTTCGATTAAGTTTCTTCATGAGTTCCAAATATTTCACTCTGTGTCTAAACATTCAGCCTGCCTCCACTTGACGCATCTGTACTTGACCCAACTCGTTTAAAAATTATATTGTTTACTGGTTAGGCCTAAGGAACAGTTAAGGTAGGAGTAGTCAATTTTAGTACGCATGCACAAATGCTGGAAATGCATTTGAACATACAATGACTTCTCCAGAAGCTGTAATGACGGAGGAAAAGAGACTATCACTGATCATTTTCAGACGAAAACCTGCTGAACATTCAGAATTTATTGAAAGAACTCAGGATGGCTTAGAAATTCTAGCCATGAACTATACACACACGATAAACTAGCCTCAATGGTATCATAACAAGAGATTTGATAGCGCCAACGTGAGCTTTGATTAAGGCGGCATAGCAATACTACTGTCTTAGATATTATCCGCATAGAATTAAAATATTTTTTAAAGGATATTTTTCTTTATTTTAAACACTTACATTAGTTTATAATTTATTATTATTTTTTTGTAATTACTACCACTTTGTAAACAAATTTATTATTTTTTCAATTTTATTATTGCTAACAACAACTGTTCTTTAGTAAAGATTTGAATAAACTAAAATATTTCTGATTGATTTGTAGAATTTTTATACCCTAACGAGGATCAGTAGGAAAGAAAAAACAAACAATAAAACACCTAATTTTTGTTTTGTGTTTTTGCGTTTTGTTTTAATTTTGTTAGCATTTTTTCAATAAGTATGTAATTGTTTTACTTTGCTATTGTTTTTGTTTTTATTCTTCACAGTAGAATTTTAATAATACCTAGAGGGAAAATAAATTAATCAAATAAAATGAGAAATGAAATTAAATAAAATGCGATAGTATTAAATTAAAAAAACAAATTGCTGGAGATGATGTCCATCTTGTTGACATTTGTTGGCGTTTTGTAAAAATAACAAGTCATGCATGCATACGACTGTGACTAAGCAGTCTTTAAATTTTGAATTTTTGTTTCAGTATATTTTTTTTATTAAACAACAAATGCGTATAAACGCAAATAATCTTTATAATCATATCTGAAACATTTTATTAAACAAAAAAACACGAAAACCAAAAACAAAAAATAAATAAACAAATGAAAATAAGCATGAGAAATTGTTGTAATACTAAACCATTTGTTAGGGCTAATTATTAACAGTTTGGTTAAGAAAAACAATAACAACGAGTAAAAGTGCGGTTAAATATTTTAGCGCCATTTTCACAGCTTGATTGATAGCACACTATGGAGCAAAACTGTGCACATAAAAATCACAGATATAAATATAAATAAAATTCTAGGGGGAAACATGTAAGAATATTCGACTCCTGTGTGAGGTAATATGGCGTAAAATGGAGGCGCAATAGCAGGGAAAATTACTGGTCTGGATTACAGATCGCCCAAGCCAAATATTCACATATAATAATAAATAATCAGAACACAAACCTTGAACCTATCTAGCGCTAAAGCTTCCCAGAAGGAAACTCAAATGCAGCACACTAAATCCTATGGTTAGAGTACTCTATCATTCCTCTTTACATACATTTCTTTCCGTCCTCATTTAACCATTAATCATTGCAAATTGATAAAAGAAATATATAAAAATTAGGGTTTAATATTTTTAAATCCTATTTTTAGGATCATAAATTTCAAAATGTTTTAAAAATATTTTAATAAATAATTCGCACATTCGTTTTCTGTTTCCGGGTTTATTAAGTAAAAATTAAGCCCCATTTGTTTAATGTACTATGTGGTCTGTCTGTCTAATAGGTAGTTAGTAGCCTTATTAGACGCCAAATTCCACGGTTCAACCCCAGATCAGACAAAACGAAAACAAAAAACATATCGGAGTAATGTGTGTGAATGTTGTAGGTAGAAAAGTAGGTAAAAGTAAGTAGTTCTCTCGCCCAAAAGAGGCCTGGTTCACCTCCAGGTTCGGAAAAAACGAAAACAAAAACAGTGGGCGGTTATGTAGAGTTTGTTGTTGTTGTATGGATGGATGACGATGGTTTGCTCGCTGCTGGTTTGGAGAGGAAAGGAAAGCAAAAAAAATTTATTTTTTATTTTTTGAAGAGTGGTGAGTTCTTACAAAATGTGCTAAATTTATCCATACATACATACATAATTGGCCATTACAACCCTTCAGTCAGGATTACGGCCTAGCTTCTCACACCACGCATGTTGTGTGCGTTAATTTTATACGCGAGTGGCGGGACCTACAGTTTAACGTCGACTCCGAACGACAGAATTTTGAGAAACTTTTTCATGGCAGTTTATTTTACTCTCAGAGTTTTTGCCAGAAATCTGCTGAGAGGAAGTCGCCGAAGAAATATTTTTTTTTTTTTTTCATATTTCATTTTTGATGTCTGACCTGGGATACGAACCCGGGCTTTACGAATAGTAAGCCAACACACTACCTACTACACCACGGCGACTTCCATTGGCAATTTATCCATTGTGGTGAATAAAATCCAAACTCACCAAAGCGCCGTTATTCGAAATGGTACTGTATTATCATATATACATGTAATGTACATGGTGTGTCTAGAATAAGTAATTTTCACATCTGTTAGTGGACACATTCACCGATAGTTATACACACAGCATTAACAATGTTGCCATTGTGTCATTCTATTTACGCATTGCAAAATGGAAATTCTTTGCCGAAATATTTATAATATTGTGTGTTTTGTTCGAAAACCATAGCGGATCTAAATTTAACATCAGGAAAAGTTATTAAAGAATTCATTCATTTTTTTCTTTTGCAGATTTTTAGTTTAGTTAGTTTTAGTTAAGTTAGTTTTTCTATTCCATTCCGTACAGAACTAAGTATAAATAAATATATTTTTATAAAAGTATCATTTAATGCAAAAAGGTACTCTTTCAGTTATAGTTCAGTACTATTTCAAAATTTCGATTTTGCAACACTGATAAGAAACAAAAATTTATTAGAACACATTTCATAGTGAATGCCAATAAATAAAAAGCAGCACCTAGTAAAACTACATGAATTTGCAAAAACAGCGGTAGAGGAGAAGCATTCAATAAATAATTGTGTTTGTCATTAAAAAAATTGATTAAAAACATATAATTTCTAACAAAAAAGCTGAAAGTAAACTTTAAACAAAATGGCTTTGGCAGAAATTTGTAATATATCAAATGCTTCGTATATGAAATCCCGTAATTATACACCCAACGATTTTGAGAGAGAATGCCAGCAGTATAGCTCGAATCTATTGAATCCATATGTATTGTCGGCTCCACCATTTGAGAATCCCATTGAAAATTTACGTAAAATTCAGGCCAGCAGCGATAAGACTGGCATTAAAATTGAATTCGATCATGGTACCACTACATTGGGTTTCAAATATCAAGGCGGTGTTATATTGGCCGTAGATTCTCGTGCCACAGGAGGTCAATTTATCGGTTCACAGACCATGAAGAAGATTGTCGAGATCAATCAATATTTGTTGGGCACTTTGGCAGGTGGTGCTGCTGATTGTGTGTATTGGGATCGTGTGTTAGCCAAGGAATGTCGTTTACACGAGCTGCGCAACAAGGAACGCATCTCGGTGGCAGCTGCCAGTAAAATTATGGCTAATATCGCTCACGAATATAAGGGCATGGGTCTTAGTATGGGCATGATGTTGGCTGGCTATGACAAACGTGGTCCTGGTCTCTACTATGTAGATTCGGAAGGTTCACGCACACCCGGCAATGTGTTCTCTGTAGGCAGTGGTTCTATTTACGCTTTTGGTGTCTTGGATTCCGGTTATCGTTGGGATTTGAAAGATGAAGAAGCCCAAGAATTGGGCCGTCGTGCTATTTATCATGCTACCTACAGGGATGCCTATTCTGGTGGTATTGTACGTGTCTATCATATGACTCCCAATGGTTGGATTAATATTTCCAACACCGATTGCATGGAACTTCATTACAAATATCAGGAGGAGAAGAAAAGTAAACAATAGGAAGTTTGTTGCTTGGGAGTATATGTACAATTCTGAATTAAATTTATTTTGTAAAAAAGAAAAACAATAAAAATTTGTGGATTCTTTGGTAACCATATAGAGCTGTTGTTATATATTCCGAATGATGTCGATAGAAAAGCAAAAATTTGTTAGAATACTACTATTAGGTTTCTCTTGGTTTCTTGGTGCGAGATCTGTATACATAAGAATCTCCAATCCAAGCTACCGAAAGCTCGTTACGAGCCACAATCGATGTGTTTGCCCAGGCGTTGCCGTAATAATGCCGTTTATGGGACTATCATTGTTCTTATGGAACACAATTTTTCCCTTATTACTCAAAGCTAGGGGCTTGCAGACGGGGATGTCGTAACATTTATGTTATAGGTATTTATCGGTATAGAAGATCACTGTCGATGTGATTCAGGAGGAAATCCAATAAAATATAGACAAGCCTGGATGAAAATAACCTTGCGCAATAGTACATCAAAGTACTTGACAAGAGTTCCAAACAAAATTTGCAACAGCGTTAGTTAATGTCATAAAACGACTTTTTATTTAAAAAACATATGTCCTTATTACTAGGTTCCCTCACTTTTCATAGCTATTATAGCATAATGTCTGGGCGATACAACGGGGTCAAAGACGGGCATAAGAAAACTTTGTTCATAACCCAATTCTTTAAGAAACAAAATACGATCCAATAGTATTAGGGATTCCAAAACGGGAGCAAAAGTCATGCGTAATAAATAAAATAAATCTAAATATTTTTTATCTTGCCTTAGCTGTGATAATTTTTCAATTTTTTCTACTTTTTCTACATTTAAATTAAGATGGGGATATTTTTTACTACAATTATCAACATATTCTTTAAAATTATTAAATTTCCTTATTTTACCAACCTGTACCGTGTCCTTTAGTTCAGGGTGTTGTTCACAAATAATTAATTCCAATAGGGAACGATAATATAAAGATATATTTGGCAATTCTTTGGCTGCTACGGTTCTATCAATAGATTGTGCAGCCAACATACGAGCATTGCGTCCCAATTTAACTTGTTTCTCCTGCAAATATTTACTAAGAGGAAAACCTATTTCCTGATTTAAATCCTCTATCTGTTTATTACCAAAGAATTCTGTTGAAGAAAACTGTTCCTTAAGCAAATGATAGCAACAGCCGATATTGCACATTAATTTGATCGAATTTTGTGTATGAAAAAGTTTTAAGCAAGTGGCAGCTAAATTGCCGCAAGTATGTAAGCCGGTTAGACATATAGGGTTCGTGAGACACGAGTCTGTTTGTGGAAACTGTTGTTTAAGCAAACCATTCAAATCCATGTCGGAAGTGATAAATTTATCTATGGTTTTATAATTAATGTTGTCATTAGCATTTGCTATGTCATCCATGGGCTCTTGTTTTTGTAACCGTTTTTGTTTCAAATTACCACGACGCGGTGGTGTAATGCCTTGGGATTCCAATTCCGCTCTTTCCTTAAGACCATTCCAGGCTTTCTAGAAGTAAACAAAAATTTTTTAAAAAATATTTTTTAATTTTTAGTTAATTTTTGTACCTTTAATCTTTTACTTCTCTCTATAGCATTTTCAGTATTTGAGCTATTGCTATCGATGCCTAATACTTTGTGGCCATATTCCAAGGCTAAACGTGAAGACAGATAACCTTTGCCATCGCCAGCATCTACAATGTAACAATCCTTTTGGGCATTTTTGCTTAAAATTAAAACGTTTATTAGACTGGCAGTCACTTCTACCTTTAGTTAATAAGTAAGTAGATTACTTGGCATGTTAACATATCATTTATAATTTAAATTAATTTACCTCATGGCGTTTCTTCTCTGTTAAAAATTCTTTAATTTTTATAGATTCTTTTTTATGTTTTTCCAAACACAATATTTGTTGTTCGAACTCTTCTTTTGTTATTATAATGTCCTTAAAGTTTTGTAAAGTATGCTGTTGGGCTGCAACTTTAAATTGCAAAAAATTGGGGAATTTTGGTATTCCACTATCGTTTAAAGGCCAAAAAACTGTTTCTATGCATTCTTCTATATTATCGCTTGTTAATACCTCTTCTTTTAGTTGTTTAGGCACATATGTTTGCCAGTGATTGTCAGTTAAGTAATTGACCATATGACAATTAACCCAAGACCAATAAGGTTCCATAAACAGCAAGACCGAGTCTATACGCGTACGTATTAGTTGGCTAGTCATAATTATTACTTTAGAGGATCCTTTATTAAAAACTTAAATCTTTAGTGGTATCTTGGTCCTTATCGTTTCTGAGACCCAGTGAGGTACGTAATCTTTTATACAGATTTCTTATCTGTTCCACTAAACCAATAATATCGGCTTCTGGATCGTTTTCTTCGGGAAATACTTCTATTAATGATTTCAGTTGTTCCATACAATGTTTAACCTTAGCAGTGTGTTTATTTTGTAATTGCAAAGCAACCACTAAGCCATAGATTTCAGCCAACTCTTCTCCCAACTGTAAGCCTTGAGCAAAACCCAGACGATAACCGTCTGCATTACCTTGTACACAGCCCTCAGTAAATCCCTCTTGATAGCCTTTCTCCACTAAACGTTCCTCGCTTAAAATAATATCATCAAATATATCATTAATATCACGTTCAACCTTAGAATCTTGTTGCTCTTCCAACATAGCAAAAACCACCAACGTGTTTATGGAGTACAGAATAAAACAGAAAAAAACATATGGTTTTGTTTTGGTTTTTTACAAAATGAGTTTTTATAGCTGACAGCTTTTATATAACTCACTTACGATACAGTGTTGTATTCATATTGATTGGAATAATCACTTCTACAAAATCAGTTTAAATTTTGTATTTGTTGCTGACTAACTTCCTGTAAAAAAAATAAAATAAAATAACAAAAAAATTGATAAGTTTTAATTCAGAATATACAAAAAGCAACAAAATGTGTCCTACGGTGTTGTTTTGGGTTTTTCGAAGAGTTTTGATAGTCTACAGCTTTTGCATATCAATTTACAATACAGGGTTGTTGCAAACAACGATTCGTTGGAACGTTTCCAATTTAAAATTCAATTTAAAATTAATTTTAATTTGAAAAACAATTCAAATGTTAATGTTATATACATTTGTAAATAAATAATATGACGCAATTCTTATTTTAATATTTCTAAGCTGAAATTGAGTTTCAAAAATAACAATATACACACACATGTTAAAGTTAGAAAATAATAAATATTATTTCTTCATGGTCTTCATGTATGTAAATTAAACAGATTTTGTATAAAGCATTATAATGCTTCGACATTGCTACTGCATTTAGAGTCGTCATTAAAATTCATTATCCTTGCAAGAATGCAGTAGTTAACGAGACATAAAAAATACACTTTAACCGTTTAAACTCAACAAGAAACATTTAACAAAAATTGGTAACTTGTAAATATTTTAAGTATTTGACGTCACATTTCCTAATGAGGGTCTCTCTCTATTCTATAAGCACGGAAACAAAACGAAAAAAAAAACAGAAAAACCCCATTGCTACAGCAACAAATAATTGTTGACTTTAAAAGTGAAAGTGAAATAAAAATAAAAAACGGATAGACAAGTTTGTAAAATGTGCAAACACTGTGTTAACTGTCCAAATGTTTAGATGAATGGCTAACTGACATCTTTTTATTTTACGCATTCCAAATACTTACACACACATATGTACATGCGGCTCTTTTGCCTGCCTTTGGAGCAACGGGTATGACAGCCTTTTCAACGGAAACGTAAAATGTTAACCTGCTTTGATTTTTACTATCGTGCTACTACTACTACAAAGGCTGTTTCTGTTTATAAAATGAAAATTTAAACAATACCAAACAACAAATATTAGCTGACTGACGTCGGTTTAAAATCAAACAAATCGATAACAAAAAAAAAACACACAGCAAAAGAAGAGTTGAATTTAATTATATGACGTCTGTATATACGAACGCTATAGAAGACTTCTTTAAGATATAAGATTTTTACCTATTACGTTTCTTAACCAATTTAGAGTATAAAGCAAGATTTTCCTCTTCCCGTAATTTGTTAGCGGGTAATAAATATCATATTTAAGTGTATATTGGACGTCGACTCTAGCTAGTTCATCCGCTTATCCAAATGATTTCTTATTTTCTTAATTTTTTAATATACTTTTCATTTTTTCAAATATAACATGATATAAAAGTTTATAAGCATTTGTATAAGAAAAAAAACATTTACCAACACTTAAAAATGAAACGAAAAACAGAAATTTTTAAATATGGTGATGCTTAAAACCAAACAAGTTAGGTGAGTAAAATTCCTTTTACTTATACGATCCCAACTGCTCTCTTTCCATTCACCACTGTATTTAACAGTTATTTCTTAATCAGAACCATAGGAAATTCTTATGGTCAAAGCTGATTAGTCACACATCATATTTAACTGAAGAAGTTTATATGTATGTATATGTGTTGGTAACATTTACTTTGCTTAGCACAGCGGCTCCTCATATTTATACCACATCAAGAAGAACATAAGATTTCTGTAGCGTTCTACATGTGTGGGTATTTTTTACCAACACAATCACAAAAAGGTGAATTTGATCTGTAAATTTGATGTGTGATCACGCAGCTTTATATTTTTAGTTGATGTTAGTGGTATTGGGGAACGTATAACAACTGCACTGCGAGTGAAATAAGGGAACAAAAAATGTGGGTTGCATTGATTAGGTTTTGAAATAACATTCTTGAATAACTAATACCACAGAACTTAAACGAATTAGAAATATTGGCGACATGCAAATATTTTTGACATAAATTATAATAAAATAAAGAGTTTTGTTTTTAACATGTAGTATTTAATTTCTTCTAGTATTTTAGAAAAAATAAAAATACACCCACCACATTAAACTTTTGGAGCTGGCTCAGTGTCAATTAAATGAAAAGATTTAAGAATACATGTACATCCGCTCTCCACAATTGTGTTATGAAATGGTCATCATTGTTTTAGAACAAATCTTTTATTTCTAATAACAACTAGTGGGAGCTAATGTAAAGGGTTATCCATTTTCAAAATTAAACTTAAATAAAACACTAAGCCACAATTGTTGGTAATACATTATGACCGCCTAAAGGTTGGTTGCTGCAGTCGATCATTTCGAGGTAATTCCCCTTAACGTTTGCCTGTATTCATAAATGTTATTAAATAAATAACACTTCGGATGAGAATTATTTAACAGCTCACAACTTTTCCAAACTGGCAGTTTTGAAACCTCTGAATAGTTCACCTGATACTATAATCTCTTACATAGACCAAATAATAGGCCTTCAGTAGTAAAATTTAACGTTTTGATAAGCTTTAAATATGCCTTACATAGCTTAAAAATATTCATTTAAATATTGTATTCATATTTTAAATTAAATTAAAAGAATGAGTATTAAATTACTGAAAACAGACATTTAAAAAGCGATAATAATAAATGAAAATCGGAAATTCCCTTAAAAACAAGTGGTATTTTCTCTTTTTAAAACTGCTGCTCTATGAAAAAAAAAACAGAAAACAAAAACGGTAATATTTAATTCCCAAACAAGTAATGAAGGAAGGAATTTTTGTTATTGTTTTTGCTTTTATTGCCTTTAAAAGAAAAAAAAACTATAAAATTTTAATACCACAACAAGTAATGAAGTAAGAAATTTTTGCTTTTATTTTGGTTTTTCTTGTTCTTATCCTTTTGCACCCTTGACCCTCTGGTATATTTTTAAACAATTATGGCTGTCTCTTTGTTATTAGTCATATACAACAACTTTCATTTGAAAGTATGTCTGAGAATTGGCTTTTTATTACTGTAACGGTATTGAATAAGTTTTTCTATTTATTTATTTGCATTTGAGTTTAGGTCTATGTGTGTATGTAAATTCATACGACTTTTATTGTGTTGCTATTGTATTGAATGAGTTTTTTGTTTTGATTTTGTTACTCGCGTGTTTAGCCAAGCTAACTTGAATGTGTATGTGTGAGTATGAAAGCATATGTATGAAAGAAATTTATATAAACAATGGATATTAACATGCATGTTTTTGTTGTGCTTTTGTTTTTTTGTTTTTCAGTGCTTGAATATTAATTGACTTTGCAATTGCTCTTCTTGTTGCTACTATTTCTGTGGTGCTTTTTAACAGGTTAGGAGCTCAATTCATAGAGGGGCGTTTAAAAAAATTGTGGAGTTTTTAGAAACAAATATTTATGGGTACTTAACTGTTAAAAAAATTTAAATTTTTAAACTTAAATCCAGGGTTTATCCCGCAATGTTATACTTCAGTTATTAATAAGGCAAATGAAGCAGTACTGTGAAACTTGTTTAATGATTAAATTATATTTAGAAACAACATTTATCCGTTTTTTTATTTCATTAGAATATATAAGAAACAATTGCATCCTTTTGATGAATTAAGAAGTTTGTGATATAAAAATAAGTATCATATTCCAGGGTTAATAAAATTTTTAGAGAATTCAAAATTCTTTTAAAAATTCCTTTTTAAACAACGACACACACAAATATTGTATATTATTCCTAAATTATTACCGTTATCTAAACTACATATACATATGTATGTACGATATTGTATTAAGATAAATTTTATTTCTTTATTTTCCCTTTCAACATAACCCCAAACACAACTGATTTGAATAAAAATGAAAAACTAAAAGTCCGCAAAGAAATTTATAAAATCACGACAGTTAAGAATAATAAAAAAATGCCGTTACAAATAAACATAAAAAAAAGAAATAAATCATAGTTGTTGTATGGCATGTTTGTGAATGAATGAAAGTTTTTTGTTGTTTTAATAAAATATATAGTAAATAAATTTGTGTAACATATACACATATACATAGTTACCAATAATAAACACATTCATAAACATGCATTGACAAAAGTTCAGTTAAATACCTGTGTGTGTGTGTATTTTAATTTAAATATGAGCAGGCATTCTTCACTTTCTATTTTATGCTTGAATTACAAAACAAAACATTCCTGCAAACTCACACATACATGGATGCATATAAAAAATAAACAATGCTAGAACAACAATAAATATTGTATACCTACTATTGAAAACAAACACATATAATAACAGCAGTTAATAAGCAACAGCAGTCTAAAGAAATGAAAAAGAATTATCTTCCAAACCCTAACCTACAGCAATTTAATAAAGTGAAACCGGTTTTATAACAACGTTTTAATATGTATGTATGTATGTATATGTGAGTAATCAACAACCAACAAATTAATACGGTTTAGTTTATTCTATTTTCGATTTTTATTTAATTCAACGAATATAACCTAAAAGGCATGGAGAGAGGAAATGTAGTTGATATGCTTTCGGGCTCATCTCTGTGGTGAAAGAGAGTGTAGCTGGTTGTGATCGTTTGAGTAATAGGAATTTTACTCAAATCCTGTGTGTAAATTCTCACCTTAATTTTTTAACATACAATAAGTGTTGGAAACGTATTTTTTACATGTACTGTTAAACGTTTAATATGGAAAAAATGAATTTCTAATAAAACTAATAAGAAATTATTAAAAATCAATCATTTTTTGTGTTTGCATTCGGTTTCGTAAACAAATTCGTCCACCATTTTAATAAATTGAATTTTAAACATTGGAAATATGTAAAATTTGAGTATTTTCTTTGTAGAATGAAAAAAAAAACAACAAACTTATGACGTTTATTTTAAAACTACAATATAAACCAGTATTTTACCGTTATTTTTTTCGTTTTTAAAGAAATAATAGCTTATGATGACATGATTGGGTATTAATAAGAACCACATTATACAATACCGTACCAAACTAATCATCAACTATTTAACCAACAGCAGACAGGCTAACAAACCTACTAGACACTCATTATCCTTATAAAAAGAGAGCAATAGAGAAAGAGCGAGAGAGAGAGAGAGAGAAGAAGAAAGAGTGACACTACACTACTATTTAACTATACTGATAGACATTCAGCCAGCCAAACTGTATTTGAAATGCTGCTGACGCCGCTTTAGCATGGCACGCTTTTTGACGTTTCAAAGGAAACCTATACATACTAACATAAATATATATATATACATATATAGACATACATATATGTATATATTGTATAAAAAAATATAAAAAATCAAGCAGCAACAACTACAACAAATGTAAATATATATTTGCTTTTGATTGCTGTTAATTTCGTCAGTTTGTTTAGTTGGTAGTAGAGACATTCGCGTTTTTACGCTCGCTCAGTACTTTAACGTTAGTTCTAGGATTCTAACGCAACTCCTTAAAAAAATTCGAAAAATAAAAAAAAATTTATAATAATAAAAAGAAATATAATAATGAAACTAAAATAAATTTAAAAAAAAAATATTTTTTAAATAATATTCTAAAAAATTTATAAATTAAAAGGAAAATATTTTAAAATTACCAAAAACAAAAAAACGAATAGCAAAACGCACAGCCATGTAACACTCATTTCAAAATATAGTCTTTCACTCACAGCACACAAACAAGAGAACTGTAAAATGTTAAGAGAGCCAGAGAGTAATATAACAAGATAAAACTCTGTTTCGTAATGTCGTGGTGAAATTGTAAACGAGAAAAACCGTTACATATCAAGTTTCAAACAACAACCACAAGCAAAAAAACCGAAAAATTATTAAAAAAAAAATTGTAAATAATTAAAATTAATAACAAAATAATTAATAATAAAATAAATAGATTACTAAATAAATAATTAAATAAAATAAAAATTATATAAAATTTTTTTAAACAAAATTACGAAACATATGTTGTGAAAAATAATACAAAAATAAAAAAATAAAAAAATTATAAACAACTACCATAACAAAGAGCAGCAGAATACAAACATACACACATGCATAAGTAATAAAATAGTAATGATTGTTTGTAGTGGTGGTAGTAGTGGTAGCAGTATATGTGCATATGTTATAATAACCAATTATTAAACGCTTGTTACGCTAATATCTGATTACAAATATTTTCAATTCTTTGCGTTTGCGCCTTTAAAATAAATATTACTTACAACGAAACGGATTTATTATTTACCACTACATTAGCAGCTATTTTACAGCCTATAGTTAAGCAATTCCAATTCTGTTTTTTTTTTTTTGGTGCCGGAATAAAGGTTGAAGTCAATGCCATATTAAACTACGACCTTAAGATTATGAAACTTTACAAATACTTCATTTAAAATACTTTATGTTATCTGAGAAAACAAAAAAGAAATTAATTTTAATTCAAAATTTGTAATCAAAATTAATAGAAAAAATCTCTTTTTTAATATAAAGGGTATTTTTTATAGAGGTATAGAACTTTAAGTTGGCATTACTTTTCAAGATGGCGACCGATTTAACAGCTGTCAAGTGATTTATTCTCAGTTTGGTTTGGCAATTCATCATGAATAGACTCACGCCTGAACAACGCTTGCAAATAGTGCAATTTTATTTCGCAAATAATGGTTCTGTGCGGAAAACGTATCGCGCACTACGTCCATTTTATCGTCGACAAAATCGTCCATCAGAGCAGTTAATTCGATTAACCATGGAACGTTTTCGCACCACGTTTACTCTTATTGATAACTCGCATCCCCAGAGACGCTGTACGGTGCGTACAGAAGAAGCTATTGCTGCTGTAGAGCGCAGCATTGAGGAAAGACCCGAATGAGTCCATCCGCCATCGAGCACAGGAATTGAATCTGTGTCCATCCACTTTATGGAAGATTTTGCGGAAGGATCTTGGTTTGCGTGCTTACAAAATCCAACTCGTGCAAGAGTTGAAGCCAAACGATCATCAAGTAAGGCGTAGATTCGTCGAATGGGCCCAAAACGAGATTACCGTTGTTCCCGATTTTCATAAGCGAATTTTGTTTAGCGATGAAGCGCACTTCTGGTTGAATGGCTACGTCAACAAACAAAACTGCCGCATTTGGAGTGAAGGTAATCCTCAAGTGTATGTGGAAACACCGTTACATCCAGAAAAACTGACTGTTTGTTGGTGCGCTTTATGGGCTGGTGGAATCATTGGTCCGTACTTTTTCAAAAACGATGGTGGCCAGAACGTTACAGTCAATGGTGATCGGTATAGAGCCATGATTACTAACTTTTTCATTCCTGAATTGAATAACCATGATGTCCAGGAGATGTGGTTTCAACAAAACGGCGCAACATGTCACACAATTCGTGCCACAATAGATTTATTGAAAGACACGTTTGGTGACCGCCTACGTTTTGGACCTGTGAATTGGCCTCCAAGATCTTGTGATTTAACACCGCTAGACTACTTTCTGTGGGGCTATGTAAAGTCATTGGTCTATGCGGTAAAGCCACAAACGCTTGACCATTTGGAAGACAACATTCGCCGTATTATTGCCGATATACGGCCACAAATGTTGGAAAATTGGACGTCCAGATTGGACTACATCCGCGCCAGCCGTGGCGGTCATATGCCAGAAATCATATTTAAAATGTAATGCCACAAGATTATCTTTCGGATAAATAAAATTCATGCCAATCGAATAATCCATCGTTGTTTTATTGCAACTTAAAGTTCTATACCTCTATAAAAAACACCCTTTATAAGAAAATGTACCTAAATAAGCTACAGGTAAATTAAATTCAATCATTTAAATAAAAAAATTTTCCTCACTTTATTTATTTATTTTATATCAATTATGAATTCAAAACCCAGTTAGCGCTTGACATTAATTATATGTTTTAAGGTGGTTAAACGTCTATCGAGGTATTTAGATATTTCACCTCCAAATGTGAGGGCACACTATATAAATACATATTTTAATTCCTGTTATTATCGTTTTCCTTTACACAGTACGTAATCATTGATTTGTGCCGGGAAGCTGTACACATTGGCAGTACTGTTTTATTGGGATCTTGGTTTTGGATTTTCTAAGTATTTTGGTTTTAGCTTATGCAGTTTAGGTTAGGTTGCGTTAGAGGTCGTGTACTTGTCAATTAAGACAAGTACAGTATCCGGAGATCGAATTGACCCATTGTACAACGTCCTAGTTATGTTGTGTGTGTTAATTTTATATATAAGTGGTGGGACCTACAGTTTAAAGTCGATTCCGAACGATAGATTTTTTGAGAAACTTTTTCATGGCAATTTAATTTTACTCTCAGAATTTTTGCCAGAAATCTGCTGAGAGGAAGTCGCCGAAAAAATACTTTTTGAATTTTGTCTTTATGTCTGGCCTGGGGCTCGAACCCTGGCGTTACGTCTAATAAGCCAACACACTACCTACTAGACTACGACGACACCTAACTTTCTTTTTATGCAGTTTACTGAAGCCATATTTTGAAATAAATTAAGAATTACTTTTTACTACACTTTCACAAAAAATGCTAATGAATGATAATTTCTTTATGCATTAACTCGCGCCTCATTATATGAACGTTTTATGGTTTCCGTAATGCTTATGGCGTATGATTAATAAAACAATTTTTGTAATTAATATAAAGTATACGTCACATACAATACCCACACAGTTTATTACGGCCAATAAACCTTTAGCGTTTCTGATAAAAAAAAATTCCCTTAAAATAATTGATTGATTTCGTTTCCTCTCTTTTTTTTTAAATTTAATTGCCTATTTGAAACCCAAAATTTATTTGCTTTTTCTTATGTTTATTTACTTCCATTTTGGTTTTTTTTTGTTTTTACCATATACAATGGCAATGACTGTGACATTAGAATTTTCAATTTTAGATTCCAATTGCTCAATTTTCTTGCCTCTTCTTTTATTTTTGTTTTTGTCTACATTCAATTATCTCTAAGCATATGCATGACTGATGACGGTTTATTGCCTACAATGTAGGAGAAATATTTCGAATAGTAGCTTAAAAGAATGCTTTAAAACATGCAGAACTTTAAAGGGATATAGTCTTCTTATGAGTTAAAAAAGTTCAATGCCCCTTAAATAATGTTCGCTAAAGACATTTTTGTATGTAGGAGAAATATTTCGAATAGTAGCTTAAAAGAATGCTTTAAAACATGCAGAACTTTAAAGGGATATAGTCTTCTTATGTGTTAAAAAAGTTCAATGCCCCTTAAATAATGTTCGCTAAAGACATTTTTGTATGTAGGAGAAATATTTCGAATAGTAGCTTAAAAGAATGCTTTAAAACATGCAGAACTTTAAAGGGATATAGTCTTCTTATGAGTTAAAAAAGTTCAATGCCCCTTAAATAATGTTCGCTAGACATTTTTATTACAATAATTGAAAATTATTTGAATAATTGAGTGTTTTCGATCGGACGAAATCGTCCGTCTCATAAAAACAGAGGGATAAATATCTAAAGCTTTTTTTAATGGAGAACAAGGGAGAGTAACAGATTTCAAAATATCCTGACTATAGACTTTGTTTTTTTATTGTGTATGTAAAACAAAACAAAATTTTTAGGACTAAACTTAATAGATTGTTGCTGCATAGTTTGTGTACATAGGTGAGAGAGTAACGGAGAAAGAGAGATTTAAATCTCTACTAAATTTAATAATATTTACTACCAAGGGTGTGAGTGTTTGTGTCAGAGAGAGAGAAATAATGAAATCATTCTTTATTAGTCTGTTTTATGCTCACACTTCACACATGTCGCAATAAATCATTTTATCTACAGAGAATCTCTATTACTAAATACAGTGGAATATTTTTTATACAAATTTATAAAATTTAAAATTTTTTTGTTATACAGTAGGACCTTGATTATTCGTGATTCGATTATCCGGCAAAATCAATTATCCGGGATGGAAAACGAAAATTTTTTGCATCGACTTAATTTTATTTTGGATCGACTTAAATTTTTCTGCTTCGTTTAACCGTGATTATAAAATCCTTGAATTATCCGTGATTATAAAATCCTTGAATTATTTAGTTTTTATATAAATATGTACATATTCATTTATTAATTAATAAAAATATCTATTAAAAAACTAGCCAAAATTGGTACTCAATTAACCGAGAAAATCGATTATCCGGAATGCTTCCGATCCCGACCATCTCCGATAATCAAGGTCTTACTGTATTTTAATGATTTATTTTTAAATTAATTAAAGCAGATTGAACTCCGTTCTCTTTACAAAAAATTTTGGTAGTAAAAACTAAATAAAACATCACGGCCAGCCTACCGTTAGTGAGAGGACTAACTTTGCAAAATTCGTAGTGGCTAGCCAAGTTGGAAAATTTTAGCCTAGTCAGTTGCATGCAAGAAAACTCTAAGGAAACGTAGCCAGCTACATCGTCTTATCTATATAACAATCTTAAAACCGCCCATCTCACAAGTCTAGGAGCTATTCTTTCATCTTATTTAGAGACAGGTTTGCCGTTTACAAATAAGTGTCAACCAAAGAACGCATAAAAACAGTTAAAATTCCCTACAAAAGTGGTGATTCAAACGAATCCACATTTCGATCACTGGCCTGCGTTAGTATAATCGGTGTAAAAAGTAAGGAGAACCTGTACCATATTGTATGGAGACTATGGTTAGGATAATGGAACACAAGTCTAACGTGATCGAGTAAAATCCATCTCTCTTAATCCATCTTAACTGTCCCTTATTTAAAACCAGTAAACTTTATGATTTGGGGAAATAATTTTGCAATGACACTGAGTATTAAGAGTAAATGGAGTCTACTTACTTTCATGAGACAGGAACCATTCTCTGATATAAGACAGATGTATCGAGGACACTCGAAGTGTGCAAAAAAAGGTTCGGAAACTAGCTCAAAGGAATTGACTGCTACAACCAATCCAATTCATAGAAATCTTCACTTTATAGAAGCAGTTTTTATTATTCTGTTTACGTGGCTTAGGATGGGATTATGCCAATGGGTTTCCGTCATATGAGGCTAGATTAGGTTTGATAAAACTTCCAACTTTGGAACGTAGAAGGACTGTTTTAGGGGTTTGTTTTGTTTTTAATCTGGTTAAAGGTGATATCGATTCTGAGTTTTTGCTTTGTAACCTGAATTTCAGTATTCCAGCAAGATTTTCACGGCACTATCGTCCTCTTTCGTTAGATTTTTATAGAACGAACCATGGATGTAATTTTCCTTTTCGTAGATTATGTAACGATTTTAACTTATATTATGATTTTATTGATTTTAATAGTAGTGTTTGTAATATAAAACGTAGCTTATATGCTGGCATTAATTTCTAAATTATTATATAAAAATATATTATCGTTCTTGTCATAGGTAGTTCATGTTTATTGTAACTTTATTCAGCTTGTGATTAAGTTCTGTAGCTGTTTTATGTTCTCGTTGCCATTACTTTTCCCTTACCCGCTACAGTTCGGACAGTAGCGTGTACGTGTCCCTACGTAATGGGGACGAGCACTACGCGGTCGGGTGAGGGTGATTTAGTGTGAGGCCGGGGACGTTCGAAAGAATATGTGTTTAATTCAATCTTAGTTTTAAAACTGCAAAATGGATAACCGCAATGGATAATCGTGCTGAGCCTGTTTGTTTTGTATTTTATTTTTTATTTTAGTTTTTTTAATTTTACAATTATTTTTTATTTTATTTTAAAAATTTAAAAACCCTTATTATTTCTCAATTGAAATTTCGTGTCTATTTTAGCATGTCCACTAACGACTTAAACTGCGTTACTGGTTTATACCAGATTTGACTCTGACTGTGATGTGATTGTTCTTTTGACAACAAGAGGAGAGAATAGAAAAAAATTCAATTTTTCTTTATAAATCAAACGGAAATAACTTGTAGTTTTATAGTGTAAAAAAAAAATAGAAAAAGAAAAGAAATTTAAAACAACTAAAATTGTTTTAATTACTTTAGGTTTTCGAAAAACTAAAAACTTTCCTTAAAAAGAAAAAAAATTTTTCTTCTACTTTTAGTAGGAAAAAAAACGCTGGTGATGAGCAATAAATTAAAATTGAAGGTCAAGTTTGTTTTTTGTTCTTTCGTTCCAGTTGACATCTAAAGTGATAAGGAAGAAGAAGAAAAAAAACGTTAGAAATTTCGCCAAAAACAATTAATTTGTGTTTAGGAAAAGAGAAGAGAAATTCTAAATTAAAACGCTTAAAAACCGTCAACGTAAAGTGAGCGAGCTTAGCGATCTCGAGCGGTCTTTACTTTTTATGATTCCATATTTAATTGTTAAAAATTTTGTGTGTAATTTTATTAAACAAAAATAATGAAGAGTAATGATTTCAATATGGGCAATAATAAATAAAATTTGAGTGAATGTATGTATTCACACATGAATGACTGAATGAATGAATGAAAATGAAATGAAATGATTTTTATGAGACCGCCCGCTAAATGAATGAGAATCTAAATTACGTTCATAAAATTAGAACCTGTGAACAATTAATTTTTTTGTTTGTTTTTGTTTTTTTTTTTTTTTTTTTTTGTTTTGTGGCTTCACTCATATTACTAATGACGATTTTAATGGCTTTAATGGATTTATTAGCGCTTTTATCATATGGCTATAAAAGAACGGCTATGTGGTGTTATTTTTGGACTCATTTATACACGGACAATAAAATAAATTATTGCCTAGCGTGTAGAATATCAGGAAATGCTAGCATGGTAACAAAATTTAAATAAAAACTATGAAAAATAAAAAAATAATAAGGAAGGGGGCACCTTCCCGCAAGAATGAAAACGGTAATTTAGTTACAGATTCCCAAGGGGTACTGAGGTTACGCTACGGCAATGCGCTGACAATGCCATGTGAACTTCTAGAGAAGTTGTTGTACCGAAACAAATCAATGAAGACCGACCAAGCAGTTACGATCCAGGAAATTAATATCAATAAGTCTGATGTTATAGTCTAGAAGTAATGAGCCGGTAGAATGCATGTCGTAACTATGATTGGAAAAACCTATGTCCAACGATTGGAATCTCATTTATCTCTATCCAGCCGAGAAAAATGGAGGCCCCACGATATTCCTTTTATTTATCTCTTATAACTTTCTTACGAGCGTATTGCATGACGCATGAACCTATCCTTCAATGCACTGATTGGATTTAATCAAAGCGGCTTTAGACATACGCCAAGTCTTGGAGAAGGCCTATGGAAACTAAATTGAAACACAACATCGTTTTGCCAACTATAAAGAAGCATTCGAAAGCCCGATAAGTATCACATTCTTGTCGCGTATTTAGTCTCGATATCCCTGCAACGCTGATAAGACTGTTAAAGTACTGCTGCACCCAGTGGAGTCTGGCAGAGAATAGTGGCAATTGATGTCTCTACGTATGCATATGTTACATCTTCTTTTATTTGGGATCGTTTTTATAGAACAATCTCTGTGGCTTCGGGTAGAATTGAAATTAGTTTAGGCTCTGTTGTGCGTTATTGTTCATCGGTTTTATAACTTCCATTATATAGACTGGATTTCATTCTATACAGGTTTCTTAGTGAGATTATTATGTAAACCTAATTAGATAGCTCGGAAGCTATAAAATAAACCTCGTAACTTAATCATATAAAAAAGAAATAAGAAAATTTTCCAAGAATTTAAATTTCAAAGCCTTTGTATTTGTTTTTCTTTTCGCTTTCAAATTTCCTTGTGTACTCATGTTACAGCGTAATATCCGCCATGTATGATCATAAATTCCAATAAAATTTCAAATTTTTAATTTCTTAAAATATTGATTATTGAAGATAATCAATTGAAATAAATTTTGCTGTACAAATGATTTACGTAATCTTCAATTCTTCTACAGCAAATACAATACATTTTATTCTATTATCTATTATATGGATATCGTATTATAATATCTTATTTATACGTACAGTATTTGTTGTAGTTGCTTTCTTATTTAAGATCATACAATATTTATCTGAAAATGATCAAAAAGAATTTGTTTATTTTTTTTTGTATCGAAAACCACAAAAATGACACTAACTGACTGGCTGGCTGGCTGGCTGAGTGTGTTATTATAAAATATTTATAAATTGATATGAATTTCAAATACTTCCTCTAATATGCACAAAAAAAAGAAAAGAAATAAGAAACATTGAATACAGTTTAGAATAAAAGTAATGGTTTTTTTAATTTCGAACTTTTATAATGAAACACTGGCTCAATCGTCTGCATTGTTCTGTACAGGTACTGAACTCTTGCGACCAAAGGATTCAACAACTCTTGACCCATAATCTTGCCATTTAGCCCGATAAATCTCAGAATACATTTCTGAGATAAGTTCCAGACTACAATCTATTTTCTCTGCCTGGTTTATTATGCTTGCTCAGACAGTCCCCTACTATTTTCATATCAAGCTCAGAGGGTTTAAACTTCGAAATATGTAGTTCTATTTACTTTTATGGCTCTATCTCGTTTGGAAATTTAATTTAAAAATAACGATAACTGTCATCGATAATTATTGAAACCTCTAAAAAATCCTTAGTTGTCCATATTACGCCAAAAAGAAGAATAAGTTTTATCCGCACTGTTGAACATTTAGTTTAAAAATAATGAAAATTTAGTTATCGATAACTAAAAAGATTTCTTAACAAAATTGTTTTAGTATTATTTTTACAATAATATAAAATGTTAACTGCTAACGACAACTATGAAAATTTAATTAAAAATTTAAAAAGTTCTGTTATCGATAACTGTAAAGATAATTTAAAAATTTACTTTGTTATCAATACTATTATATAGAAAAAAACAAATATCGGTAACAATTTGTTCAAAACAAATTACTCTGTTATCGATATTATTTTTAAGAAAATTTTTAATGTTATCGACAGTTTTGAAAATTTCTTATTATAACTTTTGTTACTCACTGACAAACAGCAATAACAACAACAGTATCAAATATGCTCAAAACCAAACTATTTGTCTTTGTTTATTATTATTGTTGTTGTTTCTTTTAAAATAATTGCCCAAAAGGTACACAGACTTGTACATCTCAGTCCAAAACATGGAAAAAAAACAAAATTTTTTTTGTTTCTTCAATTGTTTCTAATCAATTTGGCGAAAAATGTCAGCCAACAAACAATTTTTTGCTTTTTTTTTTTGGAAAATTTGTATAGAATTATTATAATCAAGTGTTTTGTATACATTTCCGAAATAATATAAAAAATAACAACAACAACAACAATAACAGTAATAACAAGAAACACGAAAAAAATAATAGAAGGTGTAGCGTAGATTTTTCTAAATGAAATCGGCACGCGATTCAATTGTTTTTGACTCAATTTAAATGATGCCTCTCTATATAGTCAAGTTATTGTTGTTATGGTTGCTTTCGTTTTTTTTGTCTCTCTCTCGTTGTTGACCACAAAACAAACAAAAAATATTCTTAACGAAACGAATATCATTTGTGTGTGATAAAATGACAGACAAATAATAATTGTTTCTCTTTTTTTTCATTTATTTTTTTGTTGTACACGTTCGCATCATCACCATCGCTTTCATCATTATCATCATCACCGTTATTATCATTATCACATCACCATCGTGATCATGCCAACAAAATATTTGCAAAAATCAAAGAGAGATTGTGAGTGATCTTACTATAACCCTACTTTTTATAAAGGGCGTTTTTTATAGAGGTATAGAACTTTAAGTTGACATTACTTTTCAAGATGGTGACCGATTTAACAGCTGTCAAGTGATTTATTCTCAGTTTGGTTTGGCAATTCATCATGAATAGACTCACGCCTGAACAACGCTTGCAAATAGTGCAATTTTATTTCGAAAATAATGGTTCTGTGCGGAAAACGTATCGCGCACACTACGTCCATTTTATCGTCGACAAAATCGTCCATCAGAGCAGTTAATTCGATTAACCATGGAACGTTTTCAAGTGTATGTGAAAACACCGTTACATCCAGAAAAACTGACTGTTTTGTGCGCTTTATGGGCTGGTGGAATCATTGGTCCGTACTTTTTCAAAAACGATGGTGGCCAGAACGTTACAGTCAATGGTGATCGGTATAGAGCCATGATTACTAACTTTTTCATTCCTGAATTGAATAACCATGATGTCCAGGAGATGTGGTTTCAACAAGACGGCGCAACATGTCACACAGCTCGTGCCACAATAGATTTATTGAGAGACACGTTTGGTGACCGCCTAATTTCACGTTTTGGACCTGTGAATTGGCCTCCAAGATCTTGTGATTTAACACCGCTAGTCTACTTTCTGTGGGGCTATGTAAAGTCATTGGTCTATGCGGTAAAGCCACAAACGCTTGACCATTTGGAAGACAACATTCGCTGTATTATTGCCGATATACGGCCACAAATGTTGGAAAAAGTCATCGAAAATTGGACGTCCAGATTGGACTACATCCGCGCCAGCCGTGGCGGTCATATGCCAGAAATTATATTTAAAATGTAATGCCACAAGATTATCTTTCGGATAAATAAAACTCATGTCAATCGAATAATTCATCGTTGTTTTATTGCAACTTAAAGTTCTATACCTCTATAAAAAACACCCTTTATTTTGAAAGGAGGATTGTGTTCCGCTATACTCTAGCTTGGGAGCAAAGGGTCTAATGAGATCCTTTCACAAGTGCTTATCTCGTTTGTAGCTTTTATGCCAAGCCTCTTGTTTTAGTTTAGTGGAATAGTTCAATGAATGAACATGCGATTAAACGGAAGAAGACAATTATTAGTCCCTTTTTATATAAATCCGTCCAGCAGAACCTACCAATACAGTACACTCTCTTATACCATCAACGACTACAGGATATCCACTCTAACTAAGACAATTAGATAATCTATGCGCGTTAAAAATTCATAAATTGAGAGCCTTGTACTGTTCTTGCTAGTTTCGTTATTATGCCCTGGATAGTATATACGATTTATATTCCAATGATCCGTAACATCCATACGAAATACTCTGCATCAAGGTGGTGTTCCTCAGGGACTTGATTGTAGCCTGGCTGTCTAAATAAATAACAAAATTTTCCTACATCCCTGATATACCCTGCATATACCACAGCATTATGAAAAATAAAATTGTATGCTAAGCAACATTTAAATGATTGAATTTAAATTACCTGTAGGGTAAACATATTAAGTTACGTTTAGTAAAAAACACAAAACATATCCTACGTAATATAAATTACTTGTATGTGGCTGGTTGGCTGCTGACTGACTGCCTTTAGAAAGCATTTGTTGTGGATTACGAAAAATAAAAACAGAAAAAAACAGAAAAAAACTAAAAAAAAAAAATAAAAAGATGAATATCTTTGCTATCACCAGTATTATTATGAACAGGTCCAATACAACATTCTCAGCCTCTCAGTGATAATTTAATGTTTGTGCTTTTTTTCCTTAGATTTGCCAGTTTATTCAATGAATAACTACTTAAGCATACGGTTGCAAAAATAATACAAAAATACAACAAAAATAAATACTCAAGAAATTAAAACAAAAGAAAAAAATTTTTAATAGAAATTTAAAAAAGAAAATTAAAAAAGAAAATAAACAAAGAAATCTTATTATTAATTATAAAAATAAAATATTTTTAAAGAAAAAATTCCAAATAAAAAATTAAAAAAATACCAAAACAAAAAACAAGCACCACTTTACTAATAAAAATTGAAATAAATTTCAAACAAATTAAGAATTAATTGATTTACTGTATTTAAACAACGAAATAAAATATAAAAAATTTAATAAATAAAAATATTCTAAAAAAATTCACTTCTCCAGGCCATGGCTTACAAATAAAAAAAAATTTAACTGCCTGCTAATGTGGAATACAACGCCTAATATAAATCCATAAAAATTTAATGTTAAGTTTTAAAGTGTAATAAGATATTATAAAATAAATTACAAAAAAAAAATAAAAAGAAATTCAAGTGTTAAATCGAAAACAAACAAAAAAAAAACAAATTATGAAAATTCCGTATCGCAAGAGAGTGAGATGATTTGAAATTTTCCCCCCTTTTTCCTTTTATTTGATTTCTGTTCCAATTTCTGTTTTTTTATAAACGTCAACATACACACACATAAACATACAAACACACACACACACCAACATCCATATAACAATAATGTTAGACCGTTATATGAATCTGGTGTTCTCATTTGGATTTGGCTTCATACTAATGTGGTGAGTACTTGAAAAAATTATTTTGAAATTTATTTTACCAAATCACTTAAGTTACACGCTCTGTCAACAAATTTTGTGAGTCCAAGAATTCTTCGTCTCAAATTCCCAAGTGCCAGACAAAGGCAGAGAAGGTGTTCCGAGATCCGCTTCTCTTTCAGGAAAATAAAGTTTCTGTAGAAGCCAATGTGAAAAATTCCCAACCTCTGCTCTTTCGTACCCAGCATCCAATTTCCCACTATTACTGCTATAAGGCTTCTAAGATGGACTCTGTTTATATCGAAATGGGTTCAATCATCTGCCTTTACATTGCAAATGAGTAAAGTTTGTGCGAAACGATTTGCATAATGATTTGAAGCCAATTTCAAGTATGAATTCGTTCAAATTTTCTTTTGTGCCGGCCTTTGCGAGTGCATCAGCTTTGTTGTTTCCTTCAATGTCGCCGTGTCCATGAACCCATATAAGGTTAACCATCAAATACTTCGATATCTCCTCCATAGACACCAGGCTTTCTTAGGCATTCTAAGATTTTGTAAACACACCCTTTAAGGATTTGCTTTACTATCAACAAATAAAATCGACGAAAATAAAGATGTTTAATGTCGGTCGTTCTGTTTGTTCCACATGTCAATTTGGACAGAACGCGGCAATACAGCGAGGCTTTTATCCGAACGCTAAGTCCTATGAAGTTAATTTGAGAATAGTATGAGACTGTCAGGGCAAACTGAGTCATTTATGCAGAAGAAATAGAATCAGCCTCCGCTGGAGTCCAGGTCATATGGAAGTTCTTGACAATGAGCAGATAGGGACAAAGCTGTTTGGAAGGGTATACGTGGCGACAGAGAAGGTAGTGAAGGTTGAGAATAGATTTTGGTCTTGCAAATTATCCAGAAGTAACCTGAGGATAATAAACGACCACTGTAGAGTCAAAGTTTCCCGTGTGGTAGCGGGAATAGAATACTACCACAGTGATCACCATACTTGTCGTACAAGGCGACTAAGGGTGCTGCTACCAGTCAGGAACTTGTTGAGGTTCAACTGGCAGCAGTCTGGTCTTACTTGGCTGTGAAGCCTGACCAGAGGTCTTAATCTGGTACCACGGGTGCCGGGAGCCCCAGGGACTTGTCCCTGCCCGGCAATGGTGAGGTCCCCTTGTGGGAGCGACGTGGTGGCTATGGTTTAGACCCAAATGGTGTGGCGTTACACTCTTAACGCATTGAAGAAGTTTAGATGGTCTCCGACCCCTAAACAAGAGGGAAGTCATATCCAACACAACATGACTTCAAATTGCTATCCACATACAGGGTTGCAGCCAGTGATTGCAGTATGTGGGGGCGTTGGTAGACGCATTATTTTTCACCCTGTGCGAAGAGCACCGTGGGATTAGGTCCACATGGATAGGTACCCCCGTAAAACCCACACATAGTTGTAGAGTCAAAGTATACCATAGGAACCTCCTTAAGATCAATTTGTAGATTATAAAAAAACTATTAATTGATTTTTTTAAAAGGTAATAACCAAGAAAGATAGAATAGAACTAATCGAGAGAAAAGCAATTGTTTGATTCCATCAAATATAGGTCATTACTTAGGCGTCATCCATTGATTTTCGGCTGGTTTGTCGAATTTCACATACGAGTTCAGCACTTTATCATTAAGAATTCATTTCTAATCATCAATAATAACTCGTTGCAAAAATGGGTACAAGCAGCTGTATTTTGTAAAATCTATATCTTTCAACGTCATGGATCCCAAAATATCCTTAATTTTGGATAAATGCTCCTGCCCGCAAACGCAATAAATTGCTGCTTGAGTGGGTTCCACTAATTTAGCGAATTTTTCCTGAGATTGATAAATTCAATCCACTTCAAACTTTTTTACCAGACACTTATTTCGAAATTTTGTACTGTATTGTACTGTACTTTATTGTATTTCAAGTTTTATTGTTTAATTATACTCCACTCACAAATAAAAAGAAAATCCGGAAAACTATTAACAGAATATTAATTTACGAGCAACAATAACAATTTTAGAGGACAGACAATTATTCGAGTGTTGTTTTCTTTTGCAAAATTTAATGAAAAATTATAATGAAAGCTTGCTTATTGGAGAAGAAGAATAAAAATCGATAATTCTTAGACCCAGTTTAAGTTTAAAAATATTCCCGTAGTTGACAAAGTGTACTCAAGGTTAAAGAAATCCTAAAACTGTATTTAATGTTACCTTAGCACGACATTCATATTTAACGTATTTATACAATATAACATAACAACAACAACAATACCATAATAATAATAACAAGAACAAAAACAAAAATAATATCAATAATAATGACAAAGACAAATACTTGATATTTAATAGAATACACACTCACTTATATTACTTTAAAAACAAAAACTAAACAAACAGACGAATGATTTACAAAAAAATTATTTCAGGAAAATTTTTTTAATTTTCACTATAGCTGGTCTATTTAGGAAATTAGAAGCAAACAAAAAATGAGTAACTAACCACGAATAAAATGTTCCCTATCCTTAATTGTTAGCAAGACATGCAGCTTTACATTGACTAGACGATACCTTTACATGCGTTTGATCCAAGACAACAAAAATGTATCAGAAGCATCTCACAATAACAGCGACCTACATCTTCCATCTGACATCATCCACGGATTTACTAATAGATTAAGATCCCATGCCATGAAGTCGCCGTAGTCTAGTAGGTAGTTCGAGCTCCAGGCCAGGCATCAAAGACAAAATACAAAAAGTATTTTTTCGGCGACTTCCTCTCAGTAGATTTCTGGCAAAAACTCTGAGAGTAAATAAAAATTGCCATGAAAAGTTTCTCAATAAATAAAAATCTGTCGTTCGGAGTCGACTTTAAACTGTAGGGGTCCCATCACTCATGTATAAAATTAACACACACAACATAAGTGGTGTGAGAAACTAGGACGTTGTACAATGGGTCAATTCGACCTCCGGGTACTGTACTTGTCTTAATTGACAAGTACAAGTCCTCTAACCTAACCTAACCTAAGATCCATGCCATAGTCAGTTGTAGATCGTTTTCGGATCAACTGAATCTTCAATTGTTGTTCAGCTGTTGAATAACTTTAGTATTAGTGAAAGCAAAGTCGTTAGATATCTAGAGAAAGAGTATAGGCCATATCGAGATTGTCAAAGCAATGTCGGGTATCTTTGGAAGAGATAGCGAGATATTGAAAAATTATCCTCATGTAGTTTCCTGAACACGGGTAAAGAGAACGAAATTACCTTGCGAAAACTGATTCAACTCCTAGTATAATTCGAATGAATTGAGGCATGATATTGCCCTTGTTCTCTTGAGAAACATGATTTTACACAGACTTCACTTATTTGGAAATAAAGCATGTTACATTAGTTTGGGTTAAATTGGCCTTAAGCACAGTTCACTTGTGTCTTATAAAAGAGCATTATAATGCCTCTGAGTTGCCATCATTCATCAGCCGTCCTGGCTATTTCATGAAGACATGGATTGGTTTAAACTAAGTCATTTCTGCCAAGGCATTCTTGTGTTGATAATTTCTATGTGCCAATAAAACTTTCATCTAAGATCCCTAAGTAGAAGAGAATGACAGTAAAAATGTTCAGTGGTCCGGTTCTCTTCCTCGTCATTACTGCTTCTGCAGAAGTCGTTCTAAATGTGTATACCATAATGCTCTTGCGGCCGACATAACCTTCGTAACTAGATTTTTTAATTATTTTTCTATCGATATTATTGTTAACTGTGTTATCGGCGTTCATCTAAGATCTCTAAGTAGAAGAGAATGGAAGAAAAAATGTTCAGTTGTCCGGTTCTCTTCCTCGTCATTACTGCGTCTGCAGAAGTCGTTCTAAATGTGTATACCATAAAGCTCTTGCGGCCGACATAACCTTCGTAACTAGATTTTTTAATTATTTTTCTATCGATATTATTGTTAACTGTGTTATCGGCGTTCATCTAAGATCTCTAAGTAGAAGAGAATGGCAGAAAAAATGTTCAGTTGTCCGGTTCTCTTCCTCGTCATTACTGCGTCTGCAGAAGTCGTTCTAAATGTGTATACCATAAAGCTCTTGCGGCCGACATAACCTTCGTAACTAGATTTTTTTAATTATTTTTCTATCGATATTATTGTTAACTGTGTTATCGGCGTTCATCTAAGATCTCTAAGTAGAAGAGAATGGAAGAAAAAATGTTCAGTTGTCCGGTTCTCTTCCTCGTCATTACTGCGTCTGCAGAAGTCGTTCTAAATGTGTATACCATAAAGCTCTTGCGGCCGACATATGTAACCTTCGTAACTAGATTTTTTAATAATTTTTCTGTCGATATTATTGTTAACTGTGTTATCGGCGTTCATCTAAGATCTCTAAGTAGAAGAGAATGGAAGAAAAAATGTTCAGTTGTCCGGTTCTCTTCCTCGTCATTACTGCGTCTGCAGAAGTCGTTCTAAATGTGTATACCATAAGGCTTGAGATCCTTCGTAGCCGACATAACCTTCGTAACTAGATTTTTTAATTACTTCTCTATCGATTTTTTGTTATCTGGGTTAGCGACAGCTTTAAAAATTGTATTTAAAATAAATGAAAAGTATGTTATCGATATCTATAAATATTTTTTAAATAATTCATTTTGTCAGCAAGACTATTAAAATCAAAAAAAATTTTATTTCCAGTTTTTCAATAATGAAAATTATGTTATCGATTATTTTAAAGATTTCCAATAAAATATATTTCTTTGTCGTTATTATTTTGAAGTCTGTCTTTGAAGTGTTGTCTACAGTTAATTAAAAAATAATGTAAATAACTCATATGTTATCGATAACTTAACGTCTTTTAATTCGCCGCTTTCACTCAGTAAAACAAACAAATGCCTGTAACTTTCTTACAAAATATACCTTATAGCTTAAGATTTTCAAAATAATAGAACAATACGAATAATAATAATAAAAAAAATATTAATCATGCAATATAGACAAAATAAAAGTATGTACTCGTATTCTGTCTCAACAGTTTAACTGGCTAATTTGCACACAAATTACAATATACAACAGAAAATTAAAATAATAATAAAATGCAGTTAAAAAACAATTTCAATCTATAGTTTAGAAAATAAAAAGCAACAACAAAAGAATTATTGTTATTAAATCTCTTACCATCACTTATTATTGTATTATTACAGGTTAACCGAGTCTACGGAAGCAAATGTAAATTATACCGCTAAACCCCGAGTGGTACTACCGCCCAACTATGTCAAGGGTAAGTTAAAGCAACAAAAACAAAACAATAAATTTCCACAATTTCATATTTACTTCCATATAAAGTCTATAATTTAATAAAGTTTTAAGGTTTCTAATCTTTAAAACCGTTTTTTTACAATTCAAGTTTAAATATTTTTTTTTTTTGGTAACTGAAGGTGTTTATTGATTTTAAAGTGTGTGTAATTTAAAAAAAGAGAGAAAGAACACCATACATATACACACACTAATACAGAAAATAATCAACATTTGCACTGAACTTGACACTAAGCTTCAAGGTCGTTTAATAAATACCAACAAACGAACAAACAAATGTCGTCTACATAAACTAACTCCCTTACCTGTCTACTACACATACACATGGTCATTTCAAACCAAAAGATATAAAAAAGCCATAACTAAACAATACAAATACAAACAAAAAAAGAGTTACGCGATCCCTGATAATGAGTGTTAACACGAAGCAAATCACACAGTTGATTAAAGTATGCCTGCAACTGTGTGTGTGTTTTCCTTTGCTTTCCTTTGTTTTGTTTTGTTTTGTTTTGATTTTATTTGCTTACACAATTTGCTGTTTTGTTTGTGTGAGAACAAAACAAAACTGTGCAGCACCTACACTATGTATACCACACCACTACTCTCACCACATACATTTGCATGTAAAAATTATAGAGTTTATTGTGAAGTGAGATAGAGAAAGTGAAGGTGTATGTATGTATGTCTGTATTGCATATACAACAACTCCTATTGATTTTTTATTTTTTCTAAACAACAGTTTAACAACTCTCTGTAAGAGAGGGAATGGTGGAGAAAATGCATATTTTAAGCAATTTTTAAACAAGGTCATGTTTATTGAATTTCCGTTTCCTTTAGTTACTAAATGTTATTTTAAATTTGCTTGTTTTAACCTTAAATAATAACATTATATTAAATTAATATTTGTTTGTTAATACATATACAAATATATTCATTGTTTTGTATTTTTGTTTTCAGAAATACGGCCACCTTCAAAGAAGGGCTCTCCAGTTATTGTAGATTTTAGTATATTTGTTGTAGATATTAATTCAATTAACGTAGAGGATATGGACTTTCGGTAGGTTTATAACAATAAAAAAACAATTATTTTCAAAATGAACTGCAAAAATCGTTACATTTTTAATATTTTTAACGATTTTAAACTTAAATAATTTTGTTGTTTAATTTTAATAATTTTTTCTTTTATTATCGTTAAATTGTTACTGTTTTTTTCGTAATTCGATCATTTTCTGTAGGAAATATTCTGTCATCGTCAATTTTCTATTGAATATTATTTGAAATCACAATTTATATATAGAAAACTTCATCTTATCTTAAATTGTTTTCTGTTATCGATTAATTTGTAAATAAAATTTTATGCTAGTGATACTTTTTTCAAAAAAATGTCTGGCGTTGTATTTGCCGTATTAGGTTAGAGTACGTAAACTTGCCAGTTGAGACAAATACAGCACCCGGAGGTCAAGTTGATCCATTGTACTTGCCGTATTAGTCCTTTGAGAAAAAAAATCCTTGTTATAGTTTTTCTTTTAAGACTTTTCTTAAATATAATTTAAATTTAAGTTTTGTTAAAATTTTATTATATTGATTACAGTTCATTTTGAAGAAAATTTCATATTGAATTAATAAATTAATTCAATTGTTTTACGATTTCTTTTGTTTATAAACATTTATTTTCTTTTATTTAGAGTAGATATGTTTATACATCAAAAATGGCTAGAGTCACGCTTAGAGATATCCGATGATATATTCGAGGAAGGCGATGATTATGTAACATTACTTCCAGAATTTTTCGATAATCTTTGGCAACCGGATCCATATTTTCTTAATTCAAAAATAGCTGGTAAGTTTTATAATTTTCTATGTTTAAAATTTAATTGAAGGAATGATTTGTGCGCCTGCCATTTGTGTTCGTTTTCTTCTTTAAGAAGCTTAATTTTAAAATTTAATTTTTTTAAAGGTTTTTAAGTTTCATTTCTAAATGTCTTTTTAAATGTTCAATAGTTGTTTAAGTATAGAAGTGTTTAGATATTAAATGTCCAGTGTGGTAGTTATTTATTTTAAGTTTTTTTTTCTTTTTTTTAATTTTTTTAAAGCGAAAATCATTTTTATCATCATTTATTAATTAATGTATTAATAAATAAATGTCATTAATTATTATAGTTTCTCTGTTGATTTTGTAATGACTACAAAATTTATTAACTTTTTTTATTTATTTCTACTTTTTTTAATATATTTATTTGAATAATTTTTACGTAAAAAAATATTTAAAAAAATACCACTACCACCACAACTACGAAAACAAAATCAACGCCTTTCAACACTAAATTAATAAAAAAAATTAAATAAATAATAAATATTTAAACAAATTATGTTTGCGTACAATATTTATATGAAAACCGAAACTAATCTACTCCAAACCCAAAACTCTACCAGGATTCGGAAGTCCATACATTTCAACAACTTCTCTGCTACGTGACAAACAAGAAAAAGAGAAGAAAAACTTTCATCTTGACAAAACTTTAAGTATACATAAATAATAACAACAACAAATGATTTCTCAATACTATTATTAGCAAGTCAATCAATCAATCAATCAGTCAATCAATCAATCAAATCAGTGCATATTTGTCCAAAGACGTGTTAATTATCAGTCATTCATTAATTAATTTTTGGGGGAGATGAAAGAAACCAAAAATTCAAGCAATTTTAAATGCTATTATTGTTGTTATAATTGTTATATATTGTCCTTCGTGCCACATATGTACTTTCAATTATTTTTTTATTTTTGTTTTTATTTTCTTTGTTTTTTTACTATTTCTTATGCAGGTTGCTTGTAATCTTTTTCTGAATTAATTGAAAATTTTTTAATTAAAAAAATTAAATAATTATTAAAAGCATTGTAAACTTATAAAAAACAAAATAAAAAAAAAATAAAAGGTTAATAAATTTATATTTTTTTATTTTTTTTTTCTTTCAAAAATATATTTTTTTATTTTTAAAAACTGTATCCATATACATATGTACATATTTTTTGAATTTTGTCTTTAATTTAATTATTTATATTGGCTTCAATAAAGCACACTCAAACAAATCTCCCCTGCATTGCAGCACACGAAGTTGTCACCGTTGTACGAGCAAAGCTTTTGAAAGCAAATTAACAGCCACCCACAGTTTTAATTTTTTAATTTTGGTTCCCCCATCATTGTTTTTTTTTTATACCAAAAATAACACAATACTTTCTCCCAATTATTTGTCCTGTTGATTTGAAGTGATTTTTTTTTTTGAAATTTTTGAATGCCTATTTGTTTTGACGATTATTTATTCGTCTATGGTTTGAAAAAGTAAAATCTAAAGAGAAAACTAAACCCTGGTATACTTAAAGATGAATTGTTATTGTTGTTTTGTATATTTAAAATGTTACTTAAACGTCAACTTATTGTAATTGCAATTATTATTGTTCTTGTTATTGACAAAATGTTGTGGTGAAGTGTTGTGTTAGTGGATTATTTGTTTATAAATTATCAATTATTTAAACAATTAAAAAAAATAATGTTTATTTTAATTTAATTTTTATGTGTATACAGTTTGAGGCCTAGTATTAAAATGTTAAGCTTGTTAAGCACAATGAAATGCAAAGGAAAAAAGGATTTTCATGTGTAAATAAGAAAAACTGTTTAAAATTTCGAAAAACATGTCAATTTTTGACAATTAAAATTTAATTTTTTTATTTTTTAAAGTAAGAATATTAAGAATTTAAAAGATTTGATAGATTGCACCAAAGCCTTCGATTAATAGACTAAGTTGGTGTACATAAAGTACTGCCTAAAAATATAGCGCACTTTCAATATTTATTTTAGTATCCTTATATCTGCTTAAAATAGTAAATTAAAAAAAAATTTTTGTCATTTTATTAGAATTATTAAGGTTTATTAATTCAGTAACACCATTAATTTCAAATTAACAAAATAAAATTTACGGGACTTCTTTTGTGAATTTGCTTCCAAATATTTAAATCAAAATTATAGCGCACTTATAACAAATAGTTAAAAAAAAAAGGTTCAAAACATGATATTATGTTAAAAATTCAAATCAGTACGAAGGAATACTTCCACCTTTGCCTTTCAATATACATTTTATTCTATTTGGAATGGATTTGACCAAAGAAGAGCATTCATTTATTGTTATTTTTGACCAAATCTTGTACGCACATTTTAATTCTTGTGCATTTGTTATTTTGTAATTTTTAAGGTCTCGATATATAATAGACCATATGTTTTCAATCAGATTAATATCAGGTGAAGTTGGAGGCCTATCAAGTAGAGGTATATTATTACTTTTGAACCAATCCATTGTAATTTTTGCCTTATGACATGGAGCGTTATCTTGTTGAAAGAAAGCCTCAATTGTTTCCGATCCGAACATTTGCTCATAATATGATGGAAGTTCTTCAGAAATTAATTCAATGTAGTTTATAGCATTTAAACGTCCTTCATAAAATAGTAGAACACCAGTACCATGAGCAGTGAAACACCCCCATACGCTTACAGAACCCCCTCTACCTTGTGCACTTGGTTTAAAGCAGAAAGGTTGGCTACTTTCGTTCATTGTTCGTCGTACAAATGATCGATTTTTTCGATTTATAAACTCGAAGTCGCTAAAAATTACCTTATTCCAATTCTGTTCTGTCCAATGTGCATACTTCTTACACCAATCTAACCTTTTTGTATCTGTTGCCTGTTTCTGTAAGGACGTCATTTTTGGGTGTAGCTTTTAATACCGTAGCTAAAAAGACGCCGGCGGGTTGTACTGGCACTTACTAACTTTCCAATTGCAGATGACCATTCGGAGGAAAGTTGACGGCTACTTGACTTTCGATTTCGCTTACACATTTGAATTAAATAACGATCTTCTGCTCGTGTGGTACATTTCAATCGTCCCTGGCCAGGCTTATTAACAAGGTGATCATTATTTAATACTTTTTTTCAACATTATAAACACATTTTCGGGAAACTCCAAGCCTTTTTGAAATTTCTGTATGAGAGAGCTTTTCACGAAGTAGTGTTTTGATTGAAATTTTTTGTTCAAAGGAAATTTTTTACGACCCATTATTTCAAATAAACAAAATTTTAAATTACTAATGAAATGGTTGAAAATTAATGTAACACATGTATAACTAATAATGAAAAATGAAACAGAATTAAAATTACAAAAAATATAAAAACAAAAATACCGTTACAAAGGAGATTTTAAAATTTCAAGAGAATATTCAAAAGAATAATAATTGTGACTCTTAAATTTGAAGCATAAGAGTTAAAAAACTTTAATACTCTTTGATATATATTTTATTAAATTTGTTGGTATCGTATTGTTTAAATATAGTTGTGATGCTTATAAAAAAGTAAACATAAATTTATTTAAACGTGGATTATACGAGTTATTCTCGTTAATTGTTTTTATTCTGAAGTGCGCTATATTTGTAGGCAGTACTTTATTTTACTACAACAGGCCATAATAATTTATACTTAAGTTTGCAAATTTTCGAACCATTTATTGTGTTTACGTTTTTAGATACATATTTTTAATTATGAATAGAAAAGTCTAATGCTTTGAAGAATTAATGCATAGACCTAACATTTATTTTAAACTTGAAAATCCTTTTTTAAACATATTATTTCCATTGAAAACATTTTAGCTTTTTTGCATATCCATAAGTAAGTATTTTAAATAAATTAAAAACATTTTAGTTTTAAGAAATACATTCAAATTACTGTATAAATGCACAGGGAAACATTTCAAATTGGTGTTAGAAAGTGGAATTAAAAAAAAACAAAAAAAGATATTTAAAAACAAACTCAAATACTGGCTTTCCAAGATTTTTTAATCATTTCAATCCATAAATACTAAGAGTTTTGAAAGAGAAAGTATTACTTTTCTGGCGCCAAAATTAATGTTTTTTGACCTGTATTATACTAATTTTTCTTTTTGTTGTTTTGTGTCGTTTTTTTTAACAAACCACAATACATATTTATGTCTTTCGTTTTTATAGACATTCTTCCTATTTTTCACCATACAATACAATATTTAAATAACGTTTCGAGTGTAATTAAAATGTTAAAAACATGCCAATGTTTCTTTTTTTTCTTTATTTTTCGTTTACCTCCCTTTGTGTTTGTACCTTCCCCCCCCCCCCCTGGGTCCTTTGTTTGGTTATGGTGTTTTATTTTTAGAAATTGCAACTTTAACCCACAAATTTACATCGGTGACTCTGTATAAAAATAAAACTGTACGTTATGCAGCACGTATGCATGCAATCATAGCCTGTCAAATGGAATTTCAATTATATCCCATGGACATACAAGTATGTCCCATATATATTGAAAGCTGTAAGTATACACATATCTCTTCACCTTACTTTAGTATACATAAGTGTATAATGATTTTAAAAAGTAATAAAATCTTATAGATTTTTTTAATTAATATACATACATATTATACATACAGTCATACAGATAATTATACGTACACCCCTAAAAATCATTTTTTTTTTTTAAATGATAATATATGGACAAGTCAACTGATTTTTGCGCCAAATTTTTTGTTTTCCGTCACAGCCGAACAAATTATATTTGTTCTCATCACTAAATATTACATTCGCCCAAAAATCAGTTGACTTGTCCATATATTATTGGGCTATTTCCAATCGTGGCTTTTTTCTCGGCACTCGGCTGCGGAAACCGTTCTTTTTCAAAACACTTCGAACTGTTTCGGAATGCACAATAACATTGTGATTACTTTCCGAGGTATTTCGTATTTCTACGGCTGTAGTCCTAGGGTTATTATCCACAATACCTTTTATATACCGGGCTACCCGTATAATTTTCTGTGGTGCCATATTGGTTTTAAGCAAACTGCAGTCACAAATTCATAGATTTTGGGAATATTTTTTCTTTATTTAAGTAAATGTGTCGTTACAGACGCTAATGTAAAGATATTTTAGATTAGAAATTCATTACTTTTTAAAAAATTATTTTTAGGGGGGTACGTATAATTATCTGTGTGACTGTATATAAATATGGAAGTATAAGAGTTTTAAAAAAGTACGAAAGTTTAAAACTCTTATACTGATTGTAGTTACATACAAAAGTGTTGTATAAGGATAATAACTAAAAAAAATTTTTTTTTTCAATATTCTAAAGTCTCTTCGAATAATAAGAAAGTGAAATTACGTTGGTCCGATTCGGGTGTTACACTCAATCCCGAATTAAAACTGTTGCAATATAATTTGGGTCAACCGTTAGAACTGGAGGAAAGCGATGGTTATATGCCCGAAAAAGTGGGAAATTTTTCACGTTTAACCGTATATTTTCGTTTTGAACGTCAAATTGGCCACCATCTGATACAAACATTCGCTCCCTCATCACTGGTGGTTATGTTGTCATGGTTTAGCTTTTGGCTAGGTCTAGATGCCATACCAGGCAGAGTTACGCTATTGGTTACCTGCATGCTGACGCTGGTTACCATGTTTACGGGCTTGAGAGCGGATATACCTCCTGTGGCTTATGTTAAGGTTGTTTGGAATTAAATTTTATTAAAAAGAAAATTGAAATTTGAAATAAAAATTATTCACTTTCAGGCCTTAGATTTATGGATGGCTGGCTGTATGGTGTCGGTGTTTGCAGCCTTGGCTGAATTTGTTGTAGTCAAAGTATTAGATGTCCAATATCAATATCAGGTTAACAAAATACCAAAAACTTTACCTATGGTAAGAAAGAAATTTTTAAGAATTTTTATCCTTACAAAGGCTATTGCTGATATAAAGAATTTTCATAACGCGAGCATATACATAATTTAATAAATTCCCTTAAGTAGTTAAAATGGTGTAAAGTCTTGAATAATATACACCTATTGACACCTAATTAGAAACGCTTTTTTTACTTTAGCGCAAAGTCAGTAATATAAATAATTTTTGGGAAAACTACCGTTATGTTGCCTTCCAAATACTTGTATTTTGTTTATTACTCTCTTTTATCTTTAAATGCTTTTACTTTCTTTATTAAGCATTTCAATTACCGTTATTTTTTTGCAAACTTGTAAACACGTTCTTAGTATAGTTCAAAAAAAGTGCGACACAGAATTAGAAACGATCATTTATTGTTTAAAATTTGCTGTGAAAGATAATATTTAGAAAAAGGTAGGCAAATATTTTTTTTAATTCAGTATATTTAAAGGTAATAGCCTAATACGTTCAAGTTTTTTAATGGGCACTCCTGGAATAAGGAGCTCTATTTTCGAACTGCGTAAAGCTAGAAAGTCGTATAGAGAAATATCAGAGCAGCTTCAGTGTTCCAAAAAAATGGTTTTTAACGCTCTGAAGCATATTTAAAAATATGACACCATATCGAACGTGCCACGAAAGAAAAGGCGCAGGAAAACATCAGACTATACCGACCACATGATTAGGCGGATCTCCAAAACCGATCCAAAAAATCGTCTGCGGATATCCAGGGTGAAATTTGCGACAGATTTAATATCTCCATATCCAAGAGGACCATTTCACGCCGTTTGGTTGAAGTCGGGCTAAATGAACAAAATTCAGAGAAAACGTCGCGTTGAATTTGCTAAGTCCGATTTTAATTGGACAGCCAATCAAAGGAAATATGTGCTCTGGAGCGACAAAACTAAGATAAATCGCCTTGGTCCAGATGGTCGAAGATTTGTTAGAAGGCCCATCAACAATGTTTCACATGCAGTGAAGCATGGTGGATGATCGACTATGGTGTGGTCATGTTTTTCCTGGAATGGTGTTGGTACAATCCACAAAATTGATGATCGTGGGCTGAGCAGAATTTGCCTATTATCTGAAATTTCAACAGGACAACAATCTAAAGCACACGGCCAAGGTAACAAAGAAGTTCCTTGAAGATAATTCCATCAATGTTTTGGAGTGACCATCATCAAGTCCGGACCTAAACCCCATCGAACACCTATGGGGCGATGTGAAAAAAGCTGCGAGCCTCAAAAAGGTTAAAAACTCTTTTCGAGGAAGCTAAGAAGACATGGGAGGCAATACCAGTGGAGCGATGTCGTAACCTTATAACATCAATGCAGAGGCGCTGTGAAGCTGTGTTAAAGCAAAAATGGTTTTGCAACAAAATATTGACAATAAGTAAGAATATAAACATAATATCACAATTTTTTTTTCTAATGGTGTTTATCGTTTCTAATTAGGTGTCGCAGTCAATATTTGAAAAAATTGTGTTCTTTTTTTTAAGTGTTTAGTAATAAGAGATTTGTTAAGTTTTTTTTTGTTTCTTTTTTATGACTTTATAAAATTAAATAACAAATAGTTTGAAATGAATAAACAATATGAAAAATATTTCAAGATTTTAAGAAATTTTAAAGTGTTTCTAATTAGGTGTCAATAGGTGTATGTTGTCCATAGATTAACCACTGTAAATCAACATTAGAAAATTCATTATTTCAGTCAATACATTTCGTTTTTAAATATTTTACTTTAAGATTCTTTTAGATTTCTATCTACTCTCTTCTATCTTTAAGTTTTTTATATCTACACTACTATGTAGCATTTGATACGAAATTGAAATGCTTCATAGTAGAATTCCAGCTGTTCTGTATTTCGAATAAAACGGTTAAGCGTTCCTTCTTCGAAATGTGATTCTATTCAATATTTAAAAAATTCTGATACGGCATAATAATTTTTAATTTCGAATATAATTTTTCGATTAGATATAAATTTTGAAAATTAAAAAGAACTGCAGAATAAAAATTGATTGTATACGTGTTAAAAAAGGTTGAACAAAATCAAATGAAAATATACGAAATAAAAGTGTACAAAATTTTCCATTTTCGAATATTTTGTAGATAACATTACACATCTAAAGTCTATAAAAGTTAAAATACATTGGGTTTTCAAGAAAGTTCGATAAATCGAGTATTCAAAAATGAAAAAAAAATGCAGAACAAAAATTTTTTACATTTTTTAATAAATTTTTTGTTAAAATATGAAATACCGGACAGCAATTGTTTCTTTTCTTTAATTTTCTTTGAAATTAAAAAAGAAAATATTTTCTTAATTGAGTGTACATACACACATACATATATGTAAAAGTGTTTGTTTGTTTTTTATTTTTTTGTTTTAAATTTAGCGCATAAGCAATATGGAAAAAGGTCAATGTGCAACGGTAGCTAGCTGGGAAGGCGGTGCTGTACGGTCACGCAAGGCTACCCAAACACCAACGACACCCGGTCAGGTATGTACATATGTATATAGTTCGCTCATATATATAGATAAGCATACAATATAAACAAACCTTGGCTTAATAAGCCTACAAACATTTGTTCCAAACACCACACACAAACACATGTACGATAAATGCCTTAATAAAAAAATAAAAATTTATTTTTAGACATCGTTGCAAGGTAATGGTGGCCCTCCTAAACCGGCAAGACGCCAAAGTTTACTTTCGGTAGCCTGGACAGATATAGATACTGGTGTGGAAAAGATAATGTGGCGTGAAATAGATAAAGTTTCTCGTGCCGTATTTCCCATATTGTTTTTTGTATTTGTACTTTTGTACTGGCCCATATTGCTAATGAAATCATCCTAGGATTTGGGGAGTTCCAGAGCACATCTGTCTGGACTCCGTTAAAAAACCAAAAGAAAACAAAAGTAAATAAACAAATAAAAACGCAAGCAAATAAAATAGCAAGGCACGGCTTAAAATCAAATGCTTTTCCAACGAATAAAACGATCCAAAAGAACAAAAGAAAGAGTATAAACGATTTCCAACTTATTCTAACAAGCATATGTACAAGAAAGCTGCTAGTGTGGCTTAATTTAAAAAATTTAATTAAATTTTGTAAATTTTTATAAAGGCATGTCAAAGCGAAACTTAAACGAATTTAAATAGAGTTTGTATTTGTATTTTTTTCTTTTCTAATTTTCTAATTTTTCCATGTCTTTTTTTTAGTGTTTAAATTTTAAATTAATTTAATTAATAATTCTATAATAAACTTAAGTTTTAATAATTTTTTTTCTAATAATGGCTTGTAAATGTTAATTTAAAATAAAATTTTTAACGAATTTTTATATGAATTTAAATTTTAGGTTTTAGGTTAGATTAGGTGGCATCACTACACATATTCACGCGACATTCCCATTTAGGAGAAAGCATTAGGCCCATTGTGCTGATACATTAATTCATTTTATTAAAAAGTTGCTGATATACGCCATTGGTAAGAGTTTTCTAGCACTAGCCGTCCAGGCTCTTTTGTGTAACGGACAATGTCCTTTATTCTAATATTAGGCAATACCGTCAGGAATATCAAGAATGGGGTACCCAGTATTCTTGTACACATTCGCACATTAAGTGACAGACGATGCTTTCTCTAGGGGGGGTCGTGCTAGCCAACAGACATGTCTCCCATTTTGTCGACTGAGGGATAAAAATGTATTGTTTCGTTGTTCCGTATGGTCGAACACGTCTCCCCTTATACTCAGAGAATGTTGACGAAGAAATGGAATTTAATACGACATTTTCTAATCGTTTTTCAGTATTGTTGGAGTATATTCTGCCTCCGAAAAAGTTTTGAAGTTTATTCGCAAAGTAAAGGGTCCGCCAAATAACTTTTTTTTTGAAAATTCTTTAAAAAAAGCTACTGAATATTTTCTCAAATTTCTTTTTTATTTGAAAGTACAATCCTTCCGGTTAATAATGGAAAATAATTTCATTCAAATGGCTACCTCGGCTGGCCATGCAATAGCCTACACGATCGGTCCAATTTTTTTTCAATCGATGTGCTTAAAAATTGGCTCCAATTAGATGGAATTTCGAAAATATCATTGAGCCGCTCCGAGAGTATTTCAGGGTAGTTGCCTGAGCATACCCTAACAATTTGAAGTAGATTATCCACGACCACGTTCCATACCAACGAAGATAGTATCTCTCTCCCCCTCAAACCGTCGGTCGCTAATTAATTCTTAATGTTTCACAAGTGAAAGATGGAAAAATGTGAATATTGAATCGCTAGTGTCGGCGAACACTGTTTCAGGACCAGTGTTGGAATAACATCTGGCCCAGTATATTTGTTTATGTTGAGATCCATAAAAATCCTTTCAACCGCCCGAGCTCGAAAGAATATATTAGGATAGCAGCTGATATTCGGTAGTTTCTGGTTGATTGCTTTCCGCCAAGTGTGAATGTCTAGCAACTAATTCAGCTAAAATTCCTTACCCATTTTGATGAACGGGGAAAAGCCTTTACTAAACCGTTCACTTCTAATTCTCGTTAATGACAATGAATTAACAAATAATCCTCTACAACAACTGTGAATTATCAATAAAATAAGCCTTCATTCTTAAATAATATTAAACTAGAATACAATACTACTTAAATATAAAGAAAAATAGAAATTTGGTGCTTCTTAAAATATATTTAACAAAAAAAAAACTGAAACAAATACGAAAAAGGATGTCATGTACAAAAATTAATATTTAAATAAAATATTAAAAATAAAAAATTAAATATTTTTTATAGCTTTATTAACAATAAAACGCACACTATTATATACATACATACATATACATATGAACATACATAACAAGAATAATAGAACTAAGTGTTATGTCATTACGCGTTTAATCTACAAATTTTCTATAAGCATGTGACAAATGACGTCACAGTACCACAGTTTTGTTGGTTAATAATTTTAATCTCCATACTCTCAGTGAAATTGACAATAACACATCTGATTTTGATAGATTTCGAATTATAATACCAAGCAGGGAGAATTAGTACTCTAACATGGTCGTCTTCGAGTATCCTGTAGAAGACGGTTCTAAACTTGAGAATGACGTGAGCTGTGAAATTTCCTCCCAAGGGCTTAATGTTAGAATATTTTTTGTCTTTCTGTCTATTGAAATGCGTGATAGGCCGAGGAAATGGCCAAAAATCACGCAGCGAACTGATGAAAGTAATGGGTCACCGACTATATAATATATCCTCGCTAACAGCCAAGCGGCAATCAAATCTCTTTCGAATGCAACTTTCAGGTCTAAATAGGTTGACTAATTTCCATTATTACCTTAAGTTGTAAGGATTAGCATAGTAAGGGACGTACACTTTATTTATATTTGATCACTTAGTTGTTGAACCCGGCATAATCTTCCGTGAAATTCTTTTTTAAGATTGCATTCAGAATATTACCGCGGTATTATGATGCTTTAAAATGAAACATCCGAGTAATAATCACACATAATCTTTATTTCTATTATTCTTACTACACATGTCAATAATAAATTATACACTGGTTAACAAAAAAAAATAATATTTGTATTGGAACTTTTGTAAACATTTTTAAATACTGCATACGAGTATACACCTAATTCTGTTTTTACACGGTAGATTGGTTCCAGAAAAAACCGTGTAAAAAAAAACCGTGTAAAAAAAGACACTGATCGTATGCAAAAATAGGTGATTGATTCCTAATCTCTAAAACCTATTAAAATTAGTGAAAAACAAGGATTTTTTTAGAAGAATTTTTTTATTTGACATTTTCTTTTAGGGATTCATAAAATATTTAACAAAATTAAACATATAAATAGCTTATTAAATATAAAATATTTTTTGGCTTACTTTTTATTTTAATGTGTTAAATTTAATGTAATGATAGAAAAATAAATCCGCCAATAAAGAATTTCTTTACCAATACAAAATATTAACCCATTTCAATTGCTCTGACCTTTGTGCTTGTATGCATAAAAAGGAAATTCCCCTAAATTTGTGCCATTTACACTTGCTTTGACCAGTAAATTTGCTTGTACGCGCAAAAAGGGAATTCCCTTAAATTTGTGATATGAACATACTTTGCAAAAATTAAATTAGACAAAAAAATGTAAGCACAAAAAATTTTAAATCGCGCTAAATGGAATAAAATCGTATAAAAAAAATTAAAAATATTTTATTTTCAAACCGTGTTATATCAAAACCGTGTAAAAAAAGACCGTGTAAAAACAGAATTAGGTGTACGTATGTATAAAAAAATAATTATAAATGAACGTACAAAACAAAGAAAGACGAAAACAGAGGAAGTAAAAATTTGACAACTCCTAGAACCACAATAATAAAAACACGGTCTGACTATGCAAATACGAGAATGGTTCCAAAAAAAAATATGGTTCAACCAGCGGTCAGACAACACTATTTTGAGAATTTTCTTAATCTCCATTGGTCGACTACATCTTAAAAGCAAAGCTGACCGTTTATTAAGCACTTTTTATCATTTAAAAATAAATAAATAGTAGTTAGATAATTCAATAATAAAAAAAAAAAAAATAATAACAAAATATTTAGGAAAATTATGAATAATTAACGAAAGCCTTCAAAAAGGAAGCCTTAAAGCTTTTTATATCCTTTTAAAAATATACAAAAAACAAATGATAATCAAATTATCGATTAAGTAAACTAAATTAACACCGTATAACAAAAACAAAACAAAAATTGTAATAAATCTAGATAAAGGCTAAAGCATGAAAGCTTTATGAAAACTTAACTATTTTTATTGTCCTTAGTTTGTGGTTTTTTTTTAAATAATGCAAATTAATTTTACGATATGACAAATTATTTATATTGTTTTTGTAATATTTCTATTTATAAAATATTTTTTGTAATTTAATTTTTAAACCTTGAGTTACATACATACATACATACATATGTATAAAGCTGTCTTAACAGTTCTTATAATTAATCAAGTCAAGTACATGTACTTGAAGTTTAAAGTTTTTTGATGTTTAGTCAAAAGAGAAGAAAAAATTATGTTTAAATCAAAAAAACAAAATGCTTTTAATTTATATTAAAGCTAAAATGCATAAAACATAAAAAAAATGTAATGCCTACGCTAGTATAATTACAAAGTACCCAAAACTCTTTGTTGGCCACATAAAGTTTTTCTTTTTTTTTGGCAACGCCTAGCAAAGAGTAGGTGTACTTAGTAAATATTCTATGCCACCCACTATATAGTTGATAATGTACATAAAAATAATAAAATATATATATTTAAAACGAAAAAATAAATAAAAAATTTTGGAAGGATAATAAGTGTTTTATATATTGTTAAAAAATCGAACAACAGGAGCCACTAAATTAAAAAATAATATACATACATACATACATACATACATACATAATAAGCCATTACAACCCTTCAGTCAGGATTACGACCTAGTTAGGTTAGGTTAGGTTAGAGGACGTGTACTTGTCAATTAAGACAAGTACAGTATCCGGAGTTCGAATTGACCCATTGTACAACGACCTAGTTTCTCACACCACTTATGTTGTGTGTGTTAATTTTATACATGAGTGGCGGGTCCTACAGTTTAAAGTCGTTTCCCAAACTACAGATTTTTGACAAAATTTTCATGGCAATTTTATTTACTCTCAGAGTTTTTGCCAGAAATCTGCTGAGAGGAAGTCGCCGAAGAAATACTTTTTGTATTTTGTTTTGACGTCTGGCCTGGGGCTCGAATCCCGGCTTTTCGTCTAATAAGCCAACACACTACCTACTAGACCACGGCGACTACAGAAAATAATATGCCACAGTTAATTACCTAAAAATAAGTTTAAACTCGCGGTAGGATCCTTAAGTTAAAATTCGGGGTTGAGAGGATTAAGCGTAGACTTAAAAACCTAAACCATATACTACGTGAAATTATGTAAAAACTATTTAAAAATATTGAAAAAACTTTTACAAATTTGTTTACCTTTTATCAGCCAATTACTGCAACGTATCAACCGTCACTTGCATATGTACGTGTATTATATGTATCTTTTTGAGACTTTTTCTTGACCTTTTATTATAAATTTCTTGAAAATTGTACTTAAAACGATGTAACTAATAAATTTAATCACTTTCCTCCTTTTCTTCCTCCTCGCTACTATCCGTTTCATCAAACTGTTCATTTTCAGCAAATTCTTCATTTATTTCAGCTGCTGATTTTATCAGCAACATATCCTCATCACTGTCATCATTACGCTCTTCAAGACTTTGTCTTATATCTGAAGTATGTTCCAAACTATTTTTAATATTTCTAGCATTGGCTGTGTTTATTAAAGAACGTATGGTATATTTATTAAAATCACATCTATAAGAAGAAAATTATGGTTTTAGCATATACTTCAAAGTTTTAATTTAAATATGTATCTGCAAAAGAACTTACATTCTGTTAAGGGTTTCATATTTTCTTGAAATGGACTCGTGCAAAGTCAATAGTGACGTATGTTGCAGGACACCATCTTTATTGCCATGTGTTAGTAAAAGACTGCAGCACCATTTCAAATAAAACTCTATATGTGGAGAAGTTTGCAAAAGTTTTGCCACGATTTGCAATAAACGAGAGGCATATTGATTGGGTAATGTGGCACAAATAAGATTTACTATAACAGAAGAAAAAATCATGAAAATAAACATAAACGTTATTGAAGGATTTACTTACTGTCTGGATAGGGTATCGTTTCTAAGGCTAGTGTTATTAGTTCATTTTCATTTAATTTTAAAGACATTATTAAACCTTTACTGTAGTTGCCAGCTTTTAAAGCCTCTTTTATAGCTTTAGGTGTAACTTCCAAAGATAAATTAAACGGATCGAAAACCACTCCTTAAGAAAAAATAAAGAAAATCAAAGAAAAATAAGGACAGGAAATTCAATTTTCTAAATTTAAATATTTACCCTTATCTAACGTATATACACATAATCCCTCAGTACAGGCAGCCGCAAATGCCTGGCCAGTAGGAGAAAATTTAACAGAAAATACTTTAACTTCTGGTTTAAAATTACGTGCCGCCATATCGCCTTTTTGTACACCTGGTAAACGTATAGTCACATTACCACCTTCTAATTCTTCCCTTTGCTCAACCAAAGCCATATTGCCAAACTCTGTTAAATTACGACGGTTTACAAACTCCTTTATACAAGAATAAAATCATGTTTAAAAAGTTGACAAAAGTTGTTAAGAAGCTATACTTACATGTAAGCCATCAAAGCTAAGATTTTGTGTAATTTGGAATTTCTTCAATAAAATGGCTTCCTTAACATGATAAATACAAATAACATATGAATTACCGCCAGCTAATAAACATTCACCATCAGCGGAATACTCCAAAGAAGAAAAGTACCTTAAAAAGAAAGAAATGTTAAACAACATGAACATTTTCAAATTCTCTATCTCGGGCTTCAAATTATTCCTCAGAAATTCTTTCACAAAGACTATGTGATTATGGTAAGAAATGTACAGGGTTTTTAACATATAGTTATCACCCTAAAGTTATCTAAAGACATGCTTTACGCTCTTATTTAATATTTTTAACTTACTTGCCCAATTGGTTCTTTTTAGCTGTTATAACATCTGTATCTAAACGACCGCTATCTAAATCTTTTCGTCCTTCTATGGTACTTATTTGGGCAGCTGTTTTAATATCGAATACTGTAATATTGCTATTCAGGGTAGATACAGCCACCTGTTTGAAAGCAAAAAAAAGGTTTCGTTAATAAACATAAGTAATGTGAAAGATTATTGAAAGAATATTACATTTTCACCATTGGGATTAAAGGCCACACACGTAACATCCGATAACAGATCAATAGTTTCATGTTCTGATTTCGTTTCCAAACAATTCCAAATTTTAATTGTTTTATCCCAAGAACCCGAAACTAAGGTAGATGAGGTAGGTATGGGAGCAAAAGCTATAGATGAAATAGGAGCCGTATGACCACTAATAACTTCCAACAAGGTGCCTAATTTAACTGACCATAAATAGAGCTCAAAAACATCTTGGCCGCCAGCCACTACTAATTCATCGGAATGGTCCATGGCCACACAAGAAAATTGCACTGGACTGGGTGAGGTAAAAGTACGGAAATTGCGATACCTAATACAAATATAAATAAATAAATATTGTTATAGCAAAATAACTTTCATTAACTTACCGCACTATATCAAATGCTCTAACCGTGCCATCGAGTGAACAACTGACAAGAAACTTTTTGCTGCGACTAAATTGTACGGCCGTAACACCACTTGTATGCTCTGAAAATGTTACAAAACAAAAACCACTTTGGGTATTCCACAATTTCACTTTAGAATCTTCACCACCCGTGGCTAGATACTGGCCATCTGGTGAGTATGAAATACAAGTCATTTCACTGCTATGACCCTGCTGTTTCATTATATACTGTTCCGATTGCCATTCCCACACCAATAACTGGCCCATTTCCTTAGAGGCTAAAGCTACCCAATCGCCAGTATTATTAAATAAAGCCGTTGATATGGCATAATCGGATATACTTAATGAATGTATCATATTAACCTCGGGCAATTCATACAAATAAAAAGAACCTGTACTGAAACCAACTACCAAGACCTTGGTTTGCTTATTATAATGGGCCGTAGTTAAGACAGCATTGCGGTGCTCTTTGCGTGGCTCATCGGCTAGGTAATGGCGGGCCAGTTTTTTATAGAAAAATGGATGTTGACGCTTGGCATCTTCATCCTTTAGGTCATTTTCATCAATTACGTTGTCGCCTGCAGATTCTTCAGTTGTAATATTGTTGTTGCGTTTTTCTACAGTATTTTCTACATCATCTTCTGATTCATCGCCTGACTCCTTGGAGGATAATTTGTTTCTTTTCTTTTGTAAAGGCAATTGCTGACTTTCCAGTTCTTTGCTTTTGTCTCTCACCACAGTTTCAATTTCGGATGGCTCTAAACTGCATTCCCACAAACACAATTGACCATTACGGCTAATGGAGTTGGCATGCAGACTGTTGTTTTCAAAGAAACAAGCCACCATTGAATCTGTATGGCCACCCAGAATGTAAGTACGAAAGTTTTTCATATATTGAATGCCTATAATCTTAGTTGAATTGTCACGACAGCCTAAGATAAGAAAACGCGAATCTGTTGACCAATCCAAACAGGTAACATCATCGTAGCCACCTAAATAGTGGCGTTCTAAAACAAAAGGATTGTATTCTCCGGTAATTTCACCCGGCGATTTGAACACAAACACTAAATTTTGCATAGCCACAGCGAAATGAGCACCATCCGGACTAAAGGCAGCACATTGAACAGCATGCTGGAACTTGTGTTGATGTATAACGGTGCACGAAACCATGCTTATAAGTTGAGCTTGACCTTGCTCATTGACGGCCAACAGTAGACTGCCGTCGGGTGATAAAGCCAAACTCTGGTAGTTGTAGCGCGACTCCAAAGACAACGTGTAGGCTTTGTTACTGAAGTTAATTTTTAAGATTAAAAAAGCGATTCAAAAAAATTACACAATAGAAAACTTACTTCTTCAGATCATACAATGTCAAGCGATTGCCCACTGGGCTTATTATGGAATTACCATCAGGCGTAAACAATATATTGCCATTGCGATATATGGTGCCTAATAAATTAGAGAACTAAAAGAATTTGATTATCTACTTATTTGTTTTGCTTAGCTAAACATAAAATAGAACTTACTTTGTAAGAGAATTTCATTTTAAAATGTTTTTTGAGTAACAAATTCTTTAAACTTGGAACTCACTTTACTACGACAAAAAATGTAAACAAATGAAAAATACACGTGCAAGTGTATAGTAAAGTTGCCATACTTGTTATATAGAAAGAGGTTGCCACTACTCTCAAAACTACAATGTGGGGATTACTTAAATTTGTTCCAAAGCACATATTAAAAAAGGAAAGGTTTAAATAATTGTAAAATTTCTATTTCAAGTTTTTTTTTCAGAAGGTTCTTATTTTCTATTACTAAACACAAGCTTGTTTTTGTAACTGTTTAGCGAAAGAAAACTGTTTCCATATTGTTGATATCTTTATACAGTTTGTTTGAGTAATCGATAACTTGTTTTGTTTTTAGTTTACATCTCTATTACAAATTTGCCGGGTTTAATTTTTGTTTGCTAAACTTGCTGATCCATTTTGATTAGTCTTTTGTTAAAAAAAAAATATAATATTATCAAAAAATATGAGATCTACTACACCACCTAGCCAAATACTCAGTTTTACAGAACAAATTACTTGTTTTGATATTTGCAAAACCGATTTCGCTTCTAACCTTATTTGTATAGCGGCAGACAAAAAACTTATACTGGGTCTAGTCCGTTTTCCAGTAAGTTTCCTTTTTCTTTCATTCCCTATATTAGAAACAAAGGTCTTAACTATCATTTAAATCTAGGAAGAAACTGAAACGGAACTATTTGAATGGGATCGCTTAAAGGATATTTATCATGAAAGTCGCTGCCATGCTTTATGCTTTGCGCCTGAAACTTCTTTGGTAGCCATACCAAAAACGGTTACATTTTGTGCAGCTGGTGCTGATTTTTTGTTAAGAGTATATCGCACGGATTTACAAAATTCAGATACAGTACAATGCTTGAAAGCCCATAGCAATTATGTTAATGATATAGCCTGGGACAATGAAGGTGAGTTTCTGGCTTCTGTTAGTGATGATCACAGCTGTAAAATTTGGAGCCAGGAATCCCATTACGAAAATGTTGTAACATTTTGTTTGACTTCGGCTGGTATGTCGGTGAAATGGCATCCGGAAGAGCCCTATAAAGTTCTGGTAGCCGAAAAGAAAGGTGTCGTGCACATGTATAATGTCAAGTCTCAGCAGGCCATAGTGTCGTTGGAAACTCCTAAAGCTCCATTAATGTCAGCCGATTGGTCTTTGAACAATTGTCATTTTATAAGCGCTTTAGCTGCGGGAGAAATAATCACTTGGGATTTATGCAGAAGACCCTGTTCACCGTCCGATGTAAGGCAAATCCATGAAGATGGCGGACGTTGTGTAAAAATTTCTCCCACTTCGGAATATGTGCTGGCTAGTGTAGGCCGTCCTGATATCATGTTGAAAGTGTATTCTACCAAAACATCAGTGCCTTTGTTAGAAGCTCCTCTAAAGCTGTTTGCTGGCTTATGTTGGCATCACCGTTTGCCCTACGTAGCGGCTGCATACGATCGTAAATTATGCTTTTGGAAAGTACAATTTAAATAGTTGTGTAAAAATACTTTATTTTTTTCCTTTTTTTCTGAGTGAAGCAATAAACGACATTTATAAACAAAGAAAACGTAATTATGAACCATTTACTGAAGCCAAATACTCCTTGTAACGCTGCTCTTGTTGGGTTTGAAGTTTTTGTAATTTTTTCAATTGTCCTTTACTTACTTCCTTGCCTTCTTTATCATGAGTTGGAAGACCCTGTAATAAATATATGAACACAAGTTAATTTACCATAAGACACATTCGTTTTTAATAACTTACATTTTCGTCAAACTGCGAATATTTGTCAGTCTCTTTTAAGAACATTTCCTTTGGATTTATGCGACGTTGGGCTTCTTTTGCAGCTGCCGCTTCAGCAGCAGCCTGCTTCTTACGTTCTTTCTCAGCCTGGCGTTCAGCTTCTAAAGCCTTTTTAGCCTCACGCTCTTTTAGAAGTGTTTCGCGATCTACTAATTTAACAGCAAATTTACCACCATCTTTATCCTCTAACCTTACGCCCAATTGGGGTAAAATATCATCTCTTAGCTGATCGCAAAGTGTTAAAATTTCTGTTGCTTTAAGTAGTTTAGCTTGCTCGCGTACTTGATTTCTAAAAACGGCAGCTGCCTCCACATAGGGTAAAACAGTAGATTCTAAGTCAATATTGCCATTACCAGAGGTCGAACCGACAGGGAAACCAATACCACCTCGTGGACCGACAATAGCTCCAAAAATGTGCAATAAGTCTGTAATATAAGCAGCAATTTTACGCAGTAATAAACTATTTAAACGGCCCTTATTATCGCGTATATAAATATTAGCTGCAGACACTAAATCTCGAACAGCATCTAAAGCACTACGAGTATCAACATTATCTAAAACAGAACGTTTTTTTATTTGTTTGAGGTTTATAAATAAAATTTAAAGTAAACACCTACCACATAAAGTATTGTGAACAGCAGTTTGTATATCATTATATTTCCTTTGTAAATTGGCTTCAATTTCAGTCCAGGCATCAAATTGCTTACGAGGTTCTTCGGATGTAACGTGACGTGTTAAATCTTTTACATTAAGGAAAAATTCCTACAATAAAAGAAATTTAGGAAAAACATTTTACACCCAAAACAAATGTATATACAAACATTTAAAAATCTCTCGTATTGTATAGCCATTTCCATGGTATTCTCGGAATAGTCTAAAGTATCCTTCCAGGAATGTAACAAAAATGCCAAACGTAATTGGCTTGGAGTGTGCTTTTGCAAAGCTTGTTGTATGGTTACGAAATTCTTTAAAGACTTTGACATTTTGCAACCAGCTATTGTTAAATGACCAGTATGTAGGAAATACTTAACCCATTCGGCCTCATCAAAAGCAGCCTCCGATTGTGCCAATTCATTGTCATGATGGGGAAATTTAAGATCTACACCACCAGTATGTATATCAAATGTGGGGCCAAATACATCTGATGCCATCGCTGAGCATTCGATATGCCAACCTGGTCTACCCTTACCCCAAGGGCTGTCCCACCAGGGTTCACCTGCTTTGCTTGCCTTCCATAAGGCAAAGTCATTGGCAGAACGTTTTTCAGTTAAACGTTCTTCACCCACTGATAAATCGCCTTCGCCTTCCTGCAATGATTTTGTGTCACCGTATGCCTCAGGCACTAGTTTGGCATAGAAATGTTTGTCTTTGCTATCGAAGCCATTGACATCAAAGTAAACCGAACCATTAGAGGCGTAAGCTAATCCATTGTCTATTATTTTCTGTATAAAGCTAATAATTTGGGGCACATACTCGGAGACACGGGTCAAAACATCGGGAGGTAGAATCTAAAAAGTTATTTAAAATTTTTTCATCCATTAATTATCAATAAATGAATGTTAATATGGCTTACATTTAAAGATTTCATATCATTATGAAATTGATCTTCCCAATAACGAGGTAATGCTTCAAATATATTATTATCATTAACCGAAGAACCTTCTTTTGAATCTAACCAATTGGATATGGGATCTTTAGCCTCCTGCAAGTATACATCACGGGCTTTAGCAATAGCTTCATTATTTCCACTAGCCACAGCCTTTGTCAATAACTCTACAGCATCATTCATACGAACAAATAGCTTGTCCAGCATAGTCTTCTTATCGGGGTCGGTATTTTTGGCACAGGTATCTTGAAATTGAGCCAGAACAGTACGTTGATCTTCCAACAACTCGGCAAGCGCTGTTTCCTTAGATTTTTGAACATAGCGATCGAAAAGATAATTTTGACGTGCACGTTTTATGATCTTATCATCGATATCGGTAATATTCATAACATACAAGATGTTATAACCAAAATAGTCGGACAAGACACGTCTCAAAATATCAAATGAAATATAGGATCTGAAATTGTATTACTATCTTATTAAAATTTTCCTCTGGACTATATTTACTATCTTACCTAGCATGTCCCATGTGTGATGCATCGTATACTGTGGGGCCACAACTATACCAGGTGACATTGTTACCATCCAGTGGCACAAATTCTTCCTTCTGCCTTGTTAAACTATTAAATAAACGTAATTTTGGCTTTTCAGCTGCTGCTGGTACCTGCCACAAAGGCTGCTGACGTTTGGCCATTTTTTATATGCTAAATAATATCCGTTTCCAAAAAAATATGATGCTGAATTTTAAAATTATTGCTAATTTTCCACGTTGCAACAACCACTGTATGTTTTATTATTGTTATCGTTTCTATGACAAACGGCAAAGAGAGGAAAACATTTTGCATTAAGAATATAAGAACAAAGTGAGAGTAGCAAAAATAAGGGGAAATTTTTCTTATTGGGAATTTAAGAAATTTTTGATATATTTTTACTGCCAGTTTGTTTTGTATAGAAGGTGATAAATGAATGTATTCTATTTTTCTTAAATAATACAAATTTTTATATAATATTCAATGTTTAGTTAGTAGAAATGATGTAATTTACTTCTAAATTGCTGTTATAATGTAAAATAAAAAATTTTGATTTGGATATGTTTTCCAGCTGGCAACTTTTTTCTTATTGTTAAAAATAAGCTAATAGTTCTCGGTGAATATCATCACTAAACCGATTCTTTGTATTTACCATATTTGTTTAATTGCCGGCTAATGCTGATGCATTATTTAATAAAGTTTTTTGAAAATAGTTTGTAAATTAGAAAAAATATATATATTTATACATTCCACTACTTATTAATCTTTAAGCTTCTTTTAATATTTACATTAAAAAATATCTCAATAATTTGTGGCACTAAATGAAGCCAACAAAATGCTTAAGTACGCCGTGATTTTTATTTGCATTGCAAAAGTTTTGACCACTGAACTGGATATAGATGAAAATGGTTACTTGGCTTATTGTCCCTGCATGGGTAGGTTTAAACGTATAACCTTACAATTTTTTTTTATTGATATATCTTCTATGTTAGGACGTTTTGGTAACCAAGCTGATCATTTTTTGGGTGCATTGGCCTTTTCCAAAGCCCTGAATCGTACATTAATTTTGCCACCTTGGGTGGAATATCGCAAAGGTGAAATGCGTTCTAGACAAATACCCTTTAATACCTATTTTGCCGTTGAACCCTTAAGGAAGTATCATCGTATTATATTAATGGAAGAGTTTATGAAACAACTGGCTCCCTTAATATGGCCTGAGGAAAATCGCATATCATTTTGTTATATGGAACGTAAGAGCCTTAATAAGGCAGAAAACACTGAAGTGGGTTGTCATGCCAAAGAAGGCAATCCCTTTGGTCCATTTTGGGATACTTTTGATATAGATTTCATTGCCTCTGAATTCTATGGCCCCCTACATTTCGATGTGCATCATAGTAATATACCCGAAAAATGGAGTGAGCGTTATCCTGCTTCTAAGTGGCCTGTATTAGCTTTTACCGGTGCCCCTGCCAGTTTTCCAGTGCAGAATGAAAATCGCTTTTTGCATGAGTATTTAAAATGGAATCATAAATATCGCAGTTTGGCTTCAGATTTCATTAAAAATACTTTGCCCAAAGGTGCATTTATTGGCATACATTTGCGCAATGGCATAGATTGGGTAAGGGCCTGCGAATATGTTAAAGATAGCCAACAACTGTTCGCCTCGCCTCAGTGCTTGGGTTATAACAATGAAAAGGGTTCTCTATATCCCGAGCTGTGTATGCCGTCAAAAGAACTCATAGTACGCCAGTTGAAACGTTTAATTAAAAATGTTAAACAAGATCATCCTAAAAATGAAGTACGTTCGATATTTGTGGCCTCCGATAACAATCATATGCTAGCCGAACTGAATAGTGCCTTGCAGCGCATGAATATTACTGCTTATCGTCTGCCTGAAGATAATCCTCATTTGGATTTAGTCATATTAGGCATGTCAAATCATTTTGTAGGCAATTGCATATCCTCGTACTCGGCTTTTGTTAAGAGAGAACGTGATGTTAATGGATTTCCTTCGTACTTTTGGGCCTTTCCCAATGAAAAGGAACGTCAACATGCTAAAGTTCACGAAGAACTTTAGATAATTATCGAATTTTTAAAAAATTAAAGTATTTCAATGAATCTCTATATTTATTTTTAAGTTAAGTATAATTAATGATTTCCCATTATGAATGCATTTCCCTTTGCTTAAAAGGGAATTCCATTAGCTCAATAAAAGAGATTAATTCATGGCATTTTATATATAAAATACTCCAATTAATTTAAAATTGCTTTTATTTACAAGGACGTGAATGGTATCGTAAAACAGAGATACATACATAAATGGCCATTACAACCCTAGTCAGGATTACGGCCTAGCTTCTCATACCACTCATGTTGTGTGTTAATTTTATACATGAGTGGCGGCACGTGCAGTTTAAAGTCGACTCTGAACAACAGATTTTTCAGAAACGTTTTTCATGGCAATTTTATTTAATCTCAGTTTTTGTCATAAATCTGCTGAGAGGAAGTCGCCGAAGAAATACTTTTTGTATTTTGTTTTGATGTCTGGCCTGGGGATTGAATTGTGGCCTTTACGTCTAATAAGCCAACACACTTCCTACTAGACTACGGCGAATTCATTATCATTTTTTATTTGGAGTAAAAAGGGTGTATAATAAATTGCAGGAAACAGAATATTTTTCTTTTATAAAAACACGCTGATTATCTTTATCTTGAGACGGTCTTTAATAAACAAACCATTTTGTTTTTGTATTAAAATTTATTTGAAGACATATATAAAACTTATTTTGTCTATCTCATGTTATTTTTGTGTATGCGTTAAATTATAGAATCATGAAAATCAATCTAGTGCACCAACTTTTGACTGCGGGCCAAGTCTAACTGAGCTGTTGATACTTGGGTTAAACCTTCACGTACCGTACTTAAGTTTTCTTTCCACGCTTGCAATAAATCCCTCAATTGTTCCCATTGAGGAGCTCCAAATGTACGATGCATTGTGGAAGAGATGTGAACCTTGCGATTGGCTTGATCAAGACGAGCGCGGACCAATTTTGTTTTCAATACTTCAATGACAAATGCCTCAACTTCATCTTCGTTTATTTGTAATTCCTTAGTAAGAGTTTCGAAGCTCATTTCGGGATTGCTCTCAGCCAATTGCATGAAAGTTAACAGGCGCATTTTTTTCATATTTTGTTCATGATTTAGGCCCTGAGAGTTTACAAACTCTTTATGGCCTTCGTAGAATTGTACATAGGCTGGAAGTTTTTCAGAAACAAAAATAGACAGTAAATCATGAATCAAATCGCCTTCCAAGAAGCGTACAGGTTTCAAAGCCAACAAGGGATCCAAAAGGAATGTATTTGGATCAGCCAAAGCAGTAACAATACATTTCATGGCATCCTCGCGGGCTACACAGGCGTTGTCAGCGGTATAAGTGCCTAAGAGTTCAATCATTACCTTGGCCGAAAGCTCAAGATTGGTATCCTTGGTAACATCATGCAACAGACGATACAATTTTTGCATCTGTTCTGCCGATGGAGGACAGTTGGCAAATTGCGATTTCAATTGATCGACGCCGGTGAAAACTTCCAAAACCTGATCACATTGTTTAGCTACCTGCACCAAATGGTAATAGACATGGTATCGCAAGGGTGAGGCAGTATCTAAGTTATTAAACAAACGCCACAAAGACTGGAGGCATACTTTTGTCAAAGGAACATTTGGAGCTTTAGTCATTTTTTCGCAATAAGCCAAAATTATATTTTCCCCACGATCCAATGGTATCTAAAATAACAAAAGCAATTATTTACTATCATCTTCATGAAAATACATAAGGTTTGTTAATAATCTACCGTAATCATAATGGATACAATACTGTTGAGTATGCAATCAATCTGCTGGGGTTCACCATCCTTAAAGCAAACATCACAAACACCAATGATTTTGTGCAAATCGTCCTCTACTCCCTTGCTAGACTTTTCTGATGAGATTTCAGCACCTAGATTCTTAAAATACTTTCTCAATTCTTGGACCTATGGAACATAAAAAAAAGAAATAGATATTAATATATTCAAAAAAGATTTGCAAATTGTTTGACATTTTGGACAAACATAACCTCAATGTAATTTTTCACAGCACAAAATTTGTTTCACTGATTTCGGGCAAATGTTTAGATGCCTGAATTTAAATTAATACCTGTTCGTCCATGGATAAATCTATAAAAACTGGTGGGGAGTTCATGTTTGCCATTAATTTGTTATTATTTATTAATTTTTGTAAATTATTTCTTTATGATTCGCCCAACACACGTCGCCTCTTTGTAAACTCAACAGTAGAAAGAGTTGTCAAATGTTTGACAATAACTGAGATAACCATTTACAATGAGTGTTTCATACAAAATGCAATAGTAACAACAGAGTGCGGAAAAATACAATACTTTTAAAATCTTTGGCTCACTTTCTTAACTGTAGTAATATGTACATTATTGTTATGTTTTTGAATTTTTTATCACATGTTATGGAATTTTTTATTTTTTCTTAACTATATATTAAAAGAAGAATATATTTAAACAAGTATGTGAAAATGTATAGTATTTGCTTACTTTTTCACAATTCTTAATTATCGATAACTGTTAATGTTAGCATTTTTTATGAATGCCAAATGTCAAAAAGACGCCTTGAACATGCTTTAATATACCAATGCTAACTCCAGAGGTTGCTTTGCAAATTTAATAAACGTAAACAGTTTGTCTGAATATAATTCATTAATTTATTTTATAAACAGTAAATTGCAAAATTTTTTGTATTACAATTTATAAATACTACTCGTAATTACTAGTATCCATACTTTTTCCGTTACCCAACACTTATTGCAAAAAAAAAAGTGACAGCTGCAAAACATTTTTAATTAAAATGGCAAATTAAACACATTACATTTTCATCGTTTTGTACCAATAATATTAAATAAAACACTAACCATGCAGGAAATAGGCTCAAACGAAGTAAATACCTCTCAGGATTTAAAAGAAAATGACGAAATTCAGCCTGTACAAAAGGAATTCTACACAAAAGCCCAACAATATTGGTCTGAAGTTCCAGCTACCGTAAATGGCATGCTGGGTGGTCTGGGCTACATAAATGCCATAGATGTTCAAGGCTCTAGTGCATTTTTGCGTGAATTAAATATTAAGGAGACCGGCAAGAAATATGCTTTGGATTGTGGTGCTGGCATAGGACGTGTATCCAAGAACCTCTTAATGCCTCTATTCGCCAAGGTTGATATGGTCGAACAGGATCCTACTTTTGCACAAAAAGCCAAGGATTATTGCACCTCCGATACGGGCTCCACATTAGGCTATCCCAAACGTCTAGGTGAGATATACAATATGGGTTTACAACAATTCGAACCGTTGGAAAATAAATACGATTTAGTATGGTCCCAATGGGTTTTGGGTCATTTGACAGATGACGATTTGGTAAATTTTTTTAAACGCATACGTAAAGGTCTCAATACAGGAGGTATTTTTGTCCTCAAAGAGAATGTAACGAAATCAAAAGAAGTTGAAAAGGATGATACAGATTCCTCTGTGACAAGACCTCTTAAAGCGTATGAAACGTTCCTGACAAAAGCCGGTTTTCGGATTATAAAAATGACACAACAAAAGAGTTTTCCCAAGGGCTTATTTCCAGTTTATATGATAGCTTGTCGTCCTATGGAAGTGCAGTAACGGTATAATAAGTTCTGTTTTTAGTATTTAAATCTACGTTTACTTTGTAATAGAATACAAAATTGTTTTTAGTGATATTAAATAAAACTATTTTAGAACTTTGAAAATTAAAACGGCCAGGTCTTCCTTTATTGACATCCATAGGCCTATGTTACGATATATTAGAGGGCCGAAGATCATTTCATGGAGCATTCTCTCTGGAACGGGGCTAAAATTGTATAAATAGCCGATCAACGATTTGGAAACGTTTAGTTTTGGCTATTCATAAATGATCCTAACACACCAAGTACCTATGTTTCTTGGCCGTATGTGTTTCTCTAATAATTTGGTGCTTTACTGAAGGTATCCTCAAATTATCTTGGGAAAGATAAGTTTGGTTGTTTATATCCGACAGGTTCACATATGAAATCCACAGCCGAAACTGGCAATAAGCTCTGGTCATTATGCCGATGTCGTTTCTTCCATGTTTGGTTTCTTCTTTCATGCTTCGAGAGTACCAAGGTTAATATATCCAAGATAGGAATGAACTAGAATTTTTAAGCTCAATTTGTTCCAGGTTATTAGAATTCTAGTTTGGCAAAACGAAAACTTCCATATGATATAGATGAAAGAATTTTATTCAAAATATAATAAATTAAATTAAAAAAAATTGTAAAATAATTTTCATTTGAAAATCCGCTTGTACCGACTACTCGGAACATATACGGTTGAAATATAGGTTGAAATACCTATTTAAGTTTTTTTTCTACATCCGGCAACTCTTTTTTCTCAATCAGCTGTTCGTATAGAGAAAGCATTTTTGTTTGTTGTTGTTGCTTTTATTTTATTTTTCTGCAGTTAAACGTTGTACGAAATTGTTAAATTTTATAAAAAAGAAAATGTTTTATTAGTGAAAATAGTGGAATAAAACTAAAAAATAAAGCATGGATGAGTTACAAAAATTAGAACATTTATCTCTGGTCTCAAAGTTGTGTACGGAGTTAGACAACCATTTGGGCATCAATGACAAAGATTTGGCTGAATTTATTATTGAACTGGAAGCGAAGAATCCTACTTTTGAAGGTTTTCGCAAAGCGCTAGTTGAAAATGGAGCCGAATTTCCTGATTCATTGATCTCCAATCTTCAGCGCATAATAAAATTAATGAAACCTTCAACCGGCTCAAAAGATTCCAATTCCAAGGATAATAATGTGGATTCGTCGTCGTTGACAGGAAAGTCTTCAAAAGCAGAACATTTGGCAGAGATGTTTCCTGGCCTGGCTTTGGCTAATGATAAGTTTAGTAAGAACGATACTCCATCCTCGTCTGATTCAGAGCAAGAAGAGCATGAGGATAAGAAGAAAAAAGATGTAATACAGAAGGTTCGGCAAGAGGATTTAGAGGCAGTCGATGCAGCCATGTTAGAACTTGAGGCTTTAGCTCCTGCTTTTGAAGCAAAACACACGAAAAGTGAAAAGGATATAACGAAAAAAACCGAAAGAAAAGTACGTTCAAGATCAAAATCTCGTGAGCGTAAAAGGGAAAAAAGTCGGGAACGTTATAGAGAAAAGGATTCTATACGCAGCAGAGACAAAGACCATCAAAGTCATAGAGACCGTGTTAGGCGCTCAAGATCTCGTTCTAGAGACCGACACAGAAGATCACGTTCGAGGGACACATCTCGACGTCAGAGACGTTCTAGAAGTCGTTCTAGAGACCGACAAACTGAACGTAGAAAACGTTCGAGGTCAAAAGATCGTCATAGGCGTTCCCGATCTAGATCCCATGAAAGGTCTAGACGTTCTAGATCGAAATCCAGAGATCGTTCGAGTCGTAAACGTAGATCTCGCTCTAATGAAACTAAAACACGTGAAAAAATGCCACCTCCACCTCCAATGGCCGATGATCCAGAGGCTGGTAAGATATATTCGGGAAAAGTGGCAAATATTGTACCCTTTGGCTGTTTTGTACAGCTTTTTGGTTTACGCAAACGCTGGGAGGGTCTAGTGCATATATCTCAACTCCGTTCAGAGGGTCGTGTAACAGATGTAACAGAGGTAGTGAGTAGGAATTCAAATGTTAAAGTCAAAGTAATGTCAGTAACTGGACAAAAGGTTTCTCTTTCGATGAAAGAAGTTGATCAAGAAACAGGACAAGATTTGAATCCCTTGAGCCATGCTCCTCCGCCTGATAGTGAGCTAAAAGATCGAAATCCTGATCGACCCTTTGGCGGTGGCACTTCCCTGTTAAATTTGCAAGGTGGTGGTGATAACGATGAAGATGATTCCCGTAAACGAGTTACCCGTATCTCAAGTCCTGAACGTTGGGAAATAAAACAAATGATAAGTTCAGGCGTTTTAGATCGCAGTGAATTACCTGATTTTGATGAGGAATCTGGCCTACTGGCTAAAGACGAAGACGACGAGGAAGACATCGAAATTGAAATAGTTGAGGAAGAACCACCGTTTTTGGCCGGGCATGGTCGCGCTTTACACGACTTGTCTCCCGTGCGTATAGTTAAAAATCCGGACGGCTCTTTAGCTCAGGCGGCTATGATGCAATCGGCTCTCTCGAAAGAACGCAGAGAACAGAAAATGCTACAAAGAGAACAAGATATGGATGCTGTACCAACAGGCCTTAGCAAAAATTGGATTGATCCTCTGCCAGATGAAGACTCTAGTCGCACTTTGGCTGCTAATGTTAGAGGTATGGGCTCTGCCCCCATGGAAGTTCCAGAATGGAAGAAGCATGTAATTGGCGGAAAAAAATCTTCATTTGGTAAGAAAACCGACATGTCACTCCTTGAACAAAGGCAATCGTTGCCAATTTATAAATTGAGAGATGATTTGATAAAAGCCGTAACAGATAATCAAATTTTAATTGTTATTGGTGAGACTGGATCGGGTAAAACCACCCAAATTACTCAATATTTAGCTGAGTGTGGCTTCACAGCACGCGGCAAAATCGGCTGTACTCAACCAAGACGTGTGGCTGCCATGTCAGTTGCCAAAAGAGTGGCTGAAGAATTTGGCTGTCGTTTGGGCCAGGAGGTTGGCTATACTATACGATTTGAGGATTGTACTAGTCCAGAGACGGTTATTAAATACATGACAGATGGTATGTTGTTGAGAGAATGTCTCATAGAAGCTGACTTAAAGGGTTATTCCGTTATTATGTTGGATGAGGCTCATGAGCGCACTATACATACAGATGTTCTCTTTGGTTTGCTTAAAACTGCTGTGCAAAAACGGCCTGAACTGAAGTTGATCGTGACTTCAGCTACATTGGATGCTGTTAAATTTTCTCAATACTTCTTTGAAGCTCCCATTTTCACTATACCAGGTCGTACATTCCCCGTAGAAGTTCTATACACTAAAGAACCCGAAACTGATTATTTAGATGCCTCTTTGATAACCGTTATGCAAATCCATTTAAGAGAGCCACCAGGAGATATTTTATTATTTTTGACTGGTCAAGAAGAAATTGATACAGCTTGTGAAATTTTATATGAACGCATGAAAAGTTTGGGTCCTGATGTACCTGAATTAATCATCTTACCCGTTTATTCTGCTCTACCATCAGAAATGCAAACAAGAATTTTCGATCCTGCACCACCAGGCAGCCGTAAAGTGGTTATTGCTACAAATATAGCGGAAACTTCATTAACAATCGATGGAATATTTTATGTAGTGGATCCAGGCTTTGTCAAACAAAAGGTTTACAACTCCAAAACGGGAATGGATTCTTTGGTTGTAACCCCTATATCACAGGTAAGCTAAAATAATAAATACATTAAATGTAAGCGTAGACTAAAAATGTCTTTCTGTACTTGCAGGCTGCTGCTAAACAACGTGCCGGTCGTGCTGGCCGTACTGGACCTGGTAAATGTTATCGTCTATACACAGAACGTGCTTATCGCGATGAGATGTTGCCCACACCCGTTCCTGAAATTCAGCGTACAAATTTGGCTACTACAGTCTTGCAATTGAAAACAATGGGTATTAATGATTTATTGCATTTTGATTTTATGGATGCTCCGCCTGTTGAATCCTTGGTCATGGCTTTGGAACAACTACATTCTCTATCGGCCCTGGATGATGAAGGTCTACTTACTCGCCTTGGTCGTCGGATGGCTGAATTTCCGTTAGAACCTAATCTTTCTAAAATGCTTATAATGTCGGTAGCTTTGCAGTGTTCTGATGAAATTTTAACTATTGTTTCTATGCTGAGTGTTCAGAATGTGTTTTACAGGCCTAAAGACAAACAGGCGCTGGCTGATCAAAAGAAAGCCAAATTCAATCAAATTGAAGGCGATCATTTAACACTTTTGGCCGTCTATAACAGTTGGAAAAATAATAAATTCTCGAATGCTTGGTGTTATGAGAATTTTGTACAGATCAGAACATTAAAACGTTCACAGGATGTACGCAAACAGCTATTGGGCATTATGGATAGACACAAACTGGATGTCGTTTCAGCGGGTAAAAATTCTATGCGTATTCAGAAAGCCATCTGTTCAGGTTTCTTCCGTAATGCTGCCAAAAAAGATCCTCAAGAGGGTTACCGCACTTTAGTGGATTCTCAAGTGGTTTATATTCATCCGTCAAGTGCTCTTTTCAATCGGCAACCTGAATGGGTTATCTATCATGAACTTGTGCAGACCACTAAAGAATATATGCGTGAAGTTACAACTTGTGATCCTAAATGGCTGGTTGAGTTTGCACCATCTTTCTTTAGGTTCTCTGATCGTACAAAACTGAGTAAATTCAAAAAGAATCAACGATTGGAACCCCTCTACAATAAATACGAAGAACCCAATGCCTGGCGTATATCAAGGGTTCGCCGAAGAAGAAATTAATTTGAATAAAATAGTTTTTATGTTTAGTTTAAAGAAACAGTTTTTTTATATTATATATTACATAAATATTTAATACAATAAATATTTGAGACGAAATCGGAGTGATCTCTGCCAAGAAACTGATTTTGAAGATGTATATAGAAAAAAAAAACACTTATTGTTGTCTTTTATATCATTATTGTTAAATTTAGCCACAGGCTCTGGAAACCAACTGAGGGAAATGCCGGTAATATAGGTTTGAGGTCATGTATAGTGGGAAATTGAAAAACAACCAAAGAAAATTAGATGAAATTATGCAGCACACACTTCAGAAGTTCTATTCCATTAAGGGCTCAATAGAGCCAGAATGTCGGCTTCCGACAGAGAATTTAAATCCTCTCCTGGTTTACTAGATAAATTCATGGTATAAGAAATATATAAATATATATATATATATATATTTCTTATACCATGGATAAATGAAAAGAATTCATAAATTTTCATTCAAAAACCTATTATAATTAATGAATTATTAGAAAATTAAAATTCATTAGAATTAAATTATTGCGCGCCTTTGTAGGTAATTGACATACATATGTATGTGTGTACACATATCGTCGGCTTCCGACAGAGAATTTAAATCCTCTCCTGGTTTACTAGATAAATTCATGGTATAAGAAATATATAAATATATATATATATATATATTTCTTATACCATGGATAAATTAAAAGAATTCATAAATATATATATATATATTATATATATATATATATTTATATATTTCTTATACCATGGATAAATTAAAAGAATTCATAAATTTTCATTCAAAAACCTATTATAATTAATGAATTATTAGAAAATTAAAATTCATTAGAATTAAATTATTGCGCGCCTTTGTAGGTAATTGACATACATATGTATGTGTGTACACATATCGTCTTACCTATTTTAACTATCTGATAAACCTGTAAAAATGTTAATGGACCTAACTTAATTTTAAAAAATTCTTCTCAGAAAACTAATTTCACGACATTTGTCATTTTTATCTGCAATAAAACCTTTTAAATTATTTTTACCTGTTTTTTGAAAAGAATAAAATACAACTTTGTTTTGTTTGCAGGAAAGCAATAACAATAATAATAACCCATAATTGATCTGCACTCGCATACATCAAAATGTCACAAAAGTAATCGATAAAGTGGCATCACTACATGAGACAATTTTTTTATTTTACATTCAATCGCGAACGGACAAAGTCGGCCATTATTATACATATTCCTCCAGCGAGAAGAGAAATACTAGTTGTAAAGAAAAAGTTTTTAGTGTTTAATTTTAAAGTATATTCTTAAAGAAATCAGCAAATTTTTATATCAATAAAATGCAAAGAAATGTGATAAAAGTGTTTAAATAAAACAACAAATTGATAAAAATAAAATGAAAAGCAAAATAGCAAGCCAACATAAAGCAGCAGCAGCCATTATAGGCAGCCGTAGCAGCAGAAGCAGCCACAGCGGCAGCATTAAAATATATTAAAAATTCCTCAATAACAAAATAGGGGAGAAGAAGAGACGTAAACGAAAATAATCAAAGGATAGAAGGTAAATTTTTCAATGTATTCTTATTCTAAAAAAATGGAAAATATAAAATAAAATAGATATTCCTTTTGTATATACCAAACAGGAAGTGGTGAATGATTAAAATAACGAACATATTAAAAAAAGAAATGCATATATAAAAAAATAATTTTTTTATCGGTACAAATAGATTTGTATACTTTATGAATATTCGATTATTTTTGCTTAAGAACTACACGGTGTTTTTGTGGGTAATTGGTTAGGCTCCATTATTAAGCGGTTTAGCATATTGAAAGACTAAAAGGAGACGTCTAAAGAATAACAAGAAGGTTTGGTATGACATTAAAAATATTTAAAAAATAATTGTCACTTTAATTACTACAACTTTTCAAAAGTATTCGGAATTTAGCTGAATTGTTTTCAAATTCAGGATAACATTGTTTTAAATGTGATTTCATTAAGTTTTGTTTGTCTTTTAATAAAATTGTAAAATAATAAAAAGGACTGTAAGTGCTTATTAACCCCTCCTACAGTTTCCTATTTAGGTTGATGGCAGAGTGCGCGCTAAAAGCAAAGCAAAGCATAGCTGGGATATGAATTCTAATAACCTGCGCTGCAACACTAACCGTCCAAAAACGCTATCGCTTTTATTTATTTGTTCGCTCAACTTCGCTTTGCTCTAATCGCGCAATCTGAAATAATACCCTTTACATTTAAAAATTCTACCAAAATGCTAGTAGATTACAGACTCCAGTTAATGTTGATCACCTATAGCTGGCTGACTGTCACGAAGAATTGTAATATACATACGTCGGTATGAGGAACACTCCATCCACCTGCATAAAATATGTCCTCTTGTTTATTCCCCTATTCTATTAACCCGTACACTAAGGTTCCCAATAGATCTCTTTGGTTCAGTGCATTACAATGTTAACATATTTTCATTTGCTTGCATAAAAAGTTGATATACCCACTACATCAGCAAAATCGCAAACAAAAGGTGCTTGGCTTCACTTCACTTGAGCCGAATGGAATAATTTTGTATTTCGATTTTCTGACTAGAAATTTAACAGCCACGAGACCGAGCCTTAGGTCTTTTTGTTTTCATATTTTTACCAAAATATTTTTAACGTATAATCGATTTTAAGTTTCTTAATAAAATATGTTATATTTTCTTCTCTATTTACAGGGTATACATTACACGATTGGTAACGTTAGAATTTTTCTTTTAAACTTTATTAACAAATTTTAATTAATAAAGATTTAAAAAGACTATTTCTTTGAAATCATACGCCAAGGGTTACCTTAAAGAAAGAAAGCAAAAAATACGTCCAGTTATGGTCTCAACACGTCAAATGGCCACCAGTTGCAGCGGTGGAGGAAATGGCGGTGGCGCTGGTGGTACAACAAATTCCATCTCACATACCTCTTATACGGAGGATTCGAATTCTCTACGTCCTTCAGTGGTTACAAGACAATCTAATGCTGTAAGTGTTGTCAACACAATGCCTTCTTCATCGTCTGCTCTCGTTTTGGCATCAACACCAGCAGCAGCAGCAACAACAACATCAGGCAGCAGCAGCAACAACAACATCAGAAACAGCATCTTCAACCAGTTGTGCACGACAAACGCAGGCGTTTAAGAGTTATGGTGGCGGCTCTCATACACATTCTTCAACAACTGGTTGTAATCAACAACATAAATCGAATATTAATTTATTAAATTTGCCTGAAGAATTATTGACCAATATATTGTCGTACGTTGGTTATAAAAAAATAGCCCAGTTAAGAGTGGTAAGTGCGGAAATTAAATAACATTTTGTTTTTATAGTTGGTTTGTGGGGGATGGACAAGATGTTAAGCTTCAGTCTTGTAAACCATCAAACAGCCGTCAGTAAATAGCCATCCTGGTTAGCAAAGTTTAAAAAATAATGAACATTTCTTAATGAGATAATGAAGCATTCTAATGTCATTCTTGTCTGAGTAAATTGTAGTGCATGCTTGCCGTAATCTCTGTCTCTTTCGGTAATATGACACAGGTGATCAAGAATTGCAGTCTATGGCAAATAATTTTGACGGTAAAAAATTCTTCACATTGTCCCAGTTGTTTGCCAGTAAGGACAAACAAGAGCTACTTGCTACTAGAGAGGTGTAATGGAATTAATAAAGTGGCCTATATATGATATTTGCCTTCAATTCCATTAAATTTTTAAATTTTTTATCAAACCTTGTGTATTTATGATTCTTATGTTTTACATATTATGTGTGTACATATAGGACTACAAAATGTGTGCGTGTATGTGTATAAATATTTTTTAGTTTCCACTTGATTTAACTAATGATTTCTATACGCAGACTTTGTTCTTTTAATTTTTTACCATTTTGGTTTAATATTTCTACCGATTCTGTGCGACTATTTGGCCTTTAAATTCTTACAACAAAATAACCGTGCTGGTGTGTTATCGTTTAGATTAACAAAAATTCCTGAAAATATTTTATAGGCTACAGTTTTTCTTTAATACTTACGTTAAATACAAATAAAAATAACAAAGCTTCTAAATGATATTTAATTTTATTTATTTTTAATTAAAAAAGAATATAAAAAATTTAAAATCTGTGTTGTTTTTATTTTCAGGTATCACACAAAATGAATGATGTTTGTATGCATATATTAAACTCTACATTTTCAAAGTTGATAACAAAAACTTATAATCGTTTTCAATGTATAAAATCAAATATGCCGCGTCGTGAATCTGCTCGACGTAATCATCCACTTGCGTGCGAGTGTGATATTATTGAAACGTGTTATATGCGTTTATCACTCTTACAGATGACATTTGGTAAACATATCGAACGTGGCCATTGTTGTTTTTTTCCGGGAGCAGTAAGTTTCTTAAAAATCAAATAAAATCGCCTTCTGTAAAAATATATTTTTGAATTTATTTATCTCTTATTGTACATTTTTAACAGATATTGGATGAGGTATATACTATATTAAATTATATTAAAAACACACCTTGTTTGGAGCGACCATATCGTGTTACCGATGAACTTTTCGATTTATCCACCATGGCTATGGAATATTTTCGTGATCGCATTGAGCCAACCTTACCGGGTATTGCATATTTTAATAAGGATTTTTTTAAATTGCCCACTACAACGAAAAGACGTAAGTTATGTTTTTTAATAATCTGTAAGAAAAATATATAATTGGGTTCACTTATTTATAGCTTTGGTTATAGCATCGGATTTATCAGATAGTCCAGCCAGTTTGCCATCTCCGCCCCAAAGTAATATGGTTTTACGCAAAGGCATACGTAAAATTAAACAAGGCATGAAAATTTATAATAATCAACTGTCCGTATTACGTAATGAACTGCGTACTTGTAAACGAAAATCAGCTGAACAGGGCAAACAAATTGCAGAACAGCAAAAGCTTTTAGCTGAACAGCGCAAACAAACCCTGGAGTATGCCAATCGTTTGGACGAGAACGATAAAAAGAATGAGGAGATGTCACGAAAGTTTTCTACTCTATTGCAGGTAATTTACATACATAGTGTAATACATGAAATTCAATTTTCTTGTTCAATAATGTTAAGGGTTTTTAATTTGGCACGGTGTAGTAAAAGGAATTCTTTATTTTTAAATGCCTTACTTAGCACAGTCAATGTTTTGCTTGATGACAAACATTTTCCTCCGAAGAATGATGTGCTATAGGCAGAAACAGATGGTATTTACCTAGTCCCAGTTTCTGATTACAAAATCAAGCATACGGTATAAAGATATCAGTCTTCTAACTAAAATTATAATCTCCGGCAAAGTTCACAATCGATGTGTGTGGTCTGCTGTCCTCTCGATAGAACACAATTCCTCTCAAACTGGCTAAAGCTCTTTGCTTTTGGGCGATTATTTCCTTTAAAAAGTTTGAATTCAAGAATTTGGTGCCAATTCCTCAAACACAAAAACTTTTTTATTTTAAATCTTGGTTTTACAATCATTTTCTACTGTTTCCCAAATCTGCTTAAGACTTTTTTGAGCTAACTTGTATGTATACATCGAAAACATATTGCAGGAAATAATCCAATGTTGGTATCTTATGTATGAAAAATAATGAATAATAGCGTATCCTTACCTTCAATTGACTGTCAGTATCAGCACAATTAAAACTATTTACATTTTCTACTGTAAGGCTGGCGTTTTAGACTTTTTCCTAGTGTAAAATATTGTGTATTTTCTTATGGTCCCTATATTTAATCAGGCAAACAAAAAAACCGAAATATTTTTAAAAAAATAATTTGGGGAAAATAGTAGTTTATGTTTGTGGTTAGTTGTGTGACTGAAAATATTCTGAACATTAAAAAACACTTTGAGTTGAGATTCTTAAAGGATTAGTGTTTTTTGTATTTTTAAAGATTGTCATAAAACGGATTTTAGTAAAATGAATTTTTTTATTCTAGGAACTCAATAAATGTAAAACCGAATTGCAATATTGGCGTTCCAAAAGTCCGGCCATACCGACGTGTACATCGTGCGGTCAAAAAGTTACACCCATTCTACCACCTGAAGACTATCAGGCACTCATCAATCAGGGTGTTAAGCCAGAAGACATTATACTTAATTTGAATGATGATACAGATGCTGAAAGTGATGTTAGCATGAATGATAGTGGCTGTAATAATTTAAGCAATGACTTCGTATTCCCCGATGAAGCAACCACCGCTAAATTGTTAGCTGTTAATACGGCAACAAAAAATCTTAAACGTCAACACAGTTCAACAGTAGCTTCGGCGGCGGCATTGGGATCAGCGACCACGTCCAATATTAATAATATAAAATTATCACGAAACAACGAAACAACAGAGTTAACAGAATTTCATTTTGATTTCAATGAGGCTTCAACTAGCTCAAGTGCTTTTATAGCAACGGCTGGTTATTCTACGCGATTGTTTTATGGCTCATCGAATAGCACAACGGGTACAGTGACAACAAACACCACAGCAACACTACCCCATAAAAGTGTTATAGTTTCACCACAATCTCAACTGAATCGTATTGTAAATAGTGAAAATTCGAAGATTATAGGCAATCAACCTATAAGTGGTCAAACCGATTGTAATGTTGTTGCTAATGGTGGCGGCAGTGTTACTATTGCCACTGGTAGTACTTCGCACAGTAGTACTACCGAGGCGCTGGTGAGTGGTGGTGGTGGTGGTAGTGTTTGTTCAAATATTAACAATACCAATACAATTGAGGATGTTAATAATCTACAGGCCATTTCATCACATGAAACCAAGAAAGCACGTAGAGTACAAAAAACCACTAGATGTTTAAATAACTCTAGTAATAAACGTAAATAAGAAATTAAACAAAAACAAACAATTTTCAATTTTCAAAAAGAAAAATAAAACAAAAAATAAAAAATAAAAAAAATCACTAAAGTTTTAAGAATGTCCCACAAAAGAACATATTTTCCCAGTCCCCACAAAAATCCTGTTTTCCTTAATCCTACCAATTAATTTTAAACGTCAATATACATATATTTATATATATATATATGTATGTATATGTATTATATACATATATATGTATGTATGTATATATATAAATATATATAAATTATAAAATTAGTAATAATAAATATATTTGAGATATAGATACTAAAAATAATATAATAAATACAAACAACTACAAAAAAGAAAAGAAAAATAAGAGAAGAAAAAGAATAAAATTTGATAATCTATTTTTAAAAAATAATTAAAGTTATAAAAAAAAAACAACAACCACAACAACAAGAGAAAACAAGCAACTCAGAAAACAAATTATACATATATACAAGTATATATATAAAATATATTACAATACAACAACAATACACTCTAAGTAATGTACGAAAAAAAAAAACAAAACAAAAAAACTATTAAACGTTTTTCTTCTTTTTTTTTATATATATACACATGTACTATACTTACTCTACATTTTAACAAGTTTTTCTTTTTCTTTTTGTTCATATCATTTCAATTAAAAAAAAAAAGAAATAAAAAACAAAATAAAATAAAATCTAATATCTAAATCCACAGTCGGCAGTTCTCTATCCCCCCATACATATATTTACAAGCACTGATGTACATGCCTATGAGCGCACAGTTATTTTCCTTTTTGGGTATTTTTTTTAACAAAAAATATTTTTTTAAAAATACGATCTCGCACTAAGTAAATATTTCACTAAAAACTGCAAATATATAGTTGAAGTAATTTTACCGCAGACGCAAACAGAAAAGCCAGTTGTTTTCGGACAAACAAACAAAAATGGTTCAAATTGCCCTCCCTGGATAAAGTCCCACTTAGGCCAGAGGTTAGACCCATTTTGAAGCCATAAATTAATATCCAAATCGGGGATAAAGCAGTCACTGTAGGAAATTATCGTCCACTATAAATTAAATCTTGCTATTGCAGATGAGGCAAAATGAATGGACAAAAACTTCTCTTTATATCAATAGCCTTGAAAGGTGGTCGAGCATAACCATTAAGTGTATTAAAAGATCATAATCGCCATGTATAACTTATATGATCTTATGTGGAACTCCCATATCCTCCATATCCATTTTTGTGGTCAGTTGTAATATCTGCGCCACTTAACGTATCTATTATAATCTCTAGGCATGAGAGATGAGTGATAAGAAAAGATTTCCATTCTCCTGCTACACCCAGTGAACTAGATTCATGTGCATTCGTTGGGTGCCACAAAGTATTTCCCAAGGGGCTAATTCCATCAGTGATATAAGTATGAATATTAGTTGATATTGCTTACGATCACGTCGAACTCACTTATCACCAGAGTAAACAGCCTGTATTACGCCAGCTATCTATATGGGCAATTAGGCCGCCTTAAAGCTGCAAGCAGTGGCTGGACATCATGTCAGCTCGAGATTGGTCTCTGTCTGCAGGGAGGCCCTCACTTGATTCTTAGAATAGTAACGGTTAGTACTGTTCCGAAGTCCCGCCGTAGCACGAGGATCTGGTGGAGCCCTTCGTTATGGAAATCCTTTTTTGTGTTGATCAGGCGGAAAGGGAAAATTTCTTGGTGGTGTAGAGTTGTAAGGGAGTTACAATGGCTCAGGCTTGACCGTTCTAGACTAAATCTGGGGAGGGCATCCCTTAAGATCTTGATACATTTTTTACGGAGCATTGTATTTTGAAAGTAAGGGCCAGTTTCCTAGACGGCACTCCTTTTTGGTGGCAATGTGGCGGACGCCTAAATTGTCAAATATATTCTGTACCTGTGCGTCGGTGTGCTGAAGCGAAAACTCTAAATTCTAGGTTGTCGTTTCTTCATTTTCACTTTTTCTTCACCTTCGACTGTCACAAACGTATTTTTAATATTTTCCTCTCTGCCCCTCCTTCCTCTCTTTTGTGATAAACTGCATAATGAACCTCTTTTTTTTCCCTGGTTGAAGGTGTAGTCTTTTACACTTGCTTTTGTAACCTAATCTATCACATGTGGTACCAAATAAGTTTTCGCTGCTAAGCGTATATTTTTCGATTTCAGAATATTTGTATCATTGAAAATGGTGGATTTGTATTTATTGCACTCGCTTAATTCGCCATTACAACCCTTTAGTTAGGGTTGCAGGGTTTTCATGGAAATTAGTTCTTTCAGAGTTTTTGTCAGGCTGTTGAGAAGGCATTTTTTTGAGATATCAAAGCTAAGGTATAAACATACGAGTTTTTAACTGGTATGTCAAAATACTACCTACTATACCATGGCGTAACAGAACATGTCCTGAATACCTAGTGTAGCCTGCTTTACTTTCGTCCAACATTCGCTTGAAGTTTTCTTTTTGCCGGACATTTTACATGCCGTTCTTGGCCATCTACACCTTCTTGTACATACAGATTTCAATCCAACGTCTCTTTGGGAAGTTCATCTACTGATTTGTACAGGTTGTGCCCGATTCATTTCCATTTGCGTCGTCGAATTTTAACTGCCTCGAACTGATAACTCTGCAGAAGATCTAAATTCGAAACATTCTTTGGCCACTGTATTCTCGGTACTTAGTCTCAGACAACGTTTTATAAACACTTCCAATTTTTTTAATTGCTTTTGATTTTAAAACGCAATGTTTTTAACAGCATTTTGATTATAACCGAACCTAAATCTCTTTGTTTTATGCCCTTTGTTAATAATAAAATAAATTTGTTATTGCAACTGAACAATATCAAAAGATTACAACAAATTAAATGAACAAAATGAAAAATATCAACACACATACGATATAAAGTTAAATAAATAAAAAGAAAATAAAAGCCACAACCAATATATTCTTTAACCACTAGCATGATTTACAGAACAACGGACACAAGATATTTTAAATAGAAAGCAAGTCTTTAAAACACACAAAACTACAACAAAAAACAATAAAAAAAAATAAAAACAAAATATTAATTTTAAAATTATTATTTCCTAAAAGTTTCCCATCAAACGATATACTTTAGGAGTGATCAGAGTAGGCAAAAATTTTGCTAAAATTTTTTTCGATAAATATTTGCATACTCTGACCATATCTTTACATACATATGTATATCCAATGTTTATTTAAACAGTTTTTCTTTCAATAATAGATATTATATTATTAAAAAAAAAAGAATATATGAAAACAAAGAAACCAGGAAAAATAAAAACAAAATGGAAAAAAAATTAATCTTTTAAGATGAAAGTTTTTTTTTATTATTAACGATTAATACTGATACTGATATGTCGGGTGTGGTAGAGAGCAAAGCATAACGACGTCAACCTATACAATGTGATGTTATATAATGTTTTCCAAACCTGTTGGCCTGATGAATCACTTTCAGAGGGTATAACTCCTTTCCTAGTAGCTGATAACCCCAGGGATTTCCTTCTGAAATTCTTTAACACCGCCGAGGTTTTAACTTAATATGTTTTCTGCCCTTTCGTCCTCCTCATAACAGAATCTTCGTATTAAGTTTAAAGTGATTCCTATTCTTTACAAATGTTCTTTAAATACACAAAGCTCAGTCAGAAGCTCAACTAAAGGGTCCGCCAAATAACTTTTTTTTTTGAAAATGCTTAAAAAAAACTACTGAATATTTTCTCAAATTTCTTTTTTTATTTGAAAGTATAATCCTTTCGGTTAATAATGGAAAATAATTTCATTCAAATGGCTGCCTCGGCTGGCCATGCGGTAGCCTACACCAGAAGATGCCGATTTTGACAAAAAAAAAATCATCTTTTCAAATGAAGCTCATTTTGATCTTGGCGGGTATGTAAACAAGCAAAATTGTCGCATTTGGGGCACAGAAAACCCGTACGCATACATTGAAAAGCCGAAGCACCCAAAACGAGTCACTGTTTGGTGCGGATTTTGGTCCAGAGGCATAATTGGGCCATGTTTCTTCGAAAATGAGCAAGGAGTGGCCGTTACAGTCAATGGCGATCATTATCGGGCAATGTTGAACGAATTTTTGTTCACAAAAATTGAAGAGGGGGATATTGGCAACATTTGGTTTCAACAGGACGACGCTACGTGCCACACAGCCGAAGCTACACTCGATGTTTTGCGCCCTGTTTTTGAAGATCTCATTATCAGCCGCAGAGCTGATGTCGTTTGGCCACCTCGGAGCTGCGATTTGACACCGTTGGACTATTAATTGTGGGGTGCCGTCAAAGATAAGTGTTACGTCGACAAGCCAGAGACAATTGACGCTTTAAAGGACAATATTCGTGAAGCCATTGGTGAAATACAGCTGCACACAATCGATAATGTGCTTAGAAATTGGACCGCTCGTGTAGGCTACTGCATGGCCAGCCGAGGCAGCCATTTGAATGAAATTATTTTCCATTATTAACCGGAAGCATTGTACTTTCAAATAAAAAAAGAAATTTGAGAAAATATTCAGTAGTTTTTTCTAAAGCATTTTCAAAAAAAAAAAAGTTATTTGGCGGACTCTTTACTATTTTCATGTTATGCCTGGCTATTCCGATGCAAGACTGAAAATCTTTTCCTCTTATAATCGCCTCAAACGTGCCTTTTTGCCGGGTATACCTATCCAATTTCCTTTTATCATTCTTAAGAATGCTTCTGGGCTTATTAGCGGTATGGAAATTTCTTTTCTGGTAAGCTCATCAGCATGAATTCTCTTATGGCTTGGGATCCAAGAAAGAGTGATCCTGTTTCCGATTCTTAGTTGGTTCAGCTTGCCCAGAATGTCCCACTCTAATTTCGAGTAAATTTACAAGGAGCCAAGTGCTTAAGCGGCTGCATAATTTTCTCACATTATTAGTATATAGTATTACATAGTCCCGCCCTTTGCAGCTTCTGTTCAAGCCGAATCAACGTAACGCCATAAATATTCAGTTTTCACGTTAATTTGATTGGTTGACTGGACTTATACTTGTCAATGGACTTCAATCTAAGCAGAAGACAAAAAATTTTTTGTAGAAGTTTCAGTTTAAGAGGCTCTACTTCCCTTTCAAGACCCTTGACTTGATCCAGTACAAGAGTCGATGCGAACGCGAAGAAAATGTGTTTACCCTTAAAATAACACTGTAAAAGCTGGGGGACACTTCTGAGAGAGAGAATCTCTGTGAATTTCCAGGTCTAGCGACCGGACAACTAAAATCACAAACCTTGTATTAAACATGCATTATTAATAGTACATCTCGAATTTTATTCATACATCCAGCATGCCGTTAAATGTATGACTAATAATTTGCTCTTCACTGTTGTATTCGGCGTGCCTATTTATGGCACATTAGATTGAGTTATTAGTTCATATGGTTGTGTTTTTGTAGACGGTCTGCCGCAGATCTTCAGCATCATCATTTACTAGAAACAAATCGTATTCGTTTTGAAATGTTTTATTTTTCTTTCGTTCAATTGATGCGTGAAAATATGCTTTCAACGTCATTCTTTCTTTTTTTCTGTTTATTTTCAGATTGCCGCTTTAAAAGGAAAAAATACATTACATACAAGGGGGGGGGGGGGGTTTAAAACAAAAAGTCGAGGGGCAGCAGTATATTTCAATTGTAAAGAATATTTCGAAACACATGCGAACTTAATTAATTTTCTTTTCGTAGTGAAACACGAGGGTTGCTACAAAATTAGACGATATAATGAAGTAAAAGAGATATTTTTTATTCTCTACGCAAATATATATCGGGTATGAGTCCTCTCTATACTGGACATAGGTAATCAATTAGCTGTCTCCCTCTTTCTCGGTGTATTGCTATCTGCTAACGCTGTACGATGTTTATGAATGTTTTACTTAGGTTTCCCAATGCCAAATATACTTCTTGGAGAGTAGATCTCCTTTCTGTTGTCTTTGGACACTGTTTCATTTTAGTACACTATAATTTTGGAAATGCTTCCCAGTGAGATTGAGTAAGAAAGAGTGAATGGAGCAATTTGGAGGTTATATATTCCGTAAAGACCATTCTGTGGTAAAAAGATGGGTCAAAAATAGATAGTGGTACTGCAGTGGGACGTTCGATTAAAGAGTGAAATTTTCCAAACTTGCGATTAAATTCCAAACCGAAATCTACATTTTTGAAAGGCAAGGATTTGGACGGGTAATACAAAGGACAACACATAGAAGTATCTGACAGTCAGGACGTCATTCGAGCACTCGGTTCGTATGAGATTGTTTTGAAAATAGCTTGGGACAGTCAGTATAAGTTTAATCAGTTAGACACGGGGAGATTGGGTCACAATCAGTAGGAAGATAAGCAAAGTCGTTGACAAGGTCAGAACCTTTCTATGCAGTGGGAAGATATGTTTGGAATGTTACGGTGAAAAGGAGAAAAAGCGAAGACTATTCCCATACCAAATGATTGTGACATAATCCCAATTTTCATTGCAGTCTCCGTGGTCTAGTAGGTAGTGTGTTGGCTTATTAGACGAAAAGCCAGGGTTCGAGCCCCAGGCCAGACATCAAAATAAAATACGAAAAGTATTTCTTCGGCGACTTCCTCTCATCAGATTTCTGGCAAAAACTCTGAGAGTAAATAAAATTGCCATGAAAAGTTTCTCAAAAATCTGTCGTTCGGAGTCGACTTTAAACTGTAAGTCCCGCCGTTCATGTATAAAATTAACACACACAACATAAGTGGTATGAGAAACTAGGTCGTAATCCTGATTGAAGGGTTGTAATGACCAATTATGTATGTTATGTATGTATGTAATTACAATGAGAAGAGATTTGAATTTAGCATTAGATTACCCAGAAGTAGCCTTAGGATTCTAACGGGCCTTTTGACTGCGTGCTGTTTAGTCAATGAACTCTTGTCCAGAAAAGGGATCCCTTGCATCTCTTTGATGAACAGAGTGAGTCATCAGAACATAAACTTCGAAACTGTGCGGCATTAAAGAAGGAACTTCCTGGGTACTTAAAAAGTATTCGGCAGGTAGTTATCGTTATTGATAATGAACAACATTCTGAAGTTTGTCAAGGCAATAGGATTGATAGAGACTAAAAGAATGTCTCTATCAAGACAATACGCAAATTCTTAAACCCAAATTCAACAAATTCTAGTGCCAGGCTTGAAACTCCGGTTACTAAGTGATTTCCTTTAATTTCAGCCGAAGCAAATTCATTTGTAAAAATCGTTGTTGTTAATAGGAGCATCCGGGAAATAGGTGTTGGTTTCAATACCATAAAATAACGCTTTTCTTTAATAATTACCCTGTAAAAGTACGAATTTAAAAAACTACCAAAAGACGTGCCTCATATTGTGTGTGGAGTGGATTTAATAAAAATGTTTCTACTGGGAACCCCTGCTGTATATTTTTTCTTCGTTTATTTTTGTAGCACACAGTTATTATGGGGGTGCCCTAATAGAATACGTATTGCAATTAGCGGTACCTACTTATAATACTTTGTTTTGTTTTCGAAAGAAAACAGCGGCAGCAACTACAACAGCAACAGCAAGAGTAGGAGCAAAAACTATGAACTCAACTACAAATTCATGTTACTTAACTTGATGATCATGATCACGAGGATGATAATGATGATTAAGATGGTCATACGCGTTTGCATTCGCGTTATTGTCTGGCTGTCTGCCTGGTTGGGTTCGTTATCGAACAAATGAAACTGAAACAATAAAATCATACATCGTTTAGTCTTTTTTGGCCCAACTTCAAAACAACAACCCCAAGAGCTAGAAATAAGAAATTATCGGTTAATTGATCTCTTGCGTACATTACACACAAAGCAAGCACCTTGGAAACACGAAAATATTTCGCAAGAGGCAGAAAAAAAGGAAAGAATTTAAAGAATTTGAAAAATAATTATTGAAATTAAAGGAAAGTGTAGTGAAATTGAAAAGAAAAACAGAAAAAAATGCAAAATTTCAGTGAAAATGTGAAACTTGAATTCAATGAGAAACTGGGCAGGTAAAAAACGAATTCCAAATGAATTTTCTTCTATGCTTGTATAAATCTCGGGAATATTTTTAAATTGATTATTTCACAATTTAAAATATGGAAAAAAATTCAGTGAAGGGCATCTCAAAATTGGTCAACATAACCAAGAAAACTTAACAAATTAGGCAGAAATTTTCTTGATTTCTTAATATCACCTACTTTTTAGCTCGCAGCACTTTTCCTAACCATATTGAATAGTTTCAATATCCTTACCCAGTTAAAAGCAACCTCTAGGTTAGGTTAGGTTAGCGGATAGCTTGCCGCTCACAGGCGAGTTCACTCGATGGCATATATGGTTCATTGTGTGAGGTAGCAGCCTCTAATCTCTTCATATTTGCCAAATCTTTTGTACCTGCGGGCCATATTTTAAAATTTTAAAATTGAAAATTATATGATGGCCTGAAAAGTAGGCGAATAGGGTGCGTGATTCAGCAATTCGAACTGGAATTCGTTGATTTCAGATGTGAGAATTTACGCATTGTTTCGATGAAACAACACTAAGTTTAGTTTAAAGTGGCATCTACCCGAAGAAGCCATGCTTACTTGGGTTCTATAAGATAACATCGTAATATCGAAATATTTATTACCACTGACCAGACACGTTCTGTCTATAAATCCTGGGTTCCCAAAAATTATTCGTCTCCTCAGGTGTCTGTTCTTCTTTGCCGTCATTACAGTTTCTGCAGTAGTCGTTGTAAGACTCTCTCAGGCTCCAAGTGTAAGTACCAAAGAAGTGTTAGGCAGGATCGGATGGACACACTTAGGCCTCATGGGGCCTATTGTGATACATACATACATAATTGGTCATTACAACCCTTCAGTCAGGATTACGACCTAGTTTTTCACACCACTTATGTTTTGTGTGTTAATTTTATACATGAGTGGCGGGACCTACAGTTTAAACTGAGAAACTTTTCATGGCAATTTTATTTACTCTCAGAGTTTATGCCAGAAATCTGCTGAGAGGAAGTCGCCGAAGAAATACTTTTTGTATTTTGTCTTGATGTCTGCCCTGGGGCCCGAACCCTGGCTTTTCGTCTAATAAGCCAACTTACTACCTACGAGACCACGACGACTTCCCCATTGTGATACAGTTCATGTCAATTATCCCCTAGTCCTGCAACCACTTAGAGCTTCCAATGAAGCGACTCAAACTGCCGACGTCAATGTTCGACAAATCACCTAGATCATCCATGTAGTAGGCACCAAGATGTCTCTTTCTCCTTTGACATAGTGCTGGGCATGTTCCCAGTAGATGAAGAACAGTTTCTTCTTCCTCCTCATCCCTGCAGTTTCTACAGAAATCATTTGAGAGGTATCCCAGACCAATACGAGTCGCGTGGACACCCATAATGCAATGCCCCGTCACGACTCCAATAACCGTACTGAGCAGGCTTCTTTGGAGTTAAAGCAGCTTTGCAGTGTGCACTCTATCCAGCCTCGGCCAGATTATGTGCGCCATTCAAGTGAGTGTTAGCCAAGGAGTGAAATGTGTCTCTAATTTTCACTCTCACTGTGGTAAAGAGAATGACGCAGAGGACATCCGTTTTGGCCAGTATGTCTGTAACTCAGTTTCCGGAACCAAATAATGCAGATCTTGAAATAACCCACCATTTTTCGGGGAAATAGTCAATATTCTTGGGCAAGCTTGGACGTCAATTCTATCGACAAATTTTGCTCAAAAGCCTTCGTCTCAGGTTCAGAAATTCATGTTGCATACTCGCAGTCTTTAAGTGGGTATACCAGGAAGCCAATCATCATTATCAACGGCTACTACTTAAGTCGGCTGTTCAACTGTAGTTTGAGCGCCTAATACAACTTCATTAGCCCAATTGCGCTTGACTTGTCATGCAAATTGGATTCCAACTGGTTTAAAGCAGTGTGATATTGCTTCAATCTCTTCTGGTCCTGCTTATTATCTCTTTTGGTTCCGGCCATATTTACAGTAGTTTCAACCGCTTCTCGTAACTCGTTTGCGCTCAGCTAGCTTGTAAAGTCCGCATAGCACTTTTTAAAAAATTTTAATTCAATTCTCTCTTACAGACACTTGGTTGCAGCTATTGATATAGAACCTGGTGATATCTTAGTGGAGGAACAACCCCTATTGATAACCACTCACTGGGAGTGTGAGCAAATGAAATGTGCCAAATGTTGTGAGGATTCGTTTGTCATGTGCAAGTAAGTTTTTGAAATGTTTCATCTGTTTTGAAAATATTCATTTTATGTTCAATTCCTTTCTGTAGACAATGCCAATTCTTTCCCCTGTGCATGGATTGCTCTGATCACGATAAGTTCGATTGTGAATTTTTCCAAAATAAGGCCAAAAACATTTCCAAGAATCTACTCATCAATAATTATGCCATTAATGCTGTGCTCAGACTTTTGTTGCTGATGGAAAATCCCGATAAGACAGAAGAGTGTAAGGCCTTGGTGCCTCATAATTTCAAATTGAATGAATATCGTGACAGTGACATGTGGCAAGAACATGAAGAGAATATTGTACAGCCTCTAATTGAATCGGGTATTATGGATACATTAGAAATGGCTAAGGAATCAAATTGTTTGGATGCTGATTTTTTGCATAGACTGTGTATTTTAGTCGATGCAAATGCCTTTGAAGTGTCAAGCAAAGTATCAGGCGATTCATTGAAAGGCCTATATGCACATGCTGCTAAAATGCCACATAATTGTGTACCGAATGCGGCCACCTCAATTGATGACGAGTATAATATGAGAATATATGCAGGAGTTCCAATTAAAGCGGGTGATATTATTTACAATTCTTTTACGAATCCTTTAATGGTAAGTGTTTATAAATACCATGGACTTCTATTTTATATTTTATTTAGTGTAGGGTATACACTGTTATTAATTTGTTATTGTAGATTCCGTGTTAAGCTTACAAACACTTTCTAAGTGAGGTTAGGTTAGGTAGTGTTATCACATATAAAAATACGTGAGATTGCCTCTATTGTGATATCCTATTTCGTTTAATCAAAAAGCCGATGATGTATATCAAGGGTCTTTCTTACCAATTCACCCAGACTCTCATATGTATGTAGCGTTTAATGTCCCTTATTCTAAATTCTGACAGTTCCGCCTAGAATTTCAGAAATGGAGTTCTTAGTATTCTGGTAGAAGTTCGTGCATGTGCTCGACAGTGGCATGTGATCTCTTCCTTCCCCTCCGAATTGCAACTTCCAAAGAAACAACGCGTAGAGGGGCCAAACCGACAGGACAGTCGCCCTATTAGGCAATAACCTGTAAAGGCACAGACCACATATTAATTTCAAGTTGGTTGAGAAAAAACTAGATGTATCGTCATCTCCGGTTTAAGATCCCACCACCTACGCCTTGCGGTTGGAAAGCTCCCCTGTTCTATTCAGGTAGCGTTAGGCATGGTATTGAATTTTTTCCTAATCTCCAGCCTAATCATGACTAACTTGAATGTTATGAACGGACTACGTTGGGGGTTTTCAAGTAAACCCCAGTACGTTCGCAATACTATTTACGGGTTTGTCTCTATGTCCAGGGCTCTAAAGAATGGAAATCTTCAAATAGTGTCTCATTTTCCATAGAAATAGGCGACATTTATGGACGAACTTGGATGCCAATACGGCGATCGAAAGGAACTTTATGGCAACCTATCTGTCGGCGTATACCAGTGTATTACGTACGTACGTACGTAATTAGTCATTACAAACCTTTAGTCAGGATTACGACCTCGTTTCTCACACCACTTATGTTGTGTGTGTTAATTTTATACAAGAATGGCGGGACCTATAGTTTAAAGTCAACACCGAACGACAGATTTTTGAGAAACTTTTCTTGGCAATTTTATTTGCTCTGAGAGTTTTTGCCAGAAATCTGCTGAGAGGAAGTCGCCGAAGAAATATTTTTCATATTTCGTTTCGTTGGAGATGTCTTCAGCCATTAATCGCCACGAGAATTTCCGTGACTTTTGCCTGGAAGAGGCTTTCTAAATCGAAGAAATCTTAGCCCTGTACGTGTGTGCTTATGTCATGCTTGCAAAAATCGCAGTAAATTTTTATCATCCTGGGCTGTCATGCACATTTCTTGATGTCAATTGTCATAGGCTCTAGGATTTTTAACGCTTAAAATTATCAGCATATGAGTAATCAATGTCATGAACTCCATAGATTAAGTTTCTGAACTAAAGACCCATTCAGCAATTTTAAAGAACAGTTTCGTTTATGTGCACATTATTAATCCTCTCTGTACGTATCTGTTGATTTAAAACCATAAATACAGGGAACTATACAGCGTCAACATCACCTACGAATGACCCGCCATTTCGAATGCAACTGCAACCGTTGTTTAGATCCGACCGAGTTGGGTACTCACATGAGTTCGATAAAATGTAAACAATGTCCCGATGGTTATGCCATCCACAATCATTGCAAATGGTTGTGTGAACAATGCAAAACCACCATAGATCCAGTGCAAGTACAAAAGCTTCTAGCTGAAGTTTCTGAGGCCATAGGCCAGGCTAACGGTGATATTATAGGCTATGAAGAATTACTACAAAAGTATGCCGATGATTTTCATCCAAATCATTTCCTCATGATTGATTTGAAACAAAATATTGCAACTATACTGAGGACAATTCTCATGAATCCCATGTGCCAGCCAAGCAAAGAAGTTTTAGAGCGTCGTTTGGATTTATGTGCAGAAATATTGCCGGTAGTTAAGGCGGTAATACCGGGCTATTCAAAATTGTATGCCATAGCTTTGTACGAGTACCTGTTAACATTTATGGAATTGACGGAGTTGGATTTTCGCCGCAAGGAGATAAACAAGGATATTTATTGTGTAAGTAGTTGTTGTAGGTTGTAATTGTTTTATGAATTTTTAATTTAAAATTTAACGAAATCTTAGAAAAATCTACAAACAGCCAAGGAAATAGCCAGCGAAGCTAAAGAACTATTATCGTTTGAACCTACCAACTCGCCAGAGGGTCATTTGGTGCGTCGCATATCTATACAACAAGAACAGATCGAGGAATCTTTACAAAAAGTATCCAACAAATAAATCCTTTCAATACAGACACACAGATACAGACGGACAAAGTGAAAAAGAAATAAAACGAAGTAAAATATACCAAAAAAAAAAAAGAATTTTCTTTCACCACATTGTAGGTTCAGAAATAGTCACTAGTAAGCTAAATCTGGTCAAAAGTGTTGCCAAACATATGAGATTATCTTAGTAGAGTGTCTTGGATAGAAGCTTTCAGTATAGGATTTTGAATCAGATAAAGCGGATTGCCTCTTTGAGTATAACCGGGGTTAGAATGAGCAGAGTCCTTAGCTTTTTCTTGACACTATTCTCCATGTGACTCCACGGAGTGACCCGTTATTAAGAATGTCTATTGACAGCTGATGAGGAACTAACTTATGAATGGAATCATCGGTTATGAATGGATTCCCGATCCTGTGTTTATTTCGGGATTGATGATTCTCACTCCAAATAGGACCCTGTGGAATGGGAATGGAGAAGTAACAATGCGGTCAGAAGTAGCCATTTTTACTGATGGGGCACTTGAAGCTGAGGTATTTTGTGGGAATAATGAACTTGAACTTCAGCATAATCTGGGTGTAACATACATACACAATTGGTCATTACAACCCCTCAGTCAGGATTACAACCTAGTTTCTCACGCCACTTATGTTGTGTGTGTTAATTTTATGCATGAGTGGCGGAACCTACAGTTTAAAGTCGACTCCGAACGACAGATTTTTGAGAAACTTTTCATGGCAATTTTATTTACTCTCAGAGTTTTTGCCAGAAATATGCTGAGAGGAAGTCGCCGAAGAAATACTTTTTGTATTTTATTTTGATGTCTGGCCTGGGGCACTACCTACTAGAACACGGCGACTTCTCTGGGTGTAAACTGCTGCATTTTCCAGCCGAATATATTTGAAGCCTTTCTTCTTCTAATGCTGATTTTTACGTGATTTTTGGTAAAAGTCAGGTTTCCCTGACGGCACCAGAATTGATTGAGTGTAGGTCAAGAGTTCTTCGTAGTACATTTGAGTACAGGCCATATTATTATTTAAATCTGTGCCTTTATATAATAGATGCTGCTCTCGAGTTATTTGATCATACAAGGGAATACTAGTGTACTACCAAGTGGTCATTCCGTGATGTGATCTTACACTGATGGAAATACATCGCCCTAGTTACGTTGACGAAATCTATGGATTTCAGCAAGACTGAACTCAAGTGGAATACGAGAGAAGTCAGTTAGACGACCGTCTGACTGAAAAAGTGTTACCGATTGGCTCTGGCAAGGATTAGGTGGATTGTACTGCCAAGAGGTTATTCCTTGATGTGGTCTACCGCTAAGGAAAATACATCGCTCTAGTTACGTTGATGAAATTGATGGATTTCAGCAAGGTTGAACTCAGGTGGTATACGGGAAAAGTCGGTTAGGCGACTGTCACACTGAAAAAGGGTTAACGATTTGTTTTGGCAAGAACTAGGTGGATTGTACTTCCAAGTGGTCATACCGGGGTGTAATCTTATGCTGAGGGAAATACATGCATACCTCTAGTTACGTTGATGTAATTAAAGGATTTCAGGCGATGTCTCACTGATAAAGGGCTACCAATTGGCACTGGCAAGTTACAATTCAACGCACAAAGTATAATGTTGCTACTTTCATAATGTTCAGGATGCTCTGGAGTACTATGAGGTGGAAGAAAAGGAGAACTCTCTTAGTCCCAGGCAATGTAAATCTTTACAAGTGTAATTATAGGATACTGCGCGTACGTTTAAGCAAATGGATTATCGACAATACGCCTATCGTAGGAGCTGTTTTGAATGACGTGGAAGAAGAAACGGTACAGCAATTTCGCTGTAAATGTTCGCTTCCGTGAGAAACAAAACTAAGCTTTCGCGGTGTAGAGGCTAATTAGGATATATGGTACTATCGAATCTAATAGGATTTGTTAGTTTGTATGTAGTACTGGTTAGTGCTCTTTTGATGTAGCTTAGAGTTCCGTGAGAAGCTAGACTAAGCTATCGCGGTGAAGGGTCTGCCTAAGAAATATGTCACTGTCGAAGTTGATAGGATTTGTTAGTATGTAGTATTGGATCGTCCTCTTGGAATGTACCATAATATAGCAGATAAAATGCTAAATTACAATCCCAAGTAATTTAGGACCAAATCTCGGAAATGAATAAATGTTCATCGTGGGTTTTTAATTGATAAAATATAGACTACAATCCCTTTCGTATAATCCATCGCGGAAGTCTCACTTTCCTCTCAAAGGGTATAGCATCTGTAAGAAAAATTACAAAAAGGTGAGACAGCTTTAATACAGCGAAAGAGATCCGCCTTAAACTGGGTTTTAATAGCTGTACAGAATTTCTTTCTTAAAACTTTAGCATCGAATTTTTTTTCGTAATATTTTTGAAAACTATTTTTGTCAAACCAAACCATAGTGCATTTCACGTCAGTAGAAATGAGGAATATTCTGTCAAAGCAATAAATTTTTAAATATGCATTTACAAGTGTATATTAGAATGCACATACTTTGTGTGTATGTATTTATGTGTCGTATGCGCCTGTATAAAATATGATCATCTGAGTACAATTGTACAATAAATGCTTTCGTACATATATATTCAATACTCTAAAGGGTGTAATGCTTTAGCTCATATACAAAATAGATGTGTTCGTTTGTTTGTTTAAAACCTAAGTGGAACTTATCGGAGTAGCTTGACTTCTGATAAGTACATCACGATGCCAGGTAACAAAACAATGTACAGTAGGACCCTGATTATCCGTGATTCGATCATCCGGCAACATCAATTATCCGGGATGGAAAAAGAAAATTTTTTGAATCGACTTAATTTTATTTTGGATCGACTTAAATTTTTCTGCATCGTTTAACCATGATTACCTCTATTATCCGTGATTATAAGCAAAAATTTGTTTCTATTATTTTGGACAAACAAGCGAAAAAGGGGAATTCCCTGTTTAGTATACGATGAGTCAGAATACTGTTCACTGTTTTCTGACACTATTTTTTTTTTTATATTTTTGAAACATGTATGTATATAAAATCTTTGAATTATTTAGTTTTTATATAAATACGTACATATTCATTTATTAACTAATAAAAATATCTATTAAAAAACTAGCCAAAATTGGTACTCAATTAACCGGGGAAATCGATTAGCCGGAATGCATCCGGTCCCGACCATCACGGATAATCAAGGTCCTACTGTATATGCTTCCGACTAGTAGGGATTTGTGGCGTATTAGATCCCTGTTTATTATATTAACATCAGACACATAACATAACTGGTCATTACAACCCTTCAGTTAGAATTAGGACTTATCTTCTCACAATACTTATGTTGTATGCATTAATTTTATACGTGAGCGGCGGGACCTACAGTTTAAAGTCGTCTCCGAACGACAGATTTTTGAGAAATTTTTCTTGGCAATTTTATTTACTCTCAGAATTTTTGATAGAAACCTGCTGAGAGGAAGTCGCCGAAGAAATATTTTTTTTATATTTCGTTTTGATGTCTGACCTGGGGTTTGAACCGTGGCCTTACGTCTAATAAACCAACACACTCCCTACTACTAGACTACGGCGACTTCATTTTATTTTTTTATTTTATTAACATTATGTATTTTATTAATAGAGGCATGGACCCTATTAAGTATAGATGCAGCGGCCTTGAGAGTGTTCGAGAGAAAAGTACTATTGCAAGATCTTCGGTCCTTTGCGAGTTGGCGATGATTTCCGTATTCGATACAACAGTGAGATGTATGACCTCCTCAACGACATAGACGTTGTACAGCGTGTTAATATCCAGCGGCTGCGCTGGCTCAGCCAAGTCGTTCGAATGGAGGAGGATGCTCCGGCGAGACGGGTATTTGATGCGGGAATCTGCGGAAGTCGGCGAAGAGGACGACCTTGCAACCGTTGGAAGGACCAAATCGAGGAAGCCCTGTCATCGATTGGTGTGACCAACTGGCGTAGGCGCGCACGAAGCAGAGGAGCCTGGAAGGATGTGTTGCGGCAGGTCGAAATCCGTTAAACGGGTTGTTATGGCCAATTAAGTAAGTAAGTAATTTTATTAACATTAGGTTTCACATTATTTTATTAACATTAGGTTCCACTAAATTTAGTTAAGCTATCATGGCAATAGCGAAGCATACTGGGTCTTTTCTAGTTTTATAAAGAGGAGAATTTTAATGAAATTTTAGGAGAAAATAAAAATTATTTGTTTGCAAATTTATAATATCTATAAATAAAATGGTAATGGTAAGAGATTTAAAATGTTTGAAGTTAAATCATAATGCTTGCGAATGTGGATATGTTGACATTAGACAAGTGACGGATGGAACTAAAGTGACAATAAATTTTAAAAATTTAAATAAAATGGAACAAATCTTAGAAAGCAAATGTTCCATTGAAAGTAATGAGACTTTGGGCAGGTAAGAGAAAAAATTAAAGAAGGGAAAATAAATATAAATTAAAAAAAAATTTTAAATTGTTTTGAGTAATTTTTTTATATGTATGTATAATGAATTGCATGAATTTTAATATAAAATTTAAATAAAATATTTAATTAATAAATTTATAAATAAATTTAATAAGATTTACAAAAACAAAAATATAAAATTATAGTAGAAAAAATTTTTTTAAATAAATTTAAAATAAATTAAAGTTTATTGATAGAGAAAGTTTTAAAAATTTTATAATAATTTGTGTTATTTTTTTAGATTTGTAAAAGCTAAACAAGATATAGTAGCGGGAGAATGTTTACTTTTAGAGCGACCCTCTTTGTTAATGGCCTCAAATGGGGAGAGACGTTGTCAGAATTGTTTTAAATTAAGCAGCACATACTGCCAGTAAGTGTGAATATGAAAAAAAAACCATTAAATTTTAAAAAATAAAATCAATAAATATTTAAAATTTCTTTTCTAGAACATGCCACATAACGCCATTATGCTGCCAGTGTAAAAAGCACTACGACTATGACTGTGAAAAATTGTCTTCAATGTCTGAAACACTGAACATCGAAATGTTAAAACATTATCCCGAGACTTATGGTTTCATAAAATTCCTATTATTACGCGAAAATCCTGAAACCCAACAGCATTTCACTGTTGTTTTGCAAGCTGAAAGTCATTTGGAACAACGTCGTAATTCAAAAATTTGGCATTACTATGACAAGTGTGTGGTCCAGCCAATCATGAATTCAGGCCTATTAAAGGGCTTTACAAATGCTAATGAAATTCATGAAGATTTCTTACAAAATCTGTGCTCTCTCACAGATGTCAATAGTTTTGAAATACGTGCTCCTGACTCGGGATTTATGAAGGCTGTTTATGTTCAGGCTGCTCTATTATCACATGATTGCATGGCCAATACGTGCTTGGCCATAGATGATAAATATTGTATGAAAGTTTATGCAAATAGAGCAATTAAAATCGGGGAGACTGTCACAAATTGTTATACAAATATATTGTTGGTAAGTCATAGTTCCCTACAGATGGTCGATGTGATAACCCTTGGTTCCTTTTTACTTAATAATGCTTTTGAATAAATAAATAGATTAAGTTAGTTTAGGGTAGGGCGGAGTAAGAAGAGATCGTAATGCCTTACCGTCAGCAAAAAGGTATTGAATATCAACGGTGCCAAACCAAAGGAGTACTCAAAATACCCAATAAGAACTGCCTACAACATCAGGAATGAGCCGATCATATCAAGAACAGACACGTTTAAGCTCAAATTATAGAACGTCAAACGATAGCCGAAGACCTATTGACATTTGATCATCTAAAAGAAAAGGAATGAGTTGATTGAGCTCTTTCAATAATCATTCAGATTTATTTGAGTTTTAAACAACCCTTAGAGCCCACCATCATCTCAAACCATTTGGAGTTTCTAATGAACAAATAGAGCCTACCAACTTCAAGTTAGCCATGGTATCCACTACAGAACCTACTAACGTTAGGTTGGCTATAAGTAAAGGAATGAGTAAATCGAGGTGTACCGGCTGTCATTTAGACGGTTTTGGGTTTCAATTAACTCTTATGATCCATTGTCGTCTTCGATCAAGCTCTGGACAAGCTCAAACCAATTTGAGGTTCTAGTGATTCTATCGAATCTAGCAACATCCATACACGTCAGGTCAGCCAAGCTATCCAGATAGTTCCTACCCAGAATCCTTTCTTTGTTTGTTGACGGCAACAGAGGCAGCGGTTAATAGTCTTACTGTTCTGCAGCTCCTAAAAAATCCGTGCTGTGAGAGAAGTAATCAGCCTGAAAGAAAAGAAAGGTTGCGAGATATAGTCACTTGCATCTATGAATTCTGGACAAGCCACATGATCTGTTATGTTGATGGAGCGGTCAGATTTAACCTTAGTTTGAAGTGAAAGGAATATATCAATATCTGTAAGTGGCAGTTTAGTACTCAACATAGCTGTCTGAAAGTCTGTTTATTCCGTTGACAGGAATGTCGCAGGATAAAAGCGACCCAGGATTTTAAAGCGTAAGAATTCGAAAATCATACTGTGAGCTCGGTAATACCATAGCTAGTTTACAGTCCTGTAGATTGTTGGAGATCCATCTTAACGACCACTTCTGTGGTTTGCTAACCTGAAGCTTCCATTCCTCTGACATTGAAATCATTTACAATTCCTTTGATCGATTTAAATACATCCGAGAAGATTATAATACGATCACTAGAGTCTTAGATCTCGTGGGAGAGCGATCATAATGGAAGAGGAAGAAGGATGTTTCCTTCCCCAAACGATACTATAAATATTGCATTTGGTTGAATATCGGTTAGTTTTGGGGAAGTTTAATAGGAATAAAACAATGGTACATTTAAGGACCCTGGTGGGGAATGAATGCATTTCATACAGCCCTCTTGTGTCTGTCATACCGAACCTTATCTTTCTCTCCTTTGCAGAATACAGCTGAGCGCAGAAGAATTCTAGAACAAGGCAAATATTTCCATTGCACCTGTGTACGTTGTGAAGATCCTACAGAATTAGAATCGCACATGTCTACCATAATTTGCCAACAATGTCGTAAAGGTTATATGATTCGATCTAAAGCCGATGAATTGAAATGGCTTTGCTTGGACTGTAACTGCCAGGAAACTAATGATAATGTGGACAAAATGCTACTTAAATTACAAAACGAGGCCACGCCAAAAGCACAAAGTTTTGTTGAAATGGAAAAATTGATGCTTAAGCTGCAGCACTTTTTACATCCACAACACTCCATGATAGTGGATCTGAAACAAAATATAGCAGCCGGCCTAAGGGATATAATCAACGATATAAGCCAATGTCCTGGGGCAAAAGTCTATGAACGTAAAATTGAATTGTGTCGTGATGTTTTGAAAGTTTTGAATACAATTGCACCGGGCATATCGAGACTAAAGGCGATTGTCATATATGAACTGTCAACAACTTGGTCGGAATACAATCGTATGCGTTACCAGACCAAGGAATTAAATAAAACGGATTTAAGGGTATGTAGTTAGAGCCGTAAAAGTTTTATAAACAATTATTTTTATTGGTTTTTAGGAACTCTTACAAGAATCAGAAACAATGTTACGTGAATCAATACGAATGTTATTGCATGAACCTAAAGAGACGCCAGAGGGTAAATTGTGTCAGTCCATGATGCAGGAATTGAAGTATTTACAAACCGATATAAAAATGCTGAAAACATAAGAAAACCAAAACAAATATCGTAAATGGTTTGTAATTATTATTTTTTAAATAAATTGGTTGTAAAGTTCTTGATTTTATTTGCATTATTGCATTATACAATATCAGATCAGATGAACGTCTGTTTTCTGTCAGATAGTCAGGATGGAGTTCCCAAATTAATTTCTTTTTTTTTTTTAGAAAAATACTTTCGTGAATGACCGAAAAAAGGTGACCTTAACAAATGCGATTCCGGAAAAAATGAAAATAACAATTTGCTTTTTAATGAATTAAAAAGTCAAGTATTTTTATCTTTTCGGACCTAATGGATCAAGGATTCCAAAACAGGTTTTCTTACGATCGGGCGTTACTTAAGACTTTAAATATAGGCGATGAAGTTAACTTTTTTCAAAGTATTTTTACCAAATATGTCTTCCATAAATCGGGTAAAATTCGATAAAATTTAAAAAGATGTTCCTTTCGGACCTAGTGGGTTGAATAGTTACTTAAGAACGGAGATATAGACGGCGATGCTAACTTTTTTTGCTCTATATGTATAAATCGAGATAAAAATGGATCTATTGGAGGAAATGAGCCTACTGGGCTGGATAGTAATAGTCTTAAGGATTCCAAAACAGGTTTTCTTTACGGTCGAGCGTTACTTGGGACCGAATATATAAGCAACGAAGCAAACTTTTTTTATATGAGCAAAAATAGTGCATTATAAATGAAATTGTGGGCAAATGAACTTAAAAATTTTAATAATTCTCATTGAGTTAATATGCATATATATATATATATATATATAGATCCAAAATGTCGTATTTTTCGCAAGTTGCATTAACTTGAATTTTTTTGGTCGATGACTTGAATTTTTTTGGTCCATGACTTGCATTTTTTTTGTCGATGACTAGCATGTTTTGGTTTATGACTTGCACTTTTTTGTCGATGACTGTGATTTTTTTTGGGCGATGACTTGCATGTTTTGGTTGAAGACTTATATTTTTTTCCATGACTGGCGTTTTTTGATCGATGTCTTGCATTTTTTGGTCGATGATTTGCATTTTTTGGTCGTTTACTAGTAATTTTTTTATAGATGACATGGATCTTTTTGTTTTCTTTTTTTAAATTTGATCGAATTCTGCTCGATTTATAAAGAGCACTATTTTGCTTATATAAAAAAGGACGCTTTTTCTTTTTAACATAGTACTGTAATATGGTACAGCCCATGGCATATTTATATCAGGTAGGAGTAATTCAACAGCTGACGAGTCTTAGAATGTCAAAATATTGTTGTTTTTTTAGTGTTTTGTAACCATTTTTATAAATTTTTTTAACATTTCTCTTTCTATTGTTATTCGTCAGTCAGTTATGAAGCTGTTTTTGACATTCCGTGTACTCTTTAACAAAAACAAAATGCCTGTTGTTTTTGCATTGTTGTACTTGTTGTATTCTTGCGGTTACCTCTTATGAATATGCCATGGTACAGCCTTTTCGAAAACCGACGGTTTGAGAAATCAGATGAATGGAATACTTAACGTGATTGGCTGTTTGGGAAATCTATTTTCGAATTTATTTTATTCACATACAAATTGCGTAGTAGGGGGACGACGATGACGAGATTTAGAAGAAAAGTTTGGCAATCACTTTATTAATTAAAAATACCATCGATGTAAGTGAGCGTAATTTTTCGCCAAAAGCAAATGATGTCTCCGTATTCATTGTCTGTGCTAATGGTGTATAAGATATGTATGTAAGTGTGTTCATTTTGTGAATAAATAAAAATCGAAATTAATACAGAAGATAAGAAAACAAATGCAAGAGTATAATAACATTTGGCCAAAAAGAATGCAATTGCATGCAAAATTAATTCCTAAAAACAAAAACAACAAATAAAAAACAAACTCAAAAAAAAAGGAAAAGAAGATTGATTGAAAAGAACTTGTGGTAATTAAATATATATTAAGGAAATTAACGGTACTGTAGGCTATGGAACACCCTACAATTATTTGTTAATATGACTGGATTTGTCATCAAGGGTATAATGAGCGCTATGAGCTAATGAGAAGATATTGGTTATGACTAGTATAGCTCCATCAACGTAATTGCATACTATTAGGTGTTCTGATGCCGTTAATATCAATTCGTTCTTGGGATCCGTTTTTGCGTCCAATGATTTAGGCTTGAATCTCTACAGGACATGATCAGTACATTTCTGAGTGTGGATTGGATAAATCCCACACTAATTTCATTTCTAAAAGCTTGGAATTATTAAATCCAAATAATTATAGTGCCTGTTGTAGGGTGGTGCTCTCTAATGTTTTCATTGTTGCTGTTGTTTAATTTGAATACAATTTTATGTTCGTCTAATTAATTATTTTTTTTTAAACCAACGAATTCATTAGACTTTTGTAACACTAACGGTTTAGTTGACACCTGCCTATATAGACAAAACGATATGTATTTGATTTAAAAACCGAAATAAAATAAAAAAAGCAAGAAAATTATAATTAAATAATTAACTAAATCAACTAGATTAAGTAAATTAAAGTAATCGGATAGGGGCTATTCAATAAAGTGAAAAATGTCTGAAGAATTTAATAAGAAATGTACGATACAGGAAAATCCAGATATTGGCAGGTGAGATATAAGACAATGGTCAAGTGCAATCAGTCATGTGAAAAAAATTTTCAATTATTTTAGATACGTAAAGGCAACAGAAAACATACAAGCTGGTGAAACATTATTATTGGAAAAGCCCATATTAATTTTAGCATCTGTTGGCGATAAACGTTGCTGCAACTGTTATAAATATGCACAGCAATATTGTGGGTGAGTTCAGGGCACTCTCATCTAAGCAAGAAATGACAAACAAAAAACAAAAAAATTTTGGAACAATGAACTTTATTTCTGAACATAACCTCAATATTCTTTAGCTTCAATATCCATTTTTATAATATCAACTGTTTGTCTAGTTCTTAAAATAGTCATCAATCTGCAGACTATCCCTCTTTTACACCCACAAAAATATAGGAAGTGGCAGAACAACTTAGTGGCCGACCAATTAAGGCGTCCACATCGGAAATGGTTAGGATAATCTACAAAATGGTATTGGATGTTCCTGCGTGTGCACTTAACCTAACCTATTGGATAACCATTAGCGGTTAACTTCACTTCTCTTTATTACAGAAGATCTGATGATGAAAAAACTATGTCGCGAAGGTCACTCAACTTATATATGTAGTTATTAAGGCTTCTTAAAATATCCACTAAGAACACATTTATTGAACACTGAAGTCTATAAACATTCTTACGTTCAATTCTCTTTTTTTTCAGAAAATGTCGCATATCACCCCTCTGTTTCGACTGTCCACAACACAGCGAATTCGATTGTACAACCTTAACTGCCATGACAGATTTAAAAGCTGATACCTTAAAAAAATACCCTGAAACGTATGGTATTATTAAATGCCTATTACTTTCGGAAAATCCTGAAGGCAAGGATGGTTTTCAAAAAATCCTTCAATTAGAATCCCATCGAGAGAAGAGACGTAATACGGCCGTGTGGCAAGAACGCAATAAGAATGTTGTACAACCGATTTTAAAATCGAATTTAAATAAATATTTACAATTGGGTAGTAAAATCGATGAAGAATTTCTACAACATTTATGTGGTATCCTGGATGTAAACTGTCACGAGATAAGAGCACCAGATACAGCGGCAATGAGTGCTCTGTACTTGAAAGCTTCTCTGCTGGCCCATCAATGTTGTCCAAATGCAAATGTAGCCATTGATGAGGTGTATCGTATAAAATTTTATGCAAATCGTGATATAGACAAGGAAGAAATGGTAACAAATTGTTATACAAACATCTTGTTGGTGAGTTTTTTTTTAATATTTTAGGGTCAAGGGGAAAAATTTTAAATTTCTTATGTTTTATAGGGCACCGACGAACGTCGCCATATTTTGCAAGAAGGCAAATATTTCCTATGCAAGTGTGCGCGTTGTGAGGATCCCACCGAAATGGGTACGCATTTAAGTAGTTTTATATGTGCGCCCTGTGCTGCCAACAACAGGGAGGGCTATATTGTCAAGCAATCAAATAAAAAATGGCAGTGCTTACAATGCACTCATTCGCTGCGTAATGATCAGGTTCAAACTATTATCGATAAAGCCAAAGAAGAGATATTTCATGCCCAGGATGATTTAAGACGTTTCGAAATCCTTTTGGCTAAATTAAGCACTCTGTTGCACAGGAATCATTACGTTATGGTGGATATCAAACAAAATATTGCCAATATGTTGCGTTCAATTATAATGAATAGTGTACAGAGACCCGGACGCCGTTTATACGAGCGAAAAGTGCGTTTGTGTCAAGAACTGGTAATGGTTTTGCATACTCTACAGCCGGGCATATCTAGGCTTAAAGCGATTGCCATGTATGAGTTGGCAAATGCTTCGGCTGAACTATATCGCTTGCGTTTCGGCGAAAAGGAATTGACAGAAGAGCAACTGCAAGGCTATCTTAGACAGTGTGAATCAATGTTTAAGGAATCTATTCGCATGTTGCTGTATGAGCCGCCACAAACCCCAGAAGGTGAATTGATGAAAAGCATAATGGGCCAATTAAAGGATTTGAGAAATGACATACAAATGTTGGATAAAAATGTAGAAACTAAATAATAAAATTTATAATTTGAGACTTGTGAAATAATTGAAAATAATATTGTATTTGCAAAAGAAGAAGGAGAGTTGAATGAATTTGATAAAGGATAGGTACTAGTTTTTGTGCTTCAAATAATCTTGCAATGGCAGACTAGCTCTTGAGAGCCATCGATCGGGAAATTATGTTTCAAAAGCATTCAGAGTAGTAGTAATACCCTGAAGTCATCTTGACTCCCTTGGAGCTAACTGTACTGGAGGAGGCAATAATTTCCAAGGCGGCGTAGAGAAGGATGCCATGCATTAATATTTGGGGGCATCCATTGGTCAGGTCAGGTTAAATAGCTGAAAAAGGCCACGTCAACACTATCTAAGTTAAAGGTAGGAAAACTGACAGCGTGAAAACAGCGGGTTGCATATACAGTCACCTTAATTCTTCGGAGCACTAAGAGCCAGACGGAAAAGCATATCCTAGCTCTACTTAATGCTTAGAACGAACGATGTTATACATTAGTATGGCTCATCCTAAAGACCAATGATGAAGAGATGATAATAGTTGGGATCGGCAAAAGATCTCTTAATGTGATCAGGAGGTATGACACTATCATCTGCTTCAGATTTGGAAAAATTATTGTCGAATACATTGCCAAAGGCAAAATATGTTGCATGAGAAGACCTGAGGCATGGATGTAGAACAATCAGCAGCAGCTGAGTGTTAATCCCGATGGACATTGGAAAGAAATGGAGGTCCTGATCAGTTTTTAATAACAATAGAGAATGAGTCAGCCTAGCAGAGACATTTATATTTATCTCTCTGGTCGCTTGGACGTCCCAGATTACGTAGATAACATTATTTATTTGCGCATAATCCCGCTGATGTACAGTAAAAACTACGAATGGATACCACATGATGACGATAGGGATACAATCTTTTATCAATCATTGGGAATCGTTTGGCAAATAAGGGGCTCTGAACAGTTAAGTACCAAAACCTTTTGATAGCTCAAGACTACACACTTAAGTGTTGTTCGATAGGAGACACCTTAAGAAAATCGCCACAGGGTATATTACAAGCACTGCCCTGATTGAAAAGTCAAATTGTAGTCAAGGACGCGTGAGGAGATATGTGCAAACATGGATAAGGGAATAACAATGTGTATATATTTATATATACGTATTTATATATATGTTGCATTGTATTACCTGCATCACTGCTTTTCCGTGTCTTTGTAATCCTGGCTTATTTGCTGAAAAACCGCAATTAGTTGTTGTGCCACCATAAAACGCTGCGGACATAAGTTTGGCGGGCAATCAACACATTGGTCTATTAAGAGCTTTAATTTGGGATATAATTTTACTATAGACGAAGGCAAAGGATATAGGAATCCTTTTGTTAAGTCCTTATAAAGATCTTCTCGTAGAAATTGACAGGCACTAAATATGTTTACATCGCTTATATCATAGGAGGATATATCCTCAGTAGAATAGGCAAAACAACCGTTACATTCTATATACTCATACTTATGAACAGAAGAGTTGTACATGGCTTGAGTAGAATCCACAATAAAAATGGTATCCAAGTCGACGAAAGTTAACTTATTGAGTTGCTTATCATAAACTACATTATCAGCCGTAAGATCGGTTATATATAAACGATAATTATCGAAACCATAGGAAAATTTTAAAGCGGCCTCCAATAATTGTTGTGCAATCAGTGACTTTAGTTTAAAGTCTGCTTTAAAGAAGTGATGTAAATCCTCTCCTGAATATGCCTGGAACATGGTAAAGCCACATACATTTTGTATAAGGGGTACCGGGAAATTCCGTTCATATAACAGCTTCATAATGACAAGTTGGACATTTACTAACATATAAAGCCATACGGCGACAGATGGTAGATTTGGGTGATGCACGTGTAAATTATCAATAAATTGATCCAGTGTCTTTGCAGGCACATACTGTACACCCTGTAAATTTTCTATTTTTCTTAGCAACTGCTTTTTTATCTCAGCTTTTTCCAAATTAATTCCAGATTGTGGATAATATTTCGCAATCAACTGTTGTTTGGAGTTTCTTAATTTTATCAAATGATTTTGCCTTTTGCTCCAACTTTCTGGCATAAAGGCTAATAGTTGTCTTAAGGAGAGATCTTCTGATGGTTCGATTCTATCAAATAAATCTAGACAACTTGACACTTGTGTGTGGAAACATTTTGTGCAATATTTTAAATCATTTTCGAAATGTTTACCGTGCAGTATTAAAGGTTCAAGTGTTTGAAATTTCGTCTCCAACGTATTGAGCACCAGTATCAATAGGAATATAAATCTCGTGTGCGAAAACTGCCGCTGGTTAGATGCGTAGAAAAAGACTGGAAATAAAAAAGAATAGGAGAACGTTAATTAAAAAATTCAAAACTAAAAATGTCATATAAAGGGTCCGCCAAACAACTTTTTTTTTTGAAAATGCGTTAAAAAAACTACTGAATATTTTCTCAAATTTCTTTTTTATTTGAAAGTACTATCCTTCCGGTTAATAATGGAAAATAATTTCATTCAAATGGCCTACACGATCGGTTCAATTTTTAAGCACATTATCGATTGTGTGCAGCTGTATTTCACCAATGGCTTCACGAATATTGTCCTTTAAAGCGTCAATTGTCTCTGGCTTGTCGGTGTAACACTTATCTTTGACGGCACCCCACAAATAATAGTCCAACGGTGTCAAAGCTCCGAGGTGGCCAAACGACATCAGCTCTGCGGCTGATAATGCGATCTCCAAAAACAGGGCGCAAAATATAGAGTGTAACTTCGGCTGTGTGGCACGTAGCGCCGTCCTGTTGAAACCAAATGTTGCCAATATCATCCTCTTCAATTTTTGTGAACAAAAATTCATTCAACATGGCCCGGTAACGATCGCCATTGACTGTAACGGCCACTCCTTGCTCATTTTCGAAGAAAAATGGCCCAATTATGCCTCTGGACCAAAATCCGCACCAAACAGTGACTCGTTTTGGGTGCGTCGGCTTTTCAATGTATGCATGCGGGTTTTCTGTGCCCCAAATGCGACAATTTTGCTTGTTTACATACCCGCCAAGATCAAAATGAGCTTCATCTGAAAAATGATTTTTTTTTGCCAAAATCGGCATCTGCTGGTGTAGGCTACTGCATGGCCAGCCGAGGCAGCCGTTTGAATGAAATTGTTTTCCATTATTAACCGGAAGGATCGTACTTTCAAATAAAAAAAGAACTTTCAGAAAATATTCAGTAGTTTTTTTTAAAGCATTTTCAAAAAAAAAGTTATTTGGCGGACCCTTTAGAAAATTCCGTTTAAATAATTCAATAAAAAATTTGTTTGTATGAACAATATAAGAACCCGCTGCTGGACCTTTACTGTAAACTATTGCAATGGGCAAGTGAACATGATATGAAGGGACTACAGCAAGTTTGCTCAAACTCCAAAGAAACAGGTTTACCGTAGTTATCAGGATTGTCATCCCAGTTAAAGTGGGCTGCCGATTGGAAGGTACTAGCGAGGTTTTCTGTAGATTCCTAATATGTATCCTTTGACACTGAATATCTTCGCTCTGTCCATGTTTCATACGTATACTACAAAAGAATCCCTTCTCCTGGAAAAGTAAGAGTACTTAGTCCTTAGCGCCGCTATAAAACAGATTTTCTTTCAACGCCTGTCTCGCGTTTTGTCAAAAAACATAGACGGAGTTGATAAGACGAATTATTTTGTTCGGTAATCTTCTGCCCGGTTGTGTCGCATGTATCACGTTGTAATCTATTTTATAGCCGTAGAAAAATTTCTATCTGTGTATGTATACTTCTTTTTCTGTAGAATTAAACGAATTTATGTACATATAGTATGTATGTAAGCAGTTATTTTTTTTATTCTATAAATAACTGGCAGAGTCTTTAATAAGCCTCATGCCAGATAAAATTATAAATGTGTATGAAAATTGCAGAAGATCTCCTGAAAACCAAGAACGTTGATGCTGTTGCCTGCAGCTTTTAATGTTGGCTCGACAAGTTGTAGATTCCAACCAGAAAAGAGCAAAAACAAAAAGAAAAAAGTGAAACTAATAATACAGAATGAAAAAAGATCTTAAAAGAGTATGTGAGTTTGGTTGATTGGTGGTTTCTGCACAACAAAACAGGTTCAAGGCTTCAAAAGAATTTCAAAAAAAAAGAAGCAAAAGATGGTAAAAACAGAAATTAATAGGACTTTAAAATTTATAAGATTTCGTAAGAATACAACTGGAAATGAAGATGGATTGGAATTTGGTTATGAAATAAATTCTTAACTAAAGAGAATTTAAAAATCAATAAAAAAAATATGTTTTTAATTTATTTTATTTACTTCATGGTCATGATAGTTTTCTAAAAACAGCTGTGCTTAATAATAATAAAAAGGTTATTGCAAAGAGAATACTGTAAATGAAATTGAAGTCGCCGTAGTCTAGTATGTAGTTATTAGACGTAAGGCCTCGGTTCAAAACGAAATTTGAAAATATTTCTTCAGCAGATTTTTTTCAAAAACTTTGAGAGCAAATAAAATTGCCATGAAAAGTTTCACAATAATTTGTCGTTCGGAATCGACTTTAAGCTGTAGGTCCCGCCACTCATGTATAAAATTAACGCACACAACATAAGTGGTGTGAGAAGCTAGGTCGTAATCCTGACTGAAGGGTTGTAATATATGTATGTACCGTAAACGATACGTTAAATAATAAAATAAAGAAATCTTAAGATTAGATTGTAGGTAAAATGAAGAGAAAAAAGTTGGCATAAGAAACCAAGAACTGCTAAAAACACAAGGACTCTCCGATCACAAGAAAATATTGCATGGAAAATCCGCCGGGATTGCTAATTCTGAAAGTTATCGTATAACTTTTTTTCTTTATTTTGCAGTCTTATATCCTTTTAGGTTAGGTTAGGTTAGAGGACGTGTACTTGTCACTTAAGACAAGTACAGTACCCGGAGGTCGAATTGACCCATTGTACAAGGTCCTAGTTTCTCACACCACTTATGATGTGTGTGTTAATTTTATACATGAGCGGTGGGACCTACAGTTTAAAGTCGACTCCGAACGACAGATTTTTGAGAAACTTTTTCATGACAATTTTATTTACTCTCAGAGTTTTTGCCAGAAATCTGCTGAGAGGAAGTCGCCGAAGAAATACTTTTTGTATTTTGTCTTGATGTTTGGCCTGGGGCTCGAACCCTGGCTTTACGTCAATAAGCCAACACATTATCTACTAGATTACGGCGACTTCTATATCCTTTTAGCTCGATAGAATTATAGAACGTTACTTAAGAACTTCTTTTAACAGCCATATTCTGTTTATAATATGAACTATCTGTCTAGCTTTTTAAAACAGAAATCAACCCTATGAAGAATTATTGTTGGCGCCGAAAGAGGTTAACAAGTATAGAAACATAAATTAAATCAAGGAGCTAAATCTGGTGAATAATGCTAGTGATAGTAGAGCTTCTGACTTCTACTTCTTAAAACCCATCACTAACAGTTTGTTTAACTCACCAAGTTGCCTATGAACTATTTTCTCCTCTTCCTTATTTCTACATCTTCCAAGTTCCTTTTTGAATTGTAAGGAGATTTTACATGGCGTATTTATTAAGTTTTTTCGCCGCTCTCCGGCATGAACGGAAAGTGATTCCAAAGTAGAGAATTGGCCAATTCATTCGCCCTGTCATTTCGCTGTGTTCTTGTGCCCATAAAAAAGCTATACACTGCCTTAGAGTTTGTTTTATTGGAACCTAGTACTTTGAAAGTCACTTAGCTATCAGAAAGTATGGTAATACCAGTTCCGGAGATGTTTCCGTCCTTAATAATTCTCATTTAAAGTTTATACATACTTTGTAGACGCAATTTTGTCACCGAGTGTATGTTTTTGTATTAAAACCTTTATGCCAACGGATTTTATTTGAACAACGCTTTACTCTACAATCTTAACAAACAAGTATTTTAAGAGAACAACTAGAATACGTCCCTAAGAGAGACTAAACAAAGAGCTGAATGCGGTTTATGACAGAAACGTTTATAAAATAAAATACTATAACGAAAATATATTTTCAGTTAGTTGTACGTAAAGATTCGGCGGTAAAAGGTGGTTAATTTTAAATACGCACCGGAATAAATTATTACAAAATTTATTCGTGAGATCAGCTGCTGGCAAAAAAAAACGATTAAAAAAAACGACTTCGGTCAAGTTCAAGAAACTTTTCTATATAGAAATTTAAACAAAAAAATAAAAAAAGAAGCCATTAAATAATTTAAAAAAAAAAAAGAATTCTTTTGAAATTTTACTAAAAAGCAGAAAAGGCTAAAAATATGTTTAAAATCAAATTGTTGTGTAATTCAATTTTATAAGAGATTTGTTATTTCAAATTATATATTTTGCGCAATATTTTCTTAGAAAAAATAAAAATAAAAAAATTAATAGAAACTACTTGACCAAAACAAATATTCTAAATGTCGTCATTACTAAAGAAAAGTATAAAACATTAAGAGAGAAACAAATATTATATTGTATTTTACAAATGTGTACATACGTATATATTCAATAGAATTGCAAATTTCTATATGCCAAAACCGATCAATTGATTGACAAATACGCTCAATATACAAATACATACAATACAATACAATACCTAGAGTGGAGTTGAATAAAATCTCGTAATTATACGGTAAGACATCGTATACAATTATATTGTATTGTATTTAAATAAGGAGAATCAACAAATAAACAATTTTTACTGCAAACACATGCTATTTAAATCTAAACATACAGTGAGTAACAAACACGCAGTGAAATTGATACATCAGTGACAAATTAATTTCAAGTTCAAAAAGCCTGTGAAATGAAAATAAATTAAAAAAACCTAACTAAGCTCAGCTATTCAAAATATTTTAAATGGAATATAACGTGTAATTTTTTTTAAATTTGAATTTTGAAAATTTAAAAAAAGATAAAAATTTACAAAACTTAAGGAAATATTTATTTGAGACGTAGATATCCATACGTAAAGTCCAATTTTGGCATACTTTTTACAGTATTTCGCCCGGTAGCTATAATGTTATCTTCCAGCGCTGAAATTATAATTTCCTTGTCCATATATCCCCACAAATGTCATAATGTTGGAAACCAAAATGGGCTGTTTTAAAATGGGATATTAATTGCTTATTACACCGTGCCTTGTCAATCCTGTCCTATTCTCTCCCTTGGTAAGAAAGTCAGTAATTCTCTCAGGGCACTTTTATCATTTTTCTTAAAAAATTACGATCTGCTGTCAGCCCACAAACCACACTAAACAATGTATTTTTCAGGGTACATCGGCAACTATAAAAATGCTTCAAATAAATATTTTGTTAGCAATGAAGTTCATTTCTCACTAGGTGGTTACGTCAACAACATATCATATCAACATATGGCTATCGGAGAACCCCGTATATATTTTTAATAGAAAATTCAAGCCTTTCAATTCGGATCTTTGATATCCGTCTTATTGAGTATTACTTTGCCATAGTAATTGTTGGCAACCCCAAATAATTATCTATTTTCTTTGTACTAAAATTATAACTGTCGTTTGTTATTTATATATTGTATATTGTCTACATAGTTTGCCGCTATGACATTTATATATGTTCAATGTACATTGTTAAGTCGTCTATTAAACAACATAGAATCATATACGCGGTAACTATATTAAATTAAATTGTTTTACTGTTAATTATATTGTAATTATTGGTTTTAAATAAAGGTTAACTTTGGGTTAGAATTAAAACTTGGCGTGTCACTCCAGCCCCTCATAAACATAACAATTGGCGACGAGGATTTTAAACAGAGGAAAAAGTGAACAAAATAAACATAAACTAAGTTTATTTTTTTTAAGTATAATTTCTACACAATGACTTCTTTGGAACAAGTAGTTGGACAACTCCTGGCACGACAGCAAGAAGCCATGGAAAAACAACACCAACTAATGGAAAGGCTGATTAATGCAACGCAAGGTTCTACGGCTAGTAACGGAAGTGGGTCATCAACAGCTTCTGCAAGTGCAACAGCTCCGGAGACCTTGATGGACATTTTATCGAAAAATATACGTGAGTTTCCTACGAACCTGAAGAAAACCAAATTTTTGGCACTTGGTACGAGCGCTATGAGGATGTTTTCCAGGTTGATGCAGATCAACTTGATGATGCTGCAAAAGTGAGGTTATTGTTGAGAAAGGTCAGTAACGGTGTTTTTAACAAATACAAAGACTATCTACTTCCAAAACAACCTCGTGACGTCACATTCCAACAAACGGTAGACATTTTAAAAAAACTTTTTGGAAGAAAAGAGAGTTTATTCAGTACTCGGGTAAAATGTATATCAAACATCAAAAGAGAAGATGAAGATATAATCAGCTATGCCGCCAAAGTAAATCGTCACTGTGAAAATTTTTTAATAAATAAATGTACTGCTGATAAATTTAAATGTCTTATATTTGTAAATGGTTTGTCATCGCAAAAGGATCAGGAGTATAAAGCGAGACTTTTGACTCTACTAGAGTCTGAAACAGAACAAAATCAGTTGAATTTGGATAATTTAGTCGCTGAAGTAGAACGTCTAAATAGTCTTAAACGCGACATTTCAACAAAAGAAAATCCAAATGTCAACTCCATCCATAGTTCTTAACAACGTATACCACAGAATGCTAATAAAGACCAAAAGCCAAAGCGACCTTGTTGGCAATGTGGAAACATGCATTTTGTTCGGGACTGTAGTTATTCTACACACAAATGCTCGCAGTGTGGTAAAGTTGGGCATAAGGAAGGTTATTGTTCTTGTTTTCCAGATGTAAAGCAAAAGCTAAACAAAAATGTTCAGCAACATCAAAATTCAAGTAAAAAGAGTAAATTCAACAAAACGCACAAAACCATTAAAAGCGTATATGGTTCAACAGCAACATGCAAAAATAGACGTTTTATTTCAATCGTAATTAACAATGTAAATCTTACTCTTCAACATGATACTGGTTCGGATGTCACGATCATCTCAAAGAAGAATTGGGTTAAAATTGGTAAACCAACTTTAGAAATTTCTCAGCACAAACCACGAGATGCTTCTACAAATGAAATTTGCATATTAGGTCAATTTCAGTGTACGGTGGTTATCCATAATCAAAGTCAAACCAGCAACATTTTGGTGTCTTCACTTCCTGATTTAAATCTTTTCGGTTCTGATTTAATGGAACAATTTAAATTGTGGAGCAAACCCATTGATACTTATACGTCGTGTAACCAACTTCAAGTTAACAACACACTCACAGAATCGGAATTGCGTCAATCATACCCTGAAGTTTTTAGGAATGAAATTGGACATTGCACTCATTTTAAAGTTCACCTACAACTTAAACCACAAGCTGTTCCTGTTTTTCGTCCTAAAAGGCAAGTAGCGTATGCAGCAAAAGATCATCTAGACAGTGAACTTAAAAAACTTGAACGTGAGGGTATCATTTCTCCTATAAATTTTTCGGAATGGGCAGCACCCATTGTGGTAATAAAAAAGGCTTCTGGCAATCTACGTATATGTGGGGATTACTCTACTGGACTAAATGATCAGCTGGAACCTCATACATTTCCATTGCCACTTCCAGATGAAATATTTATAAACTTTAACAACTGCTCCATCTTTTCAACAATTGATTTAAATAACGCCTACATGCAAATCGAAGTCGACGATGACACGAAAAAACTTCTAGTTATAAACACACATCGCGGCTTATATACTTTTAATCGACTTGCCCCAGGTGTGAGATCAGCTCCTGGTGCTTTTCAACAGTGTATGGAATCAATTGTTTCTGGTATAAAAGGCGTTTTTCCTTATCTGGACGATGTTATAGTAGCCACACCAACACGCGAAGAAAACATTACAGCAGTTAAACAGGTATTTGAACGATTAAAAAAATACAACATTACAGTGAACTTTGAAAAATGCAAATTTTTTAAAACTTCGTGTACATACTTGGGTTACCATTTCGACAGAAAAGGCGTTTATCCAGACAAAAATAAAATTAAAAAAATTTTACAAATTACAGTTCCCAAAAATATTAGTGAATTGCGATCTTTTCTGGGAGCAATTAATTACTACGGTAAATTTATACATGAAATGAGAAAGCTTAGAGATCCGTTAGATAATTTACTTAAGAAAAATATAGCATGGAATTGGTCATCATCATGTCAACGTAGTTTTGATCGTTTTAAGCAGCTACTGTCATCTGATTTGTTGCTTACTCACTTTGATCCAAAACTTCCTATCAAAGTAGCAGCTGATGCCTCAACCGTTGGACTGGGTGCATACATCTGTCACATTTTCCCTGATGGCAACGAAAAAGCAATTTATCATGCGTCAAGGTCTCTCACCCCAGCTGAGAAAAATTACTCTCAAATTGAAAAAGAAGGATTGGCATTAGTTTTTGCGGTGGTTAAATTCCATAAATATTTATTCGGGCGAAAATTTATACTTCAAACGGATCACAAACCTCTCCTTGCAATTTTTGGAAATAAAAATGGAATTCCAGCACATTCTGCAAACCGTCTCCAGCGATGGGCTCTTACACTCATGTCGTACGAATTTAAATTACAATACGTTTCAACTCACGAATTCGGAGCTGCTGATATCTTATCACGGCTAATTTCCAACGTACCGAAAGCAAACGAAGACACTATAATTGCTTGTATTCAATTAGAAGATGAAATAAAAATGGTTATTAATGATATCACAAATGCTTTGCCTATAACATTCAACATGATTTGTGCCGCTACTAAAAAGGATTCAAATCTCCAAGATCTTATAAAATTCCTACAAACTGGTAAGTGGCCAAATGAAAAATCTTCTGATATGCAGTGTTATTTTTCAAGAAAACAAAAGTTAAGCATCGTTGATGATTGTGTAATGTATGGGGAGCGTATTATAATACCAAGCTGTTTTAGAAAACGCATTCTAAAAGAATTACACAAAGGACATCATGGTATTGAGAGGACAAAGGCATTGGCTCGTAGCTATGTTTATTGGCCGCATATAGATGACGAAATAAAAAGGTATGTACAAAATTGTACCAAATGCGCTTCAGTAGCAAAATCGTTACCAAAAACATTGCTTTATTCATGGCCATTAACAAAACACCCTATGGAAAGAGTTCACATAGACATAGCTGGTCCTGTTGATAATTTTTATTATTTCGTAATAGTAGATTCATTTTCGAAGTGGCCGCAAATCTACCAAATTAAATCAGTTTCTTCAAATATAATTATTAATTGCATGCGCGATTTTACTTCATTATTTGGAAACCCTGAACTCATAGTAAGTGATAATGGAACTCAGTTCTCCAGTAACGCGTTTTCCAAATTTTGTCAAGAAAATGGCATTGTACACAAATTTACCGCACCCTACCACCCTCAATCAAATGGGCAGGCAGAGAGATTTGTTGACACTTTAAAGCGTGCATTGAAAAAACTCGAAGGAATTGGCACTTCTAGTGAAAATTTACAAACGTTTTTAAAATGTTATCGTTCTTCACCAAATCCTAGTTCTAGTGGCAAATCGCCTTCTGAATTGTTCGTGGGGAGAAAAATAAGGATTAATCTTGATCTACTTAAGAAACCTACACAGTTCGAACAACAGCGATACGAGAAAATGGAAGAACAATTTAACAAACGTAATGGCGCTAAAGATCGGGTATACAATATTGGTCAGAAAGTTTACGCAAAATTATATAAATGGAATAAATCTGAATGGTTCCCTGGAATTATCAAGCGGAAGCTCGGAAATGTTAACTACGAAGTAGAAATTGAAAACATTCCTGAATTTCGTGCAGTTAGGTCTCATACTAATCAACTAAGGCCTCGTTATTCCGAATCTCAAAATGTGCCTAATAATGTTTTGTTTGATTATTTCAATTTAACACCTCAACATACGTCACCCGCAGAGGAAAGTAACGTTAATGCTGAAATTGAATTAGTACCACTCACTGATGGACAAACTACATCTACAGATGAATTACAAACAATTCGAGATCCACTTTCAGTTACTTCGCCATCTATTTCAACAAGTGTAAACAATCCACCAACAACTTTAGAAAGTGTTACACCTAACGTTGAAGTAAATACACCGAATAATTCAATAATGGATCCTGTTATTAAAACAGATGAAGCTTCTCCAGCTCTTCGAAGATCCAATCGTAGAAAGCGTTCTCCTGTATGGACTCCAGACTACCATCTTCCTAATAAAAAAAAGAGAGATGTTGGCAACCCCAAATAATTATCTATTTTCTTTGTACTAAAATTATAACTGTCGTTTGTTATTTATATATTGTATATTGTCTACATAGTTTGCCGCTATGACATTTATATATGTTCAATGTACATTGTTAAGTCGTCTATTAAACAACATAGAATCATATACGCGGTAACTATATTAAATTAAATTGTTTTACTGTTAATTATATTGTAATTATTGGTTTTAAATAAAGGTTAACTTTGGGTTAGAATTAAAACTTGGCGTGTCACTCCAGCCCCTCATAAACATAACAGTAATCATCCTGCCAGCTAAGTTTTACGATTGATTCACTTCAAATTCATATAAATTTTCCGTGAAGCCAATTTAAGTCCATTTTTGCAATGTTGTCATGATTTTGCAGAAAAGAGGAATATTTATATATTTTAACTGCACCCTAAATTTTTTAGATTGTTAACATTATCGATAAGAGCGAAATTTTTAGAGTTTTTAATAACAAAATTGAAGAAAAAATTGAGATATTGTATGTACATATTTGCTGCATATTTGCTGTACGATTTTCACTCACTTTCACTGTATTTCAAAATAAATAATCGTTATAAGATATCTATCTATTAGACGTTATTGGATAGATCATACTCAATGTTACCTATGACAACAATTCTAGCTGGTCACCTTCATTTTTTACACTCACATAGTATTTCATTGGTAGTGGGATTGTTAGAACACAATATACGCAACGAAAAAAAAAATAGAATTGAAATCTATTGAGAACATACTCATGTTCTCAGTGTTATTGTTTATTATTTAGTTCTTAATAAAGAAATAAATAAACAAAATTATAATAATTTTATCAGTAAGACGTAGATATTCCTTATGCATACATATATACGCAGGTATGTACATAATATGATATGTTATATCAATGTATTAACCATATTCGTACATGTGTAATGATAACATGAGGATTTAAACGCTTTTATGTATGTATATACAGGGTTGGCAAAAATTATGGGGAAGATATTTCATTCACCCAGTGATTAACCGATTAAGATTCACATTAACGTGAAAGTTTATTTAATTATCGGACGGATAAATGTTTATATAAAAGTGATGTAAATAGTAAGGAGATTAGGCTAGGTTAATGGGCCATGTTCACTCGGTTGCCCATTTAGCCCATTGTGCTTAGATGCAGTTGTAAGTGAGGCACTTGAATGCTAATTTCAATACTTGAAAAATATGTCGGTTGTAGCGAACAAGGCACATATGTATCAAGATCTTCTGACGCCCCAATAGAACACTAGAATTTATCATGATCTCAACTAATGTGGCCCTGCCTGTTCAGACTAAATAAGTAACGCCAACAGGTCTCGAGTAAAACTTTCCTTAGGTAAATTGTAGTGTCCGTCGCTGATCAGGGTGTTAAACTTTAGATATTTATCTTCCTTGGACGCTGTTTTATATTTTCAAATTTGCAAGATTGATTTGCCAACAATGAAGAGGTAAAGCTTGTCTTTGGTGGATATTTTAAGAGTTCTTACAATAAATAGAGTACCGAAGCTGTTAGATTTTTTTTAATTAAAACCAGCACTCAGGGGATGGCCCCTACTCATGCAGTGCATTGTGCAGGTTTAGGAAAATAGGTTATAGGAAGGTGGAAAGAGGGAGTAGTGTTTGTGGACATTTGATTTAAACTCAAGATGTGAACGGCAAGGAAACGAGTTGCTGCTAGGTGACTATAAAATGGCCAGTGCTATACCTTCACCATTAAACAGTCTACAGCAATCGTCCCCAAGAAGCCCGCATCATAAGGTTATTTGATATTATTATAGATATTGCTGTGATATAAGTATATCAAGCTAAAAAAATATTATTTTCCAAAATAAATACAATTCCTGCATGGATATGGACATCAAGATCACCTAATGATACAATATGTCCCTATTACGTTGCCCAGCACTGTAAATATTAATTACTTTATTTTTTATTTTGCATTAAATATTGTTTATTCGATTGCTGTGCTTTTTTGCATTTCCTTCTAACGTTAATTTATTTTCTAACGAAATTGTTTTTAATCATCATTAGAATATAGTTTTTGCCGGCTAAAAACCAGATCCAGAGTGGATGTGTTATTAGAGAAAAGCAAATAAAATAAGTAAACAATTAAAAATATAAATAGAACGTTCGAAACAACTGACTAGGCTTCAATTTATCAAGTGTTATATACATACATACTAAATAATTGAAAGTTTATCCATATAATCGCACAATGAATCTTAATGAAAATCGTACGTCAAAGATTAAAGCAAAATCAATAATACAAAAGGTACAGACATGAATTTTATATGCAGCTGTACGATTTTCAATGTTAGTCACTGTATAAACTGCTTGCTACCATTATTGTGTATGTATGTATGTAGGTGTTTACTTTATCATGGTTTATAATATGAAATACATACTGTAGGAAATATAATCTATTGTGTTAAGAATTGTTTGATTTCATTTTAATTTTATGTTCTAAGCAATTATATTTACGTATATATGTATATGCATAAGCAAATGTGGTTTGTTTTGATAATTTTTTAGCTTTTGTTGTGAAATTATACTTTTTGCATACAAATTAGTTCTTCTCACGTGTTACCATAATTTCAAGCGCTCTATTACAAACCGCAAATACAATAAAAATAACCAATAACCTTAACATTTAATACAAGTTCAATAGTATTGATATTAAAACATAAATAATAAGAATATTTATAAAAAAATTATTGAATGAATTGCATACATTGGACATGAGTTTGTATGTTCTGAAGGAACTATAAATTTTAGAAAGAAGTACTTCTACGTTTTAACAGAAAAACGCAAATAAATGAATATTTCAAGCCAGAAACATAATTCTTTTTGTCCAGAACAGCCAATTGGAATCAATTTGATCAAAATTTTGGGATATTTTCGCTTCTTTTTCTAGTAAAGAATCTTTTATTTGAGACAAGCAAACTCTTTTGAAAGGTGGTCAGTTAAAAAAGGTTAAGGCTCTATGCTTTTGTATGGATTAACCGAAGTATTATGCTGATATTAAGGAACTTGTGAATTCAATCCAACCCAATTAATCCAACAGAATTAATACTATTCACAATTGCTACCCCATAGCACATAAACTAAGCAAATGTCGTTAGTGTAATTCGCAAAGACACTAAGTCCACTTTTTTTCCAAAATTCAGATTTTAATGCAAAACGGCAATACTATACAAAATATATATTTTACGACAGCAAAAAATTTCATTATGTAGTTTAAAGTTGTTGTAATTTTGTGGTTTGCAAAAACGCTAACTCCACAAAACTACGAGAAAAATTAAAAGCACGTGCTAACTCCACGAATATTATTTATTAATTATTATCAATTTTTGATCTAGGTCATTTAAAGAAAGCTATTTTGTAAAAATAATTGCGTTTAAAAAGTTTACAAATTTTAAAAGCTGAAAAAGCTACCATGTTTTTTGTGTCTCCTGTAAAATTTGAAAAAGGGACTTAACACATTAGACTAACGATGTGATTGAATATTGACCGCAATTCGGTGATTGACTTGAAAATGAAAAAATAATCAAAACAGATTTGAATTATTCCATGCAAGGCATTATTAATTATCCTTAATCAACTATCACCAGATGCGTTGGCGCAACAGTTGTGAATACATTAATGAGACTAAAGCGTGGAAGTACAGAAGATAAAGTCATGCCAAAACCTTAGGTACTGTTGATTTGAATTCACTTTCGATCTTAATGTTACTATAAAAACACCAGCAAGTTCCTATAATGATAAAGGATTACATTATTCAGAGAATATATGAACAGATGTGTCGACAACTAAAAATTTTTAATTAGCGAAAACTAATTTTTTTAAATAAAATTTTTCGCTGCCTTCCAAAATGTATCAATACAAAGTTTGTATGCAGTTCTACTACTGTATATAAACTATGTAGATATGCAAAGTAACGAAACAACGCATCAAATATAAACCCGATGCCTGATTGCTTTTTGACTGCGTTAAAAATTCAAATTGAAGACGTTTTGAAATAAAATACATTGTATGTATATATTTTGTACAGCGGCATTATGAAACACGTTACTTTGTTCAAACACAAAGCAACTAACATTTTGGAAGGCAGCCTTTATATTAATGCTAGTCGAGAGTTGTCGTCTATAATACCATTTCCTATAACTGGCGATGCAATTGAAGTTCAATTTCCGCCCATAAGATCATAGTACGAAGTCGAATAAGAATATATTTCAATCTCTTAAATCTTAAACTGTTCCTTAAACTATCTGATTAGGTTATAACAATTCAGATCTCATTAATGGCCATAAAAACAGTCTGGAAACAAATTCAAAACGGCAATTAAAACCCTGGAAAATTATCCCAGCTGATGCATTTGCGAAAGCTGGATTAATTACTAATTCAAATAAATTCAGACGTGAGATTGCCATTCCTTACTCGAGAGAAGCTAGGCCGTAATTCTGATTGGAGTGTTGTAATAGCCAATTATGTATGTATGTATGTATGTATGTACTTCCCTCATACGCAAAGGAAATATCAAAAATGAATCTACCATGAGAAAGCCTAGATGAATCTCTGTCTACAACACCAATATCCGTTTAAAATCCATTTTGGTAACCTAATAGCGTTTATAACTGTGGAAATTCATGCCCAAAAACTGAGACTGCACTACAACAACTTCTGTAGAAGCTGTAATGAGGAGGAAGAAGGGAAAGGGCAACTGTTTTGTCATTGTCCGGCATTTGGGGATCTTAGAGGAAGGGTTAAAAAAGAAGGCTTGGGTAAAATATTTTTATTATTTCTGTTTGTAATTTTAAAGATACATATTATTCTACCGTTTCATAAAAGTTTTTTAAATCTTACGGCTATAGATTAATTTACATATTTTCTTTTATGGACTTTATAAACCGTATTAAGCTTAGGGAAACACCATCTTTTCTCTTTTACTGCAATTTGTATGTATTGAAAAAAAATTGCTTTTTATACAAGCTAATTTGGAAAAGAGACTTAAGCATGGACCTTTTCTCCTATTAATCAAAATTATATTTGCCTACGATCGTAAAGAAGCTGCATAACAATTTTATGATAAAAGAAATTTCTAACGGTTGAACGAGTCTGTGACAACCAATCTCTAAACTCTTGTGTTTAAAATTCATGATACAAGCAACGAAAGATAATAAAATCTTGTCTTTTTTAAATTTAAATTTTATAAAGATTTAAATAGATTTCATCAGCTATTATTTATTTTTCATAAATGGATGACAAATATAACTTTCTCCGTTTTTTTCTTTTTTTGATTTCTTTTCAGATGGCCACTTTGACAGCTTTTAATTTTAAAAATGATTATCTTATAGAAAACCTAAAGAAATCTGTACCACCACACCTACAACAACAGCACGCTTTAAGTCGTCGCTATGAGCAGCTGCTGACCACTGAGAAATACTATGACTGTGTGTTTGTGGTGGGCGAGGCGGGCAAAGTCAAGTGCCATAAATTGATATTGGCCTCAGCTAGTCCTGTCTTTGAGGCCATGTTCTATGGACCCATAAGTGAAGTGGCTAGCTTTGTAGAGATCTTAGATATGAGTCTGGAAATGTTCCAGCTTCTGATTCTATACATTTATAAAGGTAGCATTGATTTTCACAATCTAACGCTGGAGGAGACCATTGAACTGTACTATGGTGCCGAGAAGTATTTGTTAAATGACCTGAAAGCGGAATGTTTGGAAAACATACAATTAAAATTAAGGTTTTCCAATATTTTGGCCTCATTGGAATTAAGCATTTGTTTGGATCTCAATAGTCTTTTGAATATATGCCTTAATTTCTTTATACGCTGCTGTTTAACAGAATCTCAGTTTGCCACCTATTTAAAAGGTCACTACTACCATATATCCAAGGATTGCATCAAGACCATAATAAATCTTTGCAAAGAACGCCTGCCAGCCCAAAACTTGCTGTGGTTTATATACGAATGGTGTCAACAGGAATGCACGGAGCTGGGTTTAAAATCAACGGAATGTTTAACCATTATAGAGGATCTTGATTTTAAAGAGCCTGTGCCCTCATTAGACTGTAGTGAAAACTTAAAACCTCAATACAGCCAATCAATAGAAAGATGCTATTATAAGGCTTGCCGTCCATTTACCATAGACTATGAAAACTGCGAATGGATGACTTATATTAAACCGAATCGTTTTATTTCATTGCAAGGCATAATCCTACAAAGTCGTCTAACACCACACGTAACACGCTTTAATGTGCCAAGTGATTATATAGAAAATCTAAGTATAGAAATAACTGCTCCCAATAATGATGCCAGCCTAAGGTGGTCACATGATCTTAACAAACAATTGACCAAATATAATTGTGATTTGAATATTAAATGGCCTAAAGGTATTGTTCTATCGCCTGATATAGAATATAAAATAAAAATTATTTGGCAACCGTCTCAATGCCAGGGAGCAGAATATCCCTGTAGTTTATTTTCGTCAACAGTAGATGGCATACAATTTAAAGAACTAGACGTTCATAGTGGTAGCTTAGTTAAGGGCCTACATTATGTAAATTTAGTTTAGTGAAAGCCTCCTTTCTTTTTATTTTAAGTAAACGCAACCCCACAAATAATTATTAATTAATAAAGTATTTATAAAATTTATCATTATCTTGCTTGTATTAGCATGTAAGTAAATAAATTTAAAATTATTTATATAAATATGTAGATACATACACATGTATGTTTGTTTATTCTTTTAATTATAATATTAAAAAGAAAGCAAATAAAGTTTAAAAAAAAGTTCAATAAACTTTCACGTTTTATTTCAAAAGATGTATCTGAGCTTTATTATCAAAACCTGTTTGTTTCAGTTTTCATATGAGAAGGGATTTTAATTCTACAAAAAATTCTTTAAACAGATTGTAGAAGCATAAAAAATGATTGATGATCAATTTAAATCTACACTTCGGGCAGTTTAGCTTCTAATAATTGAAAACTATGAAACCAAGAAGTTAATACGAAATTAAAGAAAATTTTTTTTCCATTTTTTTATTTAAAACAATCTGGTTTACAATACGGGACTGACAGAGGAAATAGGGTCACCTTCTATTGAATCATATGACATGTGGAAATTTATAATAGTGAGCAGGCAGATGATCTTGTAAGGTAGACGACTTTCACGCCACAGATAGGGCCTAAAACTTTCTGTGGAGTAAGAAGAAGTTAGGAAGAGTATACTCCGCGAAAGGGAAACTGAAGAGAGAGTGAGAGAGGGAGGCTCCTCAATTGCTTTTAAGATATTCTATAGTTTTGTTGGGTAATTGCAACGGAAAAAAAATTAGAAGTAGCCTGAAGAAAGTCGCTGGTTTTTTGACTTGATACTGTAGACTCAAACAATACAGAATATGTATTGTCATAATCTTAATCTGTAGATTCTGTAATGAGTATAATGAATCATCAGAATATACACTCGCAATCTGAACGGTGTTAAATTTGAGAGTTAAACACCGGACTGATTATCAAGTAGTAGGCCCCTTATTGCAACCAGACAACATTCTAAAGTTTATCAGGGCATCAGGATTGGGTGAGACATTATAGGGATACACTATTTAGATTGCGAACAGTGCAATATATCGTATTATTATTTAACTTATCTACTTTTGTACGGCAATGATAACAATAATCCCCTTTTCTAAACGAATGTGACCAAAATGATCCCCACAAAAAAAAAAAAATACTTAATAAGGCTAACCGAGCCTTTAAATCCCATATTTATAAACAAAATAGTAAATTTGCAGAAGCTTAATATACATACAATTCCGTAGTTCCTTAGGGTACATAGTCTGGGAGCCTTTATAAGCATGGCCAACTCTCTCCTTGCTGCTTTCTAGATTCAGAGGGATTCTGAAGGCATACGGCGTAGGATAGAACGATAAATAAGGGACCAATCCCTGATTTCCCAGTAAATATCAGATGTCACGTCACTCATTTAAACAGTCCAAGAAGGTACATCAATTTAACAACTTTGGATCTCTGGGCGATACCAATTGACACAGCTAACTTCCTACTACCCACGATTTGCTTTACTTTTTTCTACGCCTTATGCATAACGATTTTATGTACGGCTTAATATTTATGAGCATTTCCCGCCATCTTTTATAATAACTGCTGCAACTCTCGTTTATTCACAATTCAAATTTACTTTCTTTATAAACATCTTAATTGCGTTTTTTCATAGTTACTAATTAATTAGTAGATAAATGCTAATTAACACTTAATATAAAGCATATTTAGCTTACCCATTTCTTTAAAAACAAAATTTAACAAATAAAATTAATTTATTTCTCTTAATTTACTCGGTGTTTTTATGCTATCACTTCACATTGATTGGATGTAAACAGAAAACATATGTCTTATGTGTAAGGATGCCATATTTTGAAAAATACATTTTCTTTGATAATGCCTACTATACACACATACTCTTGCATTTAATACTGCAGTTCTTTCGTGTACTCTCTTATTGGAAATTCAATATTTACTAACATCCGTTGGAAGCATTTCAAAAAAAAATCACTTCTTTAAGTATATTTATTAACTACTTACGGTTATCTAACCGTAAAAAACAGGATTCTTCGAAATATTTCTCGGTTTAAAGAATTTATAAAAAGTTTTCATTTAGTTTAAAACCTACCAAAAAGGGAAACCTTATAAAAAAGAACGGAAGCGAGAAGGTGAAAAGGAAACGAAAAAGATGAATTTTCATGTACCCAATTTTAATGTAAAAAATCTTGTCAAGGAAGCAGGCAGCACTTTTTCAAGAGTAGTGCAGGTGTGTATGGTCATATATGGTCGCAAATGCATGTGTATATGTTATTATGTGTCATCATCTATAGGTTGAAAAGCCATTTTATTATTAATAAATAAGTGTTATCCTTAATTGATTTTTTCTTTTCTCTTACCTTGTGTTTGATATTTTCTAGCTGACAGAAGAACGTTTCGGTACAACAGAACGCACTGAATATGATGCTGACTTTCAAAATTTGGCAGAACGTGCCGATGTCACCAAGACCTGGACCGAGAAAATTGTCAAAGATGTTGAGTCTGTTCTGGTACCAAATCCTCAGAATCGTGTAGAGGATTTCATATTCGAAAAGATTGACAAAACTAAACCACAACGTTTAAGTAATTTGGAATATTTGGCTTTGGATATGTTGGAAGCAGGTGCAGATTTCGGACAAGATTTACCTTATGGACAGGCCTTAATTAAGGTGGGTCAAGCCGAGCAGCGTTTAGGCAAATGTGAAAGAGATTTTATAGCCTCATCAAGTATATGTTTTACAACACCGTTGCGTAAATTTTTGGAAGGTGAAATGAAAACTATTACCAAGGAGAGAGGTGTACTGGAAACTAAACGGTAAATATAAAAGTTTTTTTTTTAAATTATTTTACAATTAAGTGAGGGTTAGGTGGGATACGAGTAGAGTAGTAAGGGAATAATGAGAGATCCTTAACCTCTACTAGGGTTCAATGAAAATAACCTCATTGTGTTACGTTGTGTAGCCATCAGTAAAGTAGTATAAAATACCAAAGGTGAAGTAATTCTTCCTAAAGCATCCAGGAGTCAGGACCTGGCGACAGGTCTATTAAGCTTTTCACAGGGTTCCAATACATCGACTTTTCTCTGTTTGTTGACAATGCTGGATATTGAACCTTCCTATTTTCAAACCTTAGCTTGGGTTTGCAATCAATAGCTTGAACCACTACCGCATGTCGATATAATAGTCGGCCCGTAATGTTAATTGTCTCTCCACAGAAAAACTTATTATTTATTGAAGTATTGATGGTTTTTTATTTATTATTTTTGTATTGTAGCTTGGATTTGGACGCTTGTAAGAAACGTGTTACCAAGGCTCGCAGTATGCTTGGCCAGCAAACCGTAAGTTAAAAATATTCTGCTAAAAACTGATTGAATTTAAAAAATTTAATTTTGTATGGCTTTTTTTATAAACAGCAAAAGGATGGCGTTTCTCCTGAAGCAGTTTTGGAACAGGTGTGTATTTCAAATCAAAAAATATAACAGCGCAATAGAAATTTTAATCATTTTTTCTTGTGCATAGGCTGAACGTGATCTACGTGTTGCCCAATCGGAATTTGATCGTCAATCGGAAATTACAAAGTCTTTGCTGGAGGGCATTAGTACTTCACAAGCCTCACATTTGAGGCATTTACATGCTTTTGTTGAAACTCAAGTACGCTACTATAAGCAATGTAATGAAATCATGGATCAATTACAACTTGATTTGGCCAAGTAAGTCAGTTAGATATTCACTATAGGCTTATAGTTTATTGAATAGTTGTAGCAAGAAAAACAAAAAAAAAAAACGATTGTAGTTGACATAATTTAAAGGCTAAATTTGATGTATTATTAGCATCTGTAGTAATATTTCTTTTTTTTTAAAGCACTTTTCTTATAAACCATTTAATTATGCACTCATTTTAATAATAATAATTATAAAAAAACAAAATAAATTTAATAATTAAACATTTTGAACAACAACAAAAACAAAAAAACCAAACAAAAAAATACCCAACTTGGTTTGCAGACTAAAGCCAGAAAGACCACGCCTACGCATTAATAGTGAAGATATTGATACAGGGCCTCCCAATGCAAACCAAAATATTAAAAACATTCAAAATTCATCTGCTAACAACAATACTTGTAAACCTTCTTCAATTGCTACCACTATTACTACTACTACTTTAAATAATCGTACACAATCAATGATCAATAATACCGAGATAGTGCCAGTGGCTGTAGCTGCTCGTGATACTGCCAATGCCGCTAAATCTTTAGCTTCATATTGCCAATACGATAGTGTAGACTTAGATAATTTAGAAACCATAGATATTGCAGCAACAAATCCTTTCAGTGACTCGGCTACCAGCACCTCTAAAATATTAGAAAATTGCGATTTGAAATATGATACAACTGCTATAACGTCTATCTAAAATGAAACCTTATTCCTTCAGGACCGTATTATCATATCGATACTAAATTTTATGGCTAAAGAAATTAAATCTAAATATTTTTTAAATAACTTTTTATTCTATAGCTTATACACATTCTTATAATATTAAAACGTTATGTAGTTATTTGTCTCAATAGCGTTGTGCACTTACTGTTTTCCCCACTTTTTAAGGAATTTTTTTGTTCTTTTTTATAGCTTAGGAATAAGATTAAACGCAGTTGTTTGATATAAATTCGAATCCAGTTTCTATAAACTGGCGTTATGCGTACTTTGTTTCGAAAATGTCTTATTTACTTCAAATTTTCTTTTTTTTTTCTCTTAAACGCTTCTACGCTTAAAAAATTTTTATGGCCTGTGGGCTTCCATATGATTACGTTGGTTAGGTTAAGATTTTCTGTACTTTGATGTAAGAAATTAAAAAAAATAATCAGCAGAGGTTGATTCCAAACCATTTTGTAGTCTTCACGATCCTCCTAATGTTAGTCGGCCAGTCTGTCGCGGATAGTTGCACCTAAGAACCTTCGCGTAAATGCACTAGACTGCATTTGGCCCTTGTGATACCACAATTTTCCATTATCCTTAACATTGGAGCCATTTATAGCTACAATCGCAATGTCTATCCCTGTTAGGTCCAGGAGATTATCTGCATAGTTGAAGCCTTTCTCCTACAACACAACTGTGATCATGTACTTGAGGTAAAGAAGAGTTTCCTTAGATAATTCTGGAACCCTTCAAACCTTCTAATAATATCTTTTCGACCCTCAATGTATGTATATCCTTCTTAAATCATTGGAGATTATCTGCATAGTTGAATCTCAGGTGTTTACTTTTCCTGTGACATAAAGCTGGACAAGTGAAGCCTGATTTCATCTTTGTTTCTACAGCTCCTGCATTAGCCATACGGCTAAGTAGCCAGAATGCAATGTCTGTTAATGATTCCGATAACTACGTTAATCGTTCTTCTTTCGAGATTGAGCAATATTTTCTTGCTTTATGCAGCCAGATATGCTGCACTATATTGGCTGTATTCGGAGCCACCCACAGGACGTTTATGGAAGCTGTTACCTCAAAGGGATTCACAATGTACAGAAACGAAACAATGCCGAAAGTTCAATGGTTGCCTTTTATCTCGGCATTTCATTCCGGTACCCACGTAATATGAAATATGTGTCGCTCTGTCATATCGTTGAAAATCTCGCTGCAGCCGTGGATGGTAGGATCTTTAGAAATTGTTGTCCTTAATAATCATCAATGTTGAAAGGCATTGCAATAATCCAGTACCCTTATCGTATAAACTACACTGAGAAAGTGGAGCTACAGCTCCATCCAGTTGAGAAACACACGTGTTTTGTGTGTCTTTTAAGAGGTACATCACATAATTTTCTCATTCTTTTTTATCCGGAATGGGCATTCTAAACTTAGATATCTAGTTGTCCTATAGTGGATGTTAGAATATTGCCAATCGCTGTGCTGCAGCTGAACCATTGGTCAAGTTTTCTCAGTGATCACGATTTAGTTTTTTATTCCAATATTATTCGAATATTTTTCGAACATATTTCGGTAAAACTTTCTTTTACAAAACAAAACAGTGTGCATAACTTAAGTAGTTAATGAAAATAAAATTTTACTCAATTATGACTTAATTTTTTAGCTGCGATATATATTCGTATATAAAAATATATTTATATTTAAAAAAAATAAAAAAAAACAAAATACTTATTAAATATTATTATTAAATAAATACATACATACATGCTTTGTTAATTATTGATTAAATAAATAAATATTTTTGTGGTTAAAAATGAATAACAAAATTGTACATCAAATCATTACTTTTTTCATACACTTAAATGAAACACAAAAACAAAAAATAAATAAACAAACAAACCAACACAATATAACAAAAAAATCTAATCAAACAAAACAAATCAAATCAAAAAACAATCACAAAATCAAACAAACAAACAAACAAAAAATATTAAAAAAAATATTAAAGTTTGGGAGGCCCTACACCTTATCAGCCCATAGAAATGGATGAAAGTAATGCTGTTGGTGGTATACAGTCTGGAGCTGGAGCAAATCCATTTGTCAGGTCTAATAATAAAACAAAAGCAAGTCAACCCATTAGCATGAATGCCGATCAAATGAAAAGAGCACGTGTATTATGTGCCTACGATGCCAAGGATCACACCGAACTAACATTAAGTGCAAATGAGGTAGGTTATCCTGCATTAATTATTAAACAACCTGTCTGTTTACAAATGAATTATTTTGCAGGTTATTTTGGTAGCCGAATGCCAACCTATAAATACCGACTATATGTATGGCAAACAGGGTTTGTTAAAAGGTCTTGTGCCACGTGCATTTCTAGACATGTTAGATGACGATGACGATACCGGTGGTAATGCCAACGACGACGAGCAGGCTATTAGTGGTGATAGTGATTATTAGAAGGTACACACTCACTCCATGCTTTTTAACAAACTTAAAAGTTAATTGATTTATTGCCGCTTCGTATTCTATTCTAAAAATTATTTGAAAATCAAATATTTTTTCTGTAAATATAAAATATGTTTGAACGTTATTTTTTCCCTCTGAGATCAATATATCATTAAATATATAAAAGAGCTACTAACTGACTACAATGAGTACAATGGGTCAATTCGACCTCCGGGTACTGTACTTGTCTCAATTGACAAGTACATATCCTCTAACCTAAACTAACCTAACCTTATTGACTGTCTAACTGGCTTCATCAGCACTTAGTTCAATTCTTTATTTCTAGAATTACGCGACCTAACAAGCGAATGCCAACCTAATTTCGAATAAAATGTCTATATTTCTCAATGTAATCCCCTTTCAGCTCATAATACTTTATCCAGCATTCCCATATACAGTTTAGGAAAAGAAATGTCTTTCAAGTTTTTTTAGTCATCCCCACCTCCCGGAAAGTGTGTTTGCGGCACTACTTCTATACTTTTCAATTCGATATTTGCGTAGCTGTCATCCTCCTTTTTTAAAAACATTATAACCCCGAATCCACTTTTCCTAAGGGCGTTATATACTCGAATCCATTTTTCCGGCGTTATATACTTTGTTGTACAATGGGTCAATTCGTCTGTCGTGTCTTAATTGACAAGTATACGTCCTCTAAACTATATACTCTTTGAAGTCGATAGATGACAGCCCGTGTTGTCTTCTAGCAAAAACTCTGCAAATAAATAAAATTGCTATAAAAAGTTTATCAAAGATCTGTAGCTCGATGTAGACTTTAAACTGTTGGTCTCGCCACTCATGTATACAACGTGGGTGGTGTGAGAAGCTAGTTTGTAAACCCAACTAAATATTTATAGTGACTAATTAAGTACGTTATATACTCGTGTTACATCCTGCAAAGATTATATGCCCTCTTAGAAGAACAGTCTTCTATGACCTTCTTCACTGCCTATGAATGAAATTGTGTTGATTGCCAACACCACTACGACTTTATTTCAGTACTTCCAAGATAAGGATGATCTTCTACAAATCAAATTAAAAACTGGGGAACATATTGTAGCTCTTTTGTTATATTTAAATGACGAAAAGTAATTAGAAAGATCTCTTTTAAAAAGTTCTAAAGAATCAATTACTTTTAGGTGTACCTACTCTAGTCATTCGTAAATAATGATATTAAAAAAATTGCCCAAAAATTGAAAACAAAAAAAAACTTAAAATATTAAAATAAAAATAACAAAATAAAAACAAAAACAGAAAACATAACATTATGATGTATTAACAAAAATACCTTATACTGAGTACAATAATTTATCGAGTAGCAAATGAAAAATGAAAAAAAAAAATAAAAAAAAAATAATTAAAAAAATATATTTAATTAACACCAAATTTACGTTACGTTATGTTGTTTAATTCTTAATTTTTTTTAGTAAAAATTTAAAAAAAATAGTTAAAAAATATTTAAAAAAATATTTGAAAAATATTTAAAAAAAATATTTGATTTTTTTTTAAATTTAAATTGTTACCAGTTTATATATAAATAAAATTAACAACAAAATATAAAAAAAACAAAATTAGCAATAATATTACAAATGAATGTATTCACAAAGTTATTTATAATTTATGTTAATCAAGCTTTTTTCTTAGAGCAATTAAAACAGTCAATTAAATTTTAAGTCAATAAAGAAATTTCTATTTTATTAAAAATAATTAATTAATTTGCTTAAAACAAAAATAAAGTAAAAACAACTTTACAGTTAACTATTATTAATTCATAAAAAAATACTATCAAATATTTAATATTGTATTGTAATCTATTAAAAAAAGAAGAAAAGAAAAGTAAAAAATTATTATCGTAATCAATTATTATCTACCTGTACTTCTTATCTAAAATTATAAAAAAAAATTAATAACACTACTTACTCTCCTATATTTAAATTTAAAGAAGAGAACATCATTGTACAACACAACGAATTAGGTTTTGAGAATAAGTTATTTCTTAATTTATCTTTTATTGATAATTTTATTAAAAAACCAACAAAAAACACCTAATAATAGTAAATAAATAAAAATCAAAACAAAGAAATATCTTTTTGTTCTTCTACTCAAAGAGTATTCGGCCCAGGATCAACCCTAGAAAAATGTTTAATTTTTTAGGTTAGACACGACGTGTAGCGGAGGTGTTATCCATCATAGTGTAAGACATATTAAAAAAAATTGATCTCCAAAAAAGTGATATTTGCCATCCAGTGAAGTAATTTATAGTTAGAAAATAATACCAGCAATAAATAAATAAAGGGTCCGCCAAATAACTTTTTTTTTTGAAAATGCTTTAAAAAAAGTATTGAATATTTTCTCAAATTTCTTTTTTTATTTGAAAGTACAATCCTTCCGTTTAAAAAGGAAAATAATTTCATTCAAATGGCTAACTCGGCTCGCCATGCAGTAGCCTACACGATCGGACCAATTTTTAAGCACATTAGCGATTGTGTGCAGCTGTATTTCACCAATGGCTTCACGAATATTGTCCTTTAAAGCGTCAATTGTCTCTGGCTTGTCGGCGTAACACTTATCTTTGACGGCACCCCACAAATAATAGTCCAACGGTGTCAAATCGCAGCTCCGAGGTGGCCAAACGACATCAGCTCTGCGGCTGATAATTCGATCTTCAAAAACAGGGCGCAAAACATCGAGTGTAGCTTCGGCTGTGTGGCACGTAGCGCCGTCCTGTTGAAACCAAATGTTGCCAATATCATCCTCTTCAATTTTTGTGAACAAAAATTCGTTCAACATGGCCCGATAACGATCGCCATTGACTGTAACGGCCACTACTTGCTCATTTTCGAAGAAAAATGACCCATGTATGCCTCTGGACCAAAATCCACACCAAACAGTGACTCGTTTTGGGTGCGTCGGCTTTTCAATGTATGCGTATTCCAAATGCGACAATTTTGCTTGTTTACATACCCGCCAAGAGCAAAATGAGCTTCATCTGAAAAGATGATTTTTTTTTGCCAAAATCGGCATCTTCTGGTGTAGGCTACTGCATGGCCAGCCGAGGCAGCCATTTGAATAAAATTATTTTCCATTATTAACCGGAAGGATTGTACTTTCAAATAAAAAAAAGAAATTTGAGAAAATATTCCAGTAGTTTTTTTTAAAGAATTTTCAAAAAAAAGTTTTTTGGCGGACCCTTTAATAAGTTCTAGAAGTTGCCAAAAAAAAAAATTATTTATGATAGAACGGAAAGTAACGTTGCCATTTAGTTGTCTTTTGCGGAGGATCATTCTTTCGAAAATAAAATGGAAATGCCATGACCTACAATTCGACACCATACAACAAAACTGTTAAAATTTTCAATATATTTCGAAAATAATTACACAGGCTTCCACTTTTTACCTCTAAGCTGGAATGGGCAAAGCTATCTACGATTTTAACGCTAAATTGATTTGTATACTCACCTGTGTTTGAAGAGGAAGTGGGAGTTGTTACAAAGGCTAACATGTTATTAAACGTAGCAATGAGAACCTGTGCCACAGTGACGCTGGTAGCTCTGTTCGGTTTAAACTTTGTTGCTTTTTGTAGTGAGATCCAGAAGAGACTATAGTTAGGAGAATAGGAGATATGGTGAAACCTCCTTAACTGTCCCCTTGCCATAATGAGTAACGTCTATGATTTTGGGAAATGTTTTACAACAAAGAATAAGAGCAAACAGAGTGATTTTGAGGCTACTTGTTCTATTTAGCGAATACGTACATAATTGTCCATTACAACCCTTCAGTCAGGATTACGGCCCAGCTTCTCACACCACTCATGTTGTGTGTGTTAATTTTATACATGAGTGGCGGGATCAACAGCTTAAAGTCGACTCCGAACGACAGATTTTTGAGAAACTTTTCATGGCAATTTTATTTACTCTCAGAGTTTTTGCCGAAGAAATATTTTTTCGTATTTCGTTTTGATGTCTGACCTGGTGTTTGAACCGTGGCCTTACGTCTAATAAGCCAACACACTACATACTAGAGTACGGCGAATAGATGTGCTCCAATAAACTTGGCTGCTATACAAGCACTTACTTTCTATGAGGTCGACTCCAGTAAAGTCCAGTAAAGGACTATCTGGGCAAGATGTATCAGTTAAGAACAGAGAATAGGATCGTCCTCTGCTGGATTGCAGACAATGTGGAAATTTACAGTAGAATAGATAGAATAGAATAGTAACTTAGCACCTCTAATCGATGATACCCGCTCTATAGCATTTAGGAAACTAAATTGACGGGAATTAACATTGGGATTGAAGTGGTCATGTCCCACTCCACTCATTAGTCGTCAAAAACGAATCTGCTGGCATTAATATCAGGTCAGTAAAACCATGGGAGTGAGGTGATCGTGTTATAATAGTGTCAACCTAGCTCTGATCTATGCAAGTCGAGCTAATTGCAAAGGTCGTGCCGTATAATACACGTAACGTACAGTGAATTCTCATCAAAGCGTAGAATTTTTTGTAGCCCTACAGCTGATAGATCTACCGCCTACTTTTGCTAATGTTATCCTTAATTGCCAGTAGAGGCTTAACTATCCATTTATAATAGATTCTATTGCAACCCAAGTATGGGATCCAAAAGTAAGCTGCAGCTTTCTGTCCCTAACAGTCGTCCTTTGCAGATTTCTCCGAATTTCCTATCGTCAGTAAAAGCATGGGAGTGAGTTGATCGTATTACAATAGTGTCAACCTAGCTCTGACCTATGCAAGTCCAGCTAATTGCAAAGGTCGTGCCGTATAATACACGTAGCGTACAGTGAATTCTCATCAAAGCGTATTATTTTTTATAGCCCTACAGCTGACAGATCTACCACGTACTTTTGCTAATGTTATCCTTAATTGCCATTAGAGCCTCAATTATCCGCTTATAATGGATTCTATTGCAATCCAAGTTTGGGATCCAAGAGTAGTCTGCAGCTTTCTGTCCCTAACGGTCGTCCGTCCTTCTTTGCAGATTTCTCCGAATTTCCAATCGAGGAATGTTGTCGGTTGTCCTTTGAAGTGCGTGCCCATAGACGATTTGGCCAGACATCAAAAATCATCAGCATATCCAACGATGGTAGACGACAATTATATGCTGCTCAAGTAACTTCCTATTTACGGTTGCAAACGTAAGTATGTACATGAAGAATATGTATAATTTCTTAGGTGATGCTTAAAACGAAACAACATCTCTTATTTTAAACTTTTTTTGTTGTATTTTTTATTATAGTTTTTTTTGTTTGTTTTTATTTGAATGTGAATATTATTGTATTAATGCTTACATTTAATTTATCCTTTCTTTAATGTTGATAATTTAAAAACAAAATAAATGAAATATTAATTTAGAATTAAATTTCTACTGGATTGAATAAAATAATAAGGAATTCCTACAACGTATGTGTGTGTATGTATAGAAGTAGATATGGTAGGAAAATTATTTTTATTTCTTCATACAAGAAAACAAGTTTAGTTAGTATAACTAAACATAATGCTCAATCAATAGTATATAATAAATATTAGCAAGAACGTTTTAAATTTTCAATTGTTATACATCATTACACGAAGTAGGAGAATTTTATGAATTACTACGTTTTTTTTTTCTAATTTTGTTACTATTGATATAAATGAAGCAAGCGTTATGCATGTACATATGTTTGTAGTTCTTGTCTTATAAATAAAATTACCATTTTTTTGTTTTTGTTTTCATTATATGTACAATGTTAAATTAAAAAAATAAAAAATAAAAATTAAATTAAAAAAGAAATTGCTTTTTTATATGTAACTGACTACCTGCATTACATACGTAATCATTATACTGTGGTTAATTAAATTAAATGTGGAAATTTTTTAAGACACTTAAATAATAAAGAAAACAAAAACAAAGGAAAGCAAAATTTCTTATTTTGAAAATAAGAGAAAATCTTAAACAAGTTTGGAAATCATTTTCTTCACAAATTATAATCGAATTCTCAAAGAGTATAATAATAAGTGCGAAATTATAATTTAAAAGTCCTATTGAAGGTATTAAAAATTATATTAAAATGTTAAATATTTCAGAGTTATTAAATTTATTTCATTATTTCAAAATCTCTTTTTTCTTTCTTTCTTTCTTTTTTGTTTTGTTTTTTTTGCTTTTTTTTTTGTGGGCGAATTTATGTTACTAAATTGTTCTAGTTCTTATGTTGTAGCAATGGCTCCTTTTAAGTTTCAGCATCAGGTGTAACGTTTGGTATAGCGTCTGTTTCTTGTCTATTTTCCGAGTCATCTGCTGCATCCGCCACTGTGCCACTATTACTTTGTGTAGCGGACAATGACTCATTTGTTTGAGGTCCATCCATCGTAGGTGGCGGCGGACATGCTGGCGCACTTGAAATGTCTGGTTGTGGTATTTCCTCAAAAATGTTTCTGGCTGTATTCTCTGCAGGTGAACTTCTAAAGATCTCGGCCTCTTTTGTTTCGTCTACATGTTGCTGATGAACTGGTGCACTGCTTTCATATGCCTTGGGTGGCGGCAACTCATCATATAGTGGCGTGGCCGACGTTGTATTTCTTGGCGGTTCATCATTTGTCGTTTTATTTTCGTGGTGTTCAAACGAATCCGCTGATTTCTCGAAATTTGGCAGCGTTGCTGGTTCTTCTTGATTTCTTTCGTGACTTGTTTCGTTCTCTTCTAAATCTATTATACAGCTGATATTGCTTTCAGTATCTTTTGTAAAGCCAGTTGATTTTGTAATCTCCTCGATTTGTTGCTGTTGTTGTTGTTCAGTTTCTTGTTTGTTTTCAGAGTTGTTGGTATCATACTCTTCCAGTTCACGATCCCAGTCTTCTTCTGTGTCAGTTATTCTGGATCTTTTCCTGTTATTATCATCGCGTGATAAACGGCGATCTGTGTTACTGCCAGCTGACAGTCCCCGTCCCGAGCGATTCTCACGTTCTCTGTTTTCGCGGTCACTATCGTTACGATCACGTGGAGGTCCATTATTAGGTCCTCGACGACCGCCACGCGTATTATTGTCGCGCATATTGAAACGTTCGCTACTATCATCTCTATCACGAAATCGGTTGGGTACTCGTCGCTTGAAACCACCATCATCGGATTCTTCGTCACTCCAATTACCACTTCCACCATGTGGTCCACCAACACCACCTGCATCACGACCTGCATAGCCACCACCGCGACCTCCTCGTCCTATTCCGCGACCTCCACCTCGTCCTCTACCGCGTCCTCCACCAAAACCATCAATGGGATCGCGATCAAAGGGATTATTTCGGTTAAAGAAGCCTTCAAAATATGTTTATTATGAATATTTGTTTTTAATTTAAAACTAAACCGTTATTTTGAATTACCTGGCCCTTGCTGACGCCCAACACCGCCAGGACCACCTTGACCGCCACGCATAAACATTGGTGGTGGACCACCACCACCAGGTCCACCCCTCTGGTTAAATGCGTTTGGCGGAGGTATACGCATCTGCATTAAATTTGTCGGCTGATTAAAACGATTTTGCATATTGGGATGAAAATCGCCACCACCCCCGTTGAAGTTAGGGCCACCTCGTGGACCCATACCACGTTTATCATAATCTGTAATGCAATAAAAATAGGCTCATTAGTAATAAATATGCTCATTAGTAATAAATTTTACAAGTTATACGCACCATTCATGAAATCAGGTCTGTGTGGCGGTCCACCAGGATTACGAGGACCCACATCTTGATAATTATGAGGTGGTGGAACACTTTGCGGTGGTGGACCACCATTTTCGCGCCATCTACCTTCGCTAGCATCATCTTCAACACCAGCTCCGCGACTGCCCCATCTTGAATTTGCCCCAGAACGATTTCGCTCACGTGAGAAAACATCATTTGAACCTGGCCCCGAACTGTCATTACTGCCAGGAGCCACACCAAAGGCGGGTGGAGGTTGTGAGAAATTGAGGCTATTTCCACTGCCAGGCACTCCAGGAGTAGAGTTGGCTAAGGCTGCTCCATCTTCGTCTTCCATTTCGATATCCATTTGGTCGTCACTAGATACATTAGTAACATTTGGAGCCGTCATAGCAGACGGTGGAGGTCCACCAGGTGGTGGTGGAAACTGAGCAGGATGTGCACCGTGTGGTCCACCTAAAGATGGTAAATGCGGCGGCCCCATAGGTGGTGGACCACCAGGGCCACCCATACCAAAACCAGGCATCATCATCATAGGATGCGGAGGCACAATATTAGGCGGCATATGTAGTCCAGATATTGGCATACCCATATGAGGAGGACCCAACATTCGCGGCGGTCCTGCCATTGGAGGTGCCATTGAAAATTGACCCGGTACCATTGGCATCATTGGGGGAGGCCCGCCAGTTGGTGGAGGGCCTGGTGGTGGCTGTGTTGTATCTATACCAAACATCATACTGGGGTTATTACTAGGTGGTGGTAAGGATGGTGGCGGCCCAGTCATAGTTGGTGCTGCAGTTTTATGCTCCGTTGTAATTTCTTTCAAACTTTTGATCTTATTGATCTTTTCTTTCATCCAGCCCGGCATTGAGTCCTCATCAAACATGCCACCCTCTTCTAGGGTATCGAAATCCGTATTCTCATCAAGCTTACTCCATGGTATATACGTAACACCCAACTCTAAATCCCAAAAGTCTTTCCATTCCTTGCTCTTTACACCTTTGCCGGCGGCCCATGATATAGTTATGGCTCTACCTTGCAGTTTATGATTCTTTAAGCCTTGCATAGCCTTGTAAGCATCTTGACGACGATTCATAACAATGAACGCACAACCGCGCGGGACAATTTGATCTATGCTCACTATATCGCCATACTCGCCAAACGTGTCGGAAAGCTCTTCCTGATACACCAGTTTCGACAAATGGCCAACCCATAATGTGGTACTGCAAACTAAAAAGAACAATTAGAAAGTAGAAGAATAATTAGAAACTAAAAAATAATTATAAAGTAGATTAAGAAGAATAATTAGAAACTAACAAAATTATATAAAATTTAATATTTTTATTAATACTCTCATCAATGTGGTATCAGACAGAATCTTTGGAATGTCGTGCAGTTGATTTAATTTAATTTAAGCACGGGTGTATTTTTGTGATTTTAATTTGTTAAATATTGCATACAAGTAGAGCAGCAAATAATATATAAAAGGAATTAAAATATAACTTAGTTTGTTGTAAAATTTGCTCAATTATTATAAAATATGTCCACTAATTTTTGTCTAAATTACTGTCTTTGTCTCAATTAAAGAATTTTTGTAAAAAAAAATCTTGCTACATACAAAGACAAATACCCAGCACTTTATATTTCAAATCCGCATAATTTTATGTAAAATTGTTTTCAATTCCACAAAGCCAGCATAAATCCAAACACACAGTACACAATTTTACTACCTGCTTTAATGAGATCGATTGACCGACTTTAGACAAATTGAAAATGAATGTGAAAATTATTGGGAAATAGTTTAAAATATGGAGCGTTTATGTTGGTTAAAAATTATTCGTCATTTGCTTCACAAAAACATATACTATAGAAATACGGAAAAGGTTTTTATGGTGGTAATATGATCCCCAATAATAACACCATCTGCTGTTGATTTAGCTGAAGACATACTTCTGAATATAAACAAAGATTGTGTGATAATTGTTCACAAGGGAAAATATGGAAATCGCCACATTCCAATTAAACAGGAATGAAAAGAAAAATTAAGTCGAACAACAGGTCAATTGTGCATCGAAATATTAATTACGAGTATTAAATAGATTTAATAGATCATTTAATGAAAACCAACGGACAACAAGAGCTCTTAATCCGAGAAGTCCGATGCCGCAAATGCAAATGGTTTAATCATACTATCGGAATGCCACAGGACGACATATCACACATAACCCTCGAATGGAGCCGACAGGGAAGTAGTGGAAGGGGGAGACTAGGCCGACATATCACAGCCAATGTGCACAGACGTCTAGTGGCAAGCCACACAAAAAGACTACACATGGAAGGGAATAAAATACTAAACTCTGGATAGAATTATATCTAGCCCTAAACACTTCCTTTTGCCCTATAACAAGAGGCTGTAGTTGAGGGTACTCTTGATAACTTTATATGTGACATGTCTCATGTCTGTTCTAAATTGTCATCAAGCGAATTACTTTTTTACATCCAAAGCAATCTGGAATTTCTAATAGAAAGCTCTGTAACAGAAGTTGAGAGAGCACACTTGGTTGGGCATGATTTTTCTCTCAAAGTTTGTTCTCCTTTTTTTCTAAATGTTAGTATACTTTTCTACAGCGAGGGTGATTTGAAAATAAGCCTATCGTATAAATGGATTGAGATAATTACGACCAGAGAAGGTATTTGCTTTTGAAATGCGAATGGCATAATTTTTACTGATTATCTTCAAAAAGGAAGAGTTTGATTTTAAAAAACCAGCATATAAGCTGAAAAAGAAAGTAATGTTTCAATGCATCAGGTTATGCATTCACTACTGCAATGTTTTAATAAAATATAAAACAATTAATAATTACTTTTTGCACCCTTTTTAAAACATGCTTTGGTAACATTTGATCATTTTCAACCATCTGTTATAAATCAAATAAATTTCGAGTGCCTATATAAAGCTTTCTTTAGATCCGTACTTTGCTTTGGTTCGGCAGAAATGTTAGTACATATTTATTTTTAGAACTGATTTTAAAGTGCGCGTTGGTTTTAAGCATTACAATATAATTTTTGCATCGCATTCCAGGGGAAACGAACTTTAATTTAATAAAATGCTGAAAATTTTTTCAATTTAAAATGTTTAATTTAAAATTTTGCATAATTTTTGTTTTTGAAATAAACTGAACTTTTCGACAATCAATAATTACTATTGAATGCATTGCTTTAAAGTGGCATATGTATATTTGCCATTGAAATAAAGCTAAAAAAAACATGCACACGACCAACAAATGGAAAATAACCCCTACTAATGCGGAAATAAATTATGTTAAGGAAGAGTATTCCACATACAAATAGTGCTGTTACTCTATGTTTTGTTTCCCTAAAGCATATTCAATTATAATACCGACAGAACAGTTAAACGATGTAACCAGTCGTTTCTTTATCATGCTTGCACTACTAAGCAATTTGATGTAGCCGGTCGAGGAGTCACAAAATAGACCCTAAACGAAACTTTAACGAAAAAAAATTCGATTCCAGTAATTATGAATTAGATTCATACGACCTTATGATATAACATGAAATAATGCAAAGGGACAGCGCCCATAAAAGTGAATATAATCTAGATTATATGCAAAGCGCACCGATATCAACGATTGAAACGTATCTCATAACACTCTATCAAAAATGTGTTATGAATCACAGACGTTTCGAACCGCTTACTGGTCTGATTACACTTTTGGTAAGTATTGTCACCTAAATGGTGTTTTTTTGTTTTTATACAAAAACATTAGTATTAATAAAAATGTATGTATTTTACTAACAATATTCAAAACGACAAGCACTCAAAATTGTGTCCTAAACACCTTAAACTTTATAGAACGGGTATAACCGAATATTTGTTCACGAATTTTTCAGAGTTATTTTGTAGGGAAATCCCTACAGTCAATATCACAACAAAAACAATAACACACACGTCATTCCAAAGAGCCACACTGTCTGTAATAAGAAGAATAAAGAAAATTTTATTATTAATAAATTCTTTTGAATATTTAATATAAATTAATTTAGAAATGTTTATTAAGAAAACCAAAGACGATTTAAATCTGAATAAGCATCAAATAACTTTGTTTGCAAAACGATTTCATACAAATTTTTTTTTGGTTGCCAAAGAAAGAGGAAAATATTTTGCATGAAATCGTTAATTTAAACCAGCTATTTGACACTTTTATAGCCTTATTATAGTGGGTGCCTGGCTGTCATAGTCATTTTGTGTGCAATTAATAAAAGACCATCAGCCTGATTACAGTTGTCGAATTGTTAACGAGTCTATACTAACATTTTTCTTTTAATCCATTACAAAATTGTTGAAATTCATTAATAATTCAACAACCGCAATAAGACTTAATCTCTTACAAAAATTGCAAACCAAGTGACTTTGGCAAACAAACATCCTACGACTGATAAAAAAAATTTATTTGTTAGTAAATAATGAAGTTTATGACGTGATCGTTTTGACACAGATTAAAGAAACATTGTAAATTGTGTCTCTAATCTATTACAAAACAAAGCCACATGTTTTTTTTTAATAAATTTTACCGCTTAAATGATCCTTTTTAATATCCGGAAGACCCTTTTTACGACGTTCACGTTCATGTTCACGATCCTTCTCCTTGTCACGGGTACTGCGCTCGCGCTCCCTGGAAGTGCGGCGGCGATTTGAGCGCGGTGAACGGCTGCGAGAACGAGAGCGACTACGTCCACGACGATTGCGTCCTCCACGGTCACGTGAACGAGACCTACTGCGACTGCGACGTCTCTTATAGCGATCACGGTCTGGCGTGGGACTACGAGAATCGTTGCCATCCAAATTTATAACCTAGATGTTGTCAAAGAGAATTTTAAAATATATTGCGAAAAAAAAACAAAAGAAAAAAAATAAAAAGAAAATAATAAAATCATATACGTATTTTTAGTTAAAATAAAAAAAAAAACAAAAATGACAGCAATTTCGTTAAGGAGAGGAAGAGGAGGAGGAGGAGAAACGGAAGAAAGAACAAGAAAAGAATTTGGAAAAACTATTAAAAGGATGTTGAGGTTAACTTACAATGACGGCACAGGGAGGAAGTAATGTTAGGATAGTAGAGGAAGCATATGAATTGATTGTACGAATATATATACATACAATACAATAGATTTATGTACATATATTTTTTTTTAAATATTTGTTACATTTTATGAAAAAGTTTTAAACAGAACACTAATGCTCTTTGAAAAACGTTGTTGGTGTTGACGTGTGTGCTTGCTTTTGTTATAGGTAAACTTAAAATTGTCTTTTTTTTACTAATTCCCATTTTTATCTAATTAAGAGACTAACGATAAGACTTCGTAGTGAATTTGGCGTTTGTTGTAAACCCTTCTTCTTTAAACACTTATGCAGGTTTGTCGTTTGTTCGTATTTCTTTTTTGTTTTTGTATAATAATTTGAGCAAATTTTTACATAATTTGTTGTATTTGTAATTTAATTTCCTTATTTCGATTGATTGATTAATAGAGAGAGTATTTAACAAATTTTTAAACAATTACTAATTTAAAACTTACCAGCTGTCTACTCAAACGTTGTTATACCTTCAGATCCGTACGGAATTTCTTAATTACCTTACCTTTTGTGGTCGTTTTTTTAATTGGTTACGTTTAATACGTTCTTTTTTTTGTTTTGTTCTTATGAAATTCCGACGCCTTAATTATTTTAAATATTTATGTTGTTTAAATAATATCAATTTAATTAAAGACAACATTAATTTCTAAGCAATATTTTCAAATCGCCTTTTGTCTCATATTAAAATTTACTTTCGTTTTAGATGTCATACGATATTTTACTAATAATTACATATTAAAAAAGGGAAATGGTAGTTAAGAGTGATTTACTTTGATTTTATTAAAGAAATTCGTAATAGATAATTTAGTAAAAAAAAAATTCAAATTAATTTTTGACCGAGTTTTGATAAGAGAGGTCTTTCAATTTTTGCTCTGCACAAATATGATTTTTAATTGATATCAAGTTTAGAGTGATCATATTAAAGAAAAAATCCGTTTTTCTTTTAATTTTTTATGGATTTTTTTTTTATTTTTTTTGTTTTATTTTTAATTTCCTTGTGCTTTTATTTATTATAATTATTTTTTTATTTTTCTATATTATTATTCCTTTGTTTCGTTAGTTTTTTATTTCATTTTCTTTAATTATTTTTTATAATGCTTTTATTATTTAATTAATTTTTTTATATTATTTTATTTAAATTAATGAATTTATGTTTTTTTATATTATTTAATTATTATTTTTTAAGATTTATTAAATTTAATCTTTTATTATTTATTGTGCTGTTATTATATTGTGCAACAGTAATATATATTATTATAATTATTTTTTTATTTTTCTATATTATTATTCTTTTGTTTTGTTAGCCTTTTTTATTTTTCTTTAATTATTTTTTATAATGCTTTATTATTTAATTAATTTTTGATATTATTTTATTTAAATGAATGAATTTATGTTTTTTATATTATTTAATTATTATTTTTTAAGATTTATTAAATTCAATCTTTTATTACATTTCGTTAATTATTTTTTTTATTTCACATCTTATTTAATTTTTTATTTCATATTTTTTAATATTATTTCATTTCTTTGCTATTTTTTCATTTCTTTTTTTATTTTGTAATTTTTATATTTTTTATTTTTTTTTAATATTTTTATTATTTGATTATTTTTTATTTAATTTTTGTAATTTTTTTATTTAACTTATTATTTTTTATTCCATTATTTTGTTTAATATGATCATTGTTCTCTATGGACTTGATATAATGAATATTAATATTTTTAATATTTATAAATTTATTTTTAAAATTTAATTGAATGCCAATATTATTAAAGTAAAAACTCGTATGACATCTTAAAACGAAGAAAATTCAGTATCTTTTTCTTTCCTGCTTTACTAAACATCAAACATTAAAATTTATTTTAATGGCGTAATAGATTGACTTGATTAAAATAATGTTCAACAGAGATAATATATTTTTTTAAAGATTGAAGTAATTATAATTATTTTTTTGTTTGTTTTATATATTGTAGATAAAATTTAAAATTTTTCTTTTTCTATTGCTTGGGGCCTATTTCATATGGATTTCTTGTTTGAATGTAAACGTATAACAACATAAGGTATTAATGCTGATTTCCTCTTTATAATCGTTTTCATTTTTAAACAACTGCACGTCAGCACAAATAAATAGAAATTATAAGGTTTTATAGACTGTTTTTCTTTTTTAATTAATATTTAAAATTAAAATAATTAATTAATTAAAATTTAAATAAATATTGCCTATAATTTCTCTTTATATTGTGTTAATGAATGGTATTTGTCATAATTATACACGATAAATATAAAAAAATCGATAAATAATACTAAAATGCTTACAAAGTTGGGAAAAAATAAGAATTAATTTGAAGTTTAATAAGTTTTATACAAATTGGTAGTGGTAAAAATTTTAAATTATTTAATCTGATACCATATAGCAATAAATTTTTTTTATACAGATTTTAATGAAGAAAGAAATTCTTCCCAACGTGTTATAAGCATTTTAGTAATATTACTTTTATTTAAACAAAAAAAAAAAGAAATATATGAAATTAAACTTCAAAATTGTTACCTCAATTTTTTGTTCCTCCGATACAAATTCCACTTCTTTATTAAATTCACTAGCATCCTGATTGCCAGATCCAGAGGCTGAATTCTATACGAAACGAAAAATGATTAAAAAAAAATAAATAAAATAAAAAAGATACCATTAATAAAACAAATTCAACTACAGTCTTTTTGTTATAATAACTTAAATGTATAAAGATTACATACTTTTAAAACATTTTGTAAATGTTTTTCAAATGCCTCTTCCTGCAAACGTAAATTGTGTTGTTTATCTTCCTGTTTGAATTTTGTAAAATTTTGCAATGTCTGTAGTTGACGAAGTACATTGGGATCATTCAACAGTTGTTTTAAATTATTATTCTGAAAAAAAAAAAAATAAAAATATATTTATAACAAATAAATAAAATATATTTAAATAAAAATTACGTAAATATTATAAAAATGGGAAAATATCAAATAATAAATAAAATTGCATTTCAGATAATATTTAATTTTAAATAGTAAATATAAAATTTTGTATTAGTATGAATAATGTTTGAAAATTATGAAATTTAAGTTCTTTTCATAAGAGCAAAGAAAGTGGAGAAGTTATATCTAAATAATAATATTAAAAAATTATAAATAAAAAATAGCACATAAACTTAGTTTTCATATGAAAATAAAGTAAATAAACATTAAAAAAAGATTAATTAAGTGTAATAAAAAATAATCAATAAGTATAAAAAAATCATAAAAAAATGTAATAAAAAATAAAATTAGATGTTTTAAATTAAAAGAAAATTAATGAATTGATTTAAAGGTTATATAGACTGAATAAATGTTTAAAAATTTTTAATAAATAAAATAAAAATATAAAAATATATTCAACAAATGTATGTACATTGTATATACTACATATAAAAAATATGTAAAATATTATAATAAATTTTCGTATTCAAAATAAATGCATACATATATACATACAAATTAAATTAAGGAATTAAAAAGATATAAAAAAACATAAAATAAAATAAAATAAAAAAAATATACAAAATATACAAAAATATATAAGAAATATATAAAAAGTAAATGTACAAAAAGAGATAACAAAAGGATATATAAAATACATTGGTACACATAAAAATAATAAAAATATAAAAAAAATATATAAAAAAATAAAAAAAATACATAAAAATAAATAAAAAAAATTTAAAACAAACAAAAAATGTATACATATATAAAACACAAAAAAAAATTTTATAACAAAAAGTATGTAACATATACACATATAAATATGAATAATAAAGGTATAAAAAAATATAATAAATTATATAAAAATTAATGAAAAAAAGATATTTAACAACTTGACATTCATAAAAAATAAAAAAAATTAATATATATGTACGTGTATTAATATTTATAAAATGTATGTAGTATATAACTAAAGAATGTTAATAAGTAAAATAGGAAAAAAAAACTAATCCCATTTAAAATAAAAAATGTGTTTCAATATTAAATATGCGTTCACATTAGAAAAAATTGAGTCATCTATAGGGATGGCAAACGAACGCTAATAGTAACTATAATTAATTTTTAAAATGCTTGTACCAATTCTTCTCATTTCTAAATTTTAAATGTAGTTAACATACAAAAACGACTCTTAAAATATTATTATAATATAAACAAATTAATATAATAAACAAATAAACAAAAAAAGCGAAAAATACATAAACATAAAATAAATAATAAACAAAACAAAATAAAATCATTTGCCATATAACAAAAATATATATTTTAGTATTAACGTGTGGTTTGTTTGTATAAAAATTAGTTATTTTGTTAAAAAAAAATAAATAAATTTAGAAAAACTATTAAGATAGGAACAGAAAAAAGGGGAAACATGCTCAAATTTCTAAGAAATTGCAAGTTTTTTAAATCTTGTCCAATTGTGAATTTTGTTTAAAGATGAAAAAAAAAAATAATAAAATGGGATTTACAAAAGACAACTACAAGAATTATGCAAAAAGATTTGTTTTCATTTGACATTACATCTAAAAGATTAGATTTCTTAGGTGAAGCACATTCATCACTGCTATCATCATCGTTATTAGGAATATCATCATAATCGTAATCGTGTGAACTACGTTGATATTTACTATACGTTTCAGGATGGTGGATTTTAATTGATTCCAATGTAGACTTAGAAGAGAGTTCGCGTGATTTCGATGTCGATGCCAAGTTCGGCGCAATATTAGTATTGGAACGTTTACTATGTTGTTTATGTTCTAATTGTCTCAGTGAATTGTTAGTATTGCGTGATCTTTCATGAGGACTTACAGACTATGAATCAAAAAAAAAACATTAACGAGTACATGGAAAGCATGTGAACATGTTTGGTAGGCGTTATTTTGTTAATTGAAGAGAGAAACAAGTGTGTATTTTTGGTTAGACAGTAACGATATTTAATATTTCAATTCAGACTTACCGATAAATCGGCCAAACCGGCAGGTGGCATTTTATCATCAGCTTGCGATCCGCCAACCGCACTACCGCTCATATTCATATCCATTGAACCACCCGAGGTATTCAAACCACCGTTTGTCTGCGACGTTGCCATATCGGTTACACTAAGATTAGCCGTTGCGTTGGTACCAGATGAACTAGTAGTGGCTCCAGGTGGTTGCATTGAATATATTGGATGATTTGGATCGGCTAAATCAAATATCGGCTGTATGACATCAGGCGCAAAAACATTATTCTTCTGCCATAAGTTTAATACACGTATTATACGACTTTTATCCTCCGGAGCACAACGAAACAAATTCGCAAATGTTTCTTTCATGTTGCGAGCAAAACGTGGTGCAAATACATCCTTTTCGGGTCCATACTGATGACGGGATTGCCTTACAATGGAATCTATAACATAAAGACCGGGTACCTTGTACTCAGGCTTGCATTTCAGTATAAATTTCTCAACGCTTTGTACAACATGTTTATAAAATTTAATGGCTCTCATAGCAGCTCTTGTTATGGCAGCCATTTTTGCCTTTGAAATAGGCGGTTTACTTTCGTAAAGCCCGGAGAGCTAAAATTGAAATGAAAAGAAAAGAAAAAATAGACAAATTATAAATAAATTAGGAGCATTAAATAAGTAAATCTTGGCGAGTTATAAATACTTTTCTTTTTTGTTTAATTTAATTGTTAGTTTAGTCACTTTATTCTGCATAAGTCATGACCTATTATCACCGTTTTGAATATATTCGGTATACATTTTTAGCTTTCTATTTTAGACACCACAGTTGTGAGGTGTTATAACAATTCTTCAAAGGCATATTACTCTGCTGTTTAATGCTGATTGAAAATCCTGTCAAGCCTTGGTGGGATCTAAAATTAATGGGCTCTAGATAGGCAACTGCACAAAGGGTTGATTGTTCTATCCACGAACATTTTTTCAATTTTTTCCACTTAAGTGAATAATCTCAATATAATCTTTATAATGTTTACAACGTCGCTAAAGAATTTTGTAAATGGAACACGTACATATTTCTTGATTAACCCTTTGACGGACACCAAAATTTTAGGGGCCCTTCCCGTGGGACACTTACTGCATCTCCGTTATTTAGGTAAGATAAACAATGTATGACGTGTATACACGTCATGTCCCCCAGAAACCCTTGTTATGACGTCTATAGACGTCAGTGTCCGTCAAAGGGTTAAATAAGTTTTAGACAATGACCGGTGACCGGTTTGAGAGTAAGTCAATGCAGAAGGTCTTTTGTAATCGCAGGATTCAGGCCTAGTAGGCTTAATGTGCACTGCGTTTCGTACAACATGTCGTGTGAAAGAATTACTCAACTGACCATCAGGTCTGAAGCGTATTTTGCACGCACTGCCATTCTATGGGGATAGTCAATTTACTCTTTATAATGTTTATAACGTAGCTAAAGAATTTTATAAATGGAACACGTGCATATTTCTTGATTAACCCTTTGACGGACACCAAAATTTTAGGGGCCCTTCCCGTGGGACACTTACTGCATCTCCGTTATTTTGGCAAGATAAACAATTTATGACGTGTATACACGTCATGTCCCCCAGAAACCCTTGTTATGACGTCTATAGACGTCAGTGTCCGTCAAAGGGTTAAATAAGTTTTAGACAATGACCGGTATTTGAGAGTAAGTCAATGCAGAAGGTCTTTTGTAATCGCAGGATTCAGGCCTAGTAGGCTTAATGTGCACTGCGTTTCGTACAACATGTCGTGTGAAAGAATTACTCAACTGACCATCAGGTCTGAAGCGTATTTTGTACGCACTGCCATTCTATGGGGATAGTCAATTTACTCTTTATAATGTTTATAACGTAGCTAAAGAATTTTATAAATGGAACACGTGCATATTTCTTGATTAACCCTTTGACGGACACCAAAATTTTAGGGGCCCTTCCCGTGGGACACTTACTGCATCTCCGTTATTTTGGCAAGATAAACAATTTATGACGTGTATACACGTCATGTCCCCCAGAAACCCTTGTTATGACGTCTATAGACGTCAGTGTCCGTCAAAGGGTTAAATAAGTTTTAGACAATGACCGGTATTTGAGAGTAAGTCAATGCAGAAGGTCTTTTGTAATCGCAGGATTCAGGCCTAGTAGGCTTAATGTGCACTGCGTTTCGTACAACATGTCGTGTGAAAGAATTACTCAACTGACCATCAGGTCTGAAGCGTATTTTGTACGCACTGCCATTCTATGGGGATAGTCAATTTACTCTTTATAATGTTTATAACGTAGCTAAAGAATTTTATAAATGGAACACGTGCATATTTCTTGATTAACCCTTTGACGGACACCAAAATTTTAGGGGCCCTTCCCGTGGGACACTTACTGCATCTCCGTTATTTTGGCAAGATAAACAATTTATGACGTGTATACACGTCATGTCCCCCAGAAACCCTTGTTATGACGTCTATAGACGTCAGTGTCCGTCAAAGGGTTAAATAAGTTTTAGACAATGACCGGTATTTGAGAGTAAGTCAATGCAGAAGGTCTTTTGTAATCGCAGGATTCAGGCCTAGTAGGCTTAATGTGCACTGCGTTTCGTACAACATGTCGTGTGAAAGAATTACTCAACTGACCATCAGGTCTGAAGCGTATTTTGCACGCACTGCCATTCTATGGGGATAGTCAATTAAAATAGGTGTGCACGGGCTCCTTAGAGTAGCAAGTCCAATAGATGGATGGCTACGAACGAAATAGACTATAGCGGCCAAATTTAGTGTTTTTAAATCGTGAATGTTATAGCAGCCTAGCTCTGTCAAATAACAAAATTGCCTGTTATCCTTATAAGGACGAAGTGGGTTAATAGCACCTCTCAATAGCCAATCTTATAACACATATTTGTTACGAAAACATATCCAGAGGATCCAATTGGAAATCCTGATACCAGTCTTGTATGCTGGTTTATCTTAACATGTAACGATCATAGAAACCGAAAGTATACTTTAGAGTATTTCTGCTAACTCCTGAACTCGGTTTAGATACAATAAATTAATTAATTAATTAATCAATTAATCAATAATTCAGGATTGAGGACTTCAATTGGCAATTCTAATAACAGACGCGTAACATGTGATAGTTAAAGACACGAATTCTCTATCTTTTTTTCATTTCCCTAAAGCAAAAATCTATGACAACTTATTCAACCTTAAGTTAGAATTTAAACGTCTCCCTTGTGCATTAAATCAATTGGTATGGGCTTTTTAAAGTGCATAGATTGCATGGAATTTATCCCATTGTAGGGTGTACTAATCCAGAGGTGTTATAAAGGCAGTATTAAGCTAAAGTTTTCGTAATTTGTTGATCCACATATTAATAGCGATCAACCTCAAGGTTGATTTTCCAACAGACCATATTAAATCAATAGATACGCCCATTTTGATTAAAACAACCTGTATATTCGTTAGATCCACATAATTTGCTAATAATGATCAAGGTTAAATTTCCACCGCCCTCATGGACATTAAATCAATCTTTTTACACCTCTTAGGCATTAATTAAAACAGATCCAATTGTAACGTGCTAAACCTACAAGGGCATTTAAGTGATGTCAGCGAAGCCGTAACGTACCGCCCTTGTTGGAAAACTCTTTACAAAGAGAAACATTTTAAAATTTTTTGTTTACTTTCGACACCGGGAAGAAATTCTCCACAGCGGCAGAATTAGATATATAACAACAACTACAACTAACGTGGCCTCTTTCTTAGAAATTTCTTTTACTAACACCAAACCAATCAACCACAGCACTACACTCTTTTTTGCAATTTTATTTCATTTCTTTTTTTCATTTTTTTATGTAATATTTTATTACGACTGGAAAATAATTTAAAACGGAAATTATTAACTAACATAACTTACCTCATTATTAAACGCCGCAACGTTTTCCATGTTTTTTTTTGCTTTCGCCTTTTTTTGCCCTAAAGAATCTTGTGTCTACCGACAGTCAAGAAGAAAATCTTTGCAATTAAAAATTAGGCAAAAAAATCCCGACACTGTTTAAAAGCAGTCTTGTGTTGTAGTATTTTTCACGCACTTATTTTTCCATATATTTAATAATATACATAGTGATTTTATATATTTTCAATAAATATACACTCTGATCTAAAGTTTTTAAGGTTTTTTTAAAGTTTTTGTTGAATATTTTGCACTTTTTTTAATAAAAATCTTCTGGAGAAAATTTTTTATTCAACCATATGAATTTTTTCTTTTCAAGCACACAAGAGTAGAAGTAGAAGAATAAAAGGCAAAATGGCGATTTTAAACAGCGTTGTATGACGGACGTTCCAAACCTAGCAGTGTTGTACTTAAAGGTATCAGTTTAAAATAATAAACCTTGTGTATGGCAATACATAGATTAATGGCTTGCGTTTACTTAATATGGCTACTCTATGAGATAGAAACTTAACGCCATTTTTCATATGGAATGACGTAAATTTTTTTGTTGCTACAATTTAATACGTAAATAATACCATACGACACGTAAAAAAGCACTGTTTTTATTAAAAAATATATTTGAATGACGGCGAATCACAGGCCCTTGGAAGAGGGCGATATCGAGTTAATTGAACGCATACGTGCAACACCCTGCCTATATGATTCAAAAAATCCAGATTTTCGGTTGGTGTACAAGAAAGAACAACAATGGCAAACCGTAGCCGAAGGCCTAGACATGTCGCACTGGGAGGCACGTAAACGTTGGACAGTGTTAAGAGATCGTTATGCCCGTGAATTAAAACAATTACTATTGCATCCCGATAGCATGGAATATGGAAAAAATGAATTTTTCCATCGTATGGACTTTCTAAGGAATTTCGTAAAGAAACGTAGTGTACGAAAAAAATGCTACAGTAGCTCCCACAGTGATGATACGGTAAAAAACCCATTAGGAGAAGAGGGAGAGGAGGACGAACTGGACTCGATTAGACCCATTAAGATATTCAAGGTTGACGGCAGTGTTAGCAATAGTTTCGAATCGGATGATAATCACGATCAACAACGTCATTCGACATCACTTCATGATCAATCATCACTCCAGCAGATTCATAAAACCTATATAATCGATGACAGTCAGGATTCTACAACGACGGGCAGATATAGTTTTATAGAGCAGGAAACTACTGATATAATTGGACATGAACACGAGGCGGATTCGTCACAACATTTGGGGGAACAGGAGTATCACGAATATGTGGAAGGTAATTTAAAAGAAAAGTCTGCTGGGGAAGAGTCATTAATATTTTAATAGTTGTGTATGGTTTTTAAAAAAGCCGTGATGCGGAAGAATTATGGGTTTATAATAAACAGCTGCTCAAATGGTTGTTTTCCTACTAATGTTCAGAAGCTTATCGTATCAATTACCAAATACTCAACTGCGACTCCTCCGTTGGCAGATTATTTATAGCGAGATGCTATATTAAAACTTAAAGATTGCCTAAACACTGTAAAATAATGTTTCATTTTTCTATTCCAGACACTACCGCAGGTTATGAAGCTGTAGATGAAGATCACGATACAAATTCCCATTATGTGTCCAATCATTCATTGTCTGCTACAACTATTGGTAGCAATAGCATAGAAATGGCAGTTAAAGGCGCGGGAAACAAAATTGCTACGAATATTAGTTTTGCTACCGTTGATGAAAACAAATTAACGCAGTTACCACAATTACAGCAACGTCCCAGTATAAACCATAGCAATAACAACACCTGCACACATATCATACCAACGTCAACGAGTGAACCCAATGACAGTGAAGAGTATTTCTCCAAGACGATAGCTGCGTATTTAAAACAATTATCACGACGCTACAAAATTAAGGCCAAAGTAGAAATGATGCAAATATTGGAAAAGTATATAGAACTGGAGGAAATCAAAGATAATTGCACTACTAAATAGCAGTAGTACTGGTATAAATTAAAAATAAGTTGTTAAAATTAGTTTTAAGTCTGTAAATGTAACAATAACAAGAAACAAGACAAAAGAAACTTGTTTAAAAAAAATATACAAATACAAATATATATATATTAATATAGCATAAATATATAAATTAAAAATTAACAAAAATCTTCATTAATTATATCGGTATTCACAGCTAAACCACGTTCTTTCAATGCCTTCGCTATTAATCTATGCTTCTCTTGACGTTGTTCCTGTTCACGCCTTTGAGCATCTAAAATTTCATCCACTGATATTTCTTTTAATGGTAATTTTAATTCTTTTTCGCGGTCCTATTAATGAAAGTAAAGTTTTGTAACAAAATGTTGTTATATAAGTGATTAAATTAATTGTTAAACTTACGATTTCGCCAAGTAAGACAACATTTTCGCCACGTATTATGAATACGCCACGGGGTATGTCACCATATTCATTGCCTACATGTATGCGCTCTATGGTACGATGCAACACTAGATTAGCGAATTGATCAACCGAACGTAAGTAACCGATTAGAGTGCGTCCATCTCTTAGTAAGACCATTAATTTTTCTATTAAAAAAAATACATTTTTATTTAAGTAATGGTAGGTAGGTCTTAAAGTAAACTTCTGCCATTCAGAAGTAAAGGAGAGGTAAATGCATTCAATTGCAAGCCATTAAGTTCCGATTCACCACGACAACCAAGTGGTACAGAATAATCCATATTCATAGATTTTTCTTATACGTCGCCAAATTAACCCCATCCATGTTTATCCATCTTTTTCCATTTCAAGCAGGATGGTATATCATTTTATTCTTACCAATTTTCCATGTACTAACCATTTCATTGCCTTGAAAATGTAAACCTAGTCACCGTACTGACGGTATAAAGTTGTTTGCTTACACTAAACTTAATTTGAAAGGGTTTTAATTTTCCACAAAATATTAAAACTATTCCAGAGCATCATCTTTAATCTATTCTTATTGGAATGGTTTTTAGCTGATTTTAAGGCTTTACTTACTGTCAACTTCCTCCAATAAGTGAGCTGTGCCGGCTAAAGGATTTAAGTCATCCATCTTTTCTTTCTATATATAGTTTATAATTATTTAAATGCTAACAAATCAAGACTTTATTTTTCGTTTCTTTGTTTCCAATTCTATCCCATAAAATGCTTTTGTATAAATCCTTTACAGTTTTCTCTCCCGCAAAAACATTTCGACCACTATTTAATAAATTATTCTTAAATAAATATGACGATAACAGTAATAACAACAATTGTGATGATTGCTTGTTGTCATATATTTATTGTTATCGTAAAGTCGAACGGTTGTATTTAAAAGTACTTAACAAAAGTAACATAACAAAAAAAAAAAGAAATTTATGAATAAAATGTTACAAGGCATTGGATTTGAGTAAAATGTCAAAACTTTCTAAAGCCATTTGTTAGATTAGAATATAATGAAAAGGAATAAGAAACAGCGTCGTACTACAAATCAACTAATGTCTGAGATGAATATCTCAAGATGTGTTTAGAAAAACTTTATGTGTATAGTGCACGTCTTTTCTGTATCATTTACTTGTTTTCTCACTGTGTAACATTATTCTTATCAGAAAAAGCTAAGTCTGGTATCACTTGCCACAGACTTGTCATATTTTGTGAATTACCGTCAAGAAGAGAATCGAAAAGTCGCAGAAGGAAAGAGAAAAACTTAAAGAATATTGAATTGGTATAGTCAGAATTTATTTTTTTATTATTCGGACAAAAGTTTTTGAAAAGGCAACGTCTTGAAAAAGACAAAAAATCAAAAAAACTAAATAACAATAGAGAAAATAAATCACGAAATTTCTACGAAAACGACTTAAAAATTATTAAATAAATAAACCAAGCGTTAACGAAATTATATAAAGAAAAATTAATGCAACAAACAATAGTGAAATATTCCGTAAATATTTAAATTCCTTATAATAAATTAAGAAAAGGTAAAAGAAATGAAATTAAAAGTGAAAATTTCCTCCAAATATATAGGAGAGAATAAGAAAAGTTTACAATACAGGGTGTCAAAAAGAGAGTACCCTGTCGTACAGAGCTATAGTGGTACACAGAATAAAATAACGAGTCATACTTTGTGCAATTTTTAAGCACGATTGTGTAATAAAAACAACACAGTAAAATAAATAGAAATCGATGAAGTGTAAAGCGAAAGAAAGCAAAAATAAAAAATTATCGACATCGCACAATAACGCGATTCTATTTTAGCCATTTCTGCTCACGAAAAGCAAACATTATTAGAAATAAAGTGATTTAAAATTGTTTTTCATTTCTTATTTCCATTTTTACAGCCAAATATTGAAAAAAAGCAAGAGAAAAGCACAACAACAACTAAAATAATAAAAAGAAATCTCTTTCAAAATGAATACATTCGTAAAGAATTATCGAAAGAGTAGCATAAATTCACACATGGTTTTGGCCAGTAAGAAGTGTAAGTACATATATTACAAATATTATATTCTATTCTATTAATTTGTTTAGTTTAATTATCGTTTCTTTTGAATTCCTTTCCGCCAAAGAAACTTTCCATTGTAAGAACGCCACAAAAAATGTGTTTTTTTCTTGTACAAACGGCAGAGAGAAAGAGCTACAGAATGACGTGTGTCCGCTGTGTTATTGTATTGTTTTGTTATTGTTTTCATTTCGTCAAAACATTGGCAAATCAATGAGAGTTGCCAGATTGTTTGATTTTTTATGCTGTTGAAGGCAATAACGTTGAAACCGGGAATAAATATTATTTCTATGAGAAAAATATGAATGTAAATGCCATATAGAATTTGAATATGTTTGTTAATTCAACGTAAGACTATCTAAGTCCCTGATTCCTAATTAGAATAATATCGTGCTTCGAGTGTAATATGCTACGGAGTGATGGAATGAAAAATTAGCTACAATCGTTGAAGAAACTTTTGTTTGACATATACATGTATAACATGTATATATGGTCACTTATTTGAGGATAGTTTTAAAAGTACACATTTTTAAAATATTACAATATTGGTGGTATTTTTTTATTGAATTGGTATTCCATTACACATTTAGTGTCCTTCGTAAAATAAAGTTCTTTTTGCCTTCATTGGTGTTTTTCTTATGAAAATATTTAATATTACACACTATGGTTCACCCACGTAATAGATTTACATGTATCAAAAAATTACTTTTTAAAAGCCTTCAGTCTGGCATCATTTATTTTTTTCGGCAGGTTTACATTATTTATCATTGCCCCAATCCATCTTTATTTTCCACTCTCGTCATTGTCATCACAAATTGTGCCAATATTTACAGAGAACCAAAAGAGTTGCCAATTTCATGTGTTTAATAAGAGAGTGAGAAAGAGTGAGAGTGCCAAAGTAGTAAATTTTGTGACATAAACCATCTGTTATTTGTTTTGTTTTTGTTCTCTTGTTATTATTATTGTTCCTAATTTGTTTGTTATACACTCTAATCATGTCTGCAAATTAATGCTTATCAATAATTATTTAATTTTATTTTTGATAGTCATCCCGTAAGGTTTTCGTGTTTTTCTTATTTATTTATTTATTTTTTTGTCTGATAAGATTTCTCTTTTGTTAGTGTTTTTAGTTTTTCTTTTGACAAAAAACCAAAAAAAAAAAGAATTACCTTAAAAGATTATTATTTAATCTTGGAAATTACGCTATAGAAAATGCTGCTTTCTTATCATAAATAAGAAGTGAATATTTTATTTAAAAATTCTTAACATTAAAGAAAAAGAGTACAAACTCCACAGGGAAATTCATTCCCAATTGCAGGGTTTACATATAGATATGATGAGATGTTTAATGATGCTTAAACCTGGTCAAAACGGATTTCAGCATGTCTTTGTACTAATCTTTCTTTACAAGTGTCTTTGACACTCAAGTTACTACTCCCACAAGTGCCCAATGGGTTTGGCAGAGCATTCACTTTTTCGCTTAGGATCAATCTCCTGCTGAAAATATTAAGTTTTTTGGATACTTACTTGATCCGTAGAATAGCAGGCAGTGAGAACTTTGTTAAATCTAAGCTCACTTAAGAAAACATAGCGGCTCGTTGTGATATCACATTAAGCGATGCCTCATAATTAACTAACAAGTCTTCATTAACCGGTCTCGAAAAGCAGTAGCAGTTCTTTCCAATAAAGCATGACTTCAGGCATGAATCAAGCTGAAAATCAGCTCTTTAGTGATTGATTCGATATACATACATACATATATTAGCGATTAGTCTGTTAGAGTATCGATAAAGTGTGAGCCAGAGATGGAAATTGATAAATAATAGTCTTTTACCCAATACGCAATAACCCATGAGAATGAATATAGTGACAGAGATTCAATTTATGTAGTTTTTATTGTTGTAATAACTTGGCTGTTTCCGGGCCTAAGTAATACGATTGCCATAGAATATACGTAGATGTCGTGGATTAGTATGCTGTCTATCAAATACAGTCCATTTTTGCTTTACTAATGACAAAGGAAGTGAAGTCGCCGTGGTCTAGTAGGTAGTGTGTTGGCTTATTAGACGAAAACGTCAGGGTTCGAGCCCCAGGCCAGACATCAAAATAAAATACGAAAAGGATTTCTTCGGCGACTTTATCTCAGCAGATTTCTGGCAAAAACTCTGAGAGTATATAAAATTGCCATGAAAAGTTTCTCAAAAATCTGTCGTTCGGAGTCGACTTAAAACTGAAGGTCCCGCCACTCATGTATAAAACATAATACAACGTAAGTGGTGTGAGAAACTAGGTCGTAATCCTGACTGAAGGGTTGTAATGACCAATTATGTATGTATGTAATGGCAAAGGATGGGCAGAATATATTTATAGATGGTGGGAGGAACTACTGCTTGACGGTTCAATGTATTCTTAAGGTCTAGTCGATGTTATTTACTCTCAAGTTGTGGTCCTCCCTTAATAACCTAGCCTTTGTGTCACACTACAATTACTTTCAGAACAAAAAACTGTCGGTCAATGCTCAATAATCTTTAACAAAGAAATTTTAATTTCGATTGTATTTCGATCGCTGTTTCATTGCGTTGAATGAAAATCGATTTTATTTTTCCTTTTTTTCTTGCTTTCTTCTCAATTTTTTTTTTTTTTTGGCAAATTGACAGAATTTCTTTTCGAATACTTTCAACGCAAATATAAACTTGAACCAAACGAAGGTGAAATTGTGTTGTAATTGGGTTAATGATCTACACGAAAGACAGAAGAAAAAGAAAGGAAAAATTGTAAAAAAAATCAAGAAATTAATTGCCCTCTTCATGTTTTTCAGATTCTACGGCACATTATCGTTCACATTTCGCTCTGAAATATCGTCTGGATCCTCATAGGCCAAGCCATGCATTAACGTTTTCTCATTGTTTACCAGCTGCCAGTCATGGCTATCACACCTTACACCATAAGCTTTATGAAAATGAAAAAACTTTGTCTCATGACGTTGTGTTTTCACCCTACAGTTACAATGCTAATCGTTATTTTCGTTTGGGCCACAGCCTTTACGAACAGCCTTCCTCAAAAGTGGAAGCTACCGTGCAGAATATGAAAAACAAACAAAAAGAGAAGGTTGAGGAAATCATCAAGGAGGCAGCAGGTGATAACAAATTGGTGGAGTCTCAACCGAAACCGTTGATGGTTAAAAAATCCTTGGGTACCCGTATTTGGGAGGAAGTAGTCCATTATTATCATGGTTTTCGTTTGCTTTTCATCGACATAAACATTTGCCGCAAACTACTGTGGCGTGTTCTAAATGGCAAAACATTGACACGCCGTGAGAATAAGCTGTTGGTGCGTACCACCTCGGATCTGTTTCGTTTGATACCGTTTTCGGTGTTTATTATAGTTCCTTTCATGGAATTGGCCTTGCCTTTGTTCATAAAATTTTTCCCTGGCATGCTGCCATCCACATTCCAAACGTCTAAGGAGCGTGAAGACAAACTAAAGCAAGCCTTGCAAGTTCGCCTAGAGATGGCCAAATTCTTGCAGAAAACTCTGGACGAAATGACCGTACAACACAAGGAGCACAAAAGTGAGGAGGCAAAACAGTTTGAAATGTTCTTCCAGAAGATCAAGGATCCCAATGAGAATGTTTCCAACGATGATATAATCAAGTTTGCCAAGCGTTTTGAAGATGAAATCACTTTGGACTCGTTAACACGGGAACAATTGGTGGCCTTGTGCCGGGTTTTAGAAGTGAATACAGTGGGTACCACAAATTTGCTTAGATTTCAGTTGCGCTTAAAACTTCGTTCGCTGGCGGCCGATGATCGTGTTATAGCACGCGAAGGTGTCAACTCGCTGGATCTGTGGGAATTGCAGCAGGCTTGCAAGGCACGTGGTATGCGAGCCTATGGCCTGACCAAGGAACGCATGCAAACACAGCTACAGGAATGGATTGATTTATCTTTAAATGAAAAAGTGCCACCCACTTTGCTATTGCTTTCCAGAGCCATGTCCATTTCGGATGATTCCATAACCACCGATAAGCTTAAGGAAACCCTCAGAACATTACCCGATTCATTGGCCAATCAAACTAAGGCTGCCATTGGTGAACGTGAAGGCAAAATCGACAACAAAGTCAAATTGGAGATCATCAAAGAAGAGGTGCGCAAAATCCAAGAAGAACGCGATGAAGAACGTGAAGAAGCCAAGGCCAAGGCTGAAAAAGAAGTTTTACTGGACAAGGCCAAACTTGTTGAAGATCTTAGTGCTGAACTGTTAGATCGAGCGAAGGATGTTACCGATAAGGTGCCATCCTTGGAAAGAGTTAAACCAATTGTAGCAACTGTCCTAACGGAAGCCGAAACTGTTAAGGAAGCTGAAACCGCCAAGGCCAAGGATGCAGAAGAGAAATCCATTTCATCTAAGGATGTAGAACTGCTATCGGAAGCATTGAAAACACTTTCAACCGACAAAAAGATGGTGGTCGAAAAGGAAACCATTAAAGATCTCAAAACCGAACTGGAAGAGTACAAAGAAGATGTTGAAGAATTGCGTGAAGTACGCCAGGTGGTCAAGGAGCCGGTACATGAGAGTCGTGCTGCCAAAATGCTGTTCAAGAAGGTTAACAATATGATTGGCCAATTGGACAAAGTCTTAACGGACTTGGAAGATAAACAATCCAAGGTCAGAGCCCAAGATCTAACCGCAGAAGAACTAGCCGCTGTTAAACGCAAAGAGGAGGATATCGTACAAATCGACGAACTAGTGCAGACTATTAAAAAGGTATTTTCCATCTCTCTACTAAGTTAACAAATGATTCTAATCTTTAATTGTTTCTGATTTAATTGCAGCTGAAACAGACCTCGGATGAGTCGAGACTTAAACAAATTGAAAATGTTCTAAGTAAACTGGATGCTGACAAAGATGGTGCCATTTCAGTGGATGAAGTCCTTAAGGTAAGGTTGTCTAAAGTGTTGTTATTTCCTTTAGGTATGGATATTGGACGTTAAGTTCCAAACGGTTGTGACACAAATTGAAGTGTTTGTAGGTGAAGAAAGAAAGGAATATATAAGCAGTTGACCAGGATATGTAACTGAAATAAGTAACGATTGTTTTTCTTTTTTTTTTGTTATTGCTTTAGGTTGTCGAAGCCATTGGCCGGGAAAATGTGAAATTAAATGAAAAACAATTGGAAGAATTAATCACCCTATTGGATAAGGAACAAATTATTGAGGCCGAAGAGAAAATTGAAAAAGCTATTGCCAGAAGCATCAAAGAAGCTGAAGGGGCTAAAAAAGTAGCCGAACAAATACAAGCGGAGGGCGCTAAACAACAACTGCAGCAGCAGTTTTCAGACGAACTTAGAGATCACGCCAAAGTGTTGAAGGATAATGCTTTAAATCTCGATGAGATTGATAAGAAAAATGTTTTAAAAACTGAAGTAAGCATGGACATTATAAACGAAATTCATTAATTATTGTGTCTTCATTTACTTACAGTCATCTATGAGCGAGCAAAAACGCAAACAGGAATCGGTATTATTGGAGGCGAGTGAAAAGCAAAAAGAGAAAATCTTACCCAAAACGGATATAACAACAGCCATACCACCACCAACAACATTACCGCCAAACTCTACCAAAACGAATCCAGTGAATAGTAAAGATAAAATGATATGACTTGACAGGAAATCAAATGACGACACTACTAAAACGACTACTTTTACCACTATTGCAGATAAGAATAAGAAAAAATAAACATCCTCCTCTTTCTCCTCCTCCGGCTCATTTATGCTCTGTGCTAACAACTATAAGCAACTGGTTAGAGACAATAATTCCAAAACAAAAGAAAAAAAAGATTACCAGTTTAAAATGAGCTAAGCTAAGCTAGGCTGTTGATGTAGTCCTTTTATTCAAACATACTTACAATTAAGTTCAAATATTTCGTGCGTTTGAAACAAAAGGATGGAAGAATTATTTTTTCTTTATTTTACATTTAAAACGAAACTTGGGTAAAATAAGTCTTTATAAGAAGCGTGGTGTTGTTATAAACAGTTTTATTTTAACTGTTGTTATTATTTTTTATATTATTTTTCCTTTTTGTTAATGTCGCTCTTAATTTTCGCTGTAATATTAATAATACTGTGTCCTGTGTTAAGTTAATCGAAAACCTTTTGCTATTTTTCTTATTTTTTTTTTATTTTTATTTTGTTTTGTATAGTCCTTAAAATTTTTATTCTCTAATTGTACCTTTTAGTATATATATGCTTTGATATATATATGTATGTATGGTATCTACATATACATATATATCTTTTTAAATAAATGAAAAGAAAAACCGTATAAAGTTTTTAGTGGAAATAAATAAGAATTTTGAAAATTTTTCTTCGAAACAAAATTTATTTCCATTATAACTTAAAGTTTATGAAACAACAACAATTTCCCCTTTTGCTTTCGAACTATACAATCCATACATACCTATAATATTTATTAAATACTTGTGTTTACATACATAGTAGATTGAATGAATTTAGAAATCAAGTTCCAAAATTTCCTAAAGTAAAGATTTAAAGGAACTCTTACAAATATTTTAATGAAACTGAGGCTGTCGTACATATTTCTTTTACTTTCTTTTTATTTTTTACTTTCCTTGCCTTTCCATAACAAAACATTGCTAATTGCTTGTAATTTATTTGATTTATAAAATAATTTTATTGGCCTCTACTATTAAAAACAAAAAGAAGAATTTTTTTGCACAAATCATCATACTCCTCCCCCTTTTTTGACTAACTAAATGAAACTATATATATGAGTATAATTGTATAAACAATGATCGTCTGAAATCATGAAGGTTTATTAGTAAATAAAGTTATTTTTTATAAAAAAAAAAATAAAAACAAAAACTTACTTTGGTTCTCTTTTTTTGGATTCAAGTCAACTAAGGTTAAAAATAAAATCAGCAAATGCAATGAAATCACTGCTCCGGGCTCTTAGTTTACTTTTAAAACTACCATCATTTCTTAGGTTAGATGTACTTGAGCAGCTATTTCGGATAGTCATGAACTGGGAACAGAAAGCAATATTAAGAAACCCACAATGGTTATGAGTTTTATGCTGCAAACACAGTTTAGTTTATGTAGTTTAAATTAGTAGCAGCCAAAATGGTCATAACTTATTTGGGTTGCTATAAAGTCTCGTTGTAAAAACCATTAGTACCTAGTTCATCGTATAATTACAACCCCTGGTTGGTTTTTCTCGACCCTCCTAACAAAGGGTCCACCAAATAACTTTTTTTTTGAAAATGCTTTAAAAAACTACTGAATATTTTCTCAAATTTCTTTTTTTTTATTTGAAAGTACAATACTTCCGGTTAATAATGGAAACTAATTTCATTCAAATGGCAGCCTCGGCTGGCCATGCAGTAGCCTACACGATCGGATCAATTTTTAAGCACATTATCGATTGTGTGCAGCTGTATATCACCAATAGCTTCACGAATATTGTCCTTTAAAGCGTCAATTATCTCTGGCTTGTCGACGTAACACTTATCTTTGACCGGCACCCCACAAATAATAGTTCACCAAATCGCAGCTCCGAGTTGGCCAAACGACATCAGCTCTGCGGCTGATAATGCGATCTTCAAAAAACAGGGCGCAAAACATCGAGTGTAGCTTCGGCTGTGTGGCACGTAGCACCGCCGTGTTGAAACCAAATGTTGCCAATATTCTCCTCTTCAATTTTTGTGAACAAAAATTCGTTCAGCATGGCCCGATAACGATCGCCATTGACTGTAACGGCCACTCCTTGCTCATTTTCGAAGAAAAATGGCCCAATTATGCCTCTGGACCAAAATCCGCAAACAGTTACTCAGTTTTGGGTGCGTCGGCTTTTCAATGTATGCGTGCGGGTTTTCTGTGCCCCAAATGCGACAATTTTGCTTGTTTACATACCCGCCAAGATCAAAATGAGCTTCATCTGAAAAGATGATTTTTTTCGGCATCTTCTGTAAGTCGATTGCAAGCCCACTTAGTGAAGCGAAAACGCATTGGATGGTCAATTGGCTTCAACTCCTGAACCAATTGGACTTTGTATGGCGTCATACCAAGGTCTTTATGCAAAATTCGTCTCAATAATGTCTCCGAAATGTGCAATTGTTGAGAACGACGGTGAATTGATGTTAATGGCGCTTCACGCACACTTTCTGCCACAACAGCAATATTCTCGGGTGTACGCACTGTTTTTGGCTTTTCACGGTTTTTGGTTTATCGATGAGGATGCCAGTTTCTTTCACTTTTTCTCACAAGATAACGAACATACGGAGCTGACGGTGCTTCTCTTCTTCCAAAATCCGTAAGCAATTTTCGCACACATTCTGCAACATTACCATGATTTCCAAAGTAATGTCGCAATATTTCCCCCCAGCGTTGTTCAAGCGTATACACAACCATATTCGTTCAGCGCAAGGATAAAACCAATTATCTGTCAAATCAGACATGAGCTAAGTGTTACCATTCACGAAATAAGCACTAGTTGAGAAAAAAAAAAAACGTTAGATGGCGGACCCGATAGTTTTATGAAGGTTTGCATTTTATTCTGAGTTTTATTCTGACATAGTCTAGTAGGTAGTGTATTGGCTAATTCAACTAGAGAACATGATTCAAACCCAGATTTCTTGAAGAAAACAAAATAGGCTTTAGTCTAATATAACTGCCCCTAAACGTAAGTAGAAGTGGGGTTCTTCATTCGTTGGATTTGTATGTCAATTGTGAGAACTGTTATTACCTATTGCTGTGTTCTTTGGTGCTATTAAACGGGAGTCTAGTAAGATGGGTCTGGCAGTACATGAGGGCAAGTAGAGACGCGCGGCGTATTGATTCACAGATTACAGCCGATAACTATACTTTCGATATAGTCAAGCAATTTATTTATCTTGGCTGCGCCGTTACCACTAAAACTGATGTCAGTCTGGAGATGAAGCGCAGGATCACTCTTGCCAACAGGTGCTACTATGGTCTCAATAGGCAATTGAGTAGCAGAGACCTCTCTCGTGTGACAAAACTAACACTTTACAAGACACTCATCCTACCCATGCTTCTTTATGGCGCAGAGGCATGGACTCTGTTAAGTACAGATGCAGCGGCCTTGAGAGTGCTCAAGAGAAAAGTACTACGCAAGATCATCGGTCCAGTGCGAGTTGGCGATGATTTCCGTATCCGATACAACAGTGAGCTGTATGAGCTCATTAATTTCCAGCGGCTGCGCTAGCTCGGCCATGTCGTTCGAATGGAGGAGGATGCTCCGGCGAGACGGGTATTTGATGCGGGAATCTGCGGAAGTCGGCGAAGAGGACGACCTTGCATCTGTTGGAAGGACCAAATCGGGGAAGCCCTGTCATCGATTGGTGTGACCAACTGGCGTAGGCGCGCACGAAGCAGAGGCGCCTGGAAGGATGTGTTGCGGCAGGCCGAAATCCGTTAAACGGTTTGTTATGACCAATTAAGTAAGTAAGTGTTCTTTGGTGGAAAAATACCTTGAATAAGAGCTGCCAGTGTGGGATCTTGAATAAGGTTTAGTGGTTTGTCTTTTTTAGTTCACCCTGAGGTGTTCTGACGCTGCTATTCTCACGAATTTTTTGTGGGGTTGATATACTTAAATACTGCTGCCAACTGATCTCTTGTACTGCATAGCTATACTCACCACCCTAGGATGAAGTCTCCAGTTCCTGACTATGGTACTCCAGACTTGTATTTTTCATCCTTTCTAAAGTGTTCTGCTTCCAGGATAGTTTTCTATCAATTACCATATTCAAGGTACCTAGACCACCTGGAAAGCCACAACAAACTCCCATTCCACTTTATACTACCTAAAGAAAGTGACCAATACCGTCTTTGCAGGATACATAACATACCTACATACATAATTGACCTTTGCAACCCTTTAGTCAGGATTACAGCCTAGCTTCTAACACCACATATGTTGTGTGTGTTAATTTTATACATGTGTGGCGGGACCTACAGTTAATAGTCGACTCCGAACTACAGATTTTTTTGAAAAACTTTTTCACGGCAATTTTATTTCCTTTCAGAGAGTTTTTGCCAGAAATCTGCTGAGAGGAAGTCGCCGAAGAAATATTTTTTTCATATTTTCGTTTTGATGTCTGTCCTGGGGTTTGAACCCAAGCCTTACGTCTAATAAGCCGACACACTATCTACTAGAATATAGCAGGATTTATCCCAAAGCCCTTGTCAGATGCTACCGAAGAAACTCTTCCAAGAGCTGGAGAAAACAAATCCCATCTCACAGTTCTCTAATTGATCCATAACTCAATCTATAATAAAGATCACAGTCTGAAAAGCCGCTTACCTTAAGGAAATCGTTAACGATTCCTTCTATCCAACCATTTCATACGATTTTATATTCACAGATAAATGCCTTCCATCACAGCTGATTCTACAGACGTTGTCAGTTCATAACCTCACTTTAATGTAATCCACGCTAATAATACTCACTTCGTTTACAACAAACGTTTACAAATTTATTCTTATTTACAGTATTAGAACAACAAAATTTTTATTTCAACTTATTGCCACTGCCGCCTGTCTCAGTTCGTGTTGCTGGTCGTGCGGCAGGAGGTTGTGGCTGCCGTTGTAACCAACCAATTCGCCATGATGTAGCCTCTGGATAATTATATTTTGCCACGGGTGAATGTTCGTATCTCTGTGTTAAATATTCTTTTCTTTGGCCCTTTTTTAACAGTTCCCTTTCCGCTTCGGCTGGTGGCTTCATGGGTGCGGAAAATTGTCGTGCAAACTTTTGCTCCTCACGTGACAAGTCATAGTCAAACGGTGAATATTGCTGCTGTCTAGACGTTGAACGTTGCCTAGAGCTGGTAGTTGTGATCGCATATGAACGCCATACCGTTGATTTTGTTTTATTTACTTTAACCGAACGTGTTACGGAGTACACGACCTGTGTGGATTTGCAAAATTCAATATTATCAGCTGAGTTACGCCGTTGAGGAGGAGGAGGAGGAGGAGAAGGTTTTTTAGTAAAACGCTTATCTTTATCACGCATTTGGTTTGATTTGCCACTGTTGACGGTTGCTTCCTCATTACGCAATGATTTCGGTTTTGTTGCCAATGTTTTCGTTGTTATCGTTTTGGTTGCTATCGTTTTGGTTTTAATCGATTTGGTTTCTATTGAAAAATCCCCAACAAAATCATTTGGTTCCGCTTGGATAAGTTTCGATTGTTTCTCTTGTTTCGAAATTTCCATTTTCTCATTTGACGTTTCCTTGTCTTGCACCAGCTCCGCCACTGGTGTGCTTTCCGTTTCAATTGAAGTTTCCTTGTCTGCTACCGCCAACGCCACTGGTTCAGTTTCCGTTGCCTTTGTAGTTTCCGTAGTGTCGGCTACCACAACCAGTGGTGCTGACTGTATTGGTTTTATGTTGAAACATTTTTCCAAAACTTTTTGGTTCCTTTCACGCAAATATTTTTGGAATTTGGTTTCCTTAGACTCTTTGGACTTTGATGTTGCCGCATATGAATTTAAACAATTGAATTTGGATGACATTTTTTGAAATTCAAAATTAAAATTTTTAAAAATTTTTAAAAATTTTTTGTTAGAATTTTTAATACGAAATTAAAACCATACTCGTAATAAAAATCAATGAATAGAGTGTCTGGTTATGACAATTAACAGGTAGGTGTAGTTAAAAGATATTCTTTATTCATGACTCAATTTTTTTTTTATGTTCCACCAACTTTTGTTCATCACTGTTTGGTTGCATAGACAAAATTCATGATGACATGGCCATTGGTTTAAATGAATATGAGAATTTCTCAAGTTATTCAATTATTTCGTAATTAAATTAAATATTAAATGAAATTGTCTCCTTACACTTGTGTACGTGTACGCATACACACACATATACATACATAAACAAATATTAAAATTGTATTTGGATGTAGGAGTGTGATCAGGATGCATGGCTATGTAAATGTTCTCTTCATTCATTTCCATTTAAGTCTACAAAATAATAGAGAAAGACATTCATATACTCATACATACTCTCACTTATATACGGGCGTATATGTATGTATACACGTACGCGTACACATACTTATATTGGGTAGATAGTTGGATAGGTCGTGATATCACAGTTCTACAGTTCCCCTAATGCTGAGCCCTATAGAACGTCTATAGCTTCTGATAAAGAAATTTGGGCATCCAGTGTTCATTCCTTAACAAATCAGTAGAATCTCAAGTACATACTACCTTTTCCTATAACGTATCACTGAGCATGAACCCAAGATGCGAAGCATAATTTTCTCCTTCCCCTCGTCTCTATAGCTGCTGCAGTAGCCATTGGTCATGTGGTCAAAACCAACGGGTCTCGTATGCGTACTCAGAAAGCAATTTCCAGTGCTCTCTTAGGATGTGAGTCGAGATTTCGTGCGCTTTTTTCCTATCCTTTGCTAGATTTGCTGTGCTATCTTCCCCATATCCGAGTTTCACTCACTCAGCATTACAACAGAATTTATTCCTGTATTACGAAGTTTAAGCTTCCAGGATCTCAAGGGAGATAACTCAACCGAAAGTTAAATGATTTTATCACCAATATTTGTAATCGACCCACAGCTATCTTTGGCTAACCATTAGCACCACATTCATCACAGAATTCTACAGGAAGGAGAAAGCAATCCATTTTATTTCAGTGTTCATCGAAGGAAAAAGCAATCCATTTTATTTCGGTGTTCATCGTCTTTTTTCTTCCATTAGGGGTCTCGTCTTTGACGGTAAACTGGAATATGGTATTTCAGTTTTTCATTCCTCCTCTTAAGCAAATGCTTAAGTAAACTTATGTTAATGCTTAAGCAAATGCTTAAGTAAACTTATGCAAATACTTAAGCAAATGCTTAAGTAAACTTAAGCAAGTACTTAAATAACAAATTGAGTTAATTTAAGCAAATATTCAAAGTAATCTTAAGCAAAGGCTTAAATAAATACTTAAGCAAACTTTGAAGGCAAACGGTTAAATTAACTTCCAGTGTTCATCGTCTTCTTCGATTGAGGTCTCGTCTGCGACGGTGAACTGGAAGATGGTATTTCAGTTCTTCATTCCTCCTCTTAACAAAGTAAGTAAACTTAAGCAAATACTTAAGCAAATGCCTAAGTAAACTTATGCAAATGCTTAAGCAAATACTTAAGCAAACTTATGCAAATGCTTAAGCAAATACTTAGGGAAACTTATGCAAATACTTAAATAACAAATTGAGTAAATTTAAGCAAATATTCAAAGTAATCTTAAGCAACGGCTTAAAGAAATACTGAAGCAAACTTCAATAGAATGCTTAAGTAAACTTATGCAAATACTTAAGTAAACTTAAGCAAATGCTTAAATAACAAATTGAGTAAATTTAAGCAAATTTTCAAGTAATCTTAAGCAACGCCTTAAAGAAACACTTAAGCAAACTTCAATAGAATGCTTAAGCAAACAGTCAAATTAACTTAAATAATTATAAATAAATACTTAAGCAATACTTACGAAAACTCAAGAAACTTTTAAGTAAACTTAATAAAATACTTAAGTAAACTTGATCAATTGATTAAGCAAGTGCTTAAGTAAACTTAATCATTTGCTTAAGTAAACTTAAGCAAGTACTTAAATAACAAATTTAGTTAATTTAAGCATATATTCAAGTGATCTTAAGCAACGCCTTAAAGAAATACTTAAGCAAACTTCAATAGAATGCTTAAGTAAACAGTCAAATTAACTTAAATAATTATAAATAAATACTTAAGCAATACTTGCGAAAACTCAAGCAAACAATTTAGTTGATCTAAGCAAACTCTTAAGTAAACTTAATAAAACACTTAAGTAAATTTGAACAAACACTTAAGTAAACTTAATTAAACACTTAAGTAAATTAAAGAAACACTTAAGCAAACTTAAACAATTATAAAATAAATATTATTTAAATAAAAACTTAAGCATTGACTTACTCAAACTTAAGTAAACACTTAAAGAAATACTTAAGTAAACATAATCACATGCTTAAGTAAACACTTAAATAAATACTTAAACAAAAATATGAACGATACGGTAAACAAATGCGTTTGCAAACTTAAGCAAATGCTTATGTAAACTCAATTTTGACTTGTTTTAAGGTCTATAAAAGACTTCTTAGCTGTTTAAAAAAAAAATGAAGTTTTGCCCACCCTCGCATATATCCTTATTCTTATTCTTGCCATTAGCTGGCATAAATGAAAACATAAAATTTAAATATTCTCATAAATACTCGCTAAGGCAGCTATTTTTTCTATTTTCTTTTGTTTTTTTTATATAAATGGCAAGTCAAGGAGGATGGTTCCGTTATCAATATGTTCAGAAGATTTCATTTGTTGTTGTTGCTATAAAAGATATAAAATCGTTAACGTTAAAGTGACAATATTGTATGGAAATCTATTGTAATGGATTGGGAAAACAGTGTACAGTAAATTTGTTTTAATAATCAACACTGTAATACAAAAGTAAAACATCAATAGGGTTTGTAGTCAACATTCAAATTTTGCAACACGAGCATTGAAAACGGACAGCAAATTTGGCCAAGGATAGATTAAGAGTGCATGAAAAGTCTGCTCAAACTCAAAAGGCAAACGTTGGGCAGTAGAAGATATTTCGTCCACAATTTTATATTCCATTCCATTTAGCTTTCCCTCAAAACTCCTCAATGCTGTCACTAGGAATTTCACAGCTTGCGGTGATCGAATTACCACCACAATACAGAATATAGACAAGTATTTTACAGGGGTACGTCTGCTACTGACGATTTCCTTATGCGTTATTCGTACTTCTAATAAAGTTGTCTCCTAAAGTTGTGCAGTTATATTCTGTTCTACAATATCAACTGGTTACACTTGCTATCATTTACACATTCGTACACGACCATTTTTAAAACGAAAACACACACATACACACACTTATACGCTTTAACACTCTACCAAATGAAAATTGTGAGAAAAGATGATGGCGGGCGATGTTAAGCGTTGAGACGAAAACTAAAAAATTCTTGTTTTCAAAAAGCAATAACACGGCCATGATGGTGTGTATAGGCGACAATGATTAAAAATTCACGAAAACCAAAACTGCAACAACAAAAATAGCGAGACAATAACATTTTTGAAAAAAGAAGAAAGCCGAGACCACAGACAACCATACTTTATAAAACAGAAAAAAAGCCGATTATTTACAAATTTTACAAAGAGAATTGAAACACTGTGATGAATTGATGTGAGAAAGTGAAAGTGAGAGAGAGAGGAAGTGAGATAGTGGGAGTAAATTGATACACAATTACTAACATCCCTTGTCCCTGGTAATTTATCGCAAAAAAAAACATTTTTAGAAACCAGAGTAAATAAAAGAGAGAGAGAGAGAGTCATATCATATGAGAGATACTGTTGCAAATACAAAAAAAATTGCGAGAGGGAGAGCCTATTGATAACAGCTTAAAGCTTTGTTTATACCAGAGTATTGGCACCCCATACGTATGCTTCCATTGTAAGGTAATTAGTCATACGTAGGCACTCACTTGTACACACGCTTTAACACACAATTTAATATCAGTTTTTAATACTAAACATGAGAGAATTTTGTTTTTGTTTTCTTTTTACGCTTTGTTGTGCCATCGTTTGGAGATTTAATGTTTATGATACTGATGCGTTATTACAATACATTGGAGCAGAGGTTGCCAAACTTAGTGTTTAATGGGTGCCTAGTATTTAAAGATAGTCCTGAGAAGGATATGTAGGGCTAGGCTACATAAAAGGCATACAAATTATGTCTGCTTAAATTCGAAAGGAGCATGTGTAACGTTGTTTTACGAATCGTTATTGGACATGACATCCTGGAGGCTCATATGAGAGAGAGGTACCTCTACAAGAGCGTTTAATGGATCTCAAAAATGTCACCGGTTGGTGTGAATTTTGGGCTGGCGGCGTCATCGGTCGATATTTCTTTGAGGACAACGTTGGCCAGGCCACTATAGTCAATTGCGAGCATTGTAGGTCGATGATTACTAACTTATTTTGGCCTGGATTGGATTAGCTGGTCACATGTGATTACAATAGGACGGCGTTAGGGATATTCTGCATGAGTGATTTAAGCACTTGGTCATAGTAGGTGACAGGTGATGTGAACTGGCCACCGAGACGTGTGATTTGATCTGTTAGACTTTTTCTGTGGGAGAGGGGTTTGCCTATGTCACAGGTGTATGCAAATAAACCACAAATAATAGCGGTTTGTGAAAACCAACATAATCCATGCCATGACCATCGGTCAAACTCAGTCTGATTTATGCGCCATAGTCATGAAAATTTAACATTTCGATTGCACTTTACGCAGAGAAGCTTTGGAAAACATTTGAATGGTGTTATATTCCTGTGCTGGCCATGATAGGTAGTTATCCGAGTAGCAGACAGCTGGTGCATAACACAAGCTCGGGACAAAGGGTGAAACAAATAACATCAGGAACGGCACAAGGATCTATCCTCGGCCCCGACTTATGGAGTGTTAGCTACGACGGAATTCTGAGAGAGGATATGCCGGAGGGAACTTTTTTGGTTGGATACGCAGACGATATTGCGGCTGTTATACGGAAGAGGCGCAGCGAAAACTGAGACGTCTTATGCTGAGAACAGAAACATGGTTGGATTCCCACGGCCTAGACCTGGCCATGCATAAAACGAAATTGCAGCTAATCACTGATCGCCGTATCCCTTTGCATGTGGACATGAGTATTGGAAACGAGGTAATTAGGACCAAGAGCTCGGTGAAATACCTGGGAATAAGGCTGGATCCCAGACTAACATTTTCGTACCAGATTCAGTACTCGGCTAACAAGGACCAGAAGATTTTTGGACAGCTCAGCAGATTAATGACGAATATTGGAGGCCCGCTACCGGCGAGACGGAGCGTATCGCGTCGGCATATCGCACGGTGTCCGCTCCAGCCGTACTGGTGATAGCGGGTATAATCCCTGTGGATCTGCTTTCAGCAGAGTGGATGGAGATTTATAAGGCGAAATCTGCTGGAAATAACATAATCGGTTACTTCAGGGAAAACACAATTTCAAAATGGCAACAACGATGGAACGAGGAAAATAGAGGAAGATGGACGGCGAGACTTATTCCGGACATAAGGCCATGAATTGGTCGGAGATTTGGAGAGGTAAATTACTACGTTACACAGATGCTATAGGGTCACGGATATTTTAGAAAATATCTGCACAGGATGGGCAAGAGCGCCTCCCCATACTGTCTTTACGAAGAAGGGGAGGTAATTGATGACGCAGAGCACACTGTTTTCGAGTGTGCACGCTGGCAGAGCGTCGTCAATAGTTGGAACGATCACAGCCGCTAACATTGTCGGGGTCATGATTGCGAGTAGTGGAAATTGGACCTCGGTGGTAAATTACGTAAAGCACATTCTAAGGCGGAAAAAGAGATATCTTGAGGCTGCAGAACGATTAAACATGTCGGTATAGGTGATACTGTCACACGTGCCAAGCGAAACCGAAACGATGAGTTAGAGGAAAGGAATAGTGGACTAAGCGTCTCCACAACTTTCGATACGCAATCCGGACGCGGATATGAACATGGAGAGGCCAAAGGGCCAAAAGGACTCCACTCCGAAGTAATACCACCGTAGTTCCGGAGTGGGCACAAACAAGTCCACAGGAAACGAGGGGGGGATTTAGTGGGTGAGGGCCCCACAAACGGAGGATGTGACGACTTCCTCTATGGTGCGGTTAGGTACATTTACCCCTCCTCGGAGTAAAAAAATAGGTCTTTCAAGCTCACACGCACTTTATTTTATTCAAATTGAAAAAAAGAAAGCGCTTAAAAATAGCCCCTTTAAAAGGTTGTCAGTTCCCCTAAAGTATTCTTTTTAATTTACTACCGCTATTTATATAACAGGCCATCTAATTTTACTACTCTACACCAGTTTAATATTCAAGACCTTGCACTCAAGTTTGTTCATTCCAGTACAGTGAATTTGCCGTTAAGCACATACGCACACAATACAAGTAGTAGGCAACACAATAACTCCTCACTCACTGCCTACTCTCTGCTGCCAGCATGCTGAAAACAATAAAACCATGATTGTTTACTTGGTAACCTAACGGACACCTGTTTTCGCTGTAGTCTCTCTCCCCCCTCTCTCTCTCTCTCTCTATGGTGTAATCTCTTTTTGAAATTTAAATTTTTAAAACAGTTACTTTGAAAGTTTTTTTTTTATATTGAAACCAATGTAAAAGAGAGTAAGTAAGGGGAGAGAGAGAGATAAAGAGAAAGAGAGTTTTAATAAGAATATTAAAAACATTGTTGTTTACACGGCAACATGCATATGATGAGTGTTGTTTATATTTATTTTGTTTTAGCACATAAGTGAGAAAGGGAAAGGCAGAAAGGGGCAGAGAGAACGAAAGTGAAAAGGTGCTTGTGTAAGGGAGGCATGTTAATTTGCTTTAAAAGAATTCTCTTAATTATGCTAAAAGCCGTTACATTTTTTGCTGCCACCTTTTTTTTTGTTTGTTTTTGAAAATAACTTGACTTTTTAATTTTATTTTCTTTTGTTTTCCTTATTAATTGTTGTTATTGTTGTGGTTATTAATATTAAAAATAACAACAAAATCAACAACAAGGATGATAACAATTAACGCGTTTGTAGCATAATTTTAGGGGGTTACAAAAAAAAAAAACAACGAACGAAAGAAATTGAATAAAAGATTAAAAGATTAAAAATTACAACACATTCATTAACCGTTATGGCGGTTATATAGCATTTAGGCTGCTTTTATTTTAACGCCTTAATTAAGGCTTAACAAAATTATAAAAGATTTATGGTAAGAAAAACAACAGCAACACAACAACGGCAACAATTTGTTCAAGTTGCAGACTGAAACGAAATGAAGTTCATAATGACGATGATGATGATGATAATGTTGTTTCAAGAGTTAATTAAAATGCTGATAAAAAGTAATTAAAAGCACAAATTTAAGGGTATATTTTTAGGCGCTGTTTCGTATAATTTGCATAATATAATTGGAGGCGGTCGCTGAATTTTCAAATTGTCTTAATTACGGTAAAAAAGGAAAGAGAAAATATTGTTAAGCAGATAAAATTCATATGAAAATGCATAATGAAATGTAAAAATTAGATTTTAACATGTGAAATATTAATGATAATTGTAATAAATTAAATTATTTCCAATTGCAGCTAAAATAGTGGAGAAAAGAGTCTACAGGACTAGGCTTAATTGACCTTTTATAAGAAATCTTTGACTGAACAAGCGAAATGGCCACAAAAAGAATTACTTTTCATAAAACAAAGGGGATTTCATAGTCATAAATCATGCTGCGGATAGGATTCTGAGTAAGGGATCTGCAGGTACTAAATTTCTATCATTTCTGAGAGCCAGACGGTAGCCACATCTCTCACGGACGCAATCTTCATGTCGTAATTGATAGATCATGTCTTAATTGGTAGATCTTAGATCGTTTCTTGCCACAGTTTTGTATCAATCTAATCTCAACCATGGGGTTATTCCGAAATTTTTTAGAGCAGGTTCAGTACAACTGAATGACAATCCAAATGGGAATATAGCTGTACTACCTACATATCTTTGTCCGCTAATCCGTGCTTTATAGCCAGACTCTCACTTAATTGATCATTACAACCCTTTAGTCAAGATTACAACCCAGCTTCTCACATACATACATAATTGATCATTACAACCCTTCGGTCAGGATTACGCCCTAGTTTCTCACACCACTTATGTTGTGTGTGTTAATTTTATACATAAGTATTGGGACCTACAGTTTAAAGTCGACTCCGAATGACAGATTTTTGAGAAACTTTTCATGACAATTTTACTCTCAGAGTTTTTGCCAGAAATCTGCTTAGAGGAAGTCACCGAAAAAATATTTTTTGTATTTTGTTTTGATGTCTGGCCTGGAGCTCGAACCCTGGCTTTACGTCTAATAAGCCAACACACTACCCACTAGACTACGGCGACTTCAAGCTACGGCGGCCCAGCTTCTCACACCACCTACATATGTTGTGAGTTTTAATTTTACTGGTGAATGGCGTGAAATATTTGAAATACTTTTCGTTTTTTTTTTGATAAATTTTCTCTTAAAAATCTGAATTCCTTCAGTTTTAAAATCCCTTAAACACGAAGAAAAATTCCGCAACCAAACATTTCTACTTGTTTTCTCATGCTCAATCGTAATGTCCTTTAATTCACCTCCCAATTGCATGAAAACTTATGTCTGGGGTTCAAGAACATTTTAAAACTTTAAAAAAGTATATGTGTGAGTGTGCGTGCATGTGTAATCCAGCAACTGCAACCACATTTACCACTAGAGAAGGAGAGAGTGAGAGAAAAAAGAAACAAGAAAACAGCACTTGATCATATTGTCAATTGGACACTTAAGGTAGCAATCTAACCAAATAATAAAAACTATTTTTCTCTCTTCCGACCTTTCGCTCTCTTTTTATTATAAACGAAATAAAAAAATAAAAACAATAACAACAAAGTGTTATACATTATTCGGAAAACTTTTGCACTTGCTTTGCAAATACAAGCATGCAACAAAAAAAAAAAAGAAAAAGAAAAAGACAGAGGGATTGAGAGAGAAAAAAAAACCACTTAATAAAGTACCATGTGAAAACAGCAGGCGGTAGACAGTAGCTGCCGACAACAATAAAACCTTTTTTAGAAAGTTTAAACAATAACAACAAAGAGAGAGAGAGAGAGAGAGAAAAATAAAAACTAAAATAAAACTGTCGATTTGAACTCAATTCGCACAGTCAATTCCCACAAGAACACAGACTAGAAAAGTACTGTTAAGCTATTACACTGAAGCCTTGAGAAAATCTGTAATGCTATTCAAATGTGAAAAATATTCAAAATATTCTAAATGAATAAAGATTCCAAAGATTATAGAATATTAACTGAATAACTGAGCTCATGAAATCATCCTTGTGAGTTTTACTGTCTTGGGCCGAAGAAAACGATCTGGAATTTAGTCCCGTAAGGATCAGCTTTATTATGTATACAATTCCATCGTTTAGACCTCCAAAATTAGGTCCAAAATGAAGTTCCCAACTACCCATTAATAAAATTAACATACAGAACATATGTGGTGTGAGGAACTACGTTGTAATTCCGACGAAAGGGTTGTAATGACCAATTAAGTAAAGGCCAGTTGCTCTGTTGGCTTATTAGACATGAGGCCTCGGTTCAAACCCCAGGGCAGACATTTACAACAAAACGAAATTTGAAAAAATATTTCTTCGCCAACTTTCTCTCAGCAGATTTGTGGCAAAAACTCTGAAAGTAAATAAAATTGCCTAGAAAAGTTTCTCAGAAATCTGTCATACGAAATTGACTTTAAACTGTAGGTCCGAGAACTCATGTATAAAATTAACATACACAACATAATTCGTCATTACAACCTTTCAGGCTAGGTGAAGTGTTGTAATGACCAATTATGTGTTGTTTTTTTATAGTTTTACGAGCTAAAGGCTGGGAATCTTCTAAAGACATTAGTAGCCCGGCCTACCAATGTGCACGATTCGCCGCAAGACTTACTCTCGGCTTGCTGAGCGCCTTCGTACTAAACCCAACCTCATTCATCACACTTTCAACCATTTGTAACACCCCCCGGGACCACAATCAAGTATTACTTCAGGGGGGTGGGGATTCAGCGAGTGCTGCCTTCCAATTCTGCTGACCTTGCTCTCTCTGCCAATCTTTGCTGCATCAATATCCTGCTTGCGAAAACACATACTGCGTTCCAATTGTCATATGAGGTTAACATCAGGTTAACTACATTATCGGGTGTCACCTGGTGTCCTATTGTCCTCTCCAGGCAATTTCGTTGACCTTCATATCGCGGGCAGATAAAGAAAAGATGTTACGCCGTCTCCTTTTCATTACGGCATTCTGGGCATGCTTCATCTACGTTGTGACCATACTTATAACATCCATGGCCTGTTAAGGACTGTGTCAGGTGGAAGTTCACCTGGCCGTGTCTCCTTTTGGTCCATTCGCCTATACTCGGTATGAGTCTGTATGTCCACCTTCCCTTGTTGGAATTGCACCAGTATTGCTGCCATCTTTCCATGGCATTATCAACCAATTGGACGGAGTTCGAAATATCTGTTCCCCTCCTTGCATCAAAACCTCTTCTCTATGTCCACTACTAGTTTCAGGGGCATCATTCCCGCAATCACCAATGCTGCATTAGTAGACACCGTGCGGAAGGCAGAAATTACCCTGAGAGCAGACCTCCTGTAGGCCGCTTCTATTCCTGCTCTATAGGTGCTCCTATCCATAGTCTCGGTCCATATAGGGGCTGCATATATGGCGATCGATGTCACTACCTTCATTAGTAATCGTCTTCTCTCCTGTTTTGGGCCCCCTGAGTTAATTATGTGTGTATGTATGTGCAAGTATGAGGTAGACAAAGTGTGCTTGATCTGGCAAGTTGATCAGTTACACAATTACCCAAAATATCCCTGTGATTAGGGATCCATATTAGACTGACAAAAAACTGAGTCATGGTATTTGTTAATGAGATTAGACCTGCGGGTTGTACACGAAAGGGATCATATTGACGCTTGGCCGTTAGTTGATCATACTCAAAACCTCTGCGTTTTTTATATCCATTGCCTCGGCCTGTAATACAATATGGGGAGACGATGAGATATTCTAATAAAAAGCCTTTCGGTGTAAGTTCCACAGCCTTTTCTGTAATACTTGAAATACAATATGGGTAAACGGCTTGACATTTTAATACAAAGCCTTTCGGTGTAAATTCCACAGCCTTCTACAGTAGAAGTCCATTAGTCCGGCATCCAACAGTCCGGAATGCCCGATAGTTCGGCATCGCTCCGTGAAATTTTAAAAATTTTGGTTTTCTCCAAAAGTGTGTCTTTAAAGCAAATAAAAACGCTCAAGAGCTATTCGGAAGATTTCGGGGTAGTTCGGGATCATCCGGAAGCGCTCCTTATTGTTCGGAAACAATTAGCGGCCGGCTAGTCTCAGCTGTCACAATAAATTCATATGCAGTGCAGCTCCGTTAATCAGTCACGAAGCGTATTCGCCATTTTTTGTGTCCTTTCACATCGCAGTAAATGTAATTTTTGAAACTGTTTATAAGAAAGTGAGTTTCGTTCTAACTGTACAGTGATCATAAGCTTAGCCTGTTAAAGAAGAAGAACTAACCGATGACGACATTATCAACATTGTAGTAAACCCTCAGCCTACTCAAAATCGTGAAGAAAGTGACTCAGATGCCGAAACGGAAGAAAAGAAAAAAATCAGCTGGGCAGAAGCTGCAGAATCACTAAATAAGTTTATCTCTTTTGCTGAGGCTAGTACTAGCTACAATGCTTCAGAAATGATTGATTTCCATATTATTAGAAATAAATTTTATACTACACGTCAAAAGTCAAGAAAACAAAAAGGCATTATAGGCCATTTACACTACAGCGAAATCTAGTACTTATTAGATTTCGAGCCAAATCTAGTTGATTTTAACTAGATTTCCCATACAAAACAAAATCTACTTATTTAGTAGATTTCGGCAAAATCTACTCAAAATCTAGTAAAAATACAAATGCAACTATGTGTTTTGTCAAATAGTACTTAAAAATACAACGCTGAGCAGAAATAAAAATTACATTTCAATTTAACCCTAATCAAGTCAACATGTGCCTCTCCGACACACATTCACTTGGTCATGTTGTAACTTCCTTAAATACAGGTTCTAGTTCTTACTGCTTCTTGAATTCCTACTTTCAGTTGTTTTATTTAGAATTTACAAATTTCAAGTAATAAATTAATTTATTTTTATTTTTTATTTTGTTTCAATCAAAAATGTTCTTAATCATGTCAAAATGTGTCTATGAGGCACATATGGGAACGCTAACTATTACTTCTATTGTTGGTGAACAACAAAATTAAATATAATAATGAGTTATAATGCTCGCCGTGGTGTAGTAGGTAGTGTGTTGGCTTCCTATTCGTAAAGCCCGGGTTCGTATCCCAGGTCAGACATCAAAAATGAAATATGAAAAATAAAAATATTTCTTCGGCGACTTCCTCTCAGCAGATTTCTGGCAAAAACTCTGAGAGTAAAATAAACTGCCATGAAAAAGTTTCTCAAAATTCTGTCGTTCGGAGTCGACGTTAAACTGTAGGTCCCGCCACTCACGTATAAAATTAACGCACACAACATGAGTGGTGTGAGAAGCTAGGCCGTAATCCTGACTGAAGGGTTGTAATGGTCAATTATGTATGTATGTAACATGAGTGGTGTGAGGAACTACGTTGTAATTCGGACTAAAGGGTTCTAATGACCAATTAAGTAAAGGCCAGTTGCTCTATTGGCTTATTAGACATGAGGCCTCGGTTCAAACCCCAGGTCAGACATTTACAACAAAACGAAATATGAAGAAATATTTTTTCTTCAATTTTCTCTCAGCAGATTTCTAGCAAAAACTCTGAAAGTAAATAAAATTGCCTAGAAAAGTTTCTCAAAAATCTGTCGTACGAAATTGACTTTAAACTGTAGATCCAGCCGCTCATGTATAAAATTAACACACACAACATAATTGGTCATTACGACCTAGCCTGAAGGGTTGTAATGACCAATTATGTGTTGTTTTTTTATAGCTTTACGAGTTAAAGGCTGGGAATCTTCAAAAGACATTAGTAGCCCGGCCTACCAATGTGCACGATTCGCCGCAAGACTTACTCTCGGCTTGCTGAGCGCCTGCGTACTAAACCCAACCTCATTCGTCACACTTCCAACCATTTGTAACACCCCCCGGGACCACAATCAAGTATTACTTCAGGGGGGTGGGGATTCAGATAGTGCTGCCTTCCAATTCTGCTGACCTTGCTCTCTCAGCCAATCTTTGCTGCATCAATACCCTGCTTGCGAAAACACATACAGCGTTCCAATTGTCATATGAGGTTAACATCAGGTTAACTACATTATCGGGTGTCACCTGGTGTCCTATTGTCCTCTCCAGGCAATTTCATTGACCTTCGTATCGCGGGCAGGTAAAGAAAACATGCTGCGCCGTCTCCTTTTCATTACGGCATTCTGGGCATGCTTCATCTATCATACTGGCCATACTTATAGAGATATGCTCTATAACATCCTTGGCCTGTTAAGAACTGTGTCAGGTGGAAGTTCACCTGGCCGTGTCTTCTTTTGGTCCATTCGCCTATACTCTACATGTCCACCTTCCCTTGTTGGAATTGAACTAGTATTGCTGCCATCTATCCACGGCATCGTCAAACAATTGGACGGGGTTCGAAAGATCTGTTCCCCTCCTTGCATCATGTTTCCACTTCTCTACGTCCACTACTAGTTTCAGGGGCATCATTTCCGCAATCACCAATGCTGCATTAGTAGACACCGTGCGGAAGGCAGAAATTACCTTGAGTGCAGACCTCCTGTAGGCCGCTTCTATTCCTGCTCTATAGGTCATCCTATCCATAACCTCGGCCCATATAGGGGCTGCATATATGGCGATCGATGTCACTACCTTCATTAGTAATCGTCTTCTGTCCTGTTTTGGGCCACCTAGGTTAGGCATTAATCGAGCAAGTGCACATGTATGTGTAAGTAAGAGGTACACGAAGTGTGCTTGATCTGGCAAGTTGATCAGTTACACAATTACCCAGAATATCCCTGTGATTAGGGATCCATATTAGACTGATAAAAAAACTGAGTCGCGGTATTTGTTAATGAGTTTAGACCTTGTATACGAAAAGGATCATATTGTCGCTTGGCCGTTAGTTGATCATATTCATAACCGCTGCGTTTTTTATTACCATTGCCTCGGCCTGTAATACAATGTGGGGAGGCGGCGAGATATTCTAATAAAATGCGTTTCGGCGTAAATTCCATAACATTTCATGTAATACCTGGAATGCAATACGGGAAGCGACTTGATATTCTAATATAAAGTCTTTCGTTGTAAATTACACAGCCTTTCCTGTAATATCTGGAATACAATATGGGAAAGCGGTGTCATATTGCAATATAAAGCCTTTCGTTGCAAATTACACAGCCTTTTCTGTAATACTTGGAATACAATATGGGCAAACGGCGCGTGACATTTTAATACAAAGCCTTTCGGTGTAAATTCCACAGTCTTTTATATCCTGGAGTTTAAGTTCGCCTGCGTAGATTCATTTCATATAAAAAAGTCTTTCTAAAGAACCGTTTATGTTTCAAACATTGCTTCTCATGAAGTTTTCTTTTTTTTAATTTTTTTTTCAATTAAAAATCATTTAAATCCTTAATGCGGTTGAAAAATACTTCTAAATTGCTATGTAAAAAGAGTTTCAGGTATAAACTGTAACACTTACTACGTAAAATGAAAATTAACACACTGATTTACTCAAGTTTGTCCCTTATAAACATTCATCTCTTTCGCTCCTTAATATATTTAAGGCGTACGAAACCAATGCATGGCTTATATAAACAACACACACACATATACGCACACATACAAGTGTTCATAGTCGAACTCACCTCAAATGTAAAGCAAAACATGGCAGTTAAACCTCTCAGGATATGTTAGGCAGAAGAAAAAGAAGAAAAAAAAGAACAACAAAACAATAGAGAGCGGAGAAAATAATTGTAAAAAATACAACAATAACAACACATAAACACAATAGTAACAAACAATATTAGTTAGTGGCATTGTTGTTGTTGTTATTGTTTTGAAGTGTATTACTAAAACAGGTTTTATTTTGTGTGTGTTTTCGTCTTGCTCTAGTATTGTTGGTGTTGTTACATGTAATTTTATTTCTAAAGAAAGAAAAAAAAGAGAAAAAACTGTGTGTTTTTGTTATGATGGTGGTACATATGTAGGTAGCACACTCAACACTTAGTGTTTGTGTTTGTTTTTGCTTTTCTCTAGGTATTCAAGTGTGCAACTGTAGTGTGTTCAGAGACTTAAAGTTCTTGTTGTTGTGCTAATATTTACCGAAACCTTAAGAGAAATTTAATAATTACGAGTGTAGGTACTCGTACATGGAGATGAGAGATTTTTTTTATTATTTTCTTTAAGCAAGAGGCCTATTTAAAATGAATCTTTTTAAATTTTCCTAGAAAATAAATAAATTTCCCAAAAAGCAAATATTTTAAGCAAACAACATACTTTTTTAAAGTGAAAAGGAGAGAGCAAACATTTTAGAGAAATTTTCTCTCTCTCTCTCTCTTTATTTGAGGAGAACTTAATTACTAAACCGTTAGTTGACTAAACCGAACAATAATGTCTGCAATTAAAATTTCATGAACTTGAAAATTTATTTTTAATGGCGACCACACATACATACACACACAAAAACACCGTAACATATGCAACAGTTCCCAAATATATGTGTAAATACGAATACGAATGTATGTTTGTATGTCAACACACTGTTTTATTGTTAATTTTAGTTCAGTTTAGTTTAGTTTTTATGGCATTGATGCCGTTTTTGTTGTTGCTATTGCCATTGTTATTGTTCTTGGTGTTGAGTTACATTAGGAGATCATTAAAAGCAACATGTTTCAGGCAACAATAGCATGAAAAACATGAATTTTAGGTTTTTTTTCTCACTTTTGACATGCTCATGTAATTGTGTCTAATCATTATAGCCGTAGGATTAAAACAAATACAACAACAGCAACCGAAATAATTATTTTGTATTTGTAATTAAGCAATGAATAGGCAATCAGTATGAGTATAATACACTTAAGCAAAAAGTGTCCGGATTAAAAATATTGCTTAGCTGAATTAACGAAATATTATATCGTTTTTTATAGCTGAATAAATAAAAACGTAGCTGAATGGCGAAAATAAAGCGAAATACGTCTTAGACATATTAAAAACATTGCTGAATTCTTATTTTCTTAGCTGAATTAACGAAATATTATAGAAAAAATTTATAAATATATAAAATCTTATGAATTTATATGGTTTTTTATAGCTGAATAAATAAAAACGTAGTTGAATAGTAAAAATAAAGCAAATTAAGTCTCATACATATTAAAACATTTCTTTCATTAGCTGAATTCATATTTTCATAGCTGAATTAATGAAATATTATAGAAAACATTTATAAATTTATAAAATCTTATGAATTCATATGTATTTTTGTAGCTGAATAAATAAAAACGTAGCTGAATGGCGAAAATAAAACGAAATAGGTCTTAGACATATTAAAAAACATTACTTTCATTAGCTGAATTCATATTTTCTTAGCTGAATCAATGAAATATTATAGAAAACATTTACAAATTTATAAAATCTTATGAATTTATATGTTTTTTTTGTAGTTGAATAAATAAAAACGTAGCTTAATTGTGAAAATAAAGCAAAATAAGACTTAGGCACTTTAAAACCATTATTTTCCTTAGCTGAATTCATATTTTCTTAGTTGAATTAACTAATATTTGATATATATTCAGATATATCTGTTATAATAGGCAAATATTTGTGAAAACTTAAGTATTAATACAGTTTTATGCAGCTGAATTGCTTAAAACATAGCTGAATAGTGTAAATTTAACGAAATAAATCATATAAATATTGAAAATAATATTTTTCTTTTGCTGAATTAATATTTTTCTAGCTGAATTGCATACAAATGAGATAAATTTATTAGAATACAAAAAAACTTCAAATTTTAATAAATTAAGATGTTTTGTCTTGCTGAATTATAAAATAAGGAGCTGAATTATTTAAATATAATGAAATATGACCTAAAATGTTTCAAATTTTATTGAATTAAGAAATGTTGCTTTGCTGAATTGTACAAATATTAGCTGAATTGCTTAAACAGTAAAGAAAAAAAGAAAGAAAAGGAAAAATATTTAAAAAATTAAAATATAATGAATTTTATGAGTGCTGAATTTGATTAAAAATGGCTGAATATGATATTTATGCTTAACGCCTGATTTCTTTAAGTGCTTTGAAAAAGTTTCAGCATTTTATTGATAAAAAAGTATCAGGTAATGCTAAGAAATTAATGGCATGTTAAAAAACTGATTTAATATGGCTCTAGGCTAAAGCTTTTATGTTTAAAAAAGTGATAAGCTTTGAAATAAAAAAAAATTGGTGTAATTAAAAAAATAACGATACAAAGAGATTTTTTATTTGTTGTCTTCATAAGCCTTACTGCAGAATTGTTGAAATTAATTTTTTTCTTCTTTTTTTTTAATTTTTTTGTGAATATATTTCCTGGGGTTTCTATGTTTCCTTTCATTTTTAATTGAAATTGTTTAAAATCATAAAAATTCATTTGCTTGCCCTATGTATACATACATTTATGGAATAGGCCATAAAACGGATGCCTTTTCAGGCAGCAAACGGCAATTAGAGAAAACATGTTATTTTAGTTTTTTATTTTTTATTTTATTAATAAAATTGTTGAGTTTGTTGGAAAAAACCTAAAAAAACGAGAAAAAGAACCTAAAAAATAACAATTTTTTTACTTTTCGCTTTAAAAAGGGCATGTAGGTATAACAATACAATACTGTATACCCATTACACTTTATGGGACTAGCCAGGGAGTTAGTTACCTGTTGATAGAAAAACAAACATTGAATTTAAAGGGAAAACAATTAAAGCATTCGCATGTATTTGCGCTCTAGTGCTGTTATAGCCGTGATAAAATTGAAAGACACGCGTTAAATAGGCTGCTCATATTACATAAACAATACTTTTGATTAAAACATAAACAAGAGAAACTATAAACGAACAAAAACAACAACCACACTAACACAAATAAATTGATACAATGCATGCATACAATAACACAATCAATCAATAATAAATACAATGAGAGCGAGCGCGAAAGGAGTAGGGACACACAGTGTGTCTAAACGAGAAATATACATTTGCATACATACACGTACACTTACACATACACACAAATTACTACGTGTCTAATTCTAATGAAAATTTTAAAAACAAATATTAATAAAGATTCCCATGTAATCAAGCTTGGTAACGTTTATCACTATATATGCATGCACACACCCCATCAAACCACATCATTCAACTCAAATTTTGTAACACATGCTGTATTTCATCTATTCAGCTAAGAAAATATTAATTCAGCAAAGGGAAAATATTATTTTCAATGTTTATAGGAATAAAATTGCTGTATTTTCATTATTCAGCAGCTGTTTTTATTGTTTAGCAAAAGAAAAATAAATAAATCCTAAGGATTTTATATATTTTTACGTTTTTTTCAATATTTTGTTAATTCAGCTAAGAAAATATCAATTCAGCAAAGAGAAAATATTATTTTTTAATGTTTATATGAATAAAATTGTTATATTTCCATTATTCAGCAGCTGTTTTTATTGTTTAGCAAAAGAAAAATAAATAAATCCTAAGGATTTTTATATATTTTTGACGTTTTTTACAATATTTTGTCAATTAAGCAAAGAAAATATCAATTCAGCAAAGGGAAAATATTATTTTTTAATGTTTATATGAATAAATTTATTATATTTCCATAATTCAGCAGCTGTTTTTATTGTTTAGCAAAAGAAAAATAAATAAATCCTTAGGATTTTGTATATTTTTTACGTTTTTTACAATACTTTGTCAATTCAGCTAAGAAAATATCAATTCAGCAAACAGAAAATATTATTTTTCAATATTTCTTTGAATTATGTCGTTAAATTTGCACTATTCAGCTATGTTTTATGCAATTCAGCTACATGAAATTGTTTGATTTTTTAACTTTTTAAATGTGTTTATTCCTTATTTACGATATGTAGTTAATGCAGCCAGAAAAATAAATAAATCCTAAGGATTTTATATATTTTTTACAATATTTTTTCAATTCAGCTAAGAAAATATCAATTCAGCAAAGATAAAATATTATTTTTTAATGTTTTTTGAATTATTTCTTTAAATTTGCACTATTTAGCTGCGTTTTATGCAATTCAGCTACATGGAATCGTTTGGTTTTTTAACTTTTTAAATGTGTTTATTCCTTATTTACGATGTGTAGTTAATTCAGCTAGATAAATAAATAAATCTTAAGGATTTTATATATTTTTTATGTTTTTTTACAATATTTTGTTAATTCAGCTAAGAAAATATCAATTCAGCAAAGAGAAAATATTATTTTTCAATGTTTCTTTGAATTATTTCGTTAAATTTGCACTATTCAGCTATGTTTTATGCAATTCAGCTGCATGAATTGTTAGATTTTTCAACTTTTTAAATGTGTTTATTTCTTATTTACGATATTTTGTTAATTCAGCTAGACAAATATTAATTCAGCTAAAGAAAAACAAGGTTTTTAAAATTCATAAAAACAATTTTTCACTATTCAGCTACGTTTTCAATTATTCAGCTGCACAAAAGTATAAAACTAATTAAGCGTGTTGTATTTTAAGCACAAAAATCATCAGATCGAAAACGAGCAAAACATTTCTCCGCTATTTTTCGAGTTATAGGTTCACCTCCGTAATCTTGTCAAATTTTTCCAATAGCCTTCGTTTACACATTCTCACCTTTCCCATAAAAGAAATGAAAAGTAAAATGGTCTGTTTGACAAAAAAATGTTTGCTGGGTTATATTTAATTTATATGCACCACTTAAAACAAAGAACAACATGTACATGAGCAACAGCAGGAACGTAGGCCGCGGTATTAATAACAAAACAAAACGAAATAATTCGCCATGGAAAATACAAAAAAAACACACACGCATACGCTCTCATCGCATTCATTTAAGTCCAATTATATTTGCATTTGTTGCATTTTCTCAATTTAACTGTACTCACACAGGCATACACGAGTATGTGAACACGGAAACATCTACCATAAGCGCTTCAGAGCACAGACAATGAACCCCCCTTGAGACAATACCGATCAGAAACTGTTCTACAGTGTGCTCTTCAAGAGGTACAAATTTGATCGCTTTAGTATACCACACTCTAATCATAAGAATATTTAATTTTTTCACAAGTTTTTTAATTTATTTTAAATATCAAAATAACTGTTAAACTGTATCTCTCTCATATTTAATCTTTCTCTCTCTCTCTGTCTCCGTTATAAATACGTTCACAATTGCAATTGTTGTTTCATTTTAAAAAGTTTCAATTGTTTTTCATATGCACTCACTTTATTTTTATTGCTGTGTGTGAACATATGCATATATGCATATGTGTGTGTGTCTTATTTATTACTGAGCAAGTTTGGGATGAAAGGATAGTTTAAAAGAGTGTGTTTGTGTGCGATAGAGAGAGAACGAGAGAGAATAATGGGGAGAAAAAAAGATTGCCGGAAATAAGAGCAATAATTGTGTTTATATTTGTGTTGAAAGTGTTCGTAATAAGGATTTTTATTAATGAAAAACGGTAAATTTTATTACTAAAACTGTGTTTAACCCCTACAGTTCGCAAATCACTAGCAGTATTGATTATAAAATTTTTTAAAATCATTTAAATCATATAAATTTTAGAATATTTATGAAATAAACAAAAAATATTTGAAATATTATTCTCTTGGAAAAATTATCGATAAATTTTATTTTGTTTAAAAATTTGTTTTCTAATTGAAAATAGAAAAAAATAGGGCAGTAGAAGCACTCATAAAATATTTATTGAAAAATTTCTATAAAATATTTATCAATTACCATTTTTTACACAAAAGTTACCGATAATTAAAATTTTATTTAAACATTTATCGATTAATATAATTTTCTGTGGAAAATTTAAGGCTTAACATAATTTTTTACAAAAAATTTATCGATTAACATAATTTTCTATACCAAATATATCGATTAACATATTTTTTTATAAACAGTTTATAGATTAACATAATTTTCTATAAAAAATTTATCGACTAACATAATTTTCTATAGAATATTTATCGCTTAACGTAAGTTTCTATAAAAAAGTTATCGCTTAACATAATTTTTATAAAAAATTTATCGATTAACATAATTTTCTATAGAATATTTATCGACTAACATAATTTTCTATAGAATATTTATCGCTTAACGTAAGTTTCTATAAAAAAGTTATCACTTAACATAATTTTTATAAAAAATTTATCGATTAACATAATTTTCTATAAAAAATTTATCGACTAACATAATTTTCTATAGAATATTTATCGCTTAACGTAAGTTTCTATAAAAAAGTTATCGCTTAACATAATTTTTATAAAAAATTTATCGATTAACATAATTTTCTATAGAATATTTATCGACTAACATAATTTTCTATAGAATATTTATCGCTTAACGTAAGTTTCTATAAAAAAGTTATCGCTTAACATAATTTTTATAAAAAATTTATCGACTAACATAATTTTCTATAGAATATTTATCGACTAACATAATTTTCTATAGAATATTTATCGCTTAACGTAAGTTTCTATAAAAAAGTTATCACTTAACATAATTTTTATAAAAAATTTATCGATTAACATAATTTTCTATAAAAAATTTATCGACTAACATAATTTTCTATAGAATATTTATCGACTAACATAATTTTCTACACCAAATATATCGATTAACATATTTTTTTATAAACAGTTTATAGATTAACATAATTTTTTATAGAATATTTATCGACTAACATAATTTTCTATAGAATATTTATCGCTTAACGTAAGTTTCTATAAAAAAGTTATCACTTAACATAATTTTTATAAAAAATTTATCGATTAACATAATTTTCTATAAAAAATTTATCGACTAACATAATTTTCTATAGAATATTTATCGCTTAACGTAAGTTTCTATAAAAAAGTTATCGCTTAACATAATTTCTATAAAAAATTTATCGATTAACATAATTTTCTATAGAATATTTATCGACTAACATAATTTTCTATAGAATATTTATCGCTTAACGTAAGTTTCTATAAAAAAGTTATCACTTAACATAATTTTTATAAAAAATTTATCGATTAACATAATTTTCTATAAAAAATTTATCGATTAACATCATTTTGTGTAGAAAATTTATCGATTAACATAATTTTGTGTAGAAAATGTATCGATTAACATAATTTACTATTGAAAATTTATCGCTTAACATAGTTTTCTACAGAAAATTTATCGATTAACATAATTTTCTATGGCAAATATATCGATTAACATAATTTTCTACAAAAAATTTATCGATTAACTTAATTTTCTATAAGAAATGTATCGATTAACATAATTTTTTACAGAAAATTTATCGATTAACTTAATTTTCTATAAAAAATTTTTCGATTAACATAATTTTCTACAGAAAATTTATCGCTTAACATAAGTTTCTATAAAAAAATGAACATTTATCGATTAACATGATTTTCTATAAAAAATTTATCGATTAACATAATCTTCTATAAAAAATTTATCGATTAACATAATATTGTATAGAAAATTAATCGCGTAACATAATTTTGTGCGGAAAATTTATCGATTAACATAATTTTGTGCGGAAAATTTATCGATTATCATAAGTTTCTATAGAAAATTTATCGCTTAACATAAGTTTCTATAGAAAATTTATCGCTTAACATAATTTTCTATACAAAATTTATCGATTAGCATAATTTCTATGTAAAATTTATCGATTAAGATAATTTCTATGTAAAATTTATCGATTAACATAACTTCTATGTAAAATTTATCGATTAACAAAATTTTCTATAGAAAATTTACCGCTTAAAATAATTTTCTATAGAAAATTTATTACTTAACATAATTTTCTATAGAAAATTTATCGCTTAGCATAATTTTCTATAAAAAATTTATCGATTAACATCATTTTGTGTAGAAATTTTATCGATTAATATAATTTTGAGTAGATAATTCATCAGTCAATAAAATTTTCCATAGAAAAATTTATCGATTAATCAAATTTATCGATTATAAAATTCTTAAATTTATCAATTTACAAATTCTTCCATAGAAGATTTATTTTTCTATTAATTACATAAAATTTATCGATTAATAAAACTTTCTACAAACAATTTTATGGAGTATTAACTTTTTTATAGAAAAGGTAGAGATTACTTAAAGTTTCTAAAGATATTTTTTTTATTAATAACACGATTAATAATTTTTATTGAAAATTTATCGATTGATAAAGTTTATCTACAGAAAGTTTATGGATTGATCTTTCCAATATAAATTATCCAAAAAATTTTTTGAATACAATTTACTACAAAATGTTATTGATAACTACAATTTTATATAGAAAATTATCGATTCCTAACATTTTCTGTGAAGTCGCCGTAGTCTAGTAGGTAGTGTGTTGGCTTATTAGACGTAAAAGCCAGGGTTCGAGCCCCAGGCCAGACATCAAGACAAAATACAAAAAGTATTTCTTCGGTGACTTCCTCTCAGCAGATTTCTGGCAAAAACTGTGAGTGTCAAATAAAATTGCCATGAAAAGTTTCTCAAAAATCTGTGGTTCGGAGTCGACTTTAAACTGTAGGTTCCACCACTCATGTATAAAATTAACACACACAACATAAGTGGTGTGAGAAACTAGGACGTTGTACAATGAGTTAATTTGACCTACGGGTACTGTACTTGTCTTAATTGACAAGTACACGTCCTCTAACCTAACCTAACATAACCTAACATTTTCTGTAGATTTTTTAAATCTGGCAACTGTATCGATAACAACAATTTCTAAGAGTCCACAGTTTTATTATCGTAACCATGTCTTGGATTTGTTTTACTGTTTGATTACTTCTTCTCTTAATCGGTTTTGTACATCATTGTATGGAAAAAACTCTCAAGCTAACTTACTTTCTCTCTCTCTCTCTCTCTCTCTCGTTCTATATCGCTTTATATCTTTATTTTTCTTATTATGATCAACAGTTTGCGAACACATTAGTAGAGTCCATATAAAACCATTTATTATCCTTTGTTGTTGATACTAAAACAAAAACAAAACATGAGTTTTCATTTCAAATAAATTTTTATTGCAAAAATAAAACGATTAAAAACGAAGAAAAAAATTAAAAACAATATTGTGTGTGTTCAATTTTAGCTGAAATAAATTGTGTTTTCTACGCTATAAAGCAAACACATTCAGTTCGTTTATGTTTACAATAACGGAGTGTATGTGAGAGAGAGAGAGAGAGACAGCGAGTAAAAGCATTTCAATGAGTAAGAGATTAATAGTCGAACAGTTACACAGTGTGTTTATAGCACTGATAGATAAAAATAAACATAAGGTAACGTAGATAACAATCCAAAACAATACAAATAACAACAACAACAACGATCAAAACAAAGCAGTCACACACACACGTACATATCCTTACAGACTTAAATAAATTTAAGAGCATAGCAGGGAAGTAGTATTAGAGTGTGTGTGTGTGTGTTAATTTCAATTTATGAGTAGATGTATAAACAATTGTGGCTTCCTAATATAGAGATGGCTTAAGTATAATAAAATAAATTGTAGCATATTTTTGTGGGCAACATATGTATGCGTGTGTGTGGTGAGAGGGTTATTACCATATGCAGTGGAGTAAATTAAAACGTATTCTTATGTTATTATTATAAAATAAGTGCATGTGTGTGTAATATTGTATCTGAATTGATAAGTAAACAAAATTTTAATTCATCTCTTGATTTATTTATTAAAATTTATATTTTTTTCTTTAATTTTAAATGTAATTTTGTTAGTTGTTGTGTTTGTTTATTGCAATTGAAATATGATTTTCAGAAAATTCTTTTAAATTTTATTTGATTTCTTTTCAATATTCAAATATCGAACTATCCATTTATCGATAACTTGCCAATCTGGCAAGGCTATTGGCTGCGGTTAAAAAAATTGTCGATATTAAACTGTAGGTCTTGACACTCATGGATAAAATTAACACACGCAATAAGCAATTAAGTAATCTGCATCAGAGGTCAGCAATGAATCGTTTTTTCGCTACTCATAAAATACTCATACTCATGAAATTTTGAGTATGAGTGAGTCAACAGTATTGAAATCCAACTATTCTGATTCATTCGTACTTCGTACAACATTGATTTCTAAGTACAAGTTTCAATGAGTATGAGTACATTTGAAATATGTTTGATTCATATGCCTACTCATTCAGATTCATAAATTTAAAAAAATACTCAAATAATACTTATAAATGATTCGAGTAATTAGAATCATTCGTCAAAATTTACAGTCTTAGTTGTTGTTGCATTTACAAAGAAAGAAGAAAAACACATAAACAAAAAAGACAAAGACAGCAAGCAGAGCAAACACACAACCTTCTTGTGAGTATTGTGTAGTGTTCGTACGCGAATCATACTTATTTTGTGATTCGTGTATACTGAGTCATCGTATATATGGAGAGTCGAAATTAATAACATCATCCGTATTGTTAAGTACGAATACCATGAGTATTTCAAACTTTGAGTATGAGTAGTATGAGTATGACATTAAAATAAGTACGAATGCATATAAGTATCAGAAATTATAAATATGATTCGAATCTACTGCTACCGCTACTGCATCTGTTTAAAATCTAATTAAAGCCAAGTTTAAAATGTTTTATTTACTCTGCTGCATACTTCCAGGAGTACAAGTGAAAGTTTATGCATTTGTGTAAGTGTTTAAGCAGCAATGTTGCTGTTGATTGTATAAAAAATTCAGTGTATTTATTATGCGTATGAATAGAAAACAAAAACTCGTTTATTTTAACACACAAATGCATTCGCACAAGCAATTTAAAATTTTTGTGCTTACGGAGTTATAAATATTTTTGTTCTCTCTTATACTCTCCGACGTATAGAGCTGTATGTACGCACTTGCATTTAGATTAGCACATAAACAATATAGAGGGTCCGCCAAATAACTATTTTTTTGAAAATGCTTTAAAAAAACTACTGGAATATTTTCTCAAATTTCTTTTTTTATTTGAAAGTACAATCCTTCCGGTTAATAATGGAAAACAATTTCATTCAAATGGCTGCATCGGCTGGCCATGCAGTAGCCTACACCAGAAGATGCCGATTTTGGCAAAAAATCATCTTTTCAGATGAAGCTCATTTTGATCTTGGCGGGTATGTAAACAAGCAAAATTGTCGCATTTGGCGCACAGAAAACCGGCACTCATACATTGAAAAGCCGACGCACCCAAAACGAGTCCCTGTTTGGTGCGGATTTTGGTCCAGAGGCATAATTGGGCCATTTTTCTTCGAAAAAGAGCAAGGAGTGGCCGTTACAGTCAATGGCGATCATTATCGGGCCATGTTGAACGAATTTTTGTAAACAAAAATTGAAGAGGAGGATATTGGTAACATTTGGTTTCAACAGGACGGCGCTACGTGCCACACAGCCGAAGCTACACTCGATGTTTTGCGCCCTGAAGAAGATCGCATTATCAGCCGCAGAGCTGATGTTGTTTGGCCACCTCGGAGCTGCGATTTGACACTGTTGGACTGTTATTTGTGGGATGCCGTCAAAGATAAGTGTTACGCCGACAAGGCAGAGACAATTGACGCTCTTTAAAGGACAATATTCGTGAAGCCATTGGTGAAATACAGCTGCACACAATCGATAATGTGCTTAAAAATTGGAACGATCGTGTAGGCTACTGCATGGCCAGCCGAGGCAGCCATTTGAATGAAATTATTTTCCATTATTAACCGGAAGGATTGTACTTTCAAATAAAAAAAGAAATTTGAGAAAATATTCAGTAGTTTTGTTTTTAAAGTATTTTCAAAAAAAAAGTTATTTGGCGGACCCTTTAGAAGGTAAAGTCCCACTTGGACCAGAGGTTAGAGATCTATTGTGATACTGCAAAACAATATTACACACTGGAGATCAAACATTTCCTATAGGCAACCAAACGCACTCCAAAAAAATACTGGAATCTGTAGAGGTTGAGCACCTCCTTCATAGCAGGAGCCGAGCACTGGTGTGTGAGGTCAAAAATAGCCTTCTCTCCTCCTCCCGAGGTTCACAACTCCTGCAAAAGACTTTTAAGGCTGAGAGAAAATGGGAGATTTGGAACCTTCTTCATAGCAGGAGCCGAGCACAGTCACGTGTTCTCCTCTCCTCTCCTCCTCCTGTAAAATTCATTTCAAGGAATGCCAAGTCTTTGAACATGCCTTTTCACAGGGCAGTGACCTGTTAGAACCGCAAAAATGCAGTGAATGACCATCGCATTTAAGAAAGAGAGCACAGGCATGTGTTCTGCTCTCCTCCTTCCGAGATTCACAAGTCTTTGGACATGCCTTCCCACAAGGCAGTGGCCTGTTAGAACCCCAAAAATGCAGTGAATGACCATCGCATTTAAGGAAGAGAGCACAGACATGTGTTCTCCTCTCCTCCTCCTGAGATTCAGAACTCCTGCAAAAGTCATTTCAAGGCAGTGGCTTGTTAGAACCGCAACAATATGGTGGATGACCATGGGATTTATGGAAGAGAGCACAGGGATGTATTCTCCTCTTCCTGGGGTTTACACCTCTTCCAAAGTGATTTCAAGGAATGCCAAGTCTTTGGACATGCCTTCCCATAGGGCACTGGCCTGTTAGAACCGCAATAATACGGTGAATGAACATGGGATCTAAGGAAGAGAGCACAGGCATGTGTTCCCCTCTCCTCCTTCCGAGATTCAGAACTCCTGTAAAAGTCATTTCAAAGAATGCCAAGTCTTTGGACATGCCTTCCCATAGGGCAGTGGCTTGTTAGAACCGATCGTGTAGGCTACTGCATGGCCAGCAGAGGCAGCCATTTGAATGAAATTATTTTCCATTATTAGCCGGAAGGATTGTACTTTCAAATAAAAAAAGAAATTTGAGAAAATATTCAGTAGTTTTTTTAAGCATTTAAAAAAAAGTTATTTGGCGGACCCTTTACAAACATTGTTGAAAATGATGATTTTATTCGGTTATCCACGTGCTTTCTTCTCTGTCTCTGGGTATTAGCTCGTTTAAACACACCACATGGTTATTGTTGTTGTTTAGGAGAAAAAACATAAACAATGCCTGATTGCAATATAGAGTTGTTTAAGAACATACTACACTAACAACTAAATTGATGGAGAGAACCAAACAGATGCAGAGAAAGAGCAAGAGAGCATTAATAAAAAAACAAACAAGCGAAGTAAATAACTGTTAGCAATCATTGATTTTCGTTGCTGAGTGAGAGTAAAAGAGAGAGAGAGAGAGTGTGTAATGAAATTTATTAACACAACTACACTCTCACACGTACTTACACTAGACTCTAGTGACTATAGTATAATTTGTTGTCGTGTTCAGTAGTTTTGTAGGGATTTTAAGAAATTTTAAAAGAATTTTTTAAATATTCGTTTCATGTTATGAAATACGAAGTTAATATGGACGTATTATATATCAAATGAAAGGAAATTTTCTATATTTTCTAACTATGAAGTAATATTGTATAATTTATACAACTTTATGAATTTTTCTTGAATTTTTTTAAACAAAAGATACGAATTTTGCGATAGCATTTTACATAAAAACTTTATTCTGGAAGAAGAACCAAAAAAACACACAATAACAAAACAACAAAGCAGTACCACGAAATATAAAGGGTGTTTTTTATAGAGGTATAGAACTTTAAGTTGGCATTACTTTTCATGATGGCGACCGATTTAAAAGCTGTCAAGTGATTTATTCTCAATTCGGTTTGGCAATTCATCATGAATGGACTCACGCCTGAACAACGCTTGCAAATAGTGCAATTTTATTGCGAAAATAATGGTTCTATGCGGAAAACGTATCGCACACTACGTCCATTTTATCGTCGACAAAATCGTCCATCAGAGCAGTTAATTCGATTAACCATGGAACGTTTTCGCACCACGTTTACTCTTATTGATAACTCGCATCCCCAGAGACGCTGTACGGTGCGTACAGAAGAAGCTAATGCTGCTGTAGAGCGTAGCATTGAGGAAGACCCGAATGAGTCCATCCGCCATCGAGCACAGGAATTGAATCTGTTACCGTTACACCGTTACATCCAGAAAAACTGACTGTTTGGTGCGCTTTATGGGCTGGTGGAATCATTGGTCCGTACTTTTTCAAAAACGATGGTGGCCAGAACGTTACAGTCAATGGTGATCGGTATAGAGCCATGATTACTAACTTTTTCATTACTGAATTGAATAACCATGATGTCCAGGAGATGTGGTTTCAACAAGACGGCGCAACATGACACACAGCTCGTGCCACAATAGATTTATCGAAAGACACGTTTGCTGACCGCCTAATTTCACATTTTGGACCTGTGAATTGGCCTCCAAGATCCTGTGATTTAATACCGCTAGACTACTTTCTGTGGGGCTATGTAAAGTCATTGGTCTATGAGGTAAAGCCACAAACGCTTGACCATTTGGAAGACAACATTCGCCGTATTATTTGCCGATATACGGCCACAAATGTTGGAGAAAGTCATCGAAAATTGGACGTCCAGATTGGACTACATCCGCGCCAACCGTGGCGGTCATATGCCAGAAATCATATTTAAAATGTAATGCCACAAGATTGTCTTTCGGATAAATAAAATTCATGTCAATCGAATAATCCATCGTTGTTTTATTGGAACTTAAAGTTCTATACCTCTATAAAAAACACCCTTTAGAAAATAAAAAAGAACAATAACAAAACAAATAGTAAGTTCTGGAAATTGCCAGATCGAAAATAAATTAAGGATTAATGGAACAAAGAGGTAAAAAACTCAAATACATAATAAAAACTTGACTTTTGTTATAGGTTAGGTTTGAGGACGTCAAAATTACCTGTTATAATTTCGTTCTAGATGAGAGAGAGAGAGAGATAGGGAAATTGGAAAAGAAGAGGAGGTAGGTAGGCGAGTATATTAGAGAAGAAAGAAAAAGAATGGAATCTTTGTTGTAAAAAAACGAAATTTTTTCCAACACTATATAATCTTTCCGCTGGTTGCAAGTAATCTTTAAGATTTGATATCTCTTTATTGATTAAAAGATCATCCTTTAGTTTTTTTTCTGATCACTTTAAAACCCTTTTCATAGATGTATAAAGGAAAACTATTATCAATCTCTTAGAAATTTCTTTTCTCACATATTTAAACATCGATGTTCTGTTATTATAATGAAGAATTTTATATATGACTACTAAGATTTCTTGGAATACATAGGCATGTTGTTATATGGATAATTTATACTTTATTTACATTTTTATTTTGTAACGAAAGTGTTTGATTTTTAATTTATAGAACAAAAATATGTTTTAAAATACCTTTTTAAAAAGTTTTGAAAAGTTTAAAACTAATTAAAATGAATTTTATTTAATTTAAACTGCTAAGGAACTGCCTTTCTTCATCACTTCTCTTTAAGTCTGCATCTTATGCCTCCATTATTCATCGTCACTGTCCTCCAAAGCGGCCAACATCAAAGACAGCTGGTTATGGCGTATGGTTTTATTCAAATCCAAGTCCTCAGAATTAATTAAATCGCTTATATCCGATTGCTTTTCTCCGTTATTTTCCAACTCATTAAAATCCAATGCTTTAAAGGCCTTATTCATCTTAATAACGGCGACTTTAATAGGCAGTGAGTTTCCAACAGTACGTGATGAACAGGGACTGCTGGCAGCAATAGTTGACATGGCTGCAGAAGGCGATTTCAATAACTCCGTGTCCAATTGAGTGGCCTTCAGTTTCTTGAGCATCTCCTCGAATTCTTTCTCGTATTCCACGGTTTTAAGATCCATTATTGTTGGCTTGAGATATTGAAAGTAGTTGATAGCGGGTGAACGTTTTGAAGTCTTGCAATGTTATGAACTGTTTGCCAAAAAATGAACGCCTTTTTATACCATTTTGGGCTAAAGCAGGTAGAAATTATAGGCGAGCTATGTTCGCTTAATAGCAGGTACCTGTTTCGGGGCTTATTACAGACAATTTATTACAGGGATTGCTTAACAATTATGGGTAACAGGTCAATCAGTCTGCCATAATTATTTAGAATTTCAGAGAAATTTTATTTTAATCCTTTTGTGGAATCCTTGCTTGCTTGCTTTTCCCAAGAATTATAAAATTTGAAATCAAATTTTAATTGATTTTTAAATACACTTCAAAAAATGGACAAAAAATGTTTTTTTTTTTTTTAATTTTTTTGGAGTATTTTTCCAATATTTTTGCTAAATTCGAACGATAACTTTTCGATTACTTAATGATTGGCTTTCAAATACTCTAAAATTAGTTAATTTGCCGTGTAAACAAGGTTTGTAAAGCAATTCCATATAAAAAGTCTAACTGCGTCAAATTGCATAATCTTTGGCGGCCAATTGACGCTTCCAAAACGTGATTATTACTTTATCTGGCAACGTATCACGTAATAAAGCCGTTTAAGTGGCCCATGGCAGCGTCTCGTTTCAACCACATGTCATGTAGTTTATAACCTTCAGATGTAAGCAAAAAAGAATTGCTTGTCATATGGCCATAGTGCTCTGAACTGATGATAACAATACTTGCAGTCACATTTTCGAAAAAATAGAGCCTTCAGGCCATAACGTCTATTAAACGGTCAAGATTTTCCTATACAATGGCTTGTTTACAAGCACTTCCCGGTTCTTCGATAACAATATGCAACAATTTTGCTTGTTGACCTAACCTATGAGTAAGAAATAAGTTTCAACGTCTTGAAAGCCTGTTGCCACAGCTCCCAATATGCATATTCGTGGTTACGAAAGTATGGGACTGGAATTCGACATCCGTCAAACTCAGTTGTGAAATCAATTTTTTCTCTTCAGTTGAAAGTCTGACATTGACGAAAATGTATCGCTTAACTATCATACAACGCATACAAATTATCAAAACCTACTACAGCCACGTATCGTACTTTAAGAGGAGATTATGGTTGACATAATCGTCCAACTACGCAAGCAATTGGCAAAATTGTGAAGAAATTTGCAGAGACTGGAGTGGTTACAAATATTGAAAGGCCTGTGCATCATCGTTCCGCTGAATATATCGCTATTGTAAGTGAAAGTGTTGCCGAAGACCCGAATGTGTAGATTCCTCATTGTTCTCAGAACTGTCTCACGGCACATTATGGGGTATTTTGCATTTAGATCTACACCTACATTCATATAATGTCCAGCTCACGCAACAACTGAAGCCAGCTGACCATTCACAACGTCGTAGATACGTGGAATGGGTGCTTGAACAACAGGCGGTGGACGGCAATTTTTCAAACAAAATTTTCTTCAGCGATGATGCACATTTCACACTCGGTGGGTATGTTAATAAACAAAATTGTCGGCATTTGGGGTTCTGAGAATCCTCAAGTAATTGAAGAGAGGCCATTACATCCAGAAAAAATCACTGTTTGGTGCGCTCTTTGGTCCGAAGGTGTGATTGCACCTTACTTCTTCGAAAACGACGATGGAACGACTGTCACCGTCAATTCGGAGCGTTATGGTCATATGATAACCGACTTTGTTTTGAAGAATACGACTTGGAGAATATGTGGCTTCAACAAGACGGTGCCACATGCCACACAACTCGAGCGGATATGGCTTTATTGCAAGAGGCATTTGCTGGCCGCGTAATTTCTCGTCGTGGCGATATCAACTGGCCACCAAGATCATGCGATTTGACACCATTAGACTTTATTTTTTGTGGGGCTACGCGAAAGACCGTGTTTATGCAGATAAACCTTCAACTCTTGATCACTTAAAAACCAACATTCGTCAAGTTATGGCTGAGATACCGCCCAATATGTGTCAAAAAGTGGTCGAAAATTACCTCAAAAGAATCAATGCTTGCAACACTTCGCATGGAGGTTTCACACATAATGTCAACACGTTCAAACTTTACAATAAAAAAGAAATATCATGACAAAAAAATATTTTATACGTGTTTTATTTACGTTTACTTTTGAAGCCACGAAATGGATAACCCTATACATTATAGTTTGGCAACTTCCAGAAACTCCCTGTTGATTTGTTGTTGTTTTTTGTTTTTCTTCTGCTTAGGCCAGGCCAACACTCGACGCATTATAATAGAACAGTCTCCAGATGTTCTAATGTTCTACACTGCGCTTACTCTTCGTAAATTTCAAGAAAGCCTTTGATACCAGAGGCGAACTGCCGAATGGGAACATTGAGAAGAAAAGGAGTTAGGTTAGGTTAGGTCGGAGTGGTAGCTCTGATATCACAAAGCTCACTTGAGCACGCATAGCGGCCCGTTGTGATGCCACGTGTGAATGCAATCCCTGTACTGACCAAGTTCCACCAAAATCAGGGAAGAGGAAGAAGTTGGTCAGCGCAAGGACTGCACAAGAAAAGAAGTACCCCTAGGAAATAATTCGAACCATCATAGCATTATACAAAGATGTTGAACTCTGAATACTTTACAACTGGACTATCAGCACACACTTCACACACACACGCTGGTGAATGTCCACTATTACCTCAGCTATGCATTATCGCGCTGGATGACACCATGAGCTCAGTTGGTTCAGAGCAAGAAGGAATTACATGTGGTTTCTCACCCCATATGACATCTCATGCTCTTTGGCGATTTCCTCTCGGCAGATTTCTGGCAAAAACTCTGAGAGTGAATATAAAATTACCATGAAAAGTTGCTCAAAAATCTGTCGTTCGGAGTCGACTTTCAACTGTAGGTCCCTGACTCTCATGTATTAACACACATAATAAAGCGTCCGCCAAATAACTTTTTTTTTTGAAAATGTTTTAAAAAAAACTACTGAATATTTTCTCAAATTTCTTTTTTTATTTGAAAGTACAATCCTTCCGGTCGATAATGGAAAATAATTTCATTCGAATGGCTGCCTCGGCTGGCCATGCAGTAGCCTACACCAGAAGATGCCGATTTTGGCAAAAAAAATCATCTTTTCAGATGAAGCTCATTTTGATCTTGGCGGGTATGTAAACAAGCAAAATTGTTGCATTTGGGGTGCAGAAAACCCGCACGCATACATTGAAAAGCCGACGCACCCAATACGAGTCACTGTTTGGTGCGGATTTTGGTCCAGAGGCATAATTGGGCAATTTTTCTTCGAAAATGAGCAAGGAATGGCCGTTGCAGTCAATGGCGAACGTTATCGGGCCATGTTGAACGAATTTTTGTTCACAAAAATTGAAAAGGAGGACATTGGCAACATTTGGTTTCAATAGGACGGCGCTATATACCACACAGCCGAAGCTACACACGATGTTTTGCGCCCTGTTTTTGAAGATCGCATTATCAGCCGCAGAGCTGATGTCGTTTGGCCACCTCGGAGCTGCGATTTGACACCGTTGGACTATTATTTGTGTGGTGCCGGTCAAAGATAAGTGTTACGTCGACAAGCCAGAGACAATTAACGCTTTAAAGGACAATATTCGTGAAGTCATTGGTGAAATACAGCTGCACACAATCGATAATGTGCTTAAAAATTGGACCAATCGTGTAGGCTATTGCAAGGCCAGCCAAGGCAGCCATTTGAATGAAATTATTTTCCATTATTAACCGGAAGGATTGTACTTTCAAATAAAAAAAGAAATTTGAGAAAATATTCAATAGTTTTTTTAAAGCATTTTCAAAAAAAAAAAAAGGTAATTGGGCGGACCCTTTACATATCTACAGAGTTTTAAGTGTTCAGTTGCCTTTTATTGTTACATAAGTTGGATTTTCTATGGAGGGAGGTGTAAATCGAAATGCTGAATACTTAACTTATTTTGATTACAACCTAGCCTTTCACACCACCCATGTTGTGTATGATAAATTTTATTCTTGAATGGCGGGCTCTACAGAACAATACAGAGATAAGACTCATAGAGAGATCTCATCATTCTTTGTAGACAGCAGCTTAAGCTTCAATTAGAATATTATGAGGGATGAAAAAGCGTAACGGTTGTCCTCTATTACTGTAAGCAGCCCATTAAAAGGAAATGGGGTTCATCTGCTAGGATTGCTTACTGAATATATACCGTAACATTACCTTTCGTTCTATTTATACATTTATTGTTTGGTAACTTCCAGAAACTCTCTGTTGATTTGTTGTTGTTTACTTGTTCTTCTTCTGCTTAGGCCAGGCCAACACTTTACACATTATAATAGAACAGTCTCCAGAGTAATGTTGTACACTACACTTACTCTTCGTAAATTTCAAAAAAGCCTTTGATACCAGAGATGAACTGCTGTATGGAATGCATTGAGAAGAAAAGAAGTACCCCCAGGAAATAATTCGAACCATCAGAGCATTATACAAAGATGTTGAACTCTGAATACTTTACAACTGGACTAGTAGCACACACTTTACACACACGCTGGCGTTAAACATGAATGTCCACTATTACTTCAGCTATGCTTTATCGCGCTGGATGACACCATGAGCTCAGTTGGTTCAGAGCAAGAAGGAATTACATGAGGTTTCTCACGCCATATGACATCTCATGCTCTTTGGCGATTTCCTTTCAGCAGATTTCTGGCAAACATATAAAATTACCATGAAAAGTTGCTCAAAAATCTGTCGTTCGGCATCGACTTTAAACTGTAGGTCCCTGACACTCGTGTATAAAATTAACGCACACAACATACATATGTATGTGGTGTGAGAAACTAGGCGGTAATCTTGACTAAAGGGTTGTAATGACCAATTACGTGTGTATGTAATACTGCTACAAGGGATCAGAAAATGATAGAAGTTAGCGTCTTAGTTGACTAAGATGCAGAGAATGATGCCGGTATATTGCCGTTGCCATACGTACTATCCCAAATAGAGCTTTTGGCGCAGCTCTGAACTACCCATCTTCTGTGCATTTTTTATAATTTTTTTTATTGTTTGTTTTAAAATAAATTGTACTTTAATATCGTGCATTACATATGGAAATAAAGTGAAAAAAATTTAAAATATTTTACAAACACTCTATAAACTTAACAGTTTATTAATCAACATAAACATTGACAATGACTAATAAATTATGCGGAAATATCACTGAAAAAAGCGAAATAAAATTCAATAAAAAAATTCGTAGAGAAATAAAAAATTAAAGAAAAAAAATTAAATAAAGGGTTATCCATACAGTGGTTTCAAATGCAGTGCACACAAGGCTATGATATCGAAAACATTTTTTATACACCCTTTTATAATGCTTCGTTCTATCATGCGTTCATTTAAATGACTGCCTCTGGATTGGTTACACCTTTCCGATGCTTTGGAAGTAAGTTTCGAACACTACTTCGCTTAATTCCTACTGCATTACGTTGATGACTTGACTTATGCTGGTTCTCCTACAAGCCAAGGTTAGGAGATTATTTACGTAGACATCGTTTTTGACATAGGTTAGGTTACGTCGGAGTGGTAGCTCTGATATCACAAAGCTCACTTGAGCACGCATAGCGGCCCGTTGTTATGCCACGGACGAACGCAGTCCCTGTACTGACCAAGTTCCACCAAAATCAGGGAAGAGGAAGCAGTTGGTCAGCGCAAGGGCTGCACATCAAAAGCACGACTACCATACACTGGAAAACCAGCCAGAAAGTTTGATGAACGAAACTATATTCTTGATATCAATAGATGATAGCTCCGTCAAGCTGACAAGGAATGTAGAGCAAAAATATCTACACTTAGCAAGAGACGGGCACTGACAAAGAAAGTGGATAACAGTCTCCTCTTCCTCAGCGGATCTGCACCCACGGCAGAAGTCATTAAATGGGAGCCGCATTCTCTCCGCGTGTCCACCCACAACGCAATGACCTGTAAGCACGGCCACTGTGATTGAGATGACGTCATGACCGAGACCAAGTAATTGGTTGGTACGCCTTCTATCCATCAAGGGCCAGGTGAGTCTAGCGGTGGAGCAGGACTCCTCATTGACCCATGATAGGTTGGTGTCCCGAGAGAACTTCCGCGCAATGTCCAACTTGACCGAGGCAGGTGGCATACCCAGTTCAATTGAAGAGGATTGTTTTTGACATACCCCTGCGAAAATTAGTTTAACGGCATTAAATCACACAATCTTAGTTACCGCTTGGCATTGTATTACTCTTTCTAGAAAGTTAGGTTATGTTAGATAAGGTGGCGGAACCCCCTTAAAAGAAGGGGTGTCACTTAGTCCAGCATTTAGGCTCATTGTGATACATACATACATAATTGGTCACTACAACCCTTCAGTCAGGATTGTGGGCCTAGTTTCTCACATCACTTATGCGGTGTGCGTTGATTATATGCATGAGTGGCGGGACCTACAGTTTAAAGTCGACTTCGAGCGGCAGATATTTTGAGAAACTTTTCATGGCAATTTTATTCATTCTCCGAGTTTTTGCCAGAAATCTGTTGAGAGGAGGTTAGGTTAGGTTAGTGTGGTAGCTTCATACCAAAAGCTCACTTGAGCACGCAGGTGAACGCAGTTCCTGTACTGACAAAGTTCACCCGCACCCTGAAGAGGAAGGTCGGTCAGCGCAAGTTCTGCATATCCAAAGCACGACTACCCCGCGCTGGAAAACCAGCCAGAAAGTTTGATAAACAAGGCTATATCCTTGACATCAATGGACGATAGCTCCGTCAAGGTGACAAGGGTCGGAGAGTCAAATAACCTACATCCGCACCTCGCAAGAGATGGACATTGACAAAGAAAGTGGATAGTAGTCTCGTCCTCCTCAGCGGATCTGCATCCATGGCAGAAGTCGTTAAATGGGAGCCGAATTCGCTCTTCGTGTCCACCCATAACACAGTGACCTGTAAGCATGGCCACTGTGATTGAGATGATGCCGCGATTAAGTAACTGATCCAGGATAGGTTGGCGTCTCGGAAAAATTTCCGCGCGATGGCCAGTTTGATCGAGGCAAGTGGCATTCCTAAGTCGATTGAACAGGATTCCGGGAGTAGTGCGCCAGCTCTGGCTATCTCGTTGGCTCTGCAGTTTCCCATGATGTCACAGTGTTTGGGGACCCAGACAAGTGTGATACTGAAGCGCCCAGAAAGAATGTTGATGCAACGGCGACATTCCCTGACGATCTTGGAATTATTCGCAATGTTCGGCAGCCTGGCTATCCGAAAAGATCGAGATGCGGGTGAAAGGAACATCGTATGCGAGGACCCATTCTGCGGTCCGGTAGATGGCCATTACTTCCGCCTGCAACAAATCCAATTCCTGAAGTAGACTTTGCTACCCACCCCGCCATCGAGTTTGAAGCCGTCGGTATATACATCCAGGAGTTCCAGGGGACGGTGCTGAGAGGAATTCGCCGAAGAAATATTTTTTCTTATTTTTGTTTTGGTGTCCTGTAAGAAATGCTTGATCCACGGATTGAATATTGTTTGTGGTTTCACAATGGGCCTTAAAGTCGCCGTGGTCTAGTAGGTAGTGTGTTGGCTTATTAGACGAGAAGCCAGGGTTCGAGCCCCAGGCCAGACATCAAAATAAAATACAAAAAGTATTTCTTCGGCGACTTCCTCTAAGCAGATTTCTGGCAAAAACTCTGAGAGTAAAATTGTAATGAAAAGTTTCTCAAAAATCTGTCGTTCGGAGTCGACTTTAAACTGTAGGTCCCGCCACTCGTGTATAAAATTAACACACACAACATAAGTGGTGTGAGAAACTAGGTCGTAATCCTGACTGAAGGGTTGTAATGACCAATTATGTATGTACGTCTGACCCGGCGTTTCAACCGTGGCCTTACGTCTAATAAGCCAACACACTACCTACTAGACTACGGCTACTTTAAGGCCCATTGTGAATCCACAAGCAATATTCAACCCGAGGATTAAGCATTTCTTACAGGAAACCAATCAGAGTCTAAAATAAATCATGAAAGGAAATACTTTGAAACAACATTAGGTCAGGGAGCGTTAGGGATTGCTAAGCGATCTTATGCCGAATTCTTGAATAAAATTATGCTGGTTAATCTGGTTCTTTTTAGAGGCTTGTGTTTAGGTTTTCATTGGATAATTTTGTTTATGTGGTGGGTTCGAAGACCTGCTACAAACCAAATTTAAAGTCCAGGGTATTGGACTTTGTTGCAGGCATTAGTTAACATATAGCGGGTGCCATTGTATGCCATCCAGGAGGGGCCATTTGGAGGCTGCATGCCAACTTGAATACAGCAAGACAAGGGTCGTCCTGTAGGTCGCCACGTCAGAAACTTTACTGTTGCAGCAGTCTTGAGAGTATTCGAGAGAAAAGTCCTACGTAAGATCTTCGGTCCAGTGCAAGTTGGCGGTGATTTCCGCATCCGATCTAACAGTGCATCTTACGCCTCCATTATTCATCGTCACTGTCCTCCAAAGCGGCCAACATCAAGGACAACTGATTATGGCGTATGGTTTTATTCAAATCCAAGTCCTCAGAAGTAATTAAATCGCGCATATTCTGTTGCTTTTCTTCATTTTTTCCAACTCATTAAAATCCAGTGTTTTCAAGGCCTTATTCTTCTTAATAACGGCAACTTTAATAGGCAACGAGTTTCCAACAGAAGCGACCTAATGCCGAATTCTTGAATTAAATTAGACTGGTTAACCTGGTTCTTTTTAGAGGCTTGTGTTTAGGTTGAGTTGTATGAGCTTCTCAACGACATAGACGTTGTGCAGCGTATTAACATCCAAAGGCTGCCCTGTCTCTGCCATGTCATTCGAGTGGAGGATGATGCTCCGCCGAGACGGGTATTTGATACGAGGACAACCTTGTTTGTTTGCCTTGAAAGGATCAAATCGAGTATGCCTTGTCATCGATTGTGTGACCAAATGGAGAGGCGCCTGGAAAGGTGTGCTAAAGCAGGTCGAAATCCGTTTATCGGGTTGTTAATAGCCAATTAAGTGAGAAAGTAAGTGGTTATCTGGTTATTGTAACATTATTGGCAATAAAGTTGCAGACGAACTGGTAAGATTGGTTTGAACTTTGGACGTAATAACAGTAGGTGAACTAAAACTGGAAAAGAGGACATGTTTGAAACACTGCTTTTATAGTGGGTTTTTTAAAGCATTTTGCAGCTATTGAACGCACTAAATTGTGTGACATAAAGGATCCGCCAAATAACTTTTTTTTTGAAAATGCTTAAAAAAACTACTGAATATTTTCTCAGATTTCTTTTTTTATTTGAAAGTACAATCCTTCCGGTTAATAATGGAAAATAATTTCATTCGAATGGCCGTCTCGGCTGGCCATGCAGTAGCCTAAACCAGAAGATGCCGGTTTTGGCAAAAAAATCATCTTTTGCAGATGAAGCTCATTTTTATCTTGGCGGGTATGTAAACAAGCAAAATTGTCGCATTTGGGGCACAGAAAACCCGCACGCATACATTGAAAAGCCGACGCACCCAAACCGAGTCACTTTTTGGTGCGGATTTTGGTCCAGAGGCATAATTGGGCCATTTTTTCTTCGAAAATGAGCAAGGAGTGGCCGTTACAGTCAATGGCGATTGTTATCGGGCCATGTTGAACGAATTTCATGTTCACAAAAATTGAAGAGGAGGATATTGGCAACATTTGGTTTCAATAGGACGGCGCTACGTGCCACACAGCCGAAGCTACACTCGATGTTTTGCGCCTTGTTTTTGAAGAGCGCATTATCAGCCGCAGAGTTGATGTCGTTTGGCCACCTCGGAGCTGCGATTTGACACCGTTGGACTATTATTTGTGGGGCGCCGTCAAAGATAAGTGTTACGCCGACAAGCCAGAGACAATTAACGTTTTAAAGGACAATATTCGTGAAGCCATTGGTGAAATACAGCTGCACACAATCGAAAATGTGCTTAAAAATTGGACCGATCGTGTAGGCTACTGCATGGCCAGCCGAGGCAGCCATTTGAATGAAATTGGTTTCCATTATTAACCGGAAGGATTGTACTTTCAAATAAAAAAGAAATTTAAGAAAATATTCAGTAGTTTTTTTTAAAGCATTTTCAAAAAAAAAAGTTATTTGGCGGACCCTTTACTTCAGATAAAAGAAGCCAATATTGCCAGTCTATTAGTTTTAAAACCACTAAATGTAGAACCCTGTTGTATTACAAAATTTATTAAGAAAAAACTTAATTTTTTTCTAGCATTTAAAATGAAATGTTTAATGATTTTTTAATGCTAAACAGATACACGAATGAATGTGGAATAATAAATAAACTTTAATAAAACAATTCCATGAGAAAAAGTGTAACAAAAAAAATCCAAATAAATAACACAATGAGATAATTAAGGTAATAACGTATATAAAACAACTACAAATAATGCAACAACAAAAAAAAATAGGTTACATTTTATGTGTTTAATTAAAAATATTAACAATCATTTAATCAATATTGATACCCTAATCACATTTATTATTAGCAAGCCTCCTACACTCTCCCTCTCTCGTATACAATTATCGTGATTTATTAACAATTAAAAATTATTATTCTATGGTACAAATCCAAACATTATGCTCTACACTGCTCGGCTCTGGATCTTTTCATAGACGCAACAAAACCGTTATTTTCTCTAACAAAAATAGCAACGACAACAAAAAAAAAATAACTTTTTAATTAAACAAATTAAATTGTATTTCTTTCGCACTCTCTCCCTCTCTCTCTATATCTCTCTCTCTCTCCTTTGCTGTGTTTTATAAAAGTGTGAAAATCGTTTAATTGAGTTTCATTAAAATAATGCAACATTTTCACTTTTTTCAACTTCAAATCTAATGAAATCAAACAGACGGGGGGAAAAAATTACCCATACACATACACACACACAAAGACAGGAGAGAGTAAGAGCGAAAGAGACAGCAAAAAACAATATTCATAAAAATTCAATCATTCGTAACGCAACAGAAAATAGCAGCAGAGCGTAAAAAGTTCGAATGCATTTTAATTACAAAATAAATGACTTCATAAAGTACCGAACAGCAACAACAACAACAACAACAACAAAAAACACCAGAAAAAAACACCAGCAACAACAACAAAAACATTTAACTAAAGCTGGTAATATTTATAGCAGCCAGCTGGTTATTCGTGCAATGCTTTGACAGTAAATGAGCCAAAGAAGAAATTTTCCAAAAAAAAAGAGAAAAAAAAACAAAATTTTTCCAATAAAACTAATGAAGTGAATACCCATACCATGAAAAATCAAATGGAAAACACTGTTTTTCAAATGGAAAAATTCAAAAAAAAGATAAAAAAAAAACACGTAAGTTGGCTTAGGTTAGTTTAGGTGACACCACCATCTCAAGTGATTAGGACAAGCGTGTCTCAATGGTAGACTGTAACTAATCAAGATAGAGGCCACTTTGTTATTGTCCAGACAACAAGGAAAAATCCCCAGCGGTTGAACAATTGCTCTCAGTTACCCTAAAAATGTAATGCTATAAAGACATTAGGCGCAGCATTTTGCGGCGCGGGAATATAACTTAATAGTAGACAGTAACGCGTAACGATAGAGGCCACATTGTTAATGTCCAGACAACAAGGAAAAACCCCAGTAGTTGAAAAATTGCTCTCATTTACTATTAAAGTGTAATGCTGCAAACACATTGGGAGCAACATTTTGCGGCGCGGCAACATAACTCAATGGTAGACAGTAACTCGTAACGATATAAGCCACGTTGTTAATGTCCAGACAACAAGGAAAAATTCCCAGTAATTGAACAATTGCTCGCATTTACTATGAAAGTGTAATGCTGTAAACACATTCGGCGCAGCATGTTGCGGCGCGGCAACATAACTTAATAGTAGACAGTAACTCGTAACGATATAAGCCACGTTGTTAATGTCCAGACAACAAGGAAAAATCCCCAGTGGTTGAACAATTGTTCTCATTTACCCTAAAAATGCAATGCTGTAAACACATTAGGCGCAGCATTTTGCGGCGCGGCATCATAACTTAATAGTAGACAGTAACTCGTAACGATAGAGGCCACATTGTTAATATCCAGAAAACAAGGAAAAATTCCCAGTGGTTGAACAATTGCTCTCAGTTACCCTGAAAATGTAATGCTGTAAACACATTGGGAGCAACATTTTGCGGCGCGGCAACATAACTCAATGGTAGACAGTAACTTGTAATAAAAGAGGTTACTTTGTTAATGTCCAGACAACAAGCAAAAATCCCCAGTAATTGAACAATTGCTCTCATTTACTATCAAAGTGTAATGCTATAAACATGTGCGGTGCAGCATTTTACAGCGCGGCATCATAACTTAATAGTAGACAGTAACTTGTAATAAAAGAGGTCACTTTGTTAATGTCCAGACAACAAGGTAAAATCCCCAGTGGTTGAACAATTGTTCTCATTTACTGTGAAAGTGTAATGCTATAAACACGTTCGACGCAGCATTTTGCAGCGCGGCATCATAACTCTATGGTAGACAGTAACTTGTAATAAAAGAGGTTACTTTGTTAATGTCCAGACAACAAGGAGAAATTCCCAGTGTTTGAGCAATTGCTCTCATTTATCCTGAAATTGTAATGCTGTAAACACATTAGGCGCAGCATTTTGCGGCGCAGCATCATAACTTAATAGTAGACAGTAACTTGTAACGACAGAGGCCACATTGTTAATGTTCAGACGACAAGGAAAAATCCCCAGCGGTTGAATAATTGCTCTCATTTACTGTGAAAGTGTAGTGCTATAAACACATTAAAAGCAGCATTTGCAGCGCGGCAGTTTTGCAATTGCCGTCTAAGGTAAGCAGCATACATTCGAAATATTTTAAAAGCGTTGGCGGCAAAACATAACCTAAACAAATAAAACGGAAACTTCTTTACCAATGGTGCCACTAAAATGTTTTACGCGTTTTTCATATTTGCATTGTATGTGTCGCGTTTTTAAAAGCGATACATAAGCGTATGAAGTCGCCGTAGTCTAGTAGGTAGTGTGTTGGCTTATTAGACGTAAAGCCAGGGTTCGAGCCCCAGGCCAGACATCAAAAGAAAATACAAAAAGTATTTCTTCGGCGACTTCCTCTCAGCAGATTTGTGGCAAAAACTCTGAGAGTAACTACAAACTGCCATGAAAAAGTTTTTCAAAAAACTGTTGTTCGGAGTCGACTTTAAACTGTAGGTACCACCACTCATGTATTAAAATTAACACACACAACATAGGTGGTGTGAGAAACTAGGTCGTAATCCTGACTGAAGCATTGTAATGACCAATTATGTATTTATGTACGTATGTATGGCTGCGCTGGCTCGGCCATGTCGTTCGAATGGAGGAGGATGCTCCGGCGAGAAGGGTATTTGATGCAGAGATCTGCGGAAGTCGGCGCAGAGTACGAACTTGTTAGCGTTGGAAGGACCAAATCGAGAAAGCTCTGCCATCGTTTGTGTGACCAACTGGCGTAGGCGCGCAAGAAGCAGAGGCGTCTGTAAGAATGTGTTAAGGCAGGCCGAAATCTGTTAAGCAATTTCTCTCTAATTTTTAGTTTATCTATCCCAATTAACAGCCAAACGGCATTAAGATCCTTTCGCATGCAACCAACAGGTCCAAACTAATTGACAAAGACCGCGAATCAGTTTTTTGTCAGTCTAATATGTATGCTCCTTAATCACAAGGACATTCTAGGTAATTGTGTAACTGATCAACTCGCCAGAGCGTTCACACTTCGCGCCCCACTTACTTACTTAACTTTACTTAATTGGCCATTACAATAACCCTTCAGTAAGGATCACAACCTAGCCTACTACACCACCCATGATGTGTGCGTTAATTGTATCCATGAGTGACGGGATCTAGAGTTTAATGTCGACTCCGAATGATGGATTTGAGAAGCTTTTCATGGAAATTTTTCATTCATAATATTTAGGCTACAATTTCCCTCTCCTATCTAAATTAAACCACAACGCAATTCCATATGCTATGCTTTTACATCACTTATCGTTAAAATGGTAAACAAGTAATCAAAAATACAATAACAAACAACAGCATAAAAAAATGGTAAACAAAAATACAACAAACGCCAGCATAAAAAATGGTAAACAAAAATACGACAACAAACACTACAATAATAAATGTAAAGAAAATACACAAACAACAATAATGAAACAACGATGTTTACATTCATAGAGATCTCGAGAAGACCTAGCAGGCCACGAACAGACTGTTTACTCTGCCATATAAAAGCCAAGGCAAAGCAGGCAAACGAGTTAGTAAATGTTCAGTCAGTCTTGTGTGAAGATGCGTTGCGTTTGAAGAGAGTAAACGTGTTTGAAGATCTCCGTTACAAAGATGAGTCGTATAAGTTCTTAGGGTTTGTTATTGTTTATGCAAAGGCCGTAAACAGAGGAGTAACAAAGAACAGCAATTGTTGTTGTTTACATCAAGTTGTGAACAGTGGCACACAGAATTCTGCGATTAATAAAGAATTTTATTTAAAACTTAAACACAGATTTATTTTTATTTTATTTGCAATCTACGAGCTCATATTTTAAACGTTTTTAAAAGGTAAAAACTTAACAATATTTTAATATGAAAGCGTTTTACAAAAGTTCTTTAAAAAATTCAATAAAGTTCGTCCCTATTTGGTGCCAAAAACCTCTGGCACTACTTTTTTAATAAAAATAATTAAAAAGAAATCCTTTTTTTTAATAATAAATGTACTCACCCATATATAAATAATAATTAAACTCAGAAACTTCCAAAATTTTTTTATGATTCGGAATTAAATTTGTGAGTGCATCTGTATATTTACAAGCTCATAGAGAGTATAAACTAAACTAATAATAAAAAACTCTTAAAAAACTAAAAATCCATATTAAATAATGTTGTTGTTGTTGTACTTTTTAATAATATGTATTTGCTAAAACAACATTAAATCGAAATTATCTAAACGAACTGAAATGAACAGATGCACCAGACCAAAAATGAAAATAAATTCAAATAAAAATCTAATAAAAATGAAATAAAATAAAAAAAAAATTAGAAAAACAAGTGGGAATTATGAGCGGGTTATACTGGCTATATGATACCCTATCATCCTAAGGGAAATACTAAATAGTTTCATGGACTTTGCTGTCCAAAAAGTGTGCTTAGGTTTCTTATCTTTAAAGCTGTGTAAAGCAATCGAAAGTCTCAGTTATTAAGAGGACTTCACCTACTAATATCATCCTTTTTATTCGAAATCGAGATCCTTCCGCAACGTTCGATTTAATTAATTACGTCAGGACACCATCCTGTGCTCTATGCGCAAACGTCATGTTCGTTAAAGTTCAGTTATGTGTGTAAAATTATCATCTTTTTGAAATGTTTGCATGGCCAGCTGTCAGTATCTTTGTAGCTCCAGCTCTTACACTCTGTATATTAAAAAGCTGGCTAAGCTCATTCGCGTGTATACCTATGTCATCTTCTTGGTGACCGTTATTGTCTTTCAGATACTGATTTGTATGCCCGAGAGACTCTCAAAGTAGAACATCTATGGACCCATGTTATCTGACGCAAACAGTGGATTTACGCGTATCTGCATTGACCAATAATTGACTTTAAACTCTCGAGCGTATAATTTATATTTTTACCCTTAAACCTTAGTCTCACTTGGACACAGGTACAGAGTTTCGTCCACGCGCTTTTATTTTCTGTGCAGTTATTTTGTGGCCTTGTTTTATCATCTCCTTATTCCCGCTGCAGAATTCTTGTACTTATGGTGCAGAATGTCGTTGTTTGTCTACAAAGTTTATTTTACTCTTATATTCCTCTTATACTACTTTCATACTTCTCTTATGCTACTCTTATACTATTCTTATACTACTCTTATGCTGCTCTTATACTACTCTTACACTTCTCTTATACTACTCTTATTCTATTCTTATACTACTACTACTCTTATACAACACTTGTACTACTCTTATAATACTCTTATAACACTCATATACTACACTTAGATTATTCTTATAATTCTGTACTACTCTTATACTACACTCTTTTACTAGTCTTATATTCTTCTTATACTACACTTATATTACTCATATACTACCCTTATACTGCCCTTATACTACTGTTATACTACTCGAAATTGGGATCATGTATTTTCCCATTAAAATTCGGTAATACAAGGCTCCAATATCTGAATGGATCACTTAAAGATGTCACTTACATCAGCATAAACTTATTATATCACCTACCATAATGGTAGTAATTGGCATAATATTGTAAGCGTGTATACGTATGCATTGAAAACTTTTTATGCAAATCGAATTCAGCCATAGCATGTGCAATAAATTTATTCATTATTTTTATTTAATCAATGCGACTGCAATAGAAGGGAAACTGTTTATTGACCGGCAATACATACTCTATAAAGGGTGATCAAGTTGTTATTAAATTATGGCAGAGTTCAGAAATCAACAAAAAATTTAAATTTGTGGGAGAAAGGGTAAAAAAGAGGAAAGAGTGGACGTCTCTGTGAGAGAAATAATAAATAACGGTAGTATAATTTAAGGCATATACAAATGAAATACTCTTTAAAGTATTTCTAGGCGTTCTTAAGCAGTTGCTTAGCTTTTAGTGTGAAAGGATTCTTTGACTTTCTTTGCAATCTCGTAAGTGCATGAGGCTTCTCGGTTATAGGAATGCTATCATGATCTGGAACCCAACACAGACTGACCCTAGACGGTCTAAAGACTCTTATGAGGTCACTTATTATAATGACAGCCTGATCCTATTGTACTTTCAGAGCAGCTAGACTGTCAACGAGAGACGTAAGAATTCGCATTTGAAAACTCAAACAGTACATGTAAAACAGTAGGTGTAAAATAGTACGTGTAAAAAGTTTTCACGCAATTGTTTTATTACTCCCGCCTGGTTTACAGCTAATGTGTGTTGCCACAAAAACTTTCTTTTTAAAGCAGCAGAAAAGAAAACTTCAAAAGAAATGAAATGGTAAAGACTGTTCGTTAGTCAAGGCAATTTGTTTGTTTGCCTCGACAAATAACACGCACATCGTGACATGCGTTTGCATGGTTTCGCTATTCGCTTAAGGTGTTTACACTAAGCAATGTTGCATGCAACTTTTTTTCTTGCAATGATTCAACATTTTTAATTTCCCTTTTTTGCAGTTTTTCTTTTTATGTGACTTCAAAATGTTTCTTTAACAGCCTGCAGCTATTGTTGAAATTTCAAAACAAAGAATTCCTTGAAAAGTTTTTTTGCTTTGCAACAGCAACTTCATTATGGAGTCAACCACAATTTTTTTTCTGTTTTAAAAAATGTTTCTTTTAATTCAACTTCATTGTTATGATGCCCAACAACTCGGCATAATCATTTGCATGTTCATATGCGTTTTGCCAGCACATATCGAGCTGCGGTACAGTGAAGTTTGTTAGGAAGGGACCCGATTCTTAAAATTTTAAGTTTACGATCACAAAATGGCAAGTGGACATTCTTAGAGATTATGAAGGTGACTGGAAGGAGAAGAGATCAAGATTTTTTATTAGCAGATGGGCTACAGAAAAACTTAAGTAAACTTAGCGAAAGACTGAAGTCAACGTAAACAGGAACTTAAGCAAAAACTTAAACAAACTTAAGTAAAATTTTTAACAGTCTGAAGTGTCTTCATAGACAATTATAGACCATGTAAGGGCATGTGGGCTCACATATGCTTGAGTGTGTTTGATGCTGGCGTACATCAAAAACCCGAATCCCCAAATATTGGTCGAACTGATGTCATAGATTTCAGTAGGACCTGGAGTCCGTTATCAGTATGCTGCAGTGAGGAAATTAAGTGGATCTTCACATCATGTTGTTTTATTCGTGCACACGATTTCGGGATATACGGGTTTGATTTAGAAATGAAGGGATTTTGTTGATATATTGGATTGACAATATGAACAGCGGGAAAGTGTATCCAATGTCCTACTTGATCAAGGTGGATAACGTGTATAAAATAAACACAATTTTTTTAGTTTTATGCTATAGTTTCAGATTTAGAAACGTTCCAAAATTGACATCTTGGTGAAGTAACCCGACTACAACTTGTATTTTGCTCTCAACTTTTAATTAAAGTCAAAAAAATTGTCTTAGGTTAAGTCCTTCATGAGTTCGCCATGTATCCTTTTTTATAAAGTATCCCAAAACTTTCAAAATAAAGCCAAAATAAACATATACTTTTTTAAATAAGGATTTTGTAAGTTTTCAAACTTGTTTACACGACAATACAAGATAGTTCTTGTAAAACACTCCCTTTAAGCTTATATGAACTTTCGTAATTCATAATTCGAAAAATAACTTGGCAACAATTTGTATTTTTTAGTCTATTTTTATGTTTTGTAAATAAAATGTCTTTAAGTTTAGTCCTTAAAGAGTTGCCCATATATCCTTTTTTTCAAACAAATTTAAATAAGTTGAAAACAAATATTTTTTATGATAGAATTACTATACGTTTTATAACAAATTAAACAAAATTTTATTTTATGCTAATATTTCAATAGAAAATTATATTACTTGGAAAATACTCATAGCACAACTTGTACTTTTTATTGCCCATGCCATAAATGTAAACAAAATTTTGTTACCTTTAGCCCTTAAAGAGTTGCCCATATATCCTTTTTTTCAAACAATTTTAAAATAGTTTGAAAAACAATATTTATTTGACTAAAATTATAATACAGTTTATTGTAAAGAATTTTAAATTATATTTTATGCCTAGAATTCACTATAAATAAATAAAATGCTTACAAGTTATGTTCTTTAGAGTAGTTTCCATTGGTGTAAATAGATTTTTGTTAGAGTTAGTCCTTAAAAAGTTGTTTGTTGATAAAATGGATTGACAACATGGACAGTGGGAAAGTGTATCCAACGTCCTACTTGATCAAGGTGTACCAAGTTTCGGTAATTAACCTGGGGCACACAATGTGAAGAGCAAGGCTATGAATGTTTTGACCTCGACATAGAATGATGATTAAAAAGTCGAACCTTACCTGCTGAATACTTTATGGTCTGCCAGAGAACGATTTAATGCTAGTTTCTCCAGCTAACCATCCATACAATCAAGCTTTTACGTTACTATCTGCTTCTTTGTTGCCTCATCAGCTATGAATTATTTTATGCATGAATTTTTGAACTTTTCTTTGCATTTTTCTTGACAGCAATTTTTATCCACCCACCATACTGCATTTATTTTCTTTGACTAGTTGTTTGTGGTAACAGCATAAAAACGAAAACAGCATATGTTGCATGGCAAGCCATCATAACAAAGCAAACTGTGTGGCAATAATCATAATAGAGTCACGAAAAGAAAAAAAAAAAAAAACACGAAACTCAGCGAGAGAAAAAAATCTTTAGAATGCAACACTTTATAAATTCGAGTTGTATTTTAAAACATTGTTATGCAAACAAGGTGTTGCATGTCGTGGTTTTTTCATAAAAATTTGCAAATTATTTGTAAACAAAAGAAGAAACATTTTTTAACAGTGTAGTATACACAGTATAGTGCACACAGTGCAGTATATACACAGTGTAGTATACACAGTATAGTGTAGTATACACAGTGTAGTATACACAGTGTAGTATACACAGGTAGTATACACAGTGTAGTATACACAGTGTAGTATACACAGTGTAGTATACACAGTGTAGTATACACAGTGTAGTATACACAGTGTAGTATACACAGTGTAGTATACACAGTGTAGTATACACAGTGTAGTATACACAGTGTAGTATACACAGTGTAGTATACACAGTGTAGTATACACAGTGTAGTATACACAGTGTACTATACACAGTGTACTATACACAGTGTACTATACACAGTGTACTATACACAGTGTACTATACACAGTGTACTATACACAGTGTACTATACACAGTGTACTATACACAGTGTAGTATACACAGTGTAGTATACACAGTGTAGTATACACAGTGTAGTGTACACAGTGTAGTATACACAGTGTAGTGTACACAGTGTAGTATACACAGTATAGTGTAGTGTACACAGTGTAGTGTACACAGTGTAGTATACACAAAGTAGTATACACAGTGTAGTATGCACAGTGCAGTATACACAGTGTAGTATACACAGTGTAGTATACACAGTGTAGTATACACAGTGTAGTATACACAGTGTAGTATACACAGTGTAGTATACACAGTATAGTGCACACAGTGTAGTATACACAGTATAGTGCACACAGTGTAGTATACACAGTGTAGTATAAACAGTATACTAAAGTAAAAGTATTAGTATTATGTATGTACTACTCACACAGTGTACTTGAAAAGAAATCCTTTGTTGCTTTACTCTTTTGCCATAATATATGATTAAAGAGTGGTGTGTTGTTAAAAAATATTTCTGCAAGCGAAACAAATTTCCAGTGCAGATTTCCTTTGAGTTAAAGAAAGGTTTTTTTAACAACACATGGAAATCAATCTCAAATACCAGCATAATTATTAGATGCTGCAGTTACCGGTAACGGATATGTCCATGCCGTACACATGCTTAATACTGCAGAATGTCCGAAAGTGTTCTTTGAGACATTTCTGCACAATTTCACAGCAAAGTCCTGTTTTCTAACATCGAGACAAAGAGGTTTTAGGGGTAATAGACCATTTCCTTATGCTCCCTTTCAGGAGATTTCTATTAAAGTATTAGTGGGTCCCTTGAAGGTCTCCTCAGTCCTGCTATTGGCATAACTTTTTTCACTATGTTATCTTCTTCACTTGTTGTTGTACTATTAATAAATTCTGAGTGCCCAAGAATTCGTATTTTATGTCTCCAAGTGCCGAACAATGCCAGAGGAGATCTTCTGAGGTATCCTCTCTTCTATTTTGTTATTAAAGCTTCTAGAGAAATCATTGTGAGCTACTTCAATGTCTCCAAGTGCCGGACAATGATAGGGAAGATCTTCTGAGGTATCCTGCCATCTACCTTGTCATTGCAGCTTCTAGAGAAATCATTGTGAGCTACACCCGGCCTACGGGCAGGTGTATCTAGAGGCCAGTGCTCTGTAAAACCTAGATGATGTTGCTCAGATGGACTGTGGTCAGACTTAACGTAAATTTTATTGTGAACGTACCCATACTGGACCATATACGTTAAGTTAGCTGCATGTGAATTCATTATCTCATCTTCTTCTGCAAATAAATGAAGTTTCTGTGAGATTACTTGTTAATCCCTGTATAGAGGAGTGCCAATTTCACTCGCCATAGCTGTTATATCAGTCTTTTCAAGAGCATCGGCTTCGTTGTTATCTTCAACGTCCCAGTGTCTCAGATCACTTTTGATGCAATGCTTGATCCACGGATTGAATATTGCTTGTGGTTTCACAATGGGCCTTAAAGTCACCGTTGTCTAGTAGATAGTGTGTTAGCTTATTAGAGTAGTGGGGCCGCGGTTCAAATCCCGTGTTAGACATTTCCAACTAAACGAAATATGAAAAAAATATTTCTTTAGCGACTTCCTCTCAGCAGATTTGTGGCAAAGACTCTGAGAGTAGAAAAAAATTGTCATGAAAAAGTTTCTCAAAAATCAGGCGTTCGGAATCGACTTTAAACTGTTGGTCCCTGACACTCATTTGTACAGTGAAGTTTGTAAGTGAGGGACCCTCTGCTTTACGATCACAAACTGGCAAGCGGGCATCCTTACAGATTATGAAGGTGACTGGAAAGAGGAGGGATCAAGATCTTTTATTGCCAGATTGGCTGCAAAAAAACTTAAGTAAACTTAGCGAAAAACTGAAGTCAACGTAAACAGGAACTTAAGCAAAAACTTAAACAAACTTATGTAAACTTTTTGACAGTCTGAAGTGTCTTTATAGACAATTATAGACCATGTGAGTGCATGTGGACTCACATAGGCTTGAGTGTGTTTGATGCTGGCGTACATCTAAAACCTGAATCCCCAACTATTGTTCGAAGTGATGTCATAGACTTCAGTAAGGCCTGGAGTCCGTTATCAGTATGCTGCGGTGAAGAAAGTGAGTGTATCTTCACATTAAATCCTTTTATTCGTGCACACGATTTCGGGATATACGGGTTTGATCGAGGATGCAGAGTTTTTGTTAATAAGATGGATGGTCAATATGGTCAGCGGGAAAGTGTATCCAATGTCCTACTTGATCAAGGTGTAACAAGTTTCGGTAATTTACCATGAAAAAGTTTCTTAAAAATCTTGTCGTTCGGAGTCGACTTTAAACTGTAGGTCCCTGACACTCATTTATAAAAACTAATGCACCTAACATAAGAGGTGTGAGAAGCTGGGTTGTAATCCTGACTAAAGGATTGTAATGACCAATTATGTATGTATGTATGTATGTAATTGCTGTATTTATATTTCATGGACATTGGTAAGGAACTCCTGACAGTTGCAGCATAGTTGTTGCAAGAATAAGAAATACTTCTGTGACCCCTTGTGGCCTATGCTGCTGTCACTGTAGAAATGAACTGCAAACAAAAGGCCATAAGTACTCTATTATTTTGCATTTCTATTGCAAACTTATTTCAAAAACTTATTCATTAAACTTCTCCCTTCACCCCTGATTGTTTTAATTAAAAACAAAAAATAAAAAAAAAAATTTTTCAAAAATTTTTAAAACAATTCTTAAGTATCTTAGAAGAAACTGTTTTCAATTGCAGTTCCATTTTTGTTATGCACGGCAATCAAGGTGCTGGTAAAAACTTTAATCCTTTTTGCCACTCCAAAACTAAAACTATAAGGAATGAGAAACTAAACTTACTACGTACATACGTATGTATGTATGGGTTAGAGGGTGTGTGTCTTGGGTGCGTGTAAGTTTTTCCAAGACTTTTTAAATAAATTTTTATTTTAAAACCTGTTTTCCTGAGAGAAAGTTACTATTTTTCTTGGAAACTTTAAGCAAGAAAAAAAAAATGGAAAAAACAATGAAAAGTTTCGGTATTCCTGGGAAGAGGTATTAACAGGCAAGGTTTTCCCAAGTAACGTATTCCTTAGTTTTGCTTACCAAAAACCAAATAAGAAATCCTTATGAAAAGAACAAAAAAAAAAACAAAAACAGCAAACTTTTTGAAGAAAGTAACAAAATGGCAAAAAAAATTAATACAACAACAGCAACACTCTACAACAACAACAAAAAAGGAAAGAAAAGAAAAGAGAAAGATTTTAGAAAAAAAAAACTTTTTGACATTTGCCCAGGACCTAGAAAATCGTAGAAAAAAAAAGAAGTGGAAAGTGGAAACCAACAAAACAACGCCAGAGAAGCGTACAATAGAGAAGAGAAGTGAGGTGAAAACTTGCCATTGTAGCTGAGTAATAAGGCATAAAATTGTTTAAGATTTGTTGTGGAGAAATAATTAAAATGCTAGACAAAGTTTTAAGCCAGATTGCCAAGGCATTTAATTCGTAAACCATAAAGGCATCAGGATAATGAAAATGAAAACGAAAATGAAAATTAAAATTGAATTCAAAGCTATTCTATGTACATGGCCTTTAATTAAGTTAAATAATGGATTTGATTTTTCACCTTTTTTCCACTTGAATAATGCGGAGTTCTTTTTTGGACCGTTAATTTGAGTTAAACTGGACATCTTGAAATTATTAAGGATAACGAAAGGATACATGTTTGTTAACTTAGGGCTTTAATCACAAAATAAAATAAATTATAAAGGGTGTTTTATATAGAGGTATAGAACTTTAAGTTGCAATAAAACAACGATGGATTATTCGATTGACATGAATTTTATTTATCCGAAAGATAATCTTGTGGCATTACATTTTAAATTTGATTTCTGGCATATGACCGCGGATGTAGTCCAATCTGGACGTCCAATTTTCGATGAGTTTTTCCAACATTTGTGGCCGTATATCGGCAATAATACGGCGAATGTTGTCTTCCAAATGGCCATGCGTTTGTGGCTTTACCGCATAGACCAATGACTTTACATAGCCCCACAGAAAGTAGTCTAGCGGTGTTAAATCACAAGATCTTGGAGGCCAATTCACAGGTCCAAAACGTGAAATTAGGCGGTCACCAAACGTATCTTTCAATAAATCTATTGTGGCACGAGCTGTGTGACATGTTGCGCCGTCTTGTTGAAACCACATCTCCTGGACGTCATGGTTATTCAATTCAGGAATGAAAAAGTTAGTAATCATGGCTCTAAACCGATCATCATTGACTGTAACGTTCTGGCCACCATCGTTTTTGAAAAAGTACGGACCAATGATTCCACCAGCCCATAAAGCGCACCAAACAGTCAGTTTTTCTGGATGTAACGGTGTTTCCACATACACTTGAGGATTACCTTCACTCCAAATGCGAGTTATCAATAAGAGTAAACGTGGTGTGAAAACGTTCCATGGTTAATCGAGTTAACTGCTCTGATGGACGATTTTGTCGACGATAAAATGGACGTAGTGCGCGATACGTTTTCCGCACAGAACCATTATTTTCGAAATAAAATTGCACTATTTGCAAGCGTTGTTCAGGCGTGAGTCTATTCATGATGAATTGCCAAACCAAACTGAGAATAAATCACTTGACAGCTGTTAAATCGGTCGCCATCTTGAAAAGTAATGCCAACTTAAAGTTCTATACCTCTATAAAAAACACCTTTTACAACCAAGTGGTCAGCAATCTTGTGGAGTTAAATTAAATAAAAGTTGACTTTAAATTGTATGTTCTGGCACTTGTGGTTAACGTTAACACACGCCACATGGGTGGTGTGAGAAGCAAGGTTGTAATCCTGGCTCAAGGGTTGTAATAATTACAATTAAGTATTTCTGGTTAGATATGATGACTTAACCACTTGCTAACGGGTGATTTTTTAGCAATTATCTTTTTGGCAACACTTGTCTAAACAGCTCATGCACGTTTTATGTTTTGTTTCACAGTCAAACATCTTCAGTTGCGTGCTATAATTTAACCATGAATCGTCTTACAAACGAACAACGCATGCAAATTATTGAATTTTATTATCAAAATGAGTGATCTGTTAAGAAAGTTCATTGCGCGCTTCTTCCATTTTATGGTCAGTTTAATCGACCCACTGAAGCGGCTATTCGGGCTAAAATTTACATTGTTGGACATTAAACTACCAACACGCTTACGTAGAGTGCGAACTGAAGATGAAGATGATATCCAACTTTTCTTTGCCCAAAATGCAAGAGCTTGACTTGCATGACGTGTGGTTTCAACAAGACGGTGCCACATGTCACACAGCACGCGTAACAATGGACTTATTGAGAGGCGAGTTCTGTGAACATTTTATTTCACGTCCGGGACCGGTCAATTGGCCGCCTAGATCATGCGATTTAACGCCTTTAGACTATTTTTTGTGGGGCTATGTTAAAGCTCACGACTATACAGACAAGCCCGCTTCAATTGACGCATTGAACGACAACATTGAAGCATTTATTCGTGAGATACCGGATGAAATGTTGGAAAGGGTATGCCGTTTGAGGCGCAGTCGCAGTCAACATTTGCATGAAATAATCTTCAAGCTTTAAATTATATGAACCGTACTATCGATTCAAATAAAGATTTCATGCATTTTTCTGAATTTTATGGGTTTTTTTTTTGAAAAATTTCCTATAGCTGTTAAAAAATCACCAATTATAACACCACATACAAAACCAAATCTCTTTGGCCAGCTGTCACATGGGATTCATTAGGATCGTCCTTCGAATGGTGACTATATTTTCTTTCAAATCAATTAAAAGGAACTGTCTCGGATGAAATTCATCAGCATTATTAAATCCTTGTAGTTCATAAGATCCCCTGTAACCTTACTTACAGCGTCAGAGAACTCAATTAGAAGGTTTTGTATGCACAATTTATAAATTCCTTTTGCTTCTGTAAAGAGCACAGAGTCTCTACAATCCGCTTTAAGTGGCTTCGTTTCATTCCATGATTTATTTACCATCAGTGCCTGTATTTTTTTGCTGTCCCGAGCCAGATACAGCTTCGCAAAGCTGTATCAGTCGATTTAAATTGCTGCCGAAAGCGAGTTGTGCAGAGCGCTCCCACCTCAATTGGGGTCAATCCGATTTTTGTCTAAAGTATTACTCATGATGTTCTGGGGAACTGTAGGGCCGACGAGCTCGCCAGAGCTGGTGCTCTCCTTCGGGAATCGTCTTCGATTGAGTTGCGCATGCCACTTGCCTCGTTCAAGTTGGCTATTGTGCGGATATTCTTTCGAGACGCCAACCTATCCTGGGTCAATGAGGAGCCCTGCTCCATCGCTAGATGGGTAGTACGCGTACGAACCAGTTGCTTGGACTTGGTCGTAACATCATCTCGACTACAGTGGCGATGCTTACGGGCCATTTCTTTATGGGCAGACACGCGGAAAGGATGCGGCTCCCATTCAACGACTGCTGCCGCGGGTGCAGATCCGCTGAGGAAGAAGAGACTGTGATCCACTTCTTCTGTCAGTGTCCCGTCACTTGAGAGGTGCAGGAATAGATTATGTGGCTCTCCATTTCTTGTCAGCTTGACGGAGCTATCATCTATTGACATCAAGGATATAACTTCGTTCATCAAACTTTCTGGCTGGTTTTCCAGCGTGGGGTAGTCATGCTTCTGATGAGCCGCCCTTGTGCTGACCAACTTCTTCCTCCTGCCTGGTCTTGGTGGAACTTGTTGAGCACAGGGACTGCGTTCACTCGTGGCATCACAACGGGCTGCTATGCGCGCTCAAGTGAGCTTTGTGACATGATCAAAGCTACCACTACGACCTAACCTATTACTCGTGATGGTTAATCAGAAAATTTCCATATCAACCATTTAGTCAAGACTACAACCTAGCTTCTCATGCCACCCATGGTCGCCCAAGAAATCTTTTTTCATATTTTCGTTTGTTGGAGAAGACTGATCTGGGATTTGAATCGAGGCCTCATGTCTAATAAGCCAACACACTACCTACTAAACTACAGCGATTTTATGCAAAAAACTAAAACTTTTTATTTGCACAATGGGTCCTATGTGGCTTATGTTCGTCCATTTAACTTCCTTTAATGGACAGCCACCTGTACCTACAAATGAAAATATTCCTGCAAAAACACAGGTGGAGTATAGAACGTCAACGAATCATTTTCAAGTTTCTCTGGCTCTAGTAACACGTTTTGATCTTGTAGCAAGACATTCCTTTAACAATACGAATCTAGATTCACTTTCTCCTCCAAATTTCAATTCCCATTAAGAACAAAAAAAATGCCCAAAATTTGTTCGAAAAATTTGTTCTGGAATCGTCCTTTCGTGCCTAGTATACTGAGCTGCAAGTGGTGCAACCACACAGCACCCTATTCCCTACGCATTTGCCGCAGCCTCCTATTCATTTTAAATCGACACTCATCTTCATTAATTATTTCGATAAATTCGTTTATATTTCGTCGATAATTGTTTTTAATTATTGGAAATTATTTTTAATTTGTTTTCTTTTTAAACACGTTCTACACTCATTACAAGTATTGTGAGTAACTGTGAGTGTCTGTGTGTGTGTGTGGCAATTGTTGAAAATATTTTTCCATAATTTTTAATTATTTTATGATGCGATGCGATTAAGAGTTCAACTCCCAGCCAACTTCACTCGCTTACTTATTTACTTGTGTATTTTATAATGGGAGGCAACGGCAACAACAAGAATAACATTAACAGTAATAATAACAATAACAATAATAACAAAAAAAAAAACGAATAAAAGCAATTATAACCGCCAGCAGACACCATAAAAATTCAAGGAATTTAACACCATTGAGAGAGAGACAATGATACAGCTAAGTATAGCCGAGTAAAAGTAACACACAGTGTGTATTAAACAGTGTGTACTGCAGAGTGTGTGCTGCACAATGCAAACTACACTGTGTTTTTTAGCTTTACGAACTAAAGCCTGGGAATCTACAAAAGACATTGGCAGCCCATCCAATGTGCACGATTTGCCACAAGATTTACTTTCGGCTTGCTGAGCGCCTACATACTAAACCCAAGCTCATTCGTTACACTTCCAACCAGTCGCCTCCCCGGTACCGTAATCAAGTATTACTTGGGGGGGGGGAAGGCAGGCGTAGATTCTACGATTGTCGCCTTCCAATTCTGCTGACCTTGCTCTCTAAGTCAATCTTTGCTGTATAAATACCTTCCTTGCGAAAACACATGCTGCCTTCCAATTGTCATATGAGGTTAACATCAGGTTAACTACATTATCGGGCGTTACCTGGTATCCTATTGTCCTCTCTAGACAGTTTCGTCGATCATCGTATCGCGGGCAAGTAAAGAAAACATGCTCCGCCGTTGCCCTTTCATTTCGGCAATCAGAGCATGCTTCATCTATGTCGTTACCATGCTTATAGAAATATGCTCTATACCATCCCTAGCCTATTAGCAACTATGTCAGGTGGTAGTTCACCTGGCCGTATTGCCTTTCGGTCCATTCGCCTTTACTCGGTATGAGTCTGTAGGTCCATCTTCCCTTGGTGGAATTGGATCAGTCTTGCTGCCATCTATCCCTAGCATCATCCACTAATTGAACAGGATTCGAAAGATCTGTTCCCCTCCTTGTGTCATGTTTCCTCCCCTCAACGTCCATTACTAGATTCAGCAGGGGCATCATCCCCACACTCAGCAATGCTGCATCAGTAGACACCGTGCGGAAGGCAGAAATTACACTGGAAGCCGCTTCTATTCCTGCTCTATAGGTCCTCTTATCCATAGTCTCGACCCATATAGGGGCTGCATATACAGCGATCGATGTCACTACCTTCATTAGTAATCGTCTTCTCTCCTGTTTTGGGCCCCCTAGATTAGGAATTATTCGGGTACTGCTTGTACTACATTGTGTTGTACTACACTGTCCGTACTACAGTGAGTTTACTACACTGTATGTATATATACGAGGGCAGTTTCAATGGTAGTAAGCACGGAATTTTTTTCGAAATTTGTTTCTAATTTTTGTACCATCCTCGTCGATACGATGTTGCTACCTTCATCAATAACCGTCTCTTCTCCTGTTTTAGGCCCCGTATGATAAGCATTATTCAGGTACTGCTTGTACTGTATTGTGTATACTACACTGTGTATACTACACTGTGTATACTACACTGTGTATACTACACTGTGTATACTACACTGTGTATACTACACTGTGTATACTACACTGTGTATACTACACTGTGTATACTACACTGTGTATACTACACTGTGTATACTACACTGTGTATACTACACTGTGTATACTACACTGTGTATACTACACTGTGTATACTACGCTGTGTATACTACACTGTGTATACTACGCTGTGTATACTACACTGTGTATACTACGCTGTGTATACTACACTGTGTATACTACACTGTGTATACTACACTGTGTATACTACACTGTGTATACTACACTGTGTATACTACACTGTGTATACTACACTGTGTATACTACACTGTGTATACTACACTGTGTATACTACACTGTGTATACTACACTGTGTATACTACACTCTGTATACTACACTGTGTATGCTACACTGTATATACTACACTGTGTATGCTACACTGTGTATACGACACTATGTATGCTACACTGTGTATACTATACTGTGTATACTACACTGTGTATACTATACTGTGTATACTACACTGTGTATACTGCACTGTGTATACTACACTCTGTATACTACACTGTGTATACTACACTATGTACACTACACTGTGTATACTACACTATGTACACTACACTGTGTATACTATACTGTGTATACTACACTGTGTATACTACACTATGTACACTACACTGTGTATACTACACTATGTACACTACACTGTGTATACTACACTGTGTATACTACACTGTGTATACGACACTATGTATGCTACACTGTGTATACTATACTGTGTATACTACACTGTGTATACTATACTGTGTATACTACACTGTGTATACTACACTGTGTATGCTACACTCTGTATACTACACAGTGTATGCTACACTGTATATACTACACTGTGTATGCTACACTGTGTATACAACACTATGTATGCTACACTGTGTATACTATACTGTGTATACTACACTGTGTATACTACACTGTGTATACTACACTGTGTATACTACACTGTGTATACTACACTGTGTATACTACACTGTGTATACTACACTGTGTATACTACACTGTGTATACTACACTGTGTATACTACACTATGTACACTACACTGTGTATACTACACTGTGTATACTACACTGTGTACACTACACTGTGTATACTACACTGTGTATACTACACTGTGTATACTATACTGTGTATACTATACTGTGTATACTACACTGTGTATACTATACTGTGTATACTACACTGTGTATCCTAACTTTGTGTATATATGCGAGGGCAATTTCAATGGTAGTCAGAACACAAATTTTATCGAAATTTGTTGTGTGTGCTAACGGCTAATTTTTGTACCATCCTCGTATATTATTTGTTTCCATAGGAATATTTGTGTATCAAAAACAAAAGACCAAGCCAGAACCAAGCCATACATACAATTGCTTACGTTTATGTGTGTATGTAAGAGTGTATTGAATTGTAGGCATACAATTAAAAATTATCGATAACGGCAAGTGGCTTAAAGTCTCCTGCCTTTTTTGTTTTTTTTTTACTTTTAATCACGAATAAAAGTTTTATTTGTTGAATTCCCTGTATTATTTTACAGTTTCCCTGGAATAATAACGTATCGTTGCGCATATGTATTGTTAAGTTGGCCGGCATTGGCTTTAACTTTGGCATACAAACGTTGGTAATTAATTAAAATTGTTGTCTCTGCCAGTCCAATCAACTTATTTTTTGTATTACAATTGTAATGTTCACACAATAATATTCGATGATATTCAATGATACTGAATTGCTGTTGATATTGAAATTATTATTAAACTGTAGACAATTACAAGGAATTATTTTGTATTGAAATATTGAAAATATTGAAAATAAATATTGAACCAGTATATATGTATGTATGCACGGTATAAATATGAAAATAATTGTGTGTGATGACTTTTTGCTGTTGTCTTGGCATGGATTTCACTTTTAAATCAACCTGGTGTTATTTACAGGCAGCATTTAATACCAAGATTTTTTTTCTAAGGATACTAACCACGAATAGTTTCTGCATTGGGTGTATAACTTAATAATGCAGGACATACAATACAGGTCGTATCTGCTTGCTCTTCCTCAGGACTAAAAGAAGGGGAAAAATTCGTTGCAGCGTTGCTCAATCAGTTGCCAATTAGAAGAGTATGTTGGGCTGTCCATTTGGTACACTGAGTACACTGACTTACATAAAATCGTCTTTACTTTCATTCCGAATTCTATCCAGACGAGTACCGGTCTTATATTAATTCAAGACGGTTTCTTAGGCTGGTCAAGCAACTGCCATTAATCTTCATACTGATCCCCGACCAGACCTATGTTTATGGTCACAGCTATGTCTGTTATATCCAGCTGTGGCTGCTGTCATATTCAGCCGCCAGGATTATTTCTCTCTAAGGATTCGTTTACGTTAATGTGATATTTCTCACCGTCAGTGGTCCCACCACCCGCTTCCATATCTCGGCAGTACTCATACGAACGAGGAAACAATTAAAAAAGTGTGCTCGTTATCGAAAATAATATTCAGATCTCCTTTTCAGCAAAGAACAATCTTCTCTAGAAGATATTGAACTTAATTGGTCGTTACAACAACCCTTTAGTCAAGACTAAAACCTGGCTTCTCGCACCATCCGTGTTGTAGGTGTCAATTTAATCCATGAGTGTCAAGACCTTTAGTTTAACGTCAACTTCGAGTGACAGATTTTTGAAAAAGTTTTCATGGCAATTTTACTAGAAGGCTAGAAGGCTGTTGAGAGATTGTCATCGAAAGAACTTTTCTTTTCATATTCCGTTTTGTTTAAGATAACTGAGCTGGGGTTTGAACCATGGACTCTCGGCTCAGAAGCCAACACACTGTTTAGTTGTTTAGTAGTTTACCATTTTTTATGCTGGTGTTTGTTGTTATATTAAGCAGTACGATAACTTGTAAACAGGTTTGCTTACTGCATTGTTTTGTTTTTATAGCTTTTGTTTTTAATTTTAATGTTAAGCGATGTAAAAGCAAAACACCAGCATCTAAATTCTTCATTTTCGTAACATTATATTATATTATATTATGTTATAAAGGGTCCGCCAAATAACTTCTTTTTTTTTGGAAAATGCTTTAAAAAAAAAACTACTGGAATATTTTCTCAAATTTTTTTTTATTTGAAAGTACAATCCTTCCGGTTAATAATGGGAAATAATTTCATTCAAATGGCTGCCTCGGCTGGCCATGCAGTAGCCTACACGATCGGTCCAATTTTTAAGCAAATTATCGATTGTGTGCAGCTGTATTTCATCAATGGCCGCACGAATATTTTCTTTTAAAGCGTCAATTGTCTCTGGCTTGTCACCATAACACTTATCTTTGACGGCACCCCACAAATAATAGTCCAGCGGTGTCAAATCGTAGCTTCGAGGTGGCCAAACGACATCAGCTCTGCGGCTGATAATGCGATCTTCAAAAACAGGGCGCAAAACATCGAGTGTAGCTTCGGCTGTGTGGCACGTAGCGCCGTCCTGTTGAAACCAAATGTTGCCAATATCCTCCTCTTCAATTTTTGTGAACAAAAATTCGTTCAACATGGCCCGATAACGATCGCCATTGACTGTAACGGCCACTCCTTGCTCATTTTCGAAGAAAAATGGCCCAATTATACCTCTGGATCAAAATCAGCACCAAACAGTGACTCATTTTGGGTGCTTCGGCTTTTCAATGTAAGCGTGCGGGTTTTCTGTGCCCCAAATGCAACAATTTTGCTTGTTTACATACCCGCCAAGATCAAAATGAGCTTCATTTGAAAAGATGATTTTTTTTTGCCAAAATCGGCATCTTCTGGTGTAGGCTACTGCATGGCCAGCCGAGGCAGCCATTTGTTTTATTTATTATTAACTGGAAGGATTGTACTTTGAAATAAAAATAGAAATTTGAAAAAATATTCAGTAGTTTTTTTTAATGCATTTACAAAAAAAAAGTCATTTGGCGGACTCTTTACTACACTACAGTGACTTCTGGTTAAATTTAACAATAAAAACGCCTGGAAATACTATTTTTTTTAAACAATTTCCCAAACTATAAGGCTCAACAAATATTTACTGTTTGCATGCAAGTGTGGGTGTACAAGTATGTATGTGTGTTTGCATGTGATTAGGAAATTTATGATATTTAATGCTGACGTCATATATCGATATATTCTAAACGAAAATATTATAAAATATTCTCTTATGTGAGTGTGTAGAAAAGTCGATATTTTGTACACATAAATTGAAGGAAATGGCACCCCAGCTGTACACTTTTGTATGTGCGTGTGTGTTTATTGTAAGGAGACAATTTCATTTCATTTCATTACCTCATAATAGAATTTAATTTCTAATAAAATATCTTCAAGAATATCAGGTTAATTTCAAATTTATGGCCCAGCAATAATTAATATTGGCTACTGTATGCCATACAGTATGGAACAAAAGTTGAGGGAAATTTATGGAATAAAAAAAAATTCTGTTTAAAATTTAATAGAATTTTGCATTCATTTCTTTACCATCTTATTTCATAAATTCAACCACATTTAAGCTATGCAGTGCCTTGACATGGGAGACGAAAAGTAGAGAGCAGAAGGAGAAACGGACACTTTATGACTTTTATTCTTGTGAAAGGATTTTTGTTTCCTGGCAAGGCAAAAGTCAAATTTTGCCTTTTATTCCTGTGAAGGGCCTTTTGTTTCCTCACAAAGCAAAAGACTGTCAAAGCTGTCTTTCAATAAACAATCATCTTAGCAGCTATACACCTAAAATTTAACAGTCTCTGCCCAAAATGACGGCACATGTATGAGTTCTTTGTTATGAAGGATAATGGATACGTGTAGAACCGACTCATTTTTGTCCTTTAATCGCACCGCCATCCATCAAACAATAGCGATTCGTAAGGGCCACTGTCTCTTTGGTAGACATACCAAAAGACTTGGCATTCCGGCAAATGACTTCTGCAGGAGCTATGTATCTGAGAAGGAGAAAGAGACTGTCTATGACGTCATATGTCACTGTCCTGCTTTTGTCATTAAAAGACGGAGGTCTTTTGCCACTCACTTACATTTTCTTTATCGCCATTGTCTGCGGGGTAAATTTAATAGACTGTTACGTTTTTACATTTTAAAAACGTTTAAAATATTACCTCATAGTTTGATTATTTTTAATTAAAACTCTTTATTATTCGCTCAATTCTGTGTGCCACTCTTCACAACTTGATGTAAACAACAACAATTGCTTTTCTTTGTTATTCCTGTGTTTACGCACTTTGCATAAACAATAAAATTTTTTCGACAGATCTTTGTAATGGAGATCTTCGGACCACGATTACTCTCTTCAAACACACCGCGTCTTCACACAAGACTGACTGAACTTCACTATCTCACTTGCCTGCTTTGCCTTGCCTTTTATATGGCAGGGTAAACAGTCTGATGAATGTTTTTGAAGGTGAATGTTCATGACTTCGCCTTCTCGAAATCTCCATCGTTGTTTATGTTTGTTATTGTAGTGTTGATGGTATATTTTTTGTTTACTATTTTTTATGGTGGTGTTTGTTGTTGTATTTTTGTTTACTTGTTTACCATTTCATTGTTTTGTTTTTGTAGCTTTTGTTTATAATTTTAATGTTAAACGATGTAAAAGCAAAACACCAGTATCTAGATTTTTCCATTTTCGTAACAAGACACTCATAAAGACACTTTAGTCAGGATCACAACCTAGCTTGTCACACCAGCATGACTAGCGGAATCTACAGTTTTGAAATTTTTGAGAAATTTTTCATGGCATTTCTTTTTACTCCCGTAGTTTTTGCCAAAAGACAGTAGAGGAAGTCGTCAAATATTTATTCATATTTCGTGTTACTCGAAGTGTGTAAGCTAGGGTTTGAATGGCTAAAATAGGGTTTGAACCCCAAGATCTCGTCTAATAAAAAAACACATTACCTTCTAGATTACGACTACTTCACAACGCATTATGCACTTTTAAGGATACAAACTTACAAACATTAGTGCCTATTAGAACTCACAATTCACAATTACTGCGTAGCTTCTTATATCACGCATGTTGTGCGTGCATATTTAATCCATGTTTTTTTGGGGTTTAAGCAGCTCTTTCTAGAACTTGACAACATGCTACTTTTGATTGCATTTTACAGGTTACCTTCCTTTATAAGGGAGTTATGCCTGTCTTTAAGGATTTCTATCCCTCTCCATCTCACTCCTTCAATTCTAGCAGGTTCATTAATTACAAGCGTTTAATGATTATTTTATTCGCACCATTTGCTTCAGAGTTTCTTTCTTTTGTGGTCTTTTGCATTCGAATGCAATTGGAAAACCATTGCAAACGACGATGTTGCAAAATTCAAACTCAGTATGAAAACTAAAGCAGATCGTGATTAAAATCCTTAAAAATTATTGGCGAAAAGCAAAAGGACAAGAAAGAAAACGTAACTAATAAAGGATTGCAGCAAAGAAATAAAAAAGAAAAGAAGAGAAGATAAAAGAAGAGAAATGCTGTAATTTGGAAAAGGATTTCGATGTGAAGGCAATTTTGCTGCTGCTGTAAAACGATGGGTCAATTCGCTTGTTTATGGCAAATGGACTTGGGTCCAATAAAAAACTTAATTCGGTTTTGATTGATTGACTTGGTATACTTTTTTCTTTAACGAAATGGAACTATGGAACGCATATTACAGTGTTTGATTTTAATCGCGCTACCTCACATACCACGCTTTGGAAACGTTCCCCACTTTACTCAGGTTATACTTCATGCAGAATGAAAGTATTGAACCAAAGCCAGTTACAGCCATCTAATCTGTTTAAAAATCGGTGACACCCGTTGACAATCGGTGCTATTTGGACGCGACCTTCTCCAATGATCTGTTATAGTGGTTTTTCATCACAACCCTTTTAGTCAGGTTTACAACCTAGTTTCTCACACCACCCATGCTGTGTTTGTTAATTGTTAATCGGTGACACTGAGATGTTTGGACTCGACCTTCTCCTGTGATTCTGTTATAGTGGTTGGTCACCTCAACCCTTTAGTCAGGTTTACAACCTAGTTTGTCATACCACCCATGCTGTGTTTATTACTTGTTTAATGCCAATTCCGAACAACAGGTTTGAGAAACTTTTCATGGCAATTGTACGTGTCGTTCGAGATGTTTGAGCTGGGGTTTGAACCAAGGATCCTTGTCTTATAATACATCACACTACTTACTAGACTAAGGGGATTTCTCTGTATATTTCCGAAGCTATTTTGGTTGCCTTAGCAGGCTGATAAACGGTCCGCCAAATAACTTTTTTTATTTTAAAATTGCTACTGAATATTTTCTCAAATTTCTTTTTTTATTTGAAAGTACAATCCTTCCGGTTAATAAAGGAAAATAATTTCATTCAAATGGCTGCCTCGGCTGGCCATGCAGTAGCCTACACCAGAAGATGCCGATTTTGGCAAAAAAAATCATCTTCAGATGAAGCTCATTTTGATCTTGGCGGATATGTAAACAAGCAAAATTGTCGCATTTGGGGCACAGAAAACCCGCACGCATACATTGAAAAGCCGACGCACCCAAAACGAGTCACTGTTTGGTGCGAATTTTGTTCCAGAGGCATAATTGTGCCATTTTTTCTTCGAAAATGAGCAAGGAGTGGCCGTTACAGTCAATGGCGATCGTTATCGGGCCATGTTGAATGAATTTTTGTTCACAAAAATTGAAGAGGAGGATATTGGCAACATTTGGTTTCAACAGGACGGCGCTACGTGCCACACAGCCGAAGCTACACTCGATGTTTTGCGCCCTGTTTTTGAAGATCGCTGATGTCGTTTGGCCACCTCGGAGCTGCGATTTGACACCGTTGGACTATTATTTGTGGAGTGCCGTGTCGAAGATAAGTGTTACGCCGACAAGCCAGAGACAATTGACGCTTTAAAGGACAATATTCGTGAAGCCATTGGTGAAATACAGCTGCACACAATCGATAAAGTGCTTAAAAATTTGACCGATCGTGTAGGCTACTGCATGTCGAGCCGAGGCAGCCATTTGAATGAAATTATTTTCCATTATTAACCGGAAGGATTGTACTTTCAAATAAAAAAAAAGAAATTTGAGAAAATATTCGGTAGTTTTTTTTTAAAGCATTTTCAAAAAAAATGTTATTTGGCGGACCCTTTATAATAATCCTGTCCTATCCTGCTACTGAATTATCCCCAGTTCGAGTACAGAAACTTCTGGTCTCTTCTAAACTTTCCCGAGTTTATTTAAACCTTAAGTACAAGAGTTTTTAAATTTAAATTCTGCAAAAAGATTCCCAAAATGTCTCTTTCCATTGCATTGCTCTTTTAACAAATTTAATCACTTTCTTTGCACATCCTTTTTAATGTTTTTTGACTGGCTGACTTCCACTCATGTTTACATATCTCATCTGCCGTTTTCATTAAACTGTCAACACAGCAAAATTATGAAATGAAAACTTTATATGAGTGAATATGCAGATCTCTCTCTCTCTCTCTCGCATTGCCTGTGAATGAATTCGTTTGCATGTCTTAAAGTTTTTGTGTTTTCAGCATATCAATGAAATTTAAAGAAAATCCTTGACAAATACATATGAAATGCATGTGTGTGTGGGAAGTGAAATGAAGACATCAAATATCAAAAATTAAAAGCAGATTCTTAAACACTTAAGGCCTGCTACAAAGCTTAAAAGTAAGGAATTCTTTACTTAATTCGAACAGACTTAGTTTACTGATTAGGTTACGTCTTGCCTGGGATTACAAAAAGTCTTTTTTTGAAAGAAAATTATTCCTCTAGCACCTAATGTAGGGTGCAAAGCAATGAGAAATATTGCTTGCCATGCACGTACAAGTTTTCTTGAACAATTTTTTTTCTGTGTTTCTGTTATTGTGTGCAAAACATTCAGTTTAAATTTCTTTTAATTTCTCCACATACACGCTGCGACTGTCAAACAACAAACCGAGTAACAGCAACAGCATCCACCACCACAACAAGCAAGCAACAGCAGCAACAAAAGACGTGATAAACAATTTTCCTGTGTATTGCTGATAGCAAACCAACCAACCAGTTTTGTTGTCATTGTACATGCCAAATGAAGTTTTATTTTCAAAATGGCCGGGGAAGGTTACCCTAGAGTATAAATATATCAATTATTTTTGCCTTACACTGTAGACTTCTTTGTATACTTCCACTATGAACTTTTCAACTTTTTTTTCTCTTCCTCCTACTCTGTGTGTTTTAAATCGTTTGCTTTTCTTCCTTTTTTAGTTCAGTATGATGCTGCCGCCTTGTTTTTTATTTCCTGTTGGTATTTTTATGTGCCTGTCATTTTGTTCGGTAACACAGTTATATTTTTCACAGGTCCTTTACAAATTTAAATCCTTGACTAACAGGTTTTTGTTCATAAGATTAAACAGTTTGACTTGCTTAAATGCTTGATTGACAAAACACGTAAAAGACAAAAAGAAAGAAAATCTTGTTACATTCCAGCTATTAAAATCGTGTGTAAGCCTATTTATAGTTATAAGGAATTGAAAGAAAAATTGTTTTAGGATTTTTGGTTTTCATAAAATCGTTTGAAACGTTTAAAAAAACAAAATTCCTTGCTAAATAACCCAACTACAACTTGTAGTTTTTACTAAACTTTTAATTGGCATCAAAAAGATTGTCTCTACTTTAGTCCTTTATGAGCTTCCCATATATCCTTTTTTTCAAAATATGTTTCAACTCACAAAAATACCTTGAAATAAACCCCTTTAAACATATTCATGCTAATTGGTTGTGTAGTTGTATTTTTTAATAAAAATGTTCATTTTTTAAACCATTTTCACACGAAAATAAAAAGTGAATTACGGGGAAAAATGCCACTACAACTTGCATGCTGGCATAAATTTTCATATGAATGTATTAACTTTTCTAAGAAGTAAAAATTTTAAGAGCTTACCATATATCCTTTATTTAGTCTATTAAAATTTTATGCAAAATTTAAAAGTTCTTAAAATTTCCGTTTAATTAAATCAATTAAAATTTTAATATAAAAATTTCCTAAAGCCTTTAATGACTTAGGAATTAAAGTTTTTGGCTAAATAACCTTTCTTTTTAAATTCTAAAAAGTATAAAAAAATATTTCTTTTGTTAAAATTACTGCTTTTTTATAGGGAAACATACAAAATTTCATTTAGTGCATGAAATTCAATGGAATGGCATTATACTACCTTGAAAACACTTGACCGCAACTTGTATTTTTAATGGTACTTTTATGGGACATAAAATTTTGTAAACATTAACTTTGAAAGAGCTCTTCATATGTCCTTTTTCACAAATTTTAACAATTAATGTCTTTTATACTAAAATTATTACACATTTTATTATAAAGCATTTTAAATTTTTAAAAAATCATGTTACTTAGAAAATAACTTGACTACAACTAGTATTTTGGATTGTACTTTCATATGGTGCAAATGAAATTTTGTCAACTTTTGTTGTTATAAAGTGTTCCATATATCCTTTTTTCAAAAATTTAAAAATTTTTGTAGAAACAATATTTCTTACACAAAAATTATTATACATTTTGTTATAAAGCATTTTAAATTTTACTTAATTCCTGGTAAACCATAAAAAATCATGTTACTTGGAAAATAACTTAACTACAACTTGTATTTTTGATTGTACTTTCATATGGTGTAAATGAAATCTTGTTAACTTCTGTTGTTATAAAGTGTCCCATATATCCTTTTTTCAAAAATTTAAAAAAATCTTGTAAAAACAATATTTCTTATACTTAAATTATTATACATTTTATTATAAAGAATTTTAAATTTTATTTAATGCCTGGTATACCATAAAAAATCATGTTACTTGGAAAATAACTTGACTACAACTTGTATTTTTTATTGTAATTTCATATGGTGTAAATGAAATTTTGTTAGCTTCTGTTATTATAAAGTGTCCCATATATCCTTTTCTGGGAAATTTAAAAAAATCTTGTAAAAACAATATTTCTTATACTAAAATTATTATACATTTTATTATAAAGAATTTTAAATTTTATTTAATACCTGGTGTATCATAAAAAATCACGTTACTTGGAAAATAACTTGAATACAACTTGTATTTTTGATTGTACCTTCATGTGGTGTAAATGAAATTTTGTCAACTTCTGTTGTTATAAAGTGTCCCATATATCCTTTTATTAAAAATTTAAAAAATCTTGAAAAAACAATATTTCTTACACTAAAGTTATTATACATTTTTTAGAAAGCATTTTAAATAACAAAAAATTTCTAGGATTCAATGGAAAACTAGGTTTCTTAGAAAATAATTTGTTTACAACATGTAGTTTTTATTGCACTTTCCTATGAAGTAAATAAACTTTTGTTACTTTAAGTCTTTCAAAAGTTGCCCATATATCCTTTTTTTTTTAAATTGAAAAAAGTAAAAATAAAACAAAAATTTTAGTCGCTCACGCCAATTTAAGTTTCCTTAACAATTATTCTCCTTTAATTAATTTCATTTTATTTTTCCTACTTTCTGTAATTTGCTTTTTAAAGCCTCCTTGTATTAAAGGACTCTTATTTGAGTTGTGGCAATTACTCAAATCAAATAAATTTATAAATGTCAACAATAATAATTACAAAATTAACATATTTATTTAATAATTCATAGAGGAAAATCCCGCTCTATTTTAATAGAATCTTGAGTAAATAATTTATTATGCTCTCTGGTAAAAGATTTGAAAAATCAACAAAATTTAATCACAAGCACGCACACATATGTATATACACACAGGCAAACACTTGAATAAGAAAATTTATGCCAGCAATAAAAAATGTATCAATTTTATGAATTATTATGATAATGATAATGATGAAAGAGAATGAGAAACATAGAAAGAGAAAAAGAGAAAGCAAGACAGTGAAAGCAATGGCATTGTAAGTACTACAGCAACAACAACAGCCAGTGCTAAAACAAATGCTATGGTCCAGTCATAAAACAATAACGTTCTAAAAGCACAACAAGAATTTGAGACAGAGGGGGAAAAAAGTTATCCCTAGAGAGGCTATTGTTTCTAACACTGCTGCTGCTGCTGCTGCACACTGAGCTGTAAGTAAGCAATTGTTGGTAATTTTTCTTTGTTGTTTCATTATTTACAATTAGTAAGCGTAAGAAATGAAAATAAAAACCACTACAAAGGCATCTGTAAAAGACATTTATTTACAGAAACGCACACACATGCACAACACGCTATTATTTGTTAAAGACAGGGTCTCTAAGGTTCCAGAGTGTTTAGTTTTTTATTGCCACTGGTGTGTCACTGGTTTTAACAATGGCTAAAATTAATTCAAGTGTAAATGGTTAATTATATGGGATGTTCCTTATAAAAGAAACACAATTTTTTTGGTTATATGTTTTAGTTTCAACTTTAGAAACCTTCCAAAATTAGGATCTTGGTAAAGTAACCCTACTACAACTTGTATTTTGTCCTTAACTTTTAATTAAATTAAAAAAAATTGTCTTAGGTTAAGTCCTTCATGAGTTCGCCATATATCCTTTTTTATAAAATATTCAAAAACTCTCAAAATCAAGCCATTTAAAAATATTTATGTTTATTAATTGTTTAGAATATTATTTTTAATAAGAATTTTGCAATTTTTTAAACCTATTTACACGACAATAGAAGTTCGTTCCTGTAAAATACTTCCTTTAAGCCTATATGAACTTACGTGATTCGTAATTCGAAAATAACTGGCCTACAAGTTGTATTTTTTGGTTTACTTTTATGTTTTGTAAATATAGTTTCTTTAAGTTTAGTCCTTAAAAAGTTGCTCATATATCCTTTTTTCCAACAAATTTAAATAAGTTGAAAACAAATATTTTTTATGATAAAATTACTATACGCTTTAAAACAAATGACACAAAATTTTATTTTATTCTAATAATTCAATGGAAAATTAGGTTACTTTGAAAATAATCATGGTACAACTTGTACTTTTTATTGCCCATACCATAAATGCACACAAAATTTTTTTAGCTTTAGTCCTTAAAGAGTTGCCCATATGTCCTTTTTTCAAACAAATTTAAATATGTTGAAAAACAATATTTACTTCATTAAAATTCTAACAAAGTTTATTATAAAGTATTTTAAATTTTATTTAATGCTTGGAATTCACTATAAACTTGTATTTTCTAGAAAATAAAATGCTTACAAGTTGTGTTCTTTAGAGTAGTTTCCATTGGTGTAAATAGTTTTTTGTTAGTTAAAGTCCTTACAGAGCTGCCCATATATCCTTTTTCAGAAAAATTTTAAAAAATTAATAAAAGCCTGGAAATTATTGTAAATTTGTTCAAAGTATTATTTATTGCTGAAAAACTTTGTTTAAACCTTGGAAACACCTATATTTGTGTTTAAAATACAAGTTTTTATTTTATTTATGCTTTATGAAACGGCCAGTTAAGTTGAGTAATATTTTTTCCCTTTTTTTTGCTTGATATTCTTGAATTGTCTTATTAAAATTCCCCCATTGGAAATTTGCACATTCAATTGTTGTTGTTTTTAAGCAAAGAAAACAACAGTTGAGTAGAAAAAAAATACACAATAAAAGGGGGGAAAAAATTCAAATAAAAATAAATAAAGAAACTGGAAAACAATAGAGTATAAAAGTTGTTGATTTTTTTCTAGTGTTGCTTGGTATCTCTTTTGTGTGCTTATGCTGTTTTGTTGTGTTAGCAAGCAGGAGCTAAAACAATGGAAACCAATTAAATGCTGATGAGGAATCAAGTGGAAGAAAAAAGAGAAAAAAAAATTGGAAAGAAGAAGGCGACTGACAAATGGTCACTTTATTTAGAAGCAAAGAAGGAAAGGAAAAAAGCAAAGTGGCATAATAAATAGCAAGAAATATTGAAAAAGAAAACTCGGCAGGAAGAAAATGGTTTCAACACCTTGCGTAAAACCAAACCAAACTGCACAACAGGCACTTTCTAGAACAAAAAAAAAAAAAAAATATAAAGAATGCGTCCAGCAGCCAGCCTTAACCGGGTTCTGGCCAGGCCATCATTTGTATCATTAATTAATGGTTATTAATAGAATAGAAATCAGCCAGAAGAATAGGAAACAAAAGAAATAAAGAAGTAAAAAAGGAAAGAAAGCAGAACACAAAGGAATTAAAAGAATAATTATGAATAAGTGGAAAAGAAAAGTTTACTCAACAGCCTGGTTGTTCCCTCTGCTTTTCTTGGGTTCTTTTTTGTTTTTCAGCAATTGTTACCGTTCTAGTGGGTGTATGGGTGTTAAATAGAAAGTAGGCAATAATGCAATGTTAATTAAGAATTAAAAGAAAAAATTGTAACTGTTATTAATGGGAAGTAATAAAACAAAAACAACAACAACAACAACAACAAATGAAATTTGTCTAGACAATTGCCATTCGATATCCCTTTTTCAGACTTATTAAATCTTAAGGACATTTTAAGCAGCAAAAGGCGTTTGATTAATATTTGCCAAGCAATACAAAATAAGAAAATATGTTAAAAGAAATAAAACACACAATGGCCATATAGGAAAACCCTCAACTTCAAGAAAAAAAATCATTAAAAATTAATGAAAATAATGCCTTAAAAGTGAAAGTAATTTGATTACATGTTGTATTTTTAATTGTACTTTCAAATAATATTAATGAAATTTTTCTAATTTTAGTCCTTAAAGAGTTGCCCATATATCCTTTTTTTTGAAAATTTTCAATTTTTTGGAAAATCACTTGAAATGAAATCGATAATATGCAGAAGCTATTTATGAGAATGAAAATGGCTTTTTTGCAATATCTTTTTGCTTTTGTTTGGTAATAGATGGTGTAAGATAGTGTTATAAAGTTATAAATTAGGCTAGAACTTGTGATTTTTTATGTACTTTCATTTGAGTTTAATAAGATTTTACTATTCGAAATGCTTAGAGTTATTGCAGAATGTCCTTTTTTAGAGAAGTCTGAAATCATTTGAAAATAAAGTGTTCAATGCGAACTTAACCTCTGCAGAAATCATTTGCAGGTAAGCAAAGTCTCTTTAAGTGCTTAGCCTGAACGAAATGAGCCATGAGATCCTATTTCAATTGTTTATTGATAGTCTTGGTATCCAAAGAAGGTCAGGTGCCTTTCCAGGATTTGTCAGCGCCAAAAAAATAAGTGTGGCTAATGGACAGACAAATAAAGGTCCTTAAATATAGAATTCAGGCATTAATTCAAGGCATTAAGGAATCCACAAATGTTTTCGTATTCTACCACAGAGACCTTCCTTGTTCGTATGAAAGTGGGTGACAGAACTAAACCATTGCAATCTCTCTCTCCCCCTGTCTCTGTACTGGTCCACCTGTCAACGAAATAAATTTCCAAATTTATTATCCTTACTCTGCTAGATCTTTTCGTTTATTAACGTTAAACGTCTGCTTAAACTTTCTAAGCCAAGTTTTAAGGAAATACCACAACGTTGTTGTCTTCTCAGGCAATTAATGTGTGTGTGTGTGTTTGTCTTGTTTAAAACAAAATGGAATTTATGAACGAAAAATTCTTAGCAATTCAAAGCAACTTCCACCACGAAATTATTTTTAATCAAATCAACGTAAAACTTCTTGCATTTGTTGTTACTGTTGTGGCTGTTGTTGGTCTGTTTATGTTAAAAAGGAAGACAGTTTAAATTGGCTTACACAGCCAAGTAAAGAAAAACTTTATTTTCCGTTGTTTTGTTACTGCAACCGACACATTTTCAGGTTATTTCTTGCCAGGCCAGGGCGATGAATCCAAGTGTGAGTGTAATTGTAAGAGAATTAAATCAATATTGCACTAAAAATCCTAAAGTCACGTAAAGTTTGGCTTAAAATGCTGCTGCTGTTGATTAAGTTAAATATTTGAAACAGGAATCGGGAATACGTTGCCATACTGCATACAGTATGTGTACAAAACACACACACACACACACAGGGACTCCTCATGCATAGAGTGTGTGTAACAAAGTGAGGTAAAACTGCAAAAAGCTGGTAAAAGGAAGGCAAGATAAAACAGCAGAAGGGAGACGAAAGCAAAGGAAGCTAAATGAAAAAAAAATGAATTGGAAGAGAAGGATTTGGAATGGAATGAAAAGAAGTAGAACAACAACAAGAACAAAAGAAGGATAATAGAACCGTAAATCGAATGGTTAAACGTGGCTAAAGTTTCGAATGCATGTTTCTATGGTAGGATTTGGTAAACGTTTGGCTTGACTGCTGGTTAGCTTAAGCCAGTAAGTAATAAATACACTCCCTTCCCAGTTTCTAAATATTTCGTTCCTGTGGCTATTTTTGTAACCCAAAGGCCTATGGGAGATTAGGATGATGAAAGGAAATGTCCCGCATGTCAATCTGGGCTTCAAACCCTTAAGTCTTCACCAATAGCGTCAAGACAAAGAAAAGCTTTGTGGTGTGCAGGACAAGCGTCTGAAGGTGTGTGTTGAGTATTTTATTCACTGGAAAATTAAAGCGGCGTTACGTTCAAGGGAGGCCATCTCAAATTGTTGCTCTTCTTTGCAAAGAACGGCCCACATGTTGTTTTTGTTGGCTTAAAGGTTTAGATTTTAATTCTGCTTGAAGTCCGCATTCGATTCAACAATGAGCTGTATGAACTCCCCAATGACCTGCACGTTATGAAGCGTACTGACATCCAGCGGCTGCGCTAACTCGGCCATATCGTTCGAATGGATAAAGATGCTCTGGCGGGACGGGTATTTGATATGCGGATTTACAGAAGATGACGATCTTGTATGCGTTGGAAGGACGAAATCGAGGAAGTCCTGTCATCGATTGGTGTAACCAACTAAAGAAGGCACGCAAGAAGCTGAGGCGTCTACAAAGAAGTCTTACAGCAGTACGAAATACGGTAATCGAGTTATTAATGGCCAATTATGTAAGTAAAGTCCAAGATGGTGGTCGTCTGCATTCGCTTTCATGTACTACAAGATCATCAGCATACCTTTGAGTGCGATATTACAGATCGTTCGGTTTGTTTAGACGTACATCCATGACAAAAGATCGCAGGTGAGGTAACAGTGGACCAACATCAATCTAAAATCAGACACAACTTCCCTTTAACACTGAACGGATCCAGCACACACTCCCACAACAACAATTTGTTGTCTTATACATACATAATTGGTCATTCCAACCCTTTAGTCAAGATTACAACCCAACTTCTCACACCACTTATGTTAGGTTAGAGGACGTGTATTTGTCAATTAAGACAAGTACAGTACCAAGACACGTACAGTACCAAGACACGTACAGGAGGTCGAATTGATCCATTGTACAACGTCCTAGTTTCTCACACCACTTATGTTAGGTGTGTTAATTTGTATACATGAGTGTCAGGGACCTACAGCTTAAAGTTGATTCCGAAAGACAGATTTTGAGAAACTTTTTCATGACAATTTTTATTTATTCTCAGAGAGTTTTTGCTGAAATCTGCTGAGAGAAAGTCGCCGAAGAAATATTTTTTATATTTCGTTTTGTTGAAGATGTCTGAACTGGAGTTCGAAACGTGGCATCACCTTTAATAAGCCAACACATTACCTACTAGGCAATGGCCTCTTCTTCTTTAAAATCGTAAGTAAGTGAGAATGAATGATAAATCTTTACTCTCCATAATACTTTCCAATTTAGCAAAGATACAAACCACACATTTGACAGAAACGCCTTCTGTTGTCAATTCTGCATGTTTCTTTTTACAATAGAAGATTGACTCAGTATTTTCCACGAATTTATTATCTGCTTTTATAAGAGTCTGTCTGAGTTATCTGAGTTTTATAAGAATTGTTTGGGAGTTTTATAAGAGTTTTATGGGCGTTTTATAAGAGTTATGCGGGAGTTTTGTAAAAGTTGTATGAGAGTGTTATAAGATTTGTGCGAGAGTTTTAGAAAAGTTGTGTGGGAGTTTTATAAGAGATTTATATGAGTTTCATATGAGTCTTGTGGGAGCTTTATAAGAGTTATATGGGAGTTTTATAAGAGTTATGCGGGAGTTTTATAAAAGTTGTATGACAGTTTTATAGGATTTGTGAGAGAGTTTTAGAAGAGTTGTGTGGGAGTTTTATAAGATTTATATAGGAGTTAACATGCGTCTTGTGGGAGCTTTATAAGAGTTATATGGGATTTTTATAAGAGTTGTGTGGGAGTTTTATAAGAGTTTTATGGGCGTTTTATAAGAGCTGTGCGGGAGTTTTATAAAAGTTGTAAGACATTTTTATAAAATTTGTGAAAGAGTTTTAGAAGAGTTGTGTGGGAGTTTTATAAGATTTGTATAGGAGCTAACATGCGTCTTGTGACAGCTTTATAAGAGTTATATGGGAGTTTTATAAGAGTTGTATGAGAGTACTGTATGAAGTCGCCATAGTCTAGTAGGTAGCGTGTTGGCTTATTAGACGTGAGGCCTAGGTTCAAACCCTAGGTCAGACATCTTCAACAAAACAAAATACGAAAAAAATAATTCTTCAGCAACTTCCTCTCAGCAGATTTCTGGCAAAAACTCTGAGAGTAAATAAAATTGCCATGAAAAGTTTCTTAAAAATCTGTCGTTTGGAGTCGACTTTAAACTGTAGGTCCCATCACTCATGTGTAAAAATTAACGCACACAACATAAGTGGTGTGCAAAACTACGTATGTTTTGATCTGCCTAGAGTATGCTGTTATTGTGATATCCTGTTTGAGGATTTATTTGCAAAAAATCTGCTGCTTTTAATCCTTTAATAGCAAGCATTTCTTTTTAAAATTTTAACCACACTGTACTGTATCTTAAATATTCCATGCAACCACAATATCTTTTCGTTTCAGTTTTTCTCTTTTAATTTTATTGCATTTCATTTGATTTGATTTTTATTTCAAGAAGAAGAAGAAGAAGTTTTCTTTTTGGTGAAAATCATAAATATTTTAGCAATTTAACCATCCATTGTTTCATTCTAATCATAATGCTATTACCACTCACTGTAAGCAACCAATGCATATAAACTGCATGCATACTCTTCTTGCTACAGAGAGGCAGATAGAGAGAGAGAGAGACAGGGGGAAACATTTGAAAATTTTATCACTGGCATTAACAGCATAAGGATTTGTTACTGCAACCGAAATACAGCAACCAAACGTACAAACCAAACAAACCCAACAAACCAAACCAACCAACCATCATCATCATTATCAACTACATTTACAGCAACAAAAAGGAACAAAAAAGCAAAGAAGTTTCTTATTCTTAACAAATCTAAGGGTGCCCATAATACTCCCCTCTATCCCTTCATTGTCTTCATCTTCCATTTTTTTGAATATTTATTTAAGGGAACGGCAAAAATCATAAAATTCCTGGGTATTCTTTGTTAAACACAAAGCTTTTGGAATCCCCAGAAAAAACCTTAGAAAGACAAGCAACACCAACACCAAGCACCACCACCAACACAAACACCACCAGCAGAGTTGATATTGGTCTTGGTATAGCCAACCATCTCTGCTTTTGAATCTTGAGAAAATAAATGTGTTGGCTGCAGCAGCAGCAGCCAAGCCAGTGCATAAGACACAAGCAGAGACACACACAGGGCTGGGGCTACATTCATCTACAATAACTTATTCAGTTTCATTTGAATTTTATGCAAATCATTTTGGCAACAAATTTCTTTCTCTCTCTCTCTCTCTATTACTTTTATATCCCTTCTCCTACTCCCTTTCCCTCTTCTGCCCCCTGCTTCTTTCCCTCATCATTTTATTCTTGATTTTAAAATTTTATTTCTTTAACACAAAATTGATGTTCATTTTACGGGTTTTGCTTGCTGGTTTGCTGTTCAAATAAAACTAAAAAAAGAAATATTTCATGTGGTATAAAAAACAAAATATACGAGGGTAGTTTAAATTTTTAAACATTAAAAATTAAAAAAAGAAATACAGGAAGCCGTTTTCTGTGTTTATTTTGAATGGTTTTACATGGAATTTTTTTTGGATTAAAAACAAACAACAAAATACGAGGGTCGTTTTGTTTTTTTAACATTTAAAATTATAAAAGAAATATATTAATTCGAGTTGTAAGTTTATTTGGAATGATTTTAAGTGAAAATTTTTATATGGAAAAATAAAATACGAGGGTCGTTTAAGTTTTTAAGCATTAAAAATTTAAAAAAGAAATATAGTAACCCGTTCTGTGTTTATTTTGAATTGTTTTACGTGGAATTTTTTTGAATTAAAAAAAAACAACAAAATACGAGGGTCGCTTTGCTTCTAAACATTTAAAATTATAAAAGAAATATATAATGTCGTCTTGTATGTTTATTTTGAATGGTTTTAAGGGAAAATTTTTTAAATCGAAAAAAACAAAAAAATACGAGGTTCGTTTTGATTCCAAATCTACAAAATTATAATATAGATTGAAAGATTTTTTAACAAAGAATTGAAATAATAAACATTAGGATCGTTTTGTTTTACAAATTACAAAAAAATAATAAAAGAAAAACTGAATTATTTTTAACGAGGGTCGTTTACATTCCAAAATTTTAAAATTATACAACAAAGAACAGTTAGTGTGCATTTGTTTAATTAGAATAATTCCATATGAAATTGTTAAACTTCCTTATTAAAGACAAAATAAATACGAGGGTCGTTTACTCCTAAAAAATACAAAAAAAAATAAATAAAAACTTCCATCAAATATTGAATCTTGTTGTTAAAAAAAATTAATGTTGTATAAGCGCAGAATGAAAATAAAATATGCGAGGGTCGTTTTGATGTCAGTTATTATAAGGAGAAACGAATTAAAGTCTTGATTGTATGTTTGCGTTGTTGCATTACATATTAATTTTTTTTATATTGGCAAAAAAGTAATTTAAAAATACGAGGGTCGTTTAGATTATGGCGTTTAAAAGTACGAAAAAAATTAAAGCTTAAGTTGTACTTTTATTTTAAATGATTTTATGTGGAATTTTTTAAACTAAAAATTGAAAATTTAATATTACGAGGGTCGTTTTGATTACGACAATTAAAAATACAGAAAAAACGCTAAAAAATTAAAAGTTGAGTTGTTCTTTTATTTTAAATGATTTTATGTGGAATTTTTTAAACTAAAAATAGAAAATTTAATATTACGAGGGTCGTTTTAATTACGGCAATTAAAAATACAAAAAACACTACAAAATTAAGGGTTGAGTTGTACTTTTGTTTTAAATGATTTTATGTGGAATTTTTTAAACTAAAAATATATAATTTAATATTACGAGGGTCGTTTTGATTACGGCAATTAAAAATACAAAATAAAAACACACACAAGATATTAAAGGTTGGGTTTGGTATGTTCAATTTGATTGATTTCATGTGGAATTATTTAAACTAAAACAATGAAAAATTGAAAATGCGAGGGTCGTTTATTTTTTCCTGTTTCAAAAACTTAAATGACAAAGTTGTGTAAATGTGGATAGTATTGGAAAACTTAAAATATAAAAAAGAGACCCACATACGAGGGTCGTTTGGCCTCCGATCTTAAAAATTAAATTAACAAACATACATAAATAGTTTTATTGTACGTTTAATATAAATAATATCCAGTAGATTGCATTTTATAAGAAATGCGAGGGTCGTTTGGTTTTAAAAATTATTAAATCAATCGAAATTTTCATCAAAGTTTAATGGTAATGCAAAAAAAAGGATAAAACCCTGGTAGTAGGTAGGTAGGTAGGTAGAAGTGGCTGTCCCCTCGATGGAGTCATGAGCGGACACACTTAGGCCGCACACAGGGCCCATTGTGATACTACAGTTCCTCATTTCCCCTATTCCAGAAACCATTCGGAGCTTCGAATGAAGCGACTCAGGCTGCCAATATCCATACATGACAGTTCGTCCATATCCTCCATGTAGTAGGCACCCAGGTACCTCATTCTCCTCCGACTAAGTGCCGGACATATGAACAATAGGTGAAGAATAGTCTCATCTTTCTCTTTATCTCCACAGCTTCTGCAGAAATCATTTGCAAGGTGCCTAAGACCAATACGCCTTGCATGCGTTCCTATAATACAATGCCCCGTAATAACCCCAATAACAGTGCTGAGCCCACTTCTTTGGAGCTTAAGCAGAGTCGCCGTGCACTTTCTATCCAGCCTCGGTCAGATCTTTTGCGCCGCTCTGCCCTTATTCGAAGTTGCCCACATTCTGTTGACGAGATCTACGGTTGCATTGTCAATCATAAGTTTGCAGGTATCCAAAAGGATCCCCAATGTAGAGAATTCATCAGAGAGTTCGATGGTCGTGCCCCTTCTGGCCAGTTCATCCGCTCTGCAGTTACCAGGAATATCATTATGTCCCGGTACCCATGTGACACAAACATCATATCGGTTCGCCACCTCATTGAGTAATCTGCGACAGTTGTACACCGTCTTGGAGATTATTGCACTGGAACCAATGCCTTGATAGCCGCTTGGCTATCGGAAGGTATGATGATTTTCCATCCGTGAACATTTTTGTCCACAATAATTTTCACCGCAGCCTGAATTGCTGACACCTCCGCCTGAAAGACGCTGCAATGATCTGGTAGCCTTATATACTTGGATATTCCGATTGATTCCGAAAAGATAACAATTCCAACGGCTCCTTCCAGTTTGGAGCCATCGGTGTAAATTTGTGCGGAGTCCCTTGGGAGGTTCACATTTTCGTAAGTAAAACTATTATCATTTTCTTAACAACCCTCGTATTCTGCAAGAAGGTATCAAAAACTCCACTCAATTGTATATATTGCCAGCCAATAATCCTATGCAAATAACACTCATACTCTCTCCTCGTACTGTTTTTAAATTTCGTTTCGTTATCCTTTGCTCCTCCAAGCAAATGCAATCAGATAACGAGGGATCTTACAACAGAGTATTACTTTTATTATAAATTTGTAAATATTTGAACAGTTAAAGGAAACATAACCTCAGAAAAAAAAGAAGAAATGAAAGAAAAGAAAAAGAAAGAGAATGGAAACGAGAAAAAGGTGAATGATAATGAGAATGTCGTGTGGGGTGTAAGTAAGTAAGTCTTTGCATGTACGTTTGGTGTTATTGGCAGTTCAGAAAAAGAACAAGACAATAAAAGACTTCGTTATGGGGGGGGGGGGGGGCAAGCGTTTATTTGGCAACTCGTTAAAAAAGATTGCAAGTAGACGAGGGTAGAAATAACGAATGCCAAATAACAAGAATGTCTTCTGCTTGATTATGTTTTAAGGGATACAGTTTAAGTGGTCGTGGGACAGTGAGATTATAAGACTTTTCAAATGCTGTTCTATACTAGCTTCCGTTTTGGGTAAGGTGAGTTAAAACCTCCCATCCCTAGGTTTTCCAAATAGTTTTTGAGTGGCTCTTTGATATGCAGCTGAATGTTGTGATGAAGGAAAATTACGGTCTCATGTCTGTTTGCATATTCAGGATGTTTTTTAGTCAAAGCCTAATTCAAACGAGTGAATTATTGTCTATACAGCTCTCTCGCGATAGTTTGGCCGCCTTTAATGAGTCACATCCTTCTAATCCCGCCAAATACATCGCATTGGCCTTGCCTTAATGGCCATAAATTTTACGCCTTCCCCACGTCTCCCATGTGATTACTTGCCCATGTGATAATTTGATGCAAAAATGGTTTGATTTTAAATCAATTAAACAGCATTTCAGGTATGCAAAATCGCTTTTCAACGTCTCTCAACGCATCAGTACAAATGACCTACAACTTCCCCGCTTTAAAATGAATTCTGCTGACTAGGTTAGATTAGCGGGTAGCTTTCCGTTCATCGGCTTGTTCACACGGTAAGTAAGTGGCTGTATGGCCTATTGTGTTACTCAATGTGAGGCAAGCCTCCTTGTCTCATGATACGTTCCGTTACCGAACTTCAGATGAAACTAGCCAGTTCCCTTAGTGCTATGATCGCCACCATGCCCCGTTCTTCAAACGTTCTATCACAAAAACCGATGACATCTGTTCTGAAGTGCAGGGCACTCGCATGAAAAGTGTTCCACTGCTGACGTTTCCTCTACATCAGCAGCTTTTCCAGTAATTCCAGAGGGGCAACTATGTGTGGGTTTTACGTGGGTACCTGTCAATGTGGACCTAATCTCACGGTGCTCTTCGCACAGGGTGAAATAAAGGGTGTTTTTTTATAGAGTTATAGAACTTTAAGTTGCTATAAAACAACGATGGATTATTCGATTGACATGAATTTTATTTATCCGAAAGATAATCTTGTGGCATTACATTTTAAATATGATTTCTGGCATATGACCGCCACGGCTGGCGCGGATGTAGTCTAATCTGGACGTCCAATTTTCGATGACTTTTTCCAACATTTGTGGCCGTATATCGGCAATAATACGGCGAATGTTGTCTTCCAAATGGTCAAGCTTTTGTGGCTTTACCGCATAGACCAATAACTTTACATAGCCCCACAGAAAGTAGTCTAGCGGTGTTAAATCACAAGATCTTGGAGGCCAATTCACAGGTCCAAAACGTGAAATTAGGCGGTCACCAAACGTGTCTTTCAATAAATCTATTGTGGCACGAGCTGTGTGACATGTTGTGCCGTCTTGCTGAAACCACATCTCCTGGACATCATGGTTATTCAATTCAGGAATGAAAAAGTTAGTAATCATGGCTCTATACCGATCACCATTGACTGTAACGTTCTGGCCACCATCGCTTTTGAAAAAGTACGGACCAATGATTCCACCACCCCATAAAGCCCACCAAACAGTCAGTTTTTCTGGATGTAACGGTGTTTCCACATACACTTGAGGATTACCTTCACTCCAAATGCGGCTGTTTTGTTTGTTGACGTAGCCATTCAACCAGAAGTGCGCTTCATCGCTAAACAGAATTCGCTTATGAAAATCGGGAACAACGGTAATCTCGTTTTGGGCCCATTCGACGAATCTACGCCTTACTTGATGATCGTTTGGCTTCAAATCTTGCACGAGTTGGATTTTGTAAGCACGCAAACCAAGATCCTTCCGCAAAATCTTCCATAAAGTGGATGGACACAGATCCAATTCCTGTGCTCGATGGCGGATGGACTCATTCGGGTCTTCCTCAATGCTACGCTCTACAGCAGCAATAGCTTCTTCTGTACGCACCGTACAGCGTCTCTGAGGATGCGAGTTATCAATAAGAGTAAACGTGGTGCGAAAACGTTCCATGGTTAATCGAATTAACTGCTCTGATGGAACGATAAAATGGACGTAGTGCGCGATACGTTTTCCGCACAGAACCATTATTTTCGAAATAAAATTGCACTATTTGCAAGCGTTGTTCAGGCGTGAGTCTATTCATGATGAATTGCCAAACCAAACTCAGAATAAATCACTTGACAGCTGTTAAATCGGTCGCCATCTTGAAAAGTAATGCCAACTTAAAGTTCTATACCTCTATAAAAAACACCCTTTACAATGCGTCTACCAACGCCCCCACGTACTGCAAACACTGGTTGCAACCCTGTATGTAGGTAGCAATTCGAAGCCATACTATTTGGGTATGACTTCCCTCTTATTTAGGAGTCGGTGACCATCTAAACTCCTTCAATGCCTTAAGAGTGTAACGCCACACCGTACTGACACACTTCCCATGTCGCTCCTACAAGGGTGCCTCGCCTCATTGCCGGGCAGAGACAAGTCCCTGGGGCTCCCGGCACCCGTGGTACCAGATTAAGACCTCTGGTCAGGCTTCGCAGCCAGGTAAGACCAGACTGCTGCCAGTTGAACCACAAATAGTTCCCCTAGTCGCCTTGTACGACAAGTACGGTGATCACTGTGGTAGTATTCTATTCTCGCTACCACACGGGGATTCCAGCGGGACAGACGGAGTTTGTCAGCGCAATTGCCTTAGTGTCCTGATAGAATTCTTTCGTAGTTTGATAGAACTTGGTCAGTACAGGGACTGCCGCTATGCGTGCTCAAGTGAGCTTTTGGTATTTAAGCTATCACTCCATCCTAACCTAACCTAACCCGTTAGAATTCCTGTTAGAGTGCGAACCGTTCTATTATCCTGCTGCTTTGAAACGCCTTTAAATGGCTGCTTAAGTCAGGCTTAATGATTGTGGAAGCTGCTTGTGTTTGATGTCAAAATCACAATTTTTGCGCAAAACCACTGGATACCCTATGGTTTTGATAGAGCGCGCTCACCATATAATCCCACAAGCAAACCATGGCTTCCACATTTTTTTTTCACTGAGACCAACAATTCGTTGAAAACCTCTTTGTTTTGTGGCAATGTCTCCATATTGTTCCGACTTTTTCCGTTACTGTTTACTCCGTTATTGATCGGTTTTCTCCATGTGGCCACCCTCATCGCAATCCGCTTTTTTTCAAATATCAATTGAATTTGACCAACAAACATATTTTCGATGATTAGAAATCCTAAAAAAAATTGAGTACAAGTGATAACAGGATATGCTACTTTACCTTATACAAACATGCACACCCAAAATACCCATGCTTATGCGAGACAACACTCATGTGAAAACATTTTCAATTGCAATGAGTGCTTGCCTGCCGCCAAACACACAGTAACAATACAACTCCATATTGTGTGTGTGTGCCTGTGTGTTGTAAATATTAATATTTATATGGTTGTAGTGGTAGTGTACAATTGCAAATACAGTTCCAGAGTACATTGTTATTGTTTTTATCTGTTATTGTTGTTACTTGCATATGCTGGCTGAAGGCAACATGTTCTTTAAATTCCAATCTCTTTACTATCTTCTCTCGTTCTCTTTCGCTCGCTCGCTCGCTCACCCTCGGTTTGATTATCCATTCGGTTATAAAAATGCCTGTGTATGGTGTATAGTGTATGGCTCTACTGTACTTGGGCACACAGCACACATGTGTTTAACAATGTTGAACAAGCGTATAAAATGCAATTGAGCACCCAACAAACAACAAAAACAGAAAAAAAACCAAACAGAAAAAAATGGAAGGCAGAGAGAGAGAAAGAGAGAGTATAAGTGAGCTCATCTGTTTGCATATCTTTATACTCATAATAACACTAAAAGCTTAGAATATGCATGTGTATGTACGCGCACACAGGCAAAAAGTCAAAGTCAAAGGCAATTGCAATTGCAAGTGTGGCAAACTGTTGCCGGAAAAACATGTTGCTTAGGGTCGTTGAATTTTTTCCTGCATCTCTCCCTCTCTCTCTCTCTCTGTCTTTGTTTATGTCTTCTTTAAAAAGAATATCTTTTGCGGGATAAACATCTGCTGTTTAAGAAAATGCATTTTACTTAACCATGCATATACACACATGCTTACATACACACATACACTTATGTGAATATGTTGCTTTATAAGACTTTACTCAATCGCTTTAAAAAGAAAATAATTTCATGGCTTAGTTCTCTTTTTAAGACAAGAAAAAGCTCATAATCAAGGCTTATGATGTTTTAAGCTTTTAAAGTCGCAAATTTATGTAATTATGGAGGTATAGGATCTTTCATTAAGAGATCTCCATCTTGAAATTTCAATAAAACAAAGTGTGTAGGAGATAACATCGAAGTTTTTTTCATTCATTTGAAAGCTGTATTGATGCCATTGTAGTCTTCGTAGTCTGGTAGATAGTGTGTTGGCTCATTAGCAGTGAGGCCACGGTTCAAGCCCCAGGTCAGACGTATTCAACAAAACGAAATACGAAAAAAAATATTTGTTTGGCGACTTTCTCTCAGCAGATTTCTGGCAAAAACTCTGAGAGTAAAATAAAATTGCCATGAAAAGTTTCTCAAAAACTCTCGACTTTAAACTGTAGATCCAGCCGTCCATGCATAAAATTAAAAAACACAACATAAGTGGTGTAAGAAGCTGGGTTGTAATCCTGACCAAAGGCTTGAAATGACCAATTATGTGTGTCTTTTTTATAGCTTTACGAGCTAAAGGTTGGTAATCTTCGAAAGACATTGTTAGCCCGGCCTACCAATGTGCACGATTCGCCGCAAGACTTACTCTCGGCTTGCTAAACGCATACGTACTAAACCCAACCTAGTTCGTCACACTTCCATTAAGTCGCTCCCCCCCCCCCCCGGGACCACAATGAAGTATTACATCGGGGGAGGTAAAGATTCAACGAGTGCTGCTATCCATTTCCGCTGTTCTTGCTCTCTCTATTATCCTCTGATGTACTAGAACTTGCTTCGCGAATAAACATACCGCGTTCCAGTTTTCGCGCGATGTTAACATCAGGTTAACCACGTTATCGGGAGTCACCTGGGATCCGATCGTCCTCTCTAGGAAATTTTGTCGGAATTCGTAGCGCGGGCAAGTAAAGAATATATGCTCCGCTGTCTCACCCGTATCTAGACATGATGGACATGCTTCATCCACGTCATGCCCATACTTGTAGAGGTATGTTCTATAGCATCCGTGGTCCGTTAGGAACTGTGTAAGGTAAAAATTCACCTGGCCTTGCTTCCTTCCAGTCCATTCTTCTATATTCTGTGTTAATCTGTAGGTCCATCTTCCCTTTGTGGAAGAAGTCCACTCGTGCTGCCACCTATTCATTACATCATCATTCACCTGGTCAGGGTGCACTAGCCCCGTTCTCCTACTTATTAAACGTTTTCTCCTCTCTATCTCTACCAACATTCGTAGCGGCATCATTCCCGCTATCACCAAGGCTGCATCCGTAGATACTGTGCGAAAGGCAGAAATTACTCGGAGGGCAGATCTCCTGTAGGCCCCATCAACTCCTATTATATATGTCTTCTTATCCATGGCATCGGCCCATATAGGGGCTGCATATAGAGCAATCGATTTAACCACTCTCATCAGCAATTGCCTCTTCTCCTGTCTCGGACCTCCCAAGTTGGGCATTATCCGCGCGAGTGCGCCCGTTGCCGCCGCACACTTCCTACTAATATACGTCAGGTGCTCCTTGACTGTGAGTCTGTTGTCAATCATAACTCCTAAGTACTTGATAGACTGCTTCGATGTTATCCTTTGTTCGCCGACAGTTATGGTGATGTATTCCATTTTCTTTCTACTGCTTACTAATACGACATCCGTTTTATGATCAGCAAGTTTCAGACCTATACTCGCGATCCAGCTTCTAACTCTGCTAACTGCCGCATTGGACGTTCGTTCCAATTCATCGAGGTGTTTACCCCTCACCACGAGGACTATATCGTCCGCAAATCCGAATATTTGTGTGCCCGTAGGAAGCCTAAGCCTCAGTACACCAGCATACATGGCGTTCCATAGTATTGGGCCCAGCACCGAACCCTGTGGTACCCCTGCTGTTATAGCGTATGACTTTCTGCCTTCGTCTGTATCATACAAAAGTACCCTATCCTTAAAGTAGTCCACTATGAGTTCCATCAAATATCCAGGTACGCCCCTTTCATCAAGTGAAGCCAGGGTGGCGTCCCAATCTGCCGAATTGAATGCGTTTTTGACGTCCAGGGTGATGATTGCGCAATACTCCTTATCACCCTCAAAGCAGCGGACACCGCTGATGGCCTCTTTCGCTACGGTTATGACCGCCTCCGTTGCGTCCACTGTGGAGCGCCCTTTTCGGAAGCCAAATTGGCGATCCGATAGGCCGTCTCTCTCCAATATCGTTTCGAGTCTTCTACGTATTATCTTCTCCAGTAGTTTAACCAATTATGTGTGTATTGATGCCATTATGTGTGAAGTACAACACACACGGACGCTACGGCATCCGAAATTTTAAATTTTTCATGACTCTGATGCAAAACATCAGACAGAATGTGTTGCCAGATCTTGAACGTAAAGGTGGTGTTCCTTTCTGTCTCTTTCTTGATGTGTGCGCCGTATTTGGTAACAATTTGGTAAAAGTTCAGTCAGTCTTGTGTGAAGACGCGGTGTGTTTGAAGAGAGTAATCGTGGTTTGAAGATCTCCGTTACACAGATCTGTTGAACAATTGTCTAGTAATTGTTATTGTTTATGCCAAGTGTGTAAAGAGAGAAATAACAAACAAAGCAATTGTTGTTGCTTACATCAAGTTGTGAACAGTGACACACAGAATTGTGAGAATAATAAGGAATTTTAATTAAAATTAAACACGAATTTATTTTTATTTTATTTTCAATCTACGAGTAACAATTGGCGTAACGGCGTTCGGTAGAAGGGGGGGGGGAAGGGGGTATAGATAATATGATATTCAGATGGACGGCAAAGGTCCTTTACACATGATGAAATTAGAAGGATTGGAACAACTAGAGGGAGTGTTGTCTTTCACCACTAATGTGGAGCTTAACAAAACTATATAGTGAGTATCGACTGCCTTGATGGCTAAAAAAAATTTAAAAACACTCTTCGCGACATCATTAAACGAGGTATTGAGATTGTAAATCGTATGTGTATGATGGTGGGGAAGATCACGACAGTAAAATGGATAAATATTCGACTCTTAGGTACGATAATACTGCAGAAAATGAAGGTCAAATATCTAGGATAAATTGACATGGAGGGCATCATATAAAGAGCATCTCAGATAGCGTAAGATATGCCATAATAATATGAAAGAGGCTTGCAGGGAAATCCAGGGAATACAGCACTGGAATTATGCACTGAATGTATACCAGGATGGTCAAACCAATTGTGACCTGCGAGTTAATTGTCTAGGCTTGTGTATTGGTTTTCATAGGAACCATAAATTTAACGTCTAGAGGATTGGACTTCACTGCACGCATTGGTTAACATCTAGCGGTGCTAGTATGTCATCCTGGAGGGGCCACGATTAGGATGCGTGTCAACTTGAATACAGTCGTCCTGGAGGCCGCCACGTTGACCACAGTCAGAAACTTTACTTTGATGCAGCAGCCTTGAAAGTATTCGAGACAAATATTCCACGTAAGACCTTCCACCTTCCAGTGCAAGTTGGCGGTGATTTCCGTATCCTATCTAACAGTGAGCTGTATGAGCTCCTCAACGACATGGACATGGTTGTGCAGCGTATTAACATCCAGCGGCTACGCTGGCTCTACCATGTCGTTCGAATGGAGGACGATGCTCCGGCAAGACGGGTATTTGATGCGGGGATCTGCGGAAGTCGGCGAAGAGAATGATCTTGTTTGTGTTGGAAGGACCAGATCGAGGAAGCCATCGTGTCATCGATTGGTGTGGCCAACTGGCGTACGCGTGCAAGAATCAGACGTGCCTAGAAGGATGTGCTAAGGCAGGCCGAAATCCGTTAATTGGGTTGTTAATGGCCAGTTAAGTAAGTAAATAAGTAAAATAAGTAATCGTCTGGGCAGACAAAACAAATCTGAAAATAGCTCAGAGGAAGTTGGACAAGTTAAAAAGCCAAGCAAGTGTTGGCATAACAATGTCAATAAGAACGTGTTCTACTTTGGAACCTGTCCTACTATGAAATGAAGTTGCCGTAGTCTAGTAGGTAGTGTGTTGGCTTATTAGACGCAAAAGCCTGGGTTCGAGCCCCAGGCCCCAGTTCGGCGACTTCCTCTCAGTAGATTTCTGGCAAAAACTCTGAGAGTAAATAAAAATTGCCATTAAAAGTTTCTCAAAAAATCTGTCGTTCGGAGTCGACTTTAAACTGTAGGTCCCACCACTCATGTGTAAAAACTAACACACACAACATAAGTGGTGTAAGAATCCAGGACGTTGTACAATGGGTCAATTCGACCTGCGGGTACTGTACTTGGCTTAATTGACAAGTACACGTCCTCTAACCTAACCTAACCTAACCTTGGTGCTGTGAGCTCTGTTGGATTGAAGTTTGCTGGTTAAGGTAGAGAATACCAGAGTTTGGAAGACTATGGTCAGGTTTATGGGAGACAAGTCTCATTAGCGGACTTTTAATTCTAATGTAAGGAGTGACAGCCGACAGCTCTCTCCTTAAATGTTTCCTGGACAGAACCAATGAATCTCTTTCGCCACAATTCTCTGCATTAATAGGAGTCAAAGCCTGAGTGTTGGTGTCAATTAAAAAAAAAAATAAAAAAATAGTGAAGAGTACAGCGGTTTTTAAACCTTCAAAGGACTTCGAAGCAATTGAGTAACGATTTAATTGTTGGTTATCAAAGAAGTAGTATTTGAGAGTGAGAAATGAAAATTTTTACTGTTTTTGAGGGTCTTCCTAAATCTGCTTCATTTATTTTTTTATTTTTTTTATTTATTTATTTATTATTAGTCATAGCACAACAAGATAATAATCTTATAAATGAAAGTGCTATGGGAGTACATCAAAAAAAGAAAATAATAACAAATCATTGATTATATATGTAATGAAATGTTTGAAATAATGTAGAAATAAAAATGAATAAGAACGTGTTAAAATCACGAGAAATAGCAATCGATACAAAAAAGGATAAAAAATGAATATGTGCAAAAAAAAATTTGGAATTTGGATTTTGATAATCTATTAAATATAAAATGCCTTATTCTCCTCCATAAGATTATTACTCTAAAACAGCCAATATACTTATTTAGTAGGATTACATTTGCTAGATCCAACCGCGGTATGAAGATTATCCAACACAGACATAGGACTCTTTTGTCACAACGCCAGTTTTTTATATACACCATCAGTCTTTGGAATCCTTTACCTAATTATATTCAGAATATAGGCAATGTAGTTAAGTTCAAAAAGGAGCTATACAATCTGTTCAAGATGGCGACCGATTTAACAGCTGTCAAGTGATTTATTCTCAGTTTGGTTTGGCAATTCATCATGAATAGACTCACGCCCGAACAACGCTTGCAAATAGTGCAATTTTATTTCGAAAATAATGGTACTGTGTGCGGAAAACGTATCGCGCACTACGTCCATTTTATCGTCGACAAAGTCGTCCATCAGAGCAGTTAATTCGATTAACCATGGAATGTTTTCTTACCACGTTTACTCTTATTGATAACTCGCATCCCCAGAGACGCTGTACGGTGCGTACAGAAGAAGCTATTGCTGCTGTAGAGCGTAGCATTGAGGAAGACCCGAATGAGTCCATCCGCCATCGAGCACAAGAATTGGATCTGTGTCCATCCACTTTATGGAAGATTTTGCGGAAGGATCTTGGTTTGCGTGCTTACAAAATCCAACTCGTGCAAGATTTGAAGCCAAACGATCATCAAGTAAGGCGTAGATTCGTCGAATGGGCCAAAAACGAGATTACCGTTGTTCCCGATTTTCATAAGCGAATTTTGTTTAGCGATGAAGCGCACTTCTGGTTGAATGGCTACGTCAACAAACAAAACTGCCGCATTTGGAGTGAAGGTAATCCTCAAGTGTATGTGGAAACACCATTACATCCAGAAAAACTGACTGTTTGGTGCGCTTTATGGGCTGGTGGAATCATTGGTCCGTACTTTTTCAAAAACGTTGGTGGCCAGAACGTTATAGTCAATGGTGATCGGTAGAGAGCCATGATTACTAACTTTTTCATTCCTGAATTGAATAACCATGATGTCCAGGAGATGTGGTTTCAACAAGACGGCGCAACATGTCACATAGCTTGTGCCACAATAGATTTATTGAAAGACACGTTTGGTGACCGCCTAATTTCACGTTTTGGACCTGTGAATTGGCCTCCAAGATCTTGTGATTTTACACCGCTAGACTACTTTCTGTGGGGCTATGTAAAGTCATTGGTCTATGCGGTAAAGCCACAAACGTTTGACCATTTGGAAGACAACATTCGCCGTATTATTGCCGATATACGGCCACAAATGTTGGAAAAATTCATCGAAAATTGGACGTCCAGATTGGACTACATCCGCGCCAGCCGTGGCGGTCATATGCCAGAAATCATATTTAAAATGTAATGCCACAAGATTATCTTTCGGATAAATAAAATTCATGTCAATCGAATAATTCATCGTTGTTTTATTGCAACTTAAAGTTCTATACCTCTATTAAAAACACCCTTTATTTATTGTTTTTAACAAAAAAAAGAATTCATATCATTTTCAAAATTTTTAGTTTTAGACCTTCAAGGATAACTACTTTATGTCCTGTAATTTTGTTTTTTTAGTCAAAAATATTGGCAAAAATATAAATAAAAAATAACACAAGAAAATGTATTGAAAGAAACTGTATTGCAACTCCATTGAATTAATAAAAGAAAAACGTTTTCTTTTGTTTTTAAAACGAAAATCCTTTTTAAATACTTTTCAATAGATTTTCGCAAAAATCTAACGATTTTTTCTTAATAATTTGAAGGAAAAAAAGGAAAAGAAGGAAATCCCTGTTAATGCCAGGCACGCACAAAAATTCTAAGCCAACATCGACACCAAGATACATTCGAATACAAATGCGAACACTTATGCCCCCTAACCGCTGTCTTTGCCTTTTTTGTTGAACAACAAGGAAAAAAACGTGTAAAAAAATCTCGAAAAGAAATTAAGAAAATGGCTAAAGGGAGCTACAAATACAGGAACACATAGACAAAGAGCACAGAGCAGAGAGCAGCAAAGAGTAGAGAGGAAGAGAATACATGACATTATTTTTCTAACGGAAACCTAAGAGAATCACTGTAATCAGTGTGTCCTGTTCTGCTGGCAGTGGTAGTGGTAGTGGTGTGGCAGTGGTTTTTCAAATTTTCTTCATTGTTAACTGGCGTAAGGATGCTGGTCTGTCTTCTCTGATTTTTTTTTTTAATCTCCATAGTTTTGTGGTTTGTAAGCGAGGCAAAAACGAAACGAAATGATTGTGTTGTGATATGCATTTTATTGTGAGTATGTATGACTATGTGTACATGTATTGGCGGTTAAATGAATTCAATTTTTTTTCTCTTATTATTGCAATCGTACTGTACTCTACTCATCTTCTTTATCTGCTGCCATTAGGCATCTTGTTTTTTTTATTCACTTCTTTCCATTTTTGCTGTCGTCTACCGTGTGGCATGTTGTAATTGCAATTTAATTATTGTTGCTCTGTTGCTCTGTTATTGTGATGGTCTGTTGGTGTGTTGCTCTATTGCTTTACATTCCTCTTGGCCGAGTGTCTGTGCAAAGCCAGAAACAAGAAAACCTTGTTCATGCATTTCGGGAAATAACAGCCACAGCCACAGAGCAACAGTACCAGCTTGCCAGCATCAGCCTTAGTTATAGACGAGTTGCAATCGAGACGAACATAGGAAAATGCTGCTTGGCAGCAAGGCAAACGTAGCAAAATTGTGTCATTAAAGGAGGTCAAGTAACACAATTGAAAACGAAATTGATTTCGCTTTTTTGTTTTTTTTTTTTGCTGAAATCAGAATCAGGAAATTGTGAATTTGCTTAAGTGAATAGAATTTTATTTTCTTTTTTAATTTTATTTTAAAAAACGACTTGTTTTCTCCCTCTAAAGCTCCAAGCAGCTGTGGAGGAATGATAGAAAATTATTAAAAAAAAATAATTCATGAAATATTTAATTACAGCAAATACAACAACAACAACAACCAAGAGTAATGAAATTGTAGTTTTTCTCTTGCTTCTCTTTGGATTGGATTAAAGCAGCAAATATATCATCTGTTTGGTGGGAAGAGGAGGCAGGTGATGGAAACACTGTCTAGGTTCCTGTGTACGTTAATTTGTTATCACCTTTATCCCTAACTCTTAAGAGCGAAATTCTAAAATTATGCTTTGGATGAATACTATGATGGTTAGGTCGTCATGGAGCAGCTTAATGTTCATATGTAAACCATTTAGCCTTTGTCCTTGGTAATGATTGCATACAGGGATCTCTATAGATAGTAAAAAAAGGTTAAACAAGTGCTTAGACATCGTCATACCAAATACAAATTACTGGAAACCGTAGCCTGATACAAATTCTTTGGAAATACAGACTGATGACTTGAAATTGAAGGGGAAACGGGGACTGCAATATCAGAAACTCGTGTAGACTGCAGTATCCTCCATACTATATTTATGGCAACTTAATAGCAAAATACACCCTGAGAGCATACTGATACAGATTGCCATAAGCTGGTCCATTATTGAAGCCTAAGTTTGTTTCGAAAGTTTCCTTTATTTGAAAACAAGGGTTCTCCGGGCATGGGAACATACACGGAGATTGTGTTGCATACATACTGGCCAAACAGTTAACAGAGAGTCATCTTGGTCATTTACTTTTTAACTTACCTGTATTGCTATTCTATATAAACCCAGGGGTTAATATCTCATCCTATCCTATATACACCCAGGAGCTAATATCTCATGCTATTCTATATACATGCAGGAGCTAATATCTCATGTTATTCTAGATAAACCCTAGGGCTTTATAAATCATGCTATTCTATATAAACCCTAGGGTTTTATATTTCAAGCTATTCTATATAAACCCTAGGGTTTTATATCTCATGCTATTCTATATAAACCCTAGAGTTCTATATCTCATGCTATTCTAACTAAATCCTAGGGTTCTATATCTCATGCTATTCTATATAAACCCTAGGGTTCTATATCAAATGCTATTCTATATAAACCCTAGGGATCTATATCAAATGCTATTCTGTATAAACCCTAGGGTTCTACATCAAATGCTATTCTATATAAACCCTAGGGTTCCATATCTCAGGCTATTCTATATAAACCCTAGGGTTCCATATCTCAGGCTATTCTATGTAAACCCTGGGGTTTCCATCTCATGCTATTCTGTATAAACTCTGGGATTTATATCGCATGCTATTCTTTATAAACCCTTGGCATATAGCATGCTATTCTATATAAACACACTATTCTATAAATACCCTGGGGTTTATACCACATGCTATTCTATATAAACCCTGGGGTTTATATCACATGCTATTCTATATAAACCCTGGGGCTTATATCACATGCTATTCTATATAAACCCTGGGGTTTATATCGCATGCTATTCTATATAAACCATAGGGTTCCATATCTCAGGCTATTCTATATAAACCTTAGGTTTATGCTATTATCCTGTATAAATCCTAGGGTTCTATATCTCATGCTATTCTATGTAAACCCTGGGGTTTCCATCTCATGCTATTCTATATAAACTCTGGGATTTATATCGCATGCTATTCTATATAAACCCCAGGGTTCTATATCACATGCTATTCTTTATAAACCCTTGGCATATGGCTTGCTATTCTATATAAACACGGGGTTTCTATCTCATGCTATTCTATATAAACTCTGGGGTTACTATCGATATTCTATTCTATATAAACCCTGGGATTTCTATATCATGCTATTCTATATAAACCCTAGGGTTCTATATCTCATGCTATTCTATATAAACCCTAGGGTTCTATATCTCATGCTATTCTATATAAACCCTAGGGTTCTATATCTCATGCTATTCTATATAAACCCTAAGGTTCCATATCTCATCTCATGCTATTCTATATAAACCCTAATGTTCCATATCTCATGCAATTCTATATAAACCCTTAGGTTCCATATCTCAGGCTATTATATATAAGCCCTAGGGTTCGTGCTATTATTCTGTATAAACCCTCGGGTTTCCATCTCATGCTATTCTATGTGAACTCTGGGATTTATATCGCATGCTATTCTTTATAAACCCTTGGCATATGGCATGCTATCCTATATAAACCCTGGCGTTTATATCACATGCTATTCTATAAATACCCTGGGGTTTATATCGACGGTAGCTATTCTATATAAACCCTGGGTTTTATATCGCATCCTATTCTATAAATACACTGGGGTTTATATCGAATGCTATTCTAAAAATACATACATAATTGGTCATTACAACCCTTCAGTCAGGTTTACGACCTAGTAGCTCACACCATTTGTGTTGTGTGTGTTACTTTTATACATGAGTGGCGGGGGACCTACAGTTTAAAGTCGACTCCGAACAACAGATTTTTGAGAAACCTGGGTTTTAAATCGCATGCTATTCTATTTTTGGGCTTTCTTAAGAAAGAAACTCCGAGTTTTTTTGATAAAAATTCCGAAAAAACCGAATCCCTTTAAGGCGACCGAGTTTTTTCCATTTCAAAACACTGTGCACAACAAAATTTTACGTCTTCCGGTTTATGTTTGAAAACATTAAAATTGACAACAACAACGACGACAACAGCAACAATAATAATAACATGACACACTTGTTGTTAGCACGTGTTTATGACAGATAAAAAAAGAAATTGTCTCACTCTCTCTCTCTCTCTGTGTGTTTCTCTATTCCAAAGTAAAAGAAAAATCAGACACAAACACAAATACAAATGCATACAAGCAAGGAAATGCTCTCTTAAACCAATTGATTATGAATTCCATACAAGAGAGCATAACAGTAGAGTGTATAACAGTTTCAATACCATTTCATTCCTTTTACTGTTTCGCTGCCTTTGTAAGGAACTCTATTAAAATCTGATGGTATTGTTGCTGTGTGCTGTTATTATTAACTGCTACTAAAAGCTTAACATGTCTTTAGTTGTCTTTGTAAAACTGTATTTACAACAACAGGAGGCTAAAAAAAAATTCTTGTTGTGCTGTTTCTTGTAATAACATGATACACACACCGAACAGTTTCCAGTTTCAGTTACAATCCGGAAAAAAGTAAACCAACAATAACCAGAACCACGTACAAATCGACAGCAACAAATTCAGTACAATTTTAGACTTTCAACACGAAAGACGTAACGCGTGTGAATTTCATTTGGAAATTGAAATTTTTGAAAAAGGAAAAATTTGTTGAAAAAAAGAATTTTTTGAAATAAAAATCGAAAAAAAAATTAAAGAAAAATTAAAAGAAAAATTAAAAATGGAGTGAGTGATAAAACTTGTTGCAAAAATACATAAAAAGTGAATGAAAAAATAAAATTGTATAGAAAAGTATATATAAAGGCGAGAGAGATAAATAAAAAAATTAATAAAAAAATTATTTTAAATAATAAAGAGGGGGAAAAATATGTAAAAGTAAGTTAAAAAAATAAAATAAAACGAGTATTAAATTAAAAATTATACCCCTAAAAAATACACAAAATACATGGGTGGGTAAAATTAATTAAAACTTAAAAATAATAAAAAAAAAAAATAAAAAAATAAGAAAAAAAATAAATAAAAAATTAAAAAAAAAACAAAAAAATAAAAAAAAAATTAAAATATAAATTATTTTCGAATATAAAATTAAAAATTACACACACAAAAAAACATGAATTAATGATTACAACGGGTGGGTAAAATTTCTTTAAATTAAGAACAAAAAAGAAATAAATACAAAAATAAAAAATAAAAAAAATTAAAAAATAAATTGTTTTCGAATACAAAATTAAAAATTACACACACAAAAAAAAAACATGAATTAATGATTAGAGCGGGTGGGTAAAATTTCTTTAAATTAAGAACAAAAAAAAATTAAATACAAAAAAAAAAAAAAAAATAAAAATAAAAAAAAAATTAAAAAAAAAAATTGTTTTCGAATACAAAATTAAAAATTACACACACAAAAAAAACATGAATTAATGATTACAACGGGTGGGTAAAATTTCTTTAAATTAAGAACAAAAAAAAAATTTAAAAAAAAAAATAAAAAAAAATTAAAATTATAAAAAAATTATAAAAAAATTATTTAAAATTCCTACAGAGTTTTCAAAGTAATTTCAATATTAAACAAAAAGAAAAAGCAAATAAAAAACACAAAATAGTCTTAAAAATTCAAAAAACCGAAGGTCTTCATTGAAAGTTTTTTTCTTAGGCGTCTTGTAAATTATATTCCACATGAGACCAGCATAGAAGTTCCCGACAGTCGGCAACTATAACTCTATGTATGGGCCAATGAATCGAAATTTATTTTGATTTTTTTCGATTGTTTACAGGAAACAATGAAGGTGCTCATCAATGACGTTAGGTTATTGAACTTCATTGATGTACTGGCTCTAGTGCTACTAAAGGGTGTTTTTTATAGAGATATAGAACTTTAAGTTGCAATAAAACAACGATGGATTATTCGATTGACATGAATTTTATTTATCCGAAATGATTTCTGGCATATGACCGCCACGGCTGGCGCGGATGTAGTCCAATCTGGACGTCCAATTTTCGATGACTTTTTCCAACATTTGTGGCCGTATATCGGCAATAATACGGCGAATGTTGTCTTCCAAATGGTCAAGCGTTTGTGGCTTTACCGCATAGACCAATGACGTTACATAGCCCCACAGAAAGTAGTCTAGCGGTGTTAAATCACAAGATCTTGGAGGCCAATTCACAGGTCCAAAACGTGAAATTAGGCGGTCACCAAACGTGTCTTTCAATAAATCTATTGTGGGACGAGCTGTGTGACATGTTGCGCCGTCTTGTTGAAACCACATCTCCTGGACATCATGGTTATTCAATTCAGGAATGAAAAAGTTAGTAATCATGGCTCTATATCGATCACCATTGACTGTAACGTTCTGGCCACCAACGTTTTTGAAAAAGTACGGACCAATGATTCCACCAGCCCATAAAGCGCACCAAACAGTCAGTTTTTCTGGATGTAACGGTGTTTCCACATACACTTGAGGATTACCTTCCAAAATTCCAAATACGGCAGTTTTGTTTGTTGATGTAGCCATTCAACCAGAAGCGCGCTTCATCGCTAAACGAAATTCGCTTATGAAAATCGGGAACAACGGTAATCTCGTTTTGGGCCCATTCGACAAATCTACGCCTTACTTGATGATCGTTTGGCTTCAATTCTTGCACGAGTTGGATTTTGTAAGCCACGCAAACCAAGATCCTTCCGCAAACTCTGCCATAAAGTGGATGGACACAGATCCAATTCCTGTGCTCGATGGCGGATGGACTCCTTCGGGTCTTCCTCAATGCTATGCTCTACAGCAGCAATATCTTTTTCTGTACGCACCGTACAGCGTCTCTGGCGATGCGAGTTATCAATAAGAGTAAACGTGGTGCGAAAACGTTCCATGTTTAATCGAATTAACTGCTCTGATGGACGATTTTGTCGACGATAAAAATCGCGACGTATTGCGCGAAACGTTTTCCGCACACAGAACCATTATTTTCGATATAAAATTGCACTATTTGCAAGCGTTGTTCAGGCGTGAGTCTATTCATGATGAATTGCCAAACCAAACTGAGAATAAATCACTTGACAGCTGTTAAATCGGTCGCCATCTTGAAAAGAAATGCCAACTTAAAGTTCTATACCTTTGTAAAAAAACACCTTTTACAACGAATTGTCTTCTAACAAAGAAAAGGGATTTGTTACCGAAAATTACACACTTCTTTACAGGACTTGTCTTTCTCGTATGGTACATTCGTTCGCCATCGAGTAGCCAATGAAATGCACAGGAAAAAAAATTCATTCTTAAGCCATATTATACGTATGTATGTGAAAGGCTCTTCGTGTAGAAGCCTTTCTTGTTACTTACTTACAATCTAAACACATTCAAATCTAATGTCTGTACTTCGTTCTGTCTTCCATACTAACTTTATTTGATTATTACAACCCTTAGTTAGGATTACAAACTAACTTCTCTCCGTACCCACGGTGTGTGTGTTAATTTTTATAAATGAGTGTTAGGGACCTACTGTTTAATATCAACTACGACCGACAGATTTTTGTGAAATATAAAAAGATAAAGAAGGTCGTTGTATTCTAATAGGTAGTGTGTTGGCTTTTGAACGAGAGTCCATGGTTCAAACCTCAGTTCAGACATCTCGATTAAAACAAAAGAAGAAATAAAGATTTCTTTCAGTGGGTCTCTCTCAACAGAATTATGGAAAAAACTCTGAGTTCTGAGCTTCTAAAATCTGTCGTTTGCATTCGATATTAAATTGCCGGTCCTACCAGTCATGGATGAAATTAAAACACTTAACATGGGTGGTGTGAGAAGCTAGATTGTAGTCTTTGATAAAGGTTCCATGGTTTGGCGTCTTGTCTTTCCTCCAAACATGTGAATTTATGCTTCATTTCTAACGATAATGATTTAAAATTATGCTACGTGTTGTACTCAAAAACAGACGCCATGAACTTGCCTTGGGCTTGCAGTGTTGGCAAACAATTGTCCCAAACTAGTTCCTTGTATTTATTGAGCATTTATCTCTAGCTTGACTCCTCAAACTGGTTTTTGACAGTGAAACATCACTCAATGCTTTACTGAAAAGTTTTTATGATCGTAATTTTGTTCGGTTGTATGTAAACACTGCACACAGTCAGGCCGGTATTAGAGCTTATTGGCTTATATGAGATTAACTTCGGAATAGTTTTGGATTTTTTAGGTAATCTGGACAACCTGAATCTGCTATGCAAAGGAGTCGTAGTTAACCTCTGTTATATACCAGGTCTGGTGGGAATTAATGGCATTGAGCCAGAAGACAGGCTTGGGAGGTAGGAAGTTTCCAAGCCGCTGATATGGTCAGAAGCTTTTTGTGTAGTGGGAAGGGGTGTGTTAATAAAAAGTGTACTTTGCAAAAGGAAACATGGAGAGATATGGCGATTCGTCACAATCCAAATGGCTTGGAGACATCCTGAATTTTTGAACTTTAATCGTCCAAAGGCTCAAAGCATATTTATGCTTAGGGATCGTGTCAAGCTTAATATGTACATACATACATATATAATTGGTCACTACAACCCAACAGAATTAAGACCTTGTTTCTCACACTACTTATGTTGTGTGTGTTCATTTTATACATGAGTGGCGGGACCTACAGTTTAAAATTTACTCCGCATGACATATTTTTGAGAAACTTTTCATGGCAATTTTTGTTTACTCTCAGAGTTTTTGCCAGAAATCTGCTGAGAGGAAGTCGCTAAAGAAATATTTTTTTGTATTTCGTTTTGATGTCTGGCCTGGGGCTCGAACCCTGGTTTTACGTCTAATAAGCCAACACACTACCTACTAGACTACGGCTGTAAGGAGTCACTGAACAAATATTTTTTCATATTTTCGTTTTGTTGGATTTTACTGAACTGGGACTTGAACCGAGGCCTTATGTCTAATAAGCCAACATACTATCTACTATATGTACTACGGCGACAACTATACGTAGCAGTATATTGTTTGTAAAAGGACAACTCTTTACAATCCAAATTTGAATTTTAATCTTTCAAAGACTCAAAGAATATTTATTTGGACTAGGAGTTGTAGTTTCAGTACTGTGGAGAATGAATCATTGCACTACATACAGTGGTGGCCTTATAATGAGAAACGACTTAGCAACATGTACACACAGTTTCAAAATTATACATACGGTTAAAAAATTTCAGAAATTTAATCCGTTTTCGTTGAAAATCTTTATAGTTTCCTTGATGTTAAGACGGTCTTTTGAATTGGTTAAAAAATTTCTGAAATTGAACTGAATTCTGGCCCTGCACAGGCCCACAAAAGTATGCATTCGATTTACAAATTTCACAAATTTCTGAACGAAAGCAAAAGACCGTCTTAAAATCGAGGAAAGTTGTCAGACAATTATAAATATTTTCAATGAAAACGGATTGGTTAAAAAATTTCTGAAATTTGTTAACTTTTGTGGGCCTGTGCCTCTTAAAATCGAGGAAAGTTGTCAGACAATTACAAAGATTTTCAACGAAAACGGATTAGTTAAGAAAATTTCTAAAATTTGTTATCCGTATGTATACTTTTGTGGCTGAGTGTATGTTTGTTAATTTGTTTTACAGTTTTCACTGTGTACCTGGGATCAAAGGCTTTGTTTGGAGGACGTCGTACATACGTTTTTCCTTCAGATTGGGACAAATTAAACTTAGATTCGTCACTCCAGAGATCTCTGTTCCAGAAACAACGTTTCTAATTATAAGGCCACCACCGTACTTGGAATCTGTCCGTCCTTAATATTGGATAGGGAATAGGAAAAATGTGTTACTTAGAAGTATAAGGCCGTGATAACTCTTTCCACGTTAAGCGGTTTTTCATTTTTGCTCTAAAATACAACAAATATTTTAGAAAAAAATTTTTTAATTAACAAATAATACCTTTATAGCAACAAAAAAAAATAATGAAATAATAAACAACAACAACAACAACACAGTGAAAATGATAATAGTAATTTTATTATGCTATGAAGAATAAAATAAAATAAAAAATGGTATAAAATTTAAAGAAAAAGCACAGAAAAAATGTGTAGAAAATAAAATTCACAGAAAATTTGGCAAAAAAAAGAAAGAAAGAAAAAATATTTTCTGGCAATTTAGCAAAATAAAGATAAAAGAAGACGAAGAAAAAAATGAATGAAATAAAATACAAGCAACTCGGCTAACTTAAACAACAAGAAAAAGAACAACAAAACAATACCAAAAAATTAATAGAAAAATAATTAAAAAATAAAAGAAAGAAAAAAAACGGAGATTTTTTAAGAAAATAAATCAACTTTCAAAAGAAAAAAACAGAAAAAAATTAAACAAAAATACAGCAACTCTAAACGGAAAAAAGAAAAAAAAACGGAAAGTAGCGGTAACAGTTGTTACACAAACAATGAAACCCACACCACCTAAGCATAGAACATAAAGAAATTTTTTACAAATTGTAAGTAAAAGCCTGGGTTGGTTTATCATTGTTTAGCTCCCACGATTTAAAATTACGAAACTGTGTGCTTGAATAAATTCAAAGTGTGTGAAATATTTTTTCCATGTAAACATTAAAAGAAAGAGAGAAAGAGAGAGCATGGTGTACAGCATAACAAAACTTCATTTACAGTAACTGTTTAAGTGTATAATCCATATAAGCAAGCATACATGAGTGATTGTTAATGCGTACATGTGTATGTGTTTGTTATCTACAGTTTGTAAATGAAAGTAAAATCTCATGAGTAAGCTGCAATGTGTGTAATTACCTTAGAGCATCATTATCATCACAATAATTATTAAATTCCGCTTGTATAAGAGTGAGAAGAAATAAAAAACGAAAAAAAAACGACAGAAAAAATTCTCTAAGCTTACGAAAGAAAATATTTTACACTGTGTGTGCTTGTGTGTGTATGTGTAATAATCTAACATTGCTTAACAGTCACACAGCATTTGTTTTGTTCTTGTTTTTTTTTTTTTATTAAATTGTTCTCATGCAAGCAAGTACTTAGGCAGTTACACTCTAGCCATAGCCAAAGGCATGTTTATGAGATAAACGAAAACAACAACAAAAACAACAACAACAACCAGCGTAAACTGACTTAATACATCTTCAAAGCTCGCGTGCAGTTGACATCATTTATAATTCCTTCGTTTTTTCTCTTTTCATTGTTGCCTGCTCATTTTTTGTTTTCAAAATTAAAAAAAAGGAGAAACAAAGAAACAAAAAATCAAAAGCATTAACAATAACAACAACGAAGCAACAATATGTCTATTTTACATTACATACATACGTACATATGTGTATGTGTGTTTGAGTGATTGTGTGTTTTTTAATATGCTGTAAACAATTTTTATAAAAATGTGTCGCTGAAGACATTTTATTCCAGCCAATTTACGAATTTTTTTTTAAAATAAAATCGTTCACCTAAAAAATCATTCTACTCCTCCTACTCCTCTTGTTGTTCTTGCTGTTTTCTAAACAAAAGTGCTGGGATTTTATGCTGTTTTAACCCCAAAAGTAATGCTTTAAATGGTAAGTACCACCAGCAACAAAAAAAGAAAAATTTTTTCTTGAATGAAATGAATTTTTTTTGTGGAAAATTTTTAAAAGTTTATAAGCCATGAGATTTGTTAGGATGTAAGGCATGGAGGCACTTAAGTTTGATGTTAATAAATCAAAGAAAAAAAAAAGAAAAATTGTAGAATTTTTAATGAATCTGAAAAAGAAAAAAGTGTCGAAAGAAGCATTTAAATGCCTTGAACTACGTCATTTGATCTAATCCCCTTACCACTTACTCAACTTCTAATCGACCGAGATTGTTACACAATTTTCATGTTTTAGACTGGAGTCTCGAAGTTTATTTTAAGCCTTCTGGATCACATGCAGCAAAGGTTGAAAGTGTTCATTAATGCCGATAGGTTATCCAACTCTATTGAGTCATTCATCGTTACTACAATGGAACGGATTTTCCTGTAGCGAAATAAAGGAATTTATATCCGAAAATCATATATCCTTACGTAACACTTGTCTTTCCACACAGAGTACAGCCGTTTATGTTCCAATGGCCAGTGGATCACACTCGACATTACAGACAAAATTCCTTCCTTAGCCATACTGTCCGTATGTGGAACTCCTGCCCTATAGGGGTCTTTCCTATCACTTTTATTATAAAATGAATCAAATCGTAACTCCCTATTTTCTCCTTCTGATGACGTATTTTCGTAGCTCCAACAGCATGCACTGCATGAGCATGGGTCCATTCCCTCAATGTTGTTCATAAAAATATTTTTTGCAGTCAGTAAAGATAACTGCCTGTCTAGTACTTTATATGTATGTATGTGCTCTGATGATTCATTTATCTCTTCATAAAATCTACATATTGAACTGAAGGTGATCCCTATTTCAAGGCGATCCTAATTCCAACGCAATTAATTGCATGAGTAGGGGCCATCTCTTAAAATTAAAAAAGATGTCCTTTGCAGTCGCAGTAGTCCAGTAGGCTTTGTGCTTATATGACTTAAGTGCGTTGGTCTATCCTCAGCTCAAGACATCTCGAACAAAACGAAATATGGAAACATTAATTTCTTTTGGCAACATTCTGTCAGCCTTCAGCCTTTAGGCAAAAAAAAATTTGCCATTGAAAAGCTGATTTGATGTACTATAGGTACCGCCATTCGTGGATGAAATTAACACACAGGACATGAGTGGTGTGTGAAGTGAGGTTGAAGTCTTGTCTACAAAGTTGTTACTGACCAATTAAGTTAAGTAAATTTTTTGAGCCTAGAGTGTCCGGTTACTAATCTCATGCCGATACGGGATAGTCTTCTCATTGTAATTCATTCAGCATCTTCCATACTTCCCTGTTTCTGTGACTTCCCTGTCTCTGTGTTTTCCCTGTCTCTGTGTCTTCCCTGTCTCTGTGCCTTCCCTGCCTTTGTGTCTTCCCTGTTTCTGTGTCTTCCCTGTCTCTGTGTCTTTCCTGTCCCTGCGTCTTCCCTGTCTCTATGTCTGCCGTGTATCAGTGTCTTCCCTGTCTCTCTGTCTTCCCTGTCTCTGTGTCTTCCCTGTCTCTGTGTCTTCCCTGTCTCTCTGTCTTCCATGTTTCTATGTCTCCCCTGTCTCTGTGTCTTCCCTGTCACTTTGTCTTCCCTGTCTTTGTGTCTTCCCTGTTTTTCGGTCTTCATCGTCTCTGTGCCTTCCCTGTCTCTGTGTCTTCCCTGTCACTGTATCTTACCTGTATCTGTGCCTTCCCTGCCTCTGTATCTTCACTGTCTCTGTGTTTTCTCTGTCCCTGTGTCTTCCTTGTCTCTTTGTCTTCCCTGTCTCTGTGTTTTACCTGCCTCTGTTTATTCCCTGTCTCTGTTTATTCACTGTCTCTGTGTCTTCCCTGTCTCTCTGTCTTCCCTGTCTCTGTGTCTTCTCTGTCTCTGTGTCTTCCTTGTCTCAGTGTCTTCCCTGTCTCTGTGCCTTCCCTGTCTCTGTGCCTTCCCTGTTTCTGTGTCTTCCCTGTCCCTGTGTCTTCACTGTCTCTGTGTCTTCCCTGTTTTTGTATCTTCCCTGCCTCTGTGTCTTTCCTGTCTCTATGTCTTACCTGTCTGTGTGCCTTACTTGTCTCTGTGCCATACCTGTCTCTGTGTTTTCCCTGTCTCTATGTCTTACCTGTCTGTGTGCCTTACTTGTCTCTGTGTCTTCCCTGTTTCTCTGTATTCACTGTCTCTGTGTCTTCCCTGTTTTTGTGTCTCTGTGTCTTCCCTGTCTCTGTGTTTTCCCTGCCTCTTTGTCTTCCCTGTCTCCGTGTCTTCCCTGACTCTGTGTCTTCCCTGCCTCTGTGCATTACATGCCTCCGCGTCTTCCCTGTCTCTGTGTCGTCAATATCTCTCTGTGTTCTAAATATCTGTGTCCACTCTACAGAAAAGTTGTAGATCTAGCAGCTGCTTGGAATCTTCTCTTATTCCTTTATATGCCTGCTTATTGATGGGAATTCCTACATAACCTGGGCTCCAGAAGAAATTGTTTCTATTCCCTTGATTCAATAATTTATCTTTCCCAGACAGTTCTATACTTTCGTCTTGACCTCACAAGAGTAGAGGGCTTGGATAGTGATCTCACTAACAGATAGTATTGTTATGTCTTGTCCTTTGAGCTTCTATAGAATATTGCATTATTATAGTGAGTGAATGTCGAGTAGCCATTTTAAAAGCAGCGAAATATAGTCATAACCGGAAATCGGAAATTTTGAATTCTGCTGCTTAGCAGTTATTTATGAACAATTCGTTAAGCTAACGTAAGCATATAGGCTCCCTGATAATTCTTATAATTGACATTCCAGGTGGCCCTTATAGTGATTTAGGTTGTAAAAAGGTTCTCCTTGATCTAAGACGTTAGAAAAATTAATCATCATTACACTACAGACGGTGTTACAAATACTCCTATAAAGTTAACGTATTAACTTAAAAGGCCACCATGGCGTATCATTAATATTTTTCTGTGTGAATGAAATTAAATTCCATATTAATTATACGCAACCAATTATTGTCTTCATATACATACTGTTTATTTAGCCCTGCGAAGTATGCTTTAATTTTTGTTTTGGCTGTGTTGTCTCTTCATATTTAACTCTGCTTGCGTTGTTGGCAAACAGCAATTAAAAGTTTTCAGAATTTTTTCGTATTTTTTTCGTATTTTTTCTTAAAACGTTTCTAATTTTGTCTCTTTTCCTTTAAGATTAAAAATCTCTCTCTCTTTGTGTGTGTGTGTGTGTGTTTGTAATTTTATTTTTATTTCTTTGGAAACTTTATCGGTCAAGTGGCCAAAAGTGGTCAAGTGATGGTGATGGTGATGGTGGTGGCGAGTGAAGCTTATAAAATGTGAATTTATATTCTTAACTTGTTGTCAAATTGTTACAAACGTTTCGGTTGTTTGTTTAAAAAATAAAATAAGTTCAGAACTATTGACACACAGGCACACACATAGACAGATACAACGACAAAAATGGATCGTTTACTTTACAAGCAGAGAATGATAGGAAAAGGACGAACAGGGTAAAAGGAAATGGAAGAATTTAGGAAATAAAACTTTTTAAATACTAAAATAACAATTTTTAAAAAGAGACAACAACAACAACAACAATAACAACAGCAATGTTTACATAAAACTCGCTACTAAGGAATTTGCTTTTTCCACTGTTAGAAGCAAAAGAAAAAACAGATAAAAAAGCAGGCAATGAATGTTATTTAGAAAAGGAGAAAGAAAGAAAAAAATAACGAAAAAGATAAGCATTTATATGTCATGGTAAAGAGTGCTTTTTATAGAGGTATAGAACTTTAGGTTGCAATAAAACAACGATGGATTATTCGATTGACATGAATTTTATTTATCCGAAAGATAATCTTGTGGCATTACATTTTAAATATGATTTCTGGCATATGACCGCCACGGCTGGCGCGGATGTAGTTCATTCTGGACGTAAAATTTTCGATGACTTTTTCCAACATTTGTGGCCGTATATCGGCAATAATAAGGCGAATGTTGTCTTCTAAATGGTCAAGCGTTTGTGGCTTTACCGCATAGACCAATGACTTTACATAGCCCCACAGAAAGTAGTCTAGCGGTGTTAAATCACAAGATCTTGGAGGCCAATTCACAGGTCCAAAACGTGAAATTAGGCAGTCACCAAACGTGTCTTTCAATAAATCTATTGTGGCACGAGCTGTGTGACATGTTGCGCCGTCTTGTTGAAACCACATCTCCTGGACATCATGGTTATTCAATTCAGGAATGAAAAAGTTAGTAATCATGGCTCTATACCGATCACCGTTGACTGTAACGTTCTGGCCACAATCGTTTTTGAAAAAGTACGGACCAATGATTCCACCAGCCCATAAAGCGCACCAAACAGTCAGTTTTTCTGGATGTAACGGTGTTTCCACATACACTTGAGGATTACCTTCACTCCAAATGCGGCAGTTTTGTTTGTTGACGTAGCCACTCAACCAGAAGTGCGCTTCATCGCTAAACAAAATTCGCTTATGAAAATCGGGAACAACGGTAATCTCGTTTTGGGCCCATTCGACGAATCTACGTCTTACTTGATGATCGTTTGGCTTCAAATCTTGCACGAGTTGGATTTTGTAAGCACGCAAACCAAGATCCTTCCGCAAAATCTTCCATAAAGTGGATGGACACAGATCCAATTCCTGTGCTCGATGGCGGATGGACTCATTCGGGTCTTCCTCAATGCTACGCTCTACAGCAGCAATAGCTTCTTCTGTACGCACTGTACAGCGTCTCTGGGGATGCGAGTTATCAATAAGAGTAAACGTGGTGCGAAAACGTTCCATGGTTAATCGAGTTAACTGCTCTGATGGACGATTTTGTCGACGATAAAATGGACGTAGTGCGCGATATGTTTTCCGCACAGAACCATTATTTTCGAAACAAAACTGCACGATTTGCAAGCGTTGTTCAGGCGTGAGTCTATTCATGATGAATTGCCAAACCAAACTGAGAATAAATCACTTGACAGCTGTTAAATCGGTCGCCATCTTGAAAAGTAATGCCAACTTAAAGTTCTATACCTCTATAAAAAACACATTTTATTTGTATTTAAAACGAAACGCTTTTCTCTTCTTTTTTATTTAACCAACTCAACCAACTGTTTTCAAACAGAGCTGCGGCCATAAGTGTCAACCTTAAAAACACAAAAACCCTGACAAAGAGACTGCTTAAGCCAAAGCTAGTGTGTACACACACTCACTCAGAGTTTTTAAATGTTTTCTGCCACAGAAAAAAAAAAAATAAATAAAAAAAGAGAAATGAAAACGGTCTTCCAACAAGGTCAAGCAGCCAGCTTGCTTAAGCTCCTTACTTACTTTTTAATTGATTATTACGTCCCTTTACGCTTATTAGACGTGAGGCCACTATTCATACCCCGGGTCAGACCTCTTTAACAAAACGAAATTTGAAAAAAATTTCTTTGGCAACTTCCTCTCAGCAGCAGTGGATTTTTTTTCGGAATCGGTTGGAATAGCTCAGTCTATAAGACGACCAGACCACTGCAGTGTCCTTCAGGCGGAGGTGGTGGCCATACAGGCTACGGCGAGTATTATTGGGGATGGATGGGTCTCCAAGCGGAGCCTCACCATACTTTCTGATAGCCAGGCGGCTATCAAGGCTTTGAGTTCTAATGTGATGAACTCCAAGACGGTGTACAGCTATAGCAGATATATCGACGAGATAGCGGAACGATATGACATCCATATCGTATGGGTACCGGGACACAGTGGTATTCCGGGTAACTGTAGAGCTGATGACCTTGCCAGGCGGGGCACGACCATCGAACTCACCGCTGACTCTCGAATCTGGGCATACCAATGAGGACCGGCAAGCTCATAATTGATAATGCGATCGTCAATTCCGTCAACGACAAGTGGGCAGCCTCGGACACGGGTAGAACGGCTTGTAAAATCTGGCCAAGGCTGGATCTGGGGGGCGCACAATGAGTCTACTTAAACTCCAAAGAGGCGCGCTCAGTGTAGTTGTCGGTGTCATTACGGGGCCTTGCATTATGGGTATGCATGCGAGGCGCATTGGTCTTGGACACCTTGCTAACGACTTCTGCAGAAGCTGCAGAGATGAGGAAGAAGAGGAGACTGTCCCTCATCTGCTGGGTACATGCCCGGCTCTATGCCAAAGGAGAAGGAAGTACTTGGGTACTTACTACATGGATGATCTGGAGGAGCTGTCAAGGATTGACATTGGCAGCCTGAATCACTTCATCAGGAGCTCCGAATGGTTTCGAGACTAGGGGATAACGGATAACTATGGTAGCACAATGGGCCCAATGTGGCCTAAGTGTGTCCATGCAAGAATTTTTCTTGGATGGGCAGCCACCTCTACCTACCTACCTACCTTCCTCTCAGCAGCAGATTTCTGGTAAAAACCCTGAGACTATTCACAATACTTTTAATGTGTGTTGAACGTGTTTAAAAAGAAAACAAATTAAAAATAATTTCAATAATTAAAAACAATTATCGACGAAATATAAACGAATTTATCGAAATAATTAATGAAGATGAGTGTCGATTTAAAATGAATAGGAGGGTGCGGCAAATGCGTAGGGAGTAGGGTGCTGTATGGTTGCACCACTTGCAGTTCAGTACACTAGGCATGAAAGGACAATTTCTGAACAAATTTTTCGAACAAAATTTGGGCATTTTTTTTTGTTCTTAAGGGCAATTGAAATTTGAAGGAGAAAGTGGGTATGGATTCGTGGGTTCCTTAGTGAATGTGTTGTTAAAGGAAAGCACGATTCCAGAACAAATTTTTCGAACAAATTTTAGGCATTTTTTGTTCTTAAAGGGAAACGAAATTTGGAGGAGAAAGTCAATCTGGATTCGTAATGTCCTTAGTGAATATATTCTTAAAAGAATGTCTTGGTACGAGATCACAACGTGTTGCTAGAGCCCGAGAAACTTGAAAATGATTCATTGACGTCCTATATTCCACCTGGGCTTTTGCAGGAATATTTTCATTGATACGTAGAGGTGGCTGTTCATTTAAGGAAGTTGAATGAATCAACATAGGCCACATAATGGGTGATTTTCTTTTGCTATTATCTTTTTGGCAACACTGGTTTCAACAGCTCACGCACGTTTCATGTTTTGTTTCATTGTCAAACATCTTCAGTTTGGTCCATAATTTAACCATAAATCGTCTTACAAACGAACAACGCTTGCAAATCATTGAATTTTATTATCAAAATGCGTGTTCTGTTAAGAAAGTTCATCCCGTGCGTTTCTTCTATTTTATGGTCAATTTAATCGATCCACTAAAGCGGCTATTCGGGCTAAAATTTACATTGTTGGACATTAAACCACCAACACGCTTGCGTAGAGTGCAAACTGAAGAAAATATCGCAGCTGTATCGGCCAGTGTTAATGATGACCATCAATTATCGATTCGTCGTCGTTCGCAGCAATTGGGCCTCTGTTACTCAACAACGTGGAAAATTTTGCGGAAGGATTTAGGTGTAAAGCCCTAACACAAAATACAGCTGGTGCATGAATTGAAGTCGAACGACCTATCGCAATGCAGAATTTTGTGGTGAATGGGCTCTTGGAAAGTTGGCTGAAGATCCATTTCTTTATCGAAAAATTGTGTTCAGCGACGAAACTCATTTTTGCCTCAATGGATACGTAAATAAGCAGAATTGTCGATTTTGTAGTGAAGATCAGCCAGAAGCATTGCAAAAGCTACCAATGCATCCAGAAAAAATCACAGTTTGGTGCGGTTTAAGGGCTGGTGGCATCATTGGACCGTACTTCTTCAAAGATGCTGCGAATCGTAACGTAACTGTGATTGGTGAGCGCTACGGTGACATGATATACAACTTTTTTTGTCCAAAATGCAAGAGCTTGACTTGCGTGACATGTGGTTTCAACAAGACCGAGCCACAATGCCACACAGCACGCATAACAATGGACTTATTGAGAGGAGAGTTCGGTGAACATTTTATTTCACGTTCGGCCGCCTAGATCGTGCGATTTAACGTCTTTAGACTATTTTTTGTGGGGCTATGTTAAAGCTCATGTCTATACAGACAAGCCCGCTTCAATTGACGCATTGGAAGACAACATTGAAGAGATACATTCGTGAGATACCAGCCGAAATGTTGGAAAGAGTATGCCAAAATTGAGGCGCAGTTGCGATCAACATTTGCATGAAATAATCTTCAAACATTAAATTATGTGGACCGTACTATCGATTCAAATAAAGATTCATTCATGCATTTTTCTGAATTTTATGTGTTTCTTTTTGAAAATTTTTCCTATAGCTCTTAAAAAATCACTCATTAGTTTTAATTTTTTGCATAAAATCGCCGTAGTCTGGTAGGAAGTGTGTTGGTTTGAGGTCTCGAATCAAATCCCAGGCCAGACATATTTAACAAAACGAAATATGAGAAAATATTTCTGCGGTGACTTCCTCTCAGCAGATTTCCTCTCTGAGATGAAAATAAAATTGCCATGTAATGGTTTCTCAAAAGACTGTCGTTTGAAGTCGACTTTAAACTGTAGGTCCCTGACACTCATTTAAAAAATTAACGCACTTAACAGAAGTGGTGTGTAATCCTGAGTAAGGGCTTGTAATGGTCAATTATGTATGAACACTCAGCCACAAAAGTATACATACGGTTAACAAATTTTAGATAATTCAGATAATTGGCTGACATCCTTCTTCGATTTAAAGACGGTCTTTTGCATTGGTTCAGAAATTTGTGAAATTTGTTAATCGGATGTATACATTTGTGGGCCTGTGCAGAGCCACAATTCAGTTCAATTTCATAAATTTTTTAACCAATGCCGTCTTAAAATCGGAGAAACTATAAAGATTTTCAACGTAAACGGATTGGTTAAAAAATTTCTGAAATTTGTTAACCGTATGTATACTTTAGTAACTGTGTGTATGTACATCCCTTTAGTCAGGATTACAAACTAGCTTCTCACACCACTTATGTTAGGTGCTTTAATTTTATACATGAGTGTCAAGACCTGCAGTTAAAAATCGTTTTCGAATGACAGATTTTTAAGAAATTTTTCATAACAATTTTCTTTACTTTTAGAGACACCCTGTATAAATTTGCTTCGGTTTTTTGTACCCTTACAACACTTTATTAATTACAATCTAAAATGCAAATAACTGTTTTGTTTTTGGCTGCCATAAATTATTATTTAAACTCCCGCCAGTGGAGTAGCCAGAAATTTATTTCCTGAACGTCATACCATACCATACCCTACCATATTAAACTTCTAAAGAAAATAAATAAGAAACCACACGTACTAATACTACCTTTAAATTTTACTTGTTTATACTTTCTGTGTGTGTCTCTCTCTCTCTCTCTCTTTTATACACAGCAATAAATATAAACACAGTTTGATTGTATTTGTTTATAATTTGTATTGATTGTGTAATCCCACGTATAAATCTTACTTTTCAGTAGAGATGTTAACGTAACAATATTTTCTACAACTCTCTTGCTTACCCTCTCTCAGCCTTTACTTGGTTCTACCGAAGCAAACATTTTGAACATCGTAGCTATAATTGTGTGCGAGTATGTTCACGAAATGTTTACATTTTTATTTCTTTTTTCGTTTTTTTTTTTCTTGCTTTTTTAATGGCTGTTAAAGCCAGGAAGCCGTTAGTTTTTGTGTTTATTTTACAAACTCACCACACACCACGCTTTTTGTGAAATTGAACTTTCGCTTATTCTCACTGCTTGGATGGGTATGTGAGTGTGTGTGTGCGTGTGTTTGAAAGTTTATAGCCTTTGCTTTAGTTTCTCCTCTTTTTTTTGGTGTTTTTTTGCATATAAAATCAACCGTAAATATTTATTTGTCTCTGCCCCACACAGTCAGACTGAAAGTGTGGGTGAGCATATGTTCGTTTGTTTGTGACTCTTTGTCGTTCGTTTTTTTCTCTCGTATTTCACTCTTCAATTTTTAAATGGTTTCTCTATTCGCTTTCCGTTTGAAAAGTTGTAAATAATCTCCCGACCAAAAACAAATAAAAACAGAAAGTTTTTTTTTTTATTTTCTTTTATTGTTTTTGTCACACACATACATACATACGAAATAAATAAAATTAAAAAGATTTTAAATAAACCAACAAAGAATACATATTTCATTTTATATCGTTAAATACCACATTCACATACACGCACACTTGCACAGTTTTTATAATCCAAACAAATTTTTATTATTGATTTGCAAGGATTTCTGTAAAAAGAAAAAAACAAAAAAAGGCTGACAATATTGTTCCGTTTTTACGGAATAATATATATAATAAATAAAATAAAAATAAATTTGTGTTAAAGTCGCCGTAGTCTAGTAGGTAGTGTGTTGGCTTATTAGACGTAAAGCCAGGGTTCGAGCCCCAGGCCAGACATCAAACCAAAATACAAAAAGCATTTCTTCGGCGACTTTCTCTCAGCAGATTTCTGGCAAAAACTCTGAGAGTGAATAAAAAATTGCCATGAAATGTTTCTCAAAAATCTGTCGTTCGGTGTTGACTTTAAACTGTACGTCCCACCACTCATGTATAAAATTAACACACACAACATAAGTGGTGTGAGAAACTAGATCGTAATCCTGACTGAAGGGTTGTTATAACCAAATATGAGTGTATGTGTGTATGTAAATTTGTGTTTAGTATTAATTAAAAATTCCTTACTATTCGCCCAATTCTGTGTGCCACTGTTTACAACTTGATGTAAACAACAACAATTGCTTTTCATTGTTATTCCTCTGTTTACACACTTTGCATAAACAATAACAATTACTAGACAATTATTCGACAGATCTATGTAACGGATATCTTCAAATCACTATTACTCTCTTCAAACGCATCGCGTCTTCACACAAGACTGACTGAACTTCACTAACTAAGACGCCTGCTTTGCCTTGCCTTTTATATGGCAAAGTAAACAACTTGATGAATGTTCTTGAAGGCGAATGTTCATGACATCGCCTTCTCGAAATCTCTATAAATGTAAACACCGTTGTTTACGTTTATTATAGTGGTGTTGTTGGTGTATTTTCCTTTACTTGTTTACCATTTTTGATGTTATAAAGGGTCCGCCCAATTAACTTTTTTTTTTTGAAATTGCTTTAAAAAGAAAAAACTACTGAATATTTTCTCAAATTTCTCTTTTTATTTGAAAGTACAATCCTTCCGGTTAATAATGGAAAATAATTTCATTCAAATGGCTGCCTCGGCTGGCCATGCAGTAGCCTACACGAACGGTTCAATTTTTAAGCACATTATCGTTTGTGTGCAGCTGTATTTCACCAATGGCTTCACGAATATTGTCCTTTAAAGCGTCAATTGTCTCTGGCTTGTCGGCGTAACACTTTTCTTTGACGGCAAGCCAACAAATAATAGTCCAACGGTGTCAAATCGCAGCTCCGAGGTGGCCAAACGACATCAGCTCTGCGGCTGATAATGCGATCTTCAAGAACAGGGCGCAAAACATCGAGTGTAGCTTCGGCTGTGTGGCACGCAGCGCCGTCCTGTTGAAACCAAATGTTGCCAATCCTCCTCCTCTTCAACTTTTGTGAACAAAAATTCGTTCAACATGGCCCGATAACGATCGCCATTGACTGTAACGGCCACTCCTTGCTCATGTTCGAAGAAAAATGGCCCAATTATGCCTCTGGACCAAAATCCACACCAAACAGTGACTCGTTTTGGGTGCGTCGGCTTTTCAATGTATGCGTGCTGGTTTTCTGTGCCCCAAATGCGACAATTTTGCTTGTTTACATACCCGCCAAGATCAAAATGGGCTTCATCTGAAAAGATGATTTTTTTTTGCCAAAGTCTTCTGTATCTTCTGTAAGTCGCAGGCCCCTTTAGCGAAGCGAAAACGCATCGGATGGACAATTGGCTCAAACTCCTGAACCAATTGGACTTTGTATGGCGTCATACCAAGGTCTCCGAAATGTTCAATTTGTTGAGAACGACAGTGAATTTGATGCTGATGGCGCTTCACGCACACTTTCTGCCACAGCAGCAATATTCTCGGGTGTACGCACTATTTTTGGCTTTTCACGGTTTTTGGTTTATCGATGAGAATGTTTTCAGTTTCTTTCACTTTTTTCACAAAATAACGAATATACGGAGCTGACGGTGCTTCTCTTCTTCCAAAATCCGTACGCAATTTTCGCACACATTCTGCGGCACACATTACCATGATTTTCAAAGTAATGTCACAATATTTCCCCCCAGCGTTGTTCAAGCGTATACACAACCATATTCGTTCAGCGGAAGGATAAAAACTAATTATCTGTCAAATCAGACATGACCTAATTGTTACCATTCACCAAATAAGCACTGGTTGAAAAAAAACGTTAGACGGCGGACCCGACATTAAGCAGTATTTAGATTTTTCATTTTCGTAACAATATTTATCGAGGCTTTCAAATTTCAAAAACTAAGACGCTTCTATTCTTCTACAAGAATAATCCATTTTTGAAGCTCTCCTGCTCTTTCAGAGGAAGTAGGAAGATCAAGTAGCATAATTTTTGGAGAAAGAGTGGAACTCAATCAGCAAAAAAATTCCATGATAAGACAGATGGTTCTGCTACCATCAAAGGAAATGCTGCAATCAATGCAATCAGGTTCATTGCTGAAAAACTTGATTAAAAAAATTGAAAGAAGGTGGGGAAATTGCTTTATGTGACACATCTATGCTTATTGAACGAACGCGATCAAATATAGGGAGATAGGTTGAAGAATAGGAGATCAACCAAGGACTTCATCCCTATTTACATACACTTAAGCTCGTCTTGTTGTAAGCTTAGATTTAGTCGGGACCAGAGGTCAGCAATGAGTATTCAAAACGATGAGTAGATTCGAATCGTACTTATAATTTCTGTTACTTATACGCATTCATACTTATTTTAATGTCATACTCGTACTACTCATATTCAAAGTTTGAAATACTTGTGGTACTCATACTTAACAATACTCATGAGGTGCTATTGATTTCGACTCTCCATGGCTCATCGTATACACGAAACACAAAATAAGTATGATTCGCGTACGAACACTACACAATACTCACAAGAAGGTTGTGTGTTTGCTTTGCTTGCTGTCTTTGTCTTTTTTGTTTTTGTACGTCTTTCTTCTTTCTTTGTTAATGCAACAACAACTAAGGCAGTAGATTCTGACGAATGATTCCAATCACTCGAATCATTTATAAGTATTATAAGTATTTTTCTAAATTTATGAATCTGTATGAGTATGAGGCGTATGAATCAAACATATTTCGATTGTTATGAGTTTGATGTCAACGTTGTACTCATACTCATTGCAACTTGTACTTATAAATCAATGTTGTACTGAGTACGAATGAATGAAGAGTAGTTGGATTTCAATACTGTTGACTCACTCATACTCAATATTTCATGAGTACTTATGAGTAGCGAAAAAGCGATTCATTGCTGATCTCTGGTCGGGACTACGCTATAGCTTCTCACACCACCCATGTTGTGTGTGTGTTAATTTTTGATAATTTTCTCCAACATGCGACCATAAAGTGTCTTTAATTATCTGAGTTCTTGTATAAGAAGGTTGATTATGTAGAAGAAGGAATTCGTTGCGGATAAATTCTTTGTTGGTACCCAATAATCAAACTTTTCTGAAGTTTACAATGGGATTGAAAACTCCTTGATCATACATTAGGACCGTCACATCGGCCTGAAACACGCTATAGTAGCCAGAGAGAGAGAGAGAGAGCTGGAGAGATATTTCAAGACTAAACACTTTGAAGAAAATTCTCCAACCTACTGTATTTACAAGTTTAGAGCCGTCTATCAAGACCTTCATAGCTTTCTTGAAGTAAGTTAAGTCAGAGAAACAGTTCCAGTTTGGATTTCTAGTGTGAAATCTCTTATCAAGAAGAGATTCAGATGAGATGCAATCAATTCAATTTATAGTCTGCCAATCATCAGCTCAGGATGGAAAAATCCAGATGAGATAACATTTGTTAGCTTCCTCTCTAGTTGCGAAGATCCCTCCATAGTTTCCAAGTAAATTTGAAGACACAAATCTTTAGTTTCATAGCAAATCTGTGGAGCTTTTAAGACCTTTAAAAAACATATGCCACTGGAACAATAAAATATGAAAACAATTTGAAAAATAACTGTAAATTAAAAAAAGAAAACAGAAAACAACTCTCACTAACACACTTTTGGTTGGCCTTGGGCCCTATTAACAGAATAAAAACGGTAACGAGTTTTACTGTCATCATTTCCGTTCTAATTTCCCAGTTTCAGCAGATTTTTCTAAAGCGTCCGCTTTGGCTTTAAAACTCCTGCCAGTAACTGCTGTTGCCAGCAAAAAAAAAGAAAAAAATTTGAAAGAAAAGAGAAAACAAACGAATAAAACTAAAAATAATGACTACAAGACAAAAAAAAAAGAGGAGCAGGAGAAAGGCAAATACAAGGAAAACTCTTTATCACAGGGTCAGCTGTAAAACTGAGTTGAAAAAGGAAAGAAAAATAAATCAAATAAACGCTGCTCGAAATTAAAATATAAACGAACGAACGATAAACGATAAAACTTTTATGCGTTCTTGCCATCCATTCTGTCTCTCTCTCTTTCCAATGCTTATCCATGGTTTTACTATGAAGTCTTGCTGTGAAAAACGCTTAAAGTTTGTATTCTTGCTTGTTTACTTCTTTCTTTCCTTTGCTTTTCGAATAAAAATTAAACCAAAAAGAATTCCTGGCTTTATGACTTGTTTTGTTGGTTGCCTCTTGCAAATACGCCTGGAATTTTTATAAAGCTACGGGCATAACAAGCCACTATAATAAGGAAATAGTAGAAGGGGATCGAAGAAGGATGGAAAAGAAAATCAAATTGAAGATTCAATCAGTAAAACACTTTAAAATTTTTAACAAAATAAGGTTTAAAGGATTTGGGAATGCACACATACACAGTCATGTATATATACACACTCTACACTCGGGCATGGCCCGTTGATTGGTTTGTATGGCCGCCCGTAACTATCATGAGACACCAATCCTTAAAGGCTGGGGAAACATTTTAAATCGATTTCATATGACACACATACGCCGCCACATACATACACAAACTCACACAATTGATCATGGTCTGTTGATTGATTAAAGGCTGAGAAAAGACTTCAAATCCATTTCATATGACAGGGATACCTAAGCAGTTCATTTGGGTCAATGCATGAAAGCTTGGACTAAGTTGCAACACCACGCCAAAGATTCTATTGCGGTAGCTTATAAAGGCTGATCAGCCTTTAAAGCTGCCTCCTGCTTATCCAACCTCGTTGCAGCTACGAATGTGGTTATTAAACTGTAGTCCAACCCGTTGGCATGGACTCCACTATGTGAATGACTCTGTCACTACCACCAGTCTGGAGAGATCAATCTGTTGTGACTTAATAGCCCACTACAGCACTTAATATCATTTTGGGCCAGTTAAGTATCGAAATTTCATGACATTCAATAGTCCTCCACTTGCAGATTTTCTCTTTGCATGTGAATGACGGGATTCTACAATAGTTGAGCCTTTAAGGGGCATTCATTTCCATAATCATTGCGGTAACCTGGCATCCACATAAGTGTCAGCCGAAAAAAGAATGTGTATCCTCTCTCTCCGATCTTCTGACCAGTACAAGGTAGATACTGGTGCACTTAAAAAGACTGCTCTGACATAAGATCTCCTCCTGAATGGCTGCTGATCTATTGGAAAGACTGTAGTAATGATTCAGGTTGAACTCGACTGGGAAAATACCAGGACTGAACAACAAAGTTTTGTTTTGATCGCTCAATGTCGACTTTGATTTTAAAACATTTAATGTGACAGCCCCGAGACTATTTTGAACGTGAGAGGGTACAGTAATCGTTTGTTGACAGTGGGGTTCCTCTGGAAGTATGGTAAAAATCCTATCATAAGCTAAGCTTTAGAACCGCACACTCCAGAGAGTGCTCTAGTCCAGCTAGGCTAAACTACAGCTTGCTGTTGCCAGAGTAAGCAATTCGATTGAGATTACATGGAACATCGTGTTTAGGGCATCGCAAGCTTACTTAATTGATCATTACAACCTTTTAGTCAGAATTACAACCTAGTGTCTCACACCGCCAATGTTGACTTTGAACGCTAGATTTGAGAAAGTTTTCATGGGGCAATTCTATTTACTCTTGGAGTTTATGGCAGAAGACTGCTGATAGGAAGTTGTACGAAAGAAATATATGAGGGTTGAACCACGAGCTCTCATCACGACTTAATAGCCTGCTCTAATGTTCTTAATTTATGCGCAGTACGTACATTTGCTTAAGCTGAATTCACCCAACAAGCATTTTGTTCCGAGACAAGTTCAGTTTTTCGAGAGTTTGTTCCAAAACGATTCACCCACTTCGAACAATTGTTCTATAAAAACAAGGTTACCATATGAAATATTTTTGTAAACGATGCCTGTTAGTTTTACAATTAGGCAGCATAGTAGCAGATGATTGCAATTCGTTTCTTTTCTTGGCTTGAGTGTGATCATATCTTTTATTGTGTAACAAAGAAATTCTAAATTAAAACAAATCTTAGTGAAAAAATCCGGGATAAATAAACAAAATAAGCAAACAGTATTAAACAACCGCTCTGTATTTTATTATACATACATACATACAAATGTACATGCAATATGATGTGGCAGCTCAGTTCAACTTTACTTAAAAAATTAAAGCAGCTGGCAGCACAATTCGATTGTTTCGGAACAAAAATTAAAATTAAACCAATTCGAGTTTTAAATTGTTCCTAAGCAAGCTTACTCTTTTTCGCTCTCTCTCTCAAAGAGAGAAACGTCAAACTACATATAAAAAAAAAACAAAAATTCAAATCCAGCTTTACTGTCCCAGTGTAATTGTATGAGGCTAAGTCTTTCAAACATCCTAGTGTAATGACGAGGGAATCATATGCCTGGTTCTAGCATAGGGAGACATACATATCTCCCCCTTTATACGTGTTGTCAAGCTTAATAAATGAGTGGGCATGGTGAGATGAATATCAGCAGAAGTAACAGCACACCCTACAGAACATCTACAATCCTTTGTACGTAAAGAGTAACAGAGCTTTCTTGACGCTTGGGAGAGAGCGAGTTTAGGTTGTGATGTTCGTGGATTGCTCATTCTGGTTTAAGAAAGGTTTTCTTTTCGTAGAACAATCGCACAGAACGATAACACTCTTACGTTTTACCTTTAAAAGCGTTTAAGATATTAGCTCGTAAACTGCAAATAAAATAAAAATAAATCTGTGTTTAGTTTTAATTAAAATTCTTTATTATACGCACAATTCTGTGTGCCACTGTTCACAACTTGATGTAAACAGCAACAATTGCTTTTCTTTGTTATTCCTCTGTCTATACCCTTTGCATAAACAATAACAATCACTAAGGAATTATACGACAGATCTCTGTGACGGAGTTCTCAAACCACGACTATTCTCTTCAATCACATCGCTTTTTCATACAAGACTAACTAAACTTCACTAACTCACTTGCCTGCTTTGCTTTGCCTTTTATATGACAGGGTAAACAGTCTGATGAATATTCTTAAAGGGGAATATTCGTTGCTTCTCCTTTTAGAAATCTCTATAAATGCAAACAGAGTTGTTTCATTATTGTTGTTTGTGTATTTTGTTTACATTTATTCTTGTAGTGTTTGTTGTTGTATTTTTTTTAACTTGTTTACCATTTTTTATGCTGGTGTTTGTTGTTGTAGTTTTGTTTTCTTGTTTACCATTTTAATGTTATGTGATGTAAAAGCAAAACACCAGTATCTAGATACCTCATTTTCGTAACAATACAGATAGTCTGCAGGGCTTTGGAGCCTATCTGCTAATCAACTGGCGACCCCTACAATCCCATCTTAAGTAAACCATGCTTATACACCAAACAGAAATGACACCATAATGCTGATGGGAAAGCACACACACACAGAAATAAAAGAACCGCTTTTTAACAATCAAAATTTGTGTGTGCGTATGAGTATAGAATACAAGAGTGTATGTTGTTTAAAACACAGGCTGAGTGTATAAATATTTAACAAATGCGTGTGTGTGTGCGTGTGAGTGCGTGATTAAAAAAGAAAAGAAGAGAAAATGTCAACAAAAACAAACTGTATGTGCGTGTTATAATAATTGTGGTGAGATTTCTTTGTTTGTGTTTTATTTACTTTAATGTAAGACATGTATCAACAAGATAGTCTAGAGAGAGAAAGAGAGAGAATGTGCAAAAATATGAGAGTGAAAGTGAGTAATAAAGGCGAGTGTTTAAGATTTATGGCTGATAAATGTTACAGAAAAATATTTCTTTGTTTGTTTATTTATGACTTACATGTGTGTGAGCAAGATTTGTTATTAAAGGCTTATCCGTTTAGCGGTTTACAAAAGAAGTTTTATTTCGTTACAAGACTTGAATCTATTATTAACATCATGGTTTATTTGTCTCTAACAGACATTAAGCTTTTTCTTCACCCCCTTATATTACGTATCACATTCATTGTGACGCCTAGTTGTCTGTATCATCTTGGGTTGTTTGAAGCAACGTCTTCTTTTTGGTTGGTTGTGAAAATTTTGTATTCCTACTGTAGCTTAGTAAAGTTAGAACAATCGTTTGCCTTTTAATTAGCCACAACCATGATTATACTTCTGCCTAGGTTAAGCGATTTTATTATTCCACCAGTAGACGTGCCAATCAGCCTGCCTATTTGGAGTTGAGTATGATCAGCCGGCTTTAATTGTTGCGTGAGTTGAAGTTTATACGGATGGAGGATGCAAATTCAAGTGCAAAATGTGCCACAGTGAGTCGTAATGCATACAGAATTGCTGAAAGCTCTGTGAAATCACCAAACTTGACTTATCAAGGCTGTGCGTATATTTTGTTGACGCATAGTCTTGGCCAAATCTGGACGACTTTTGGTCTCTTCAAATTTCTTTACATATGCATCAAAAGATTGGATAAGCAGAAGACTTTTTTCTCTCTTCCTTAAATACCATGGTTATCTATCGTATTATTGCGGTTCTAAAAGGCCACTGTCATATGAACAGGCATGTCCATAGACTCTGCATTCCTTGAAATGACTTTTGCAGGAGGTGTAAGCCCCAGTAAGAGGAGTGTAGAACACATGCCTGTGCTCTCTTCCTTAAATCCGATGGTCATCCTCCGCATTATTGCGGTTCTAACAGGCCACTGCGCTGTGGGAAGGCGTGTCCATGGACTTGGCATTCCTTGAAATGACTTTTGCAGGAGTTGTGAATCTCGGGAGGAGGAGAACACATGTCTATGCTCTCTTGCTTAAATCCCACGGCCATTCACCGTATTATTGCGGTTCTAACAAGCCAGTGCCCTATGGGAAGACATGTCCATAGACTTGGCATTCCTTGACATAAATTTTGCAGGAGTTGTAAACCCCAGAAGGAGGGGAGAGGAGAACACATGCCTGTGTTCTCTTCCTTAAATCCCATGGTCATCCACTGCCTTTTTGCGGTTCTAACAGACCACTGCCCTGTGGGAAGGTGTGTCCATAGACTTGGCATTCCTTGAAATGACATTTTGCGGGAGTTGTGAATCTCGGGAGAAGGAGAAGGAGAAGAGAACACATGCCTATGCTTTCTTCCTTAAATCCCATGGTCGTCCACCGTATTATTGCGGTTCTAACAGGCCACTGCGCTGTGAGAAGGCGTGTCCATGGATTTGGCATTCCTTGAACCCCAGAAGGAGGGGAGAGGAGAACACATGACTGTGCTCTCTTCCTTAAATCCCATGGTCATCCACTGCATTTTTGCGGTTCTAACAGGCCACTGCGCTGTGGGAAGGCATGTCCATAGACTTGGCATTCCTTGAACCCCAGACGGAGGGGAGAGGAGAACACATGCCTGTACTCTTTTCCTTAAATACCATGGTCATCCACCATATTATTGTGGTTCTAATAGGCCACTGCCTTATGGGAAGGCATGTCCACAGACTTGGCATTTCTTGAAATGACTTTTGCAGGAGGTTTAAACCCCAGGAAGAGGAGAGGAGAATACATGCTTGTGCTCTCTTCCTCAAATCCTGTGGTCATCCATCGCATTATTGCGGTTCTAACAGGACAGTGCTCTGTGGGAAGGTGTGTCCATAGACTTGGCATTCCTTGAAATGACATTTTACAGGAGTTCTGAATCTCGGGAGAAGGAGTGGAGAACACATTCTGTGTTTTCTTACTTAAATCCCATGGTCATCCATCGCATTATTGCGGTTCTAACAGGCCACTGTCCTATAGGAAGTCATATTCATAGACTTGGCATTCCTAGAACCCCAGAAGGAGGGGAGAGGAGAACACATGCCTGCGCTCTCTTCCTTAAATCCCATGGTCATTCACTGCATTTTTGCGGTTCTAACAGGCCACTGCCCTGTGGGAAGGCATGTCCAAAGACTTGTGAATCTCGGGAGGAGGAGAGGAGAAGACATGTCTGTGATCGACTCTTGCTTTGAAGGAGGTTCTCAATCTGTTATTTTCTCTCAGCCTTAAAAGACTTTTGCTGGACTTGTGAATCTCGGGAGGAGGAGAGAAGGCTGTTTTTGGCCTCACGTGTCAGTGCTCGACTCCTGCTTTGAAGGATTTTCTCAATCTCTACCGATTCCAGTATTTTTTTTGGAATAAGTTTGGTTTCCTATAGGATAAGTTTGATCTCCGGCTTGAATATTGTTTTGCAGTATCACAATGCATCTCTAACCTCTGGTCTAAGTGGGACTTTACCTTCTAAGGAAAGGCTGTCTTCTAATTTAACCTCCTTAATCTGGCAATTCCTTGCCTTGTAGGTCTATTAGGGTTTTTGGTGGATAAGAAGCCCATGAATAATATTTAGCAGCTGACAGCCTTGTCGATACCATAGTTTTGAAACCACTTAATGAATCTTTGGTCTCAGTGGGACTTTACCTTCTAAGGAAAGCCTGTCGTCTAATTTAACCTCCATAAATTGCCACTGCCTTGCCTTGTAAGTCGACTATGATGACCATAATCCCCCCGTAGCTCTCAAAGGTGTTCACTTTAAGGAATCCATGAATAATATTTAGCAGTTGACAGCCTTGTCGATACCATACTTTTGAAATCACTTAATGAACCTCTGGTCTAAGTAGGACTTTACCATCTAAGGAAAGCTGTCGTCTAATTTAACCTCCATAAATTGCCACTGCCTTGCCTTGTAGATCGACTATGGTGACCATAATCACCCCATAATGCTTGAAAAGTGGCCACGTTAAGGATTCCATGAATAATATTTAGCAGCTGACAGCCTTAACGATACCATAATTTTGAAACCACTTAATGCATAACCCTTTATAACAGTGTGAGAAAGAAACAGAGTAAGAGTGCAGGGTATATGCATGCAAATGGCAATCAATCAACAAAAAAAAAGCAACAATAAAAACAACAACAACAAATGATTATAAAAGAACAACAACAACTGTTTAATGTTTTCCAAGGAAATTTCTCAGTAACTGTACTTCGTTTTTGTTTCGTTTTCCTTTTGTTTTGTTGTGCTTATTTTGAAATAAAAATTTTCTTAATACCTCCCGTTTACCAAGAGATAAGCTTAAGGCCGTGAGAACAAAAACAACAGCTCGCTATAGAGAGCAGCAAACAGAGAGCAAAAGAGAGGTTTTTGAGAAATATTTGGAATTTTAATGAAGTCACACAGTAAAAATGAGTCAAATTAACCTTAATTCCTGTGAGTATTACTTTATATTTGGCTTTTCTTCTTCTTTTTCTTCTGTGCTGTGCTTCTCTTTTTATTGTTGTTGTTGGCATTGTTATTATGCAAAGAATAAAGGAATAAAAAACAAAAACAAAAAAAGAAATGCAAAATAATGTAAAGTAATGATGAGATGGCAAATAATGTGTGTCTCTCTGTATCTGTCTGTCTGTCTGCCAGTCCTTGTAGCTAAGGAAGTCAACATTAAACCGTATTAAAACGGAAATATGCAAATGAACAGTATGAGTGTATAAGTGTACGGGAGTGTATGAGTGTACACGAGTGTGTGTGTGTGTGTATTTGCATGTTAATAAGTAAAAGACTACAATTATTTTTATTTTCTTTTCATTTCTTTCAATTTCTTTGTAATTTTTTTTTGTTTTTTCTCTGTTAAAGCAACGTAAAGTAAGACATGAGAATGAAATGAAGGATTTCCATTTGAAATAAAGTGTGAATTTTTATGCGGCTTAATTTATGAAATGAAAACATCACAAAGTTGTCTGATTATTCAAGTGGAAAGTTTACTTTGCTTTCAATTTTTCTTTTTCGTTTCTTTTTTGCTTGGATTTAAGCTGCTTAATGCATTGCGGGGCCTGACTTTTAATGGAAGTTTCACGTAACATGGATTAATGAAACAAAACAAATATTTTAAACATAAAACTAAAAAAAGACAACACAGGATATGTAATAAATCATTGGGGATTCAGGAAAATGACAAAAGAACAATAAAATGCCAAACAAAAGCCTCTAAAAGCTCTAGGCCTACTCTAAATTGTATAAAAAGTATTCGATAAATTTACGTTAAATATTAATTTCTTCTGTAGAAGATTTCTCGCTAACATTTAATACATTCCACATAAATTGGTTCGATAACTTTAAAATTTTCCATGCACAGTTTTATTGTAACTTTTAATGATTTCCATGCTTATAATTACCATATATTTTAAAATAAATTCTATTAGAAATTTTCGATAACTTTTAAAATTTTCTATATAATAAATCGATAACTGCCGATAAATTTTCTATGGTTTTGGGAAAATTTCAAATACTTTTAATAATTTCCATGGTTATTATTTCCATAAATTTTAAAATAAATTCTATCAGAAATTTTCAATAACTTTTAAAATTTTCTTTATACAAAACCGACAACTGTCGATAATTTTTCTATAGTTTTCTAAAAATTTCAAATACTTTTAATTATTTCCGTGGCTGTTATTCCGATGAATTTTAGACTAAATTTCAATTAAAAATTTTCGATAACTTTTAAAATTTTCTTTATAAAAAATTGATAACTGTCGATAACTTTTCTATGGTTTTGAAAAATTTCGATTACTTTTAATAATTTCCATGGGCATTAATTCGATAAATTTCATAATAATAATTTTCAATTCGAAATTTGCAATAACTTTCGAAATTTTCTATATAAGAAATCGATAACTATCGATAAATTTTCTATGGAAATTTTGATAATTTTAATAACAATCTGTGATAACTTATAAAAGTGGTTTTTTGATACGAAAAATTACGAAATTTTTTCCGATAACTTTTGATATTTTCTATTAAAAAAATTTCGATTCCTTTTAATGTCATCATTAAAATAAAAATTAAAATCATTAGAAATTTTTCGATAACTTTTAAAATTTTATTTATAAAAAATCGATAACTATGGATAACCTTTCTATAGAAATTTTTATAAGTTTAATAACATTCTGTGATAACTTTTAAAAGTGATTTTTTAATACGAAAATTTATGAAATTTTTTCGATAACTTTTAATATTTTAATGTTATCATGGGTATTACTTTGGGAAATTGAAAAAAAAATTGATTAGAAATTTTTCGATATCTTTTCAAATTTTCTATATAAAAAATCGATAACTATCGATAACTTTTCTATGGAAATTTTGATAACTTTAATAACAATTTGTGATAACTTTTAAAAGTGATTTTTAGATACGAAAAATTATATTTTTTTTCGATGACTATATTTTTTTATAAAAAAATTTCGATTACTTTTAGTGGTATCATGTGAACTTCTTTCGACAAATTAAAGAATCAATTATTAGAATTTTTCGATAACTTTTCTATGGAAATTTGGATAAATTGCACATTTTTTTTAAATTTCGATAACTTTTAAAATTTTTTTAATGAAAACGGTTTAAAATTTTTATATAACTTGCAGAATTTTTTGTGGTCAATGCTTTAACAAGTTTTAAGAGTCAAAGACAGCATTTGATCACCAAACGTCACATGAACTATAAAATGTAGCACTTGCTTCATGTAGGTGTATATCAGATCGATAACTTTCTGGTATTTTTAGTTATAAAATAATTATAGAAAGTTGCTTTAAGCAAATCTACATGCAATATTCAAACATAAGATTATAATTTGAGGAATCAAGCACAAGTTTTACTAAGAATTGCTGATATTTCATATTTTTTTTTTTGATTTTACTTGTGCTTCCCATGGCATAATTCCTTTTCCTTTTCCTGTCTATTTAATATTTTATTTGTTTCTTATGCTTTTTTTTCTTGAACCACTTAAGTGTGGTTTTTTTGTCTCTTCAAATGTTTCCTTCCGTCTGCTGATATTTTTTTTCTCTTCCCTTCAATAAGTGCTACAAACTTTAACGGGATTTCCTCTTTAAAAGCCATCGTATAATTCGACTTCGTTGACCAATTTTTCAAGACGCAACAAAAGCTGTGATGGTTTTTGTTTGGTTTTCTTTTTTTTTTTGCTTCGCTCCCTTAAATAATAGAAAGAATTTATTCTTATGCTCTCATAATCTTTTATATTTCCTTGAAAACCATACTTTTCGACTTTTATTGTTGCTTTTTTCAGTTTTATTCACAGTTTTTTATGGCACTTGGAAAAAATTGTGCCAAAAAAGCCATAAAAAAGTTTTTGTTTTCTTTTTTGTTTCGGCGAAATTGTTTTTTAAGGGTTTGTAACGGAATTTATTTTGGATTTCGTTTTTTGTCTTAAGAAAAAAACTTACGAAATACGTATCTATGCTGGTCGGTCAAGGTCGACAGAGAGAAGTTTTTTTTCTCTGCTCATAGAAAGACTTTAACAAGTATTTTAAGGAAGAAAATTGAATAGGAAAACCTTATTACTACCAACACTGTATTACGAATAATTGGTTGTGCTTATCAGATCTAAAACTATGTAACCACGGTGTGAGAAATTAGTTTCACATTGCTGAAGAAATTTTATTCGAAAAACTTTCGTTGAAAGTCTGTTGTTTTAGTCCAAGTTGGGCATTATATGAATAGAATTGCAAACCTAACTGTAAAATGTGCAATAACGACCAGTATTCTAGTCTTAATTGCTAAGGACACCGTGAAATCGAAAAATTCGGACTGAAAACATTGCTGCTGTAAACGAGAGTGCCACAAAAAACACGAAAACATCAATTCGGCATCATTCTCAATAACTTGAAATTTTACAAAGAACAACGCAAATGATTTTATAAAAGACCTCCACATTTATACGTATAAAATTCATCTTACTTCTGACCTCAAACCAGCAAGACCATGGAAGGAGCTGGGAATTCAGTGCTACCTTCATGCGTACAAAATTCAACATACTTTTGACCTCCAACCAGCAAGACCATTGAAGGAGCTGGGAGTTCAACTTACTTCTGAGCTCAAACCAGCAGAACTATGGAAAGAGCCGGGAATTTAGTCAATGAATAATGGAAGGTGGATGTCAGTTTTATTGAAAAAAGTCGTCCTTTCTAAAGAAGCGAATTTCCACCCGAATGGCTTAAAGAATACACAAAATTGTTAATTTTTAGGTTCAGGCCATTATGGTAATGGCCTCCTCTAAATGGAACGCATGTAGACGACTGATCCATTACGGTAACACTTGCAACACTGCAACTGCAAATTTTAAATTGATGCAGCAACAATTTCAAGAGAAATTAACTCAAGAAATTCAGATGACAAGCGGCCAAGATCATGCCATTTAATGCTGCCAGATTTTTCTTAGTCGCCGGACGCTAGTTTGCAATGTGTTGGCTTATTAGACATCTCCAACAAAACAAAACACGAGAAAATATTTCTTCGGCAACTTTCTTTCAACAGATTTCTGGCAAAAACTCTGAGAGGAAAATAAAATTGCCGTGAAAAAGTTTCTCAAAAATCTGTCCTTCGGAAACGACTTTAAACTGTAGGTCTCGCCACTCATATATAAAATTAATACACACAACATAAGTCGATAAGAGAAGCTAGGTTGTAATCCTGACTAAAGGATTGTAATGATCAATTACACAGCCCTGCATGGGTTTTGCAAATAAGATTGCTCCAGGTGTTCCGAAGGGATTTTGTGCGCTGAACACGAATCTGGTTTTAAAAATTTTCCAACGTCAGGTTTTCGAGAAAAAGGGGGTTGAAACACCTAAAAATAGCGTTTTTGGCCATTTTTGAAACATTGTAGAGCTTAAACACTGACGTGCTAGAACCATCCCCATTGTCAGAAATTGACAATTGATCTTTGCTCTTTAAAATGAGCCCAAAGGCAAATTGTTTGCGTAAGTAGGGGGTGGGTTTATGTCAAGGGATGCAAAAGAAAAAGAAAGACATTACGGAGGTCCTTAAAAATTAATCAGATTTACTTGACAATTGTTACACAGGGGTTTTTGGGGTCACTGATTACAGATCTTCATTCAATTTAAAAAAATTCAAAATGGCGGATCCAATATGGCGGTCGAGGCTTATAAAAATTAATCAGATTTACTTGACCGCCATATTGGATCTGCCATTTTGAATTTTTTAAATTTGAATGAAGATCTGTAATTTCTCGAAAACCTGACATGATGGACAATTTTTGAAACCAGATTCGTGTTCAGCGCACAAAATGCCTTCGAAAACACCTGGAGCCATCTTATTAACACAAAAAAGTCCAAATTTGCAGGGCTGTGTTATGTATGTATGTAGATTTTTTCTTTGCTGGTTTATACGCATAAACAAGATGCAATTCCTGAGCTTTGTTTAGTTTATTTGACCGATTGTAGCCTGTAACAGGGCTTAAATTCATTTACGCTTTGGATTATAATGAAAATCCTTCAGAAAAACAAAAAATAAAAAATTGGAAAATCCGCATTACTTTTAATTCAATTTCCTTTTGGCAGACCATAAACTTATGCCATGAATTACAATAAAAAAATTCCCCTCCAAAAAAACACCGAAGAAAAGCCAAAAACGCATAAAAATATCAACAATAATCGATAAAAACCATAAAACACTTACAAAAACAAAAAAAAAAACGACCACTCAACCGTGCTTGCGCTAAATAAAAACGAATTTATCTGCTGTTTTTTATAACACACACTTGCACACACATATATATACTATATAGACACTTATGGTTAAACACATACCATCATAATAACGAAAAGATAAATAACGATAAGCAAAGATTTAATACACAATACAACGTTGCTCTATATTTTATTGTTACTGACCACATATACTCTCATACTCTTACACTCTCACTCTCCCTTTCATTTACGGATTTAGTTTCTCATTTTCATTTTCGTTTTCATTACAAATCAAATAAACAAAGGCAACAAGAAAGCCATCCATGCTATAATATAAGATACACATACTGTGTGTGCGTGTATGTGTAAATTTTATCAACAGTATTGTTTTGTTTAATCTTATAAACACTAACAATATTTCAAAAGCAACAACAACAATGATAATAACAAAACAAACTAAACACCAACGCTCTCCCTCACATGCTCTCTGTACTCTCTTCTGGTACAACTTAAATGCTGTGTTTTTAGTTCAGCAATTATGGCGCCAATGTTTGTCTCGTATTTATACTCGTGCCTCCTACATCGTACACCATACAACTACAACTACATTCAACAATAATAAGAGTCTTGCTTGCTTGCTTGCATGAAACTCCTCGTCACCATCAACATCAACATCGACATCAACATCCACATCGTCATCATCATCATCATTGTTCTCGTCGTATGAATACATTTCGATTCTTCGTTTACTATTATAAGAGAAAGAGAGAGAGAGAGAGTATTACACACACTGGAACACATACCAAAAGCTCATTATCTATGATTTCGTACAATAATAGTCATCGATACTGTGTATTGTGTGAGTGTATGGCAATGCATGCAGTGTGGGCTAAAATAATAGAAACTTTTCGTTACATTTTATTGTTTTTTCTTCATTTTTGGGTAGATGTGGGTTAATTTTCATTTGATTTTTAGCTATTAAGGACAAAGAAATTTCAAAGAAATTCAAAAGTCAATAAAGGACATGGGGAACTAAAAGAAATTAATTTTTAATGAAGAAAAACTTGATGAAAATATAACCAATAATGGGCACTTAAAATGTACATGATTACGGACAAAGAAAAGTTGATTTGGTGCAAGGAGTTAAGGATCTATTTACCAAGCTACCTAGGGCTTCCCAGTAGATAACGGCTTAAGTATATCAAGCGCACAGAAGGTCATCATAAAATTACAATGAAGTTAACAATCAGGCATAAATAGAACTCAGGCTAACATCTGCTCTCGGGCTAACATCTGCCCTCTACAGTCTTACATCTAATCAATCAATGAGGCAGAAAGTCTGCCTTCAGCTTGGAGAAAAGGCATTCCAATAATGTCTTCGCAGAATGGCAAATTGAATGTTTGAAACCAGTGGAGAGGAATTATTCGAATTAACATCATGTACTAGATACTGGCAATCGTAAGACAGACAAGGCTTAAGTGTAGCAGAAAACAATCTGCAAGATAAGCTGCCAGGCAGTGTCAGGATAAATAGAAGCACTTGAGGGCAGTTGAAAACGCTACACATTGTAATTGAGGCAACTAGAGAATGCAGAACACACCAGCATTTTCTTTTCATTGATACCAAAGCGATATTTGGAAACGTTAAACTGCTCTATGGAAAACATTAGGAAATGAAGGATTCCCCTAAAATCTCTAGAGATCTGTACGAGATCTCAGGACACGCAGCTCTTTTCAATGGCATTGTGATAAAAATCAAGAATTGTTCAGTGATTCCTATGGGGTCATAGTTTCAGAAGCCAGGACAAATTTGAAAACTGCTTAGATGGAGTTGAATCAGGTATTGTGCTTTCCAATAGCAGCGATAGAGGCTTCAAACTCATTGTATACGATGGAGAGGCGGATCAGGATAATGAGCGAAAAGTTCTCCACGAGATTTATCAAGGGAATCGTGACCTGAGAAATCAAAGACTTGACAGCATACTCCTTAACTGTCCCCTGGACAAATTGGATTTTGGGAAATGCTTTGCAACGAGACATAGAGGGCAACGAGTCATAGAGGGAATCGTTACCTGATAAATCAAAGACTTGACAGGATACTCCTTAATTATACCCTGGACAAATTGGATTTTGGAAAATGCTTTGTAACGAGGCATAGAGGCCAACGAGGCATAGACGCTAAATTCTCTTTTAAGTCAGAATGCATTTTATGGTGTACGAATGGGTTGAATACAGGTAGCGGGAGAGTAGCTTAAGAGCTCGGTTTGTAAGTGAAATATTCGGCAATCATTGGGAAGATTGCCGGTATCTTCCAAGCACAAATCTACGAAATCAAAAAGTGTGATCAATTCAATTGGACCAGGAACCATTTTGTGGTATACGAACGGATTGAGGAGACATAGCGGGACAGTAGCGTGAGAGTTCGGTTCCTAAGTGAAAGTTTACGCCAATCAAAAATGTGCTCAACTCAATAGGGATAGATTGGGACAAAGCTATAATATCTGACAATCACAGTACCTTATGTATGGAATGTCGAATCAGTTACATAATACAAGAAGTCGCCGTTGTCTAGTAGGTAGTGTGTTGGCTTATTAGACGTAAAGCCAGGATTCGAGCCCCAGGCCAGACATCAAGAAAAATACAAAAAATATTTCTTCGGCGTCTTCCTCTCAGCAGATTTCTGGCAAAATCTCTGAGAGTAAATAAAATTGCCATGAAAAAGTCTCTCAAAAATCTGTCGTTCGGAGTCGACTAAACTAGGATGTTGTACAATTCAATTCGACCTCCGGGTACTGTACTTGTCTTAATTGACAAGTACACGTCCTCTAACCTAACCTAACCTAACCTAACCTACATAACACAATTGGACATTACAATCCTTCAGTCAGGATTACAGCGTAGCTTCTCACACCACTTATGTTTTGCGTGCGAATTTTATGCATGAGTGGTGGGATCTAAAGTTTAAAGTCAAGTCCGAACAACAGATTTTTGAGAAGATTTTCATGGCAGGTTTTTATTTCTACTCCCAGAGAGCTTTTGCCAGAAACCTGCGGAATTAGTTATACAAGGAAAATATTGTCACTCTTTGCTAGATCCCAGGTCATGATGGAGAATCATAGTAATGAGCAGGCAGACGAATTAGCAATGATCCGAGCCTATGTGTGGATGGTAGGTAGGTAGGTAGAAGTGGCTGTCCCCTCGATGGAGTCATGAGCGGACACACTTAGGCCGCACACAGGGCCCATTGTGATACCTTAGTTTCACATACTCCCCTATTCCAGGAACCACCCGGAGCTTCCGATGAAGCGACTCAGGCTGCCAATATTCATATATGACAGTTCATCCATATCCTCCTCCGACTAAGTGCCGGACTTGTGCACAATAGGTGAAGAATAGTCTCATCTTCCTCTTCATCTCCACAGCTTCAGCAGAAATCATTTGCAAGGTGCCTAAGACCAATACGCCTCGCATATGCTCTTATAATGCAATGCCCCGTAATAACCCCAATAACAGTGTTGATTCTACTTCTTTGGAGTTTAAGCAGAGTCGCCGTGCGCCTCCTATCCAGCCTCGGCCAGATTTTTTGCGCCGTTCTGCCCTTGTCCGAAGCTGCCCACCTACTGTTGACAAGGTCCACGATTTTATTGTCAATTATAAGCCTGCCGGTATCCAAAGGGATCCCCAATGTAGAGAATTCATCAGAGAGTTCGATGGTCGTGCCCCTTCTGGCCAAATCATCCGCTCTGCAGTTGCCGGGAATATCTCTAAGTCTCGGTACCCATGTGATACAAACATCATATCGGTTCGCCACCTCATTGAGATATCTGCGACAGTTGTACACCGTCCTGGAGTTTATTACACTGAAATCCAATGCCTTGATAGCCGCTTGGCTATCGGAAGGTATGATGATTTTCCGTCCGTGAACATTTTTGTCCACAATAATTTTCACCGCAGCCTGAATTGCTGACACCTCTGCCTGAAAGACGCTGCAATGATCTGGTAGCCTTATAGCCTTGGATATTCCGATTGATTATTTGTGGATAATAGAGCCCAAACTTTTCTTTGTATTGAGAAAGAATGTTTACAAGATAAAACTCGTTGAAATGAAAGAATGAGAGAAATGATGAATCTTCTTAAGCCCTACTTTTGTTGTATAATTACAATGAAAAGAGATTTGAATCGTGCATTAGACTATACGATCATTTGAACGGACATAGTAGACCACTTTTCAAAATATTTTTTGCATCAGGTTTAATATTTAGATTCAGTAATGAGGAGAATAATACATCAGACTACATACATGGAACATATCTGCAGCGTTAGTGCATTTTAAAAGAAAAGATCTGGGTGCATTATCATATACTATACTATATCATATCACCATATATCATATAACGGGTGATTTTTTAAGAGCTATAGGAAATTTTTTCAAAAAAAGCACATAAAATTCAGAAAAATGCATGAAGGAATCTTTATTTGAATCGATAGTACGGTCCATATAATTTAATGTTTGAAGATTATTTCATGCAAATGTTGACCGCGACTGCGCCTCAAATGGTCCATCCGCTTAATCCAACTTTGGCATACTCTTTCCAACATTTCGGCCGGTATCTCACGAATAAATGCTTCAATGTTATCTTCCAATGCGTCAATTGAAGCGGGCTTGTCTGTATAGACATGAGCTTTAACATAGCCCCACAAAAAATAGTCTAAAGGCGTTAAATCGCACGATCTAGGCGGCCAGTTGACCGCTCCTGAACGTGAAATAAAATTTTCACCGAACTCGCCTCTCAATAAGTCCATTGTTACGCGTGCTGTGTGGCATGTGGCACCGTCTTATTGAAACCACATGTCATGCAAGTCAAGGTGTTGCATTTTGGACAAAAAAAAAGTTGGATATCATCTCACGGTAGCGCTCGGCATTCACAGTTACGTTACGATTCGCAGCATCTTTGAAGAAATACGGTCCAATGATGCCACCAGCCCATAAACCGCACCAAACTGTGACTTTTTCTGGATGCATTGGTAGCTTTTGCAATGCTTCTGGCTTATCTTCACTCCAAAATCACTCCAATTCTGCTTATTTACGTATCCATTGAGCCAAAAATGAGTTTCGTCGCTGAACATAATTTTTCGATAAAGATGTGGATCTTCGGCCAACTTTCCTAGAGGCCATTCACCACAAAATTCTGCTTTGCGGTAGGTCGTTCGGCTTCAATTCTTGCACCAACTGTATTTTGTCTTAGGGCTTCACATCTAAATCCTTCCGCAAAATATTCCACGTTGTTGAGTAACAGAGGCCCAATTGCTGCGAACAGCGACGAATCGATAATTGATGGTCATGATTAACACTGGCCGATACAGCTGCGATATTTTCTTCAGTTCGCACTCTACGTAAGCGTGTTGGTGGTTTAATGTCCAACAATGTAAATTTTAGCCCGAACAGCCGCTTCAGTGGGTCGATTAAACTGACCATAAAAAGGGAAGAAGCGCGCAATGAACTTTCTTAACAGAGCCCGCATTTTGATAATAAAATTCAATGATTTGCAAGCGTTGTTCGTTTGTAAGACGATTCATGGTTAAATTACAGACCAAACTGAAGATGTTTGACTGTGAAACAAAACATGAAACGTGCGTGAGCTATTTAAACCAGTGTTGCCAAAAAGATAATAGCTAAAAAAGCACCCGTTACTATGCTATATACATGATGCTTACTCACACTGAATAACATTATAAGACTTGGGAAAGCAACAGAATTAAAAAGACGCCGTAGGAGAACCGTGTATAAATTGATGGCAGATCATATAATTGCAATACTCTAGCATCTCTACACGATAATAATCTTGCAATCGAGCTGTTAATTGCTTAAAAAATTTCTAAGTCTTCTCTGTCACCATCTTTTACTGTTACACTTAGTTTTTGTTAACCAGTGTGTATTTTGTTAAAAAAAAAAACACTCCTAAGCCTCCTGCATTTCCCTTACATAGCCACTAAAGCAACCACATGTACACTACCTCGCTATGCTTCTCTCTTAGTCTTTCAGTCTCTCTCTCTCTCTGTGTGCGTATGTCTGTGTGTTTCATATATAAACAATCGTATATTACAGTTATAACTCTCATAGACAATCAATGGAGCAAGTAAGTGATTTTCAATGTTTCATGTGTGATGTATTGGGGTTTTCTTTGCCTTTCAATGCATAAACCATACATAAATACATACGTAGAAATGTTAGGGTAACAGTGTATGTAAAGGGTAAGAGCATTACTTCAGCTTAGACAGAGACATAGAAAGAGAGAGAGAGAGGGCGGCAAGAACATAAAAGTTTTTCTGCCACATCATTCAAATCAACGAGATTTTGTTCGTTGTTTGTTTGTTCGTGTTTTTTCTCTTTTATTTGTGGTTTAGTTTCTGTCGTTATTATTGCTGATGCTGTCTGTCGTTGTTGTTGTTGTTATTTTCTGGTTTGTAGCAAAAAAAAACCACCGTTACATATGGCTGCTTCTTGTTTGCCATCGTTATCGTATTAGACAGTATTAAACCATAAACAATAAATTTTTGATCAAATAAGTGTATACGAGTATGTGTGTGCGTGAGTGAGTGTTCAGTGAGTGTGATTGTATGTGCGTGTAAAACGTTTGATTTACTACTTAAATATGTTGGTTGGCTGGCTGGCTGGCTGGCTGGCTTGTTTGTTTGTTTCTCTGCTTGTTTCTGTTTAAGAGTCAATTTAGGCGTGCATGCCAGTGTGCGTGTATGTGAATGTAAAATAGAGTGTGTTGTTGAGAGAGCATGTTGGCACAAGATTGAGTGTATGTTTACAGCCGATAAGTATGAGTAATTTTATTAAAGTTTATTTGTTAAGCTTGAATGATTTCTCGAAGTTGACTTGTGTTTATTTTTTCTGTTGTGTTGTGTTCATTGAAAGCATGTAAGTAAGTATGTAAGTACACTTAGATATGCATAGAGAATGATTATTGCATTGTAAGCATTTTATTATTGAATTATTAAAAATCAATTTAATTACGTTGGTGTTGTTGTTTTATTTTTCTTAATTATTTAATTGCAATTTGTTTGTTTAAATATTTATGTGAATAGCTTAACATTTTAAAATTTAAGAAAACAAAAAAGAAAACATTTCTATTTTTTTGCTTTTTAAAGTCAATATTTGCTAGGCTTTTATGCTAAACAAATAACTTAAAAATGTTGGATTTTGTGCAAATATTTGTTTTTTTTATGGAGAAAATGTATTAAAATAAGTCCAAGAAATGTATTTAAAGCATTGACCATTAGGTATGAAGATCCTTTTCCATACTTCAAGCAACATACAGTAGCCAATGTAAAATACGTGACAAATTTTGTAAGACTAAATTTACATGATGCCAGTTTTGAATACACTGCGGTGAAATCAATCGTTTTCAGTAGCAAAAAATCTTATAGAAGAGATGTACGGGAAATTTGAACTGCTCTTCTTATAGTCAATATGAAAACTTGTTTGCAGAAAGTCCTCGATAGATGTCTTGATGGAGTATTACAGCTTCGTCTTCATGTGAAGTACCATATTCCAATTTATTTCAAATTAATTGGGTTTGTTACAGGTCCCCTATAATCTTTTGTTGCAGAGCATTCGGTTATGCCATGGATATGGCTTGACTTGGCTTCTTGAAAAATTTCTTACGGTTCGTAATGGAGCACTTTGGAAGCTCGTAATCTTTAAAGAGGGGGATTATTTTGTGATACAAGAATGGTTTAACGATTTTGTGAAGTCGCCGTAGTCTAGTAGGTAGTGTGTTGGCTTATTAGACGAAAAACCAGGGTTCGAGCCCCAGGCCAGACATCAAAATACAAAATTATTTCTTCGGCGACTTCCTCTCAGCAGATTTCTGACAAAAACTGTGAGAGTCTATAAATTTACCATGAAAAGTTTCTCAAAAATCTGTCGTTCGGAGTCGACTTTAAACTGTAGGTCCCGCCACTCATGTATAAAATTAACACACACAACATAAGTGGTGTGAGAAACTAGGTTGTAATCCTGACTGAAGGGTTTTAATGACCAATTATGTATGTATTGGGTTCGTTGCAAGCCCCTTATGGTCTTCTAGAGCAGAGCATTATGTTAATGCCATTCGGGTTTGCCATGGATATGGCAATTATGGATTGATGATGTAGAGCACACTGTTTTCGAGTGTGCACGCTGGCAGAGCTATCGCTCTGCACTGACGTCGATAGTCGGGACGAACACGGCCGGTAACATTGTCGGGGTTATGATCGCGAGTAGAGAAAATTGGACCTCAGTGGCGAATTACGTGGAGAGCATTCTAAGGCTGAAGAAGAGGGATCTTGAGGCTGCGGAACATGTGGGCACGCCGGCATAGATGAAACTGGTACACGTGTCAGGCGAAATACGAATTTTGAACTTTCGACCCGCAATCCGGACGCGAATATGAACACGCAGGGGACAAAGGGAGTTACTGAAGTAATTTCACCGTAGTTCCGGAGTGGGCACAGGTCCAGGAGACGAGGGGGTTTTAGTGGGTGAGGGCCCCACACACGGAGGATGGGACGACTTCCTCTATGGTGTGGTTAGGTACATTTACCCCTCCTCGGCGTAAAAAAATGGATATGGCTTGATTTGGCTTCTTCTACGATTTATTGCGGTTTGTAATGGAGCACTTTGGAGGCTCATATTCTTTAAAGAGGAGGATTATTTTGTGATATAAGATTGTTTTAAGGATTTTGTAGTCGCCGCAGTCTAGTAGGTTTAAATCCCGGGTCCGATATCTCTAGCAAAACGAAATATGCAAAAAATATTTCTTCGGCTGCTTTCTCAGCTGATTTCTCAAAAATCTGTCATTCGGAGTTGGCTTTAAAATTCACACACACACAACATAAGTGGTTTCAGAAGCTAGATTGTAATCCTGACTGAAGGGTTGGGTTGTAATGACGTAATGTTTGTATGTATGTATGTATGCATTGATGTATGTTTGTATGTATGTATGTAAAGAGTGTTTTTTATAGAGGTATAGAACTTTAAGTTGCAATAAAACAACGATGGATTATTCGATTGACATGAATTTTATTTATCCGAAAGATAATCTTGTGGCATTACATTTTAAATATGATTTCTGGCATATGACCGCCACGGCTGGCGCGGATGTAGTCCAATCTGGACGTCGAATTTTCGATGACTTTTTCCAACATTTGTGGCCGTATATCGGCAATAATACGGCGAATGTTGTCTTCCAAATGGTCAAGCGTTTGTGGCTTTACCGCATAGACCAATGACTTTACATAGCCCCACAGAAAGTAGTCTAGCGGCGTTAAATCACAAGATCTTGGAGGCCAATTCACAGGTCCAAAACGTGAAATTAGGCGGTCACCAAACGTGTCTTTCAATAAATCTATTGTGGCACGAGCTGTGTGACATGTTGCGCCGTCTTGTTGAAACCACATCTCCTGGACATCATGGTTATTCAATTCAGGAATGAAAAAGTTAGTAATCATGGCTCTATACCGATCACCATTGACTGTAACGTTCTGGCCACCATCGTTTTTGAAAAAGTACGGACCAATGATTCCACCAGCCCATAAAGCGCACCAAACAGTCAGTTTTTCTGGATGTAACAGTGTTTCCACATACACTTGATGATTACCTTCACTCCAAATGCGGCAGTGTTGTTTGTTGACGTAGCCATTCAACCAGAAGTGCGCTTCATTGCTAAACAAAATTCTTATGCTTATGCTTATGAAAATCGGGAACAACGGTAATCTCGTTTTGGGCCCATTCGACGAATCTACGCCTTACTTGATGATCGTTTGGCTTCAATTCTTGCACGAGTTGAATTTTGTAAGCACGCAAATCAAGATCCTTCCGCAAAATCTTCCATAAAGTGGATGGACACAGATCCAATTCCTGTGCTCGATGGCGGATGGACTCATTCGGGTCTTCCTCAATGCTACGCTCTACAGCAGCAATAGCTTCTTCTGTACGCACCGTACAGCGTCTCTGGGGATGCGAGTTATCAATAAGAGTAAACGTGGTAAGAAAACGTTCCATGGTTAATCGAATTTATTGCTCTGATGGACGATTTTGTCGACGATAAAAATCGCGACGTATTGCGCGATACGTTTTCCGCACAGAACCATTATTTTCGAAATAAAATTGCACTATTTGCAAGTGTTGTTCAGGCGTGAGTCTATTCATGATGAATTGCCAAACCAAACTGAGAATAAATCACTTGACAGCTGGTAAATCGGTCGCCATCTTGAAAAGTAATGCCAACTTAAAGTTCTATACCTGTATAAAAAACACCCTTTATATAACGTATGACGAAGTTTAATCTGCTAAAAGTTAGAATTACCTTTTGCTGTGCCCCAGGGAACTCATGGAAATGAGCGGACAGATGTCTTTGTATGAAGAGGAAGCCACATGCTGCTGATGAGATCAAAATCTAGGAAGAGTCGTTTCGAATGGTATATTCGACAAAAGGCAGGGTAAGAAATGCGGTTTATTGCGATCTTCATTTCGTTGTGTGATTGCAATGGAGATTTGAGTCATGCATTCGGGGGCAACCTAGGCCTAGTTATCGATGTTTTAATTGGGCACTGTAGTAGAGTCACAGAGCACTTGTGCAGAATGGCGATTTGTTAGGATCAAATATGTGGTTTTTATGACAATGAAAATGAGTCCTTAGAATGCACACCGGGGATTTGTAAGGCATTAATGCTTCTCAGAAGTATAGAATTGAGAGCATATCAGGTGCTAAGCAAGAAAGTTTCCTTATTGTCACTGAATAGGATTTTGAATATTTTTAGTAGAGAAGGTTGGGAAGAGATTTTATAAGGATACGCTATACCTGCATAGTTTTAAGGCAATATATTACCATCTCTCCACCATGCTGTTTTTCTATTAAAATATTGATTTTTAATAAAAAATTGTTCACAATTTAAATAAAAAATTGCTTTCTAGGTTGTTAAGGACACTCAATTAAAAAAAATTATTTTAATTGCTGTCTTCTTCTTCTTCTATTAACAGTAATAAAATTTTATAACAATTTTTATTGCTTTTGCAATCATTTTTATTTGTTAGTTTTTTATCGATAATTATTGCAAAAATGAAATTTTGTTGAAATTACTCTTGAGGCAATCAGCCAGTCATTCAACTCAATTCAATACAATCTCTGGCATTGCCATCGAATGGAGAATAATTTTTGAAATTTATTTGAAAAATAAAAATTTTTTTTTTGTATTTGTAACACGAGAAGAGAAATCACTTACATTGTGCTACAAAATTATTTTCATGAAGAGATTTCCATTTCGTAAGACATTATTGAACACGCTAAAGGCTTTATGGTTGCTTAACTTCGTTTGGCTGGCTGGCTTGTTTGTTTGTTCTTGGCTACAAAAATACCTACAAGTTGCTGGAGTTTAACACACTCAACTTGCTTTTTAACTTATTGCACAAATAATCAGGCACTTTAACAAAAATAAAATATACAACAACAGCAACAACAACAACAACAACACACACACATACCATGCCATGATACTGATATTATAACGAACGATATGAAAATGCTGTTTACAAACACAAACACCAGCGCAAACACAACTGAATCCTGTTTGTTGTCATACTCCAGGTTCTCATATAGACGAGGTGGACAGACAGACAGACAGACAGACAAACATCGAAATCAGTAAACAGGCATGCCATGCCATGGCATTGGAAAGCCAAGCCAAGTCAAGACACAGAGCATAGCACAGTTAGTCAGCCAGGGGGGGGTACTGTTTTCATAAATATTTCACCAGCGACATGACTGGCTACAAATGTTATTATGAAAACAAGGATAACCAAGTAAGTATGTGTGTGTATGTATGTGTGACTTTTAAAAGGATATGAATCCACAGAGGAATTTATTGCTTAATAGGGCGCCATATTTTGCCTCTGAATCAAGCTTACCTTGTACTAGAAGGCCTAATTAGGCAAAAAGAAAAAAAAGTTGGAATTGCATGCCTAGATTTAAGCCCAATTTGGACTAGCTTGAATTCCTAGTTTGACTTTTTGCCTCGGGCTTTCCCCTTATCTTGAAAGATCCTGAGTATTCTAATGACTGTTCCTGACAGATCTACGACTTTAACTGCATGAAGGAAGCCCAGATGCTGCTTCTTTTGCAACAGAAAGCTAAGCAATACATTTTAGTAGAATCGTTTTCTCCTTTTTTGTTATTGTGAACGCTGTCGGAATCAAGGTCACTTGGGTGGTGTCCCTTCCCAGGCTCTCAACATATTGTTGTATTTCCTTCTAACTCTTGGGTTTTTCTTTTCTGGGGCAGTGAGGCAATTTGACTTTCCGATAAACTAACTACTAATGGGTGATTTTTTAAGAGCTATAGGAAAATTAAAAAAAAAACACATAAAATTCAGAAAAAAGCATGAAATTTTATTTGAATCGATAGTACGGTCCATACAATCGAATGTTTGAAGATTATTTCATGCAAATGTTGACCGGGACTGCGCCTCAAATGGTCCATCCGCTTAGTCCAATTTTGGCATACACTTTCCAACATTTCGGCCGGTGGTATCTCACGAATAAATGCTTCAATGTTGTCTTCCAATGCGTCAATTGAAGCGGGCTTGTCTGTATAGACATGAGCCTTAACATAGCCCCACGAAAAAAAGTCTAAAGACGTTAAATCGCACGATTTAGGCGGCCAATTGACCGGTCCCGAACGTGAAATAAAATGTTCACCGAACTCGCCCTCAATAAGTCCATTGTTACGCATGCTGTGTGGCATGTGGCACGGTCTTGTTAAAACCACATGTCATGCAAGTCAAGCTCTTGCATTTTGGGCAAAAAAAAAGTTGGATATCATGTCACGGTAGCGCTCACCATTCACAGTTACGTTACGATTCGCAGCATCTTTGAAGAAGTACGGTCCAATGATGCCACCAGCCCATAAACCGCAACAAACTGTGACTTTTTCTGGATGCATTGCTAGCTTTTGCAATGCTTCTGGCTGATCTTCACTTCAAAATCGACAATTCTGCTTATTTACGTATCCATTGAGCTAAAAATGAGCTTCGTCGCTGAACACAATTTTTCGATAAAGAAGTGGATCTTCGGCCAACTTTCCAAGAGCGCCCATTCACCACGAAATTCTGCCTTGCGGTAGGTCGTTCGGCTTCAATTCTTGCACCAGCTGAAGGTTTGAAAGGCTTCACACCTAAATCCTTTCGCAAAATTTTCCACGTTGTTGAGTAACAGATTGCAGAGCATTGGTGCGAACGGCGACGAATCGATAACTGATGGTCATCATTAACACTGGCCGATACAGCTGCGATATTTTCTTCAGTTCACACTCTACGTAAGCGTGTTGGTGGTTTAATGTCCAACAATGTAAATTTAGTGCGAAATTTAGTCACAATATCCCGAATAGCCGCTTCAGTGACCATAAAATGGAAGAAGCGCGCAATGAACTTTCTTAACAGGGAACGCATTTTGATAATAAAATTCAATGATTTGCAAGCGTTGTTCGTTTGTAAGACAATTCATGGTTAAATTAAAGACCAAACTGAAGATGTTTGACAGTGAAACAAAACACGAAACGTGCGTGAGCTGTTGAAACCAGTGTTGCCAAAAAGATAATCGCTAAAAAATCACCCTTTACAACCGATTACTGTACCTGAGCTTAGTTTCGATAATAATGCATTTATTAGATTAAAAATCGTTTTCTCCTCTTTTTTATTGTAAATGTCAGAAGGTTAAGAAAATTCGGAATTCAGATTTTCTTCCAGCAACAACTTCCAATAGTTTAGTCAGACATTTGGACCCTCTGATGGACCGATTAATGTTCTGACCGATTACTGTACCTGAACTTAATTTTGATAACAGGTTCATGACATGGCTACAGTACTACTTCACGAAGAGATTCAGGACATCGGTTTCGGACAACGGGGCCTGTAAGGGTGGTGTGACCCACCTGCTTAGAGACTCCGTGCAAATTTACACCGATGGCTCTAAGCTGAACGGAGCGGTTGGCAGTGGAATTTTTTCGGAATCGGTTGGAATAGCTCAGTCTATAAGACTGCCAGACAACTGCAGTGTTTTTCAGGCGGAGGTGGTGGCCATACAGGCTGCGGCGAATTTAATAGGGGATGGAAGGGTCTCCAAGCGGAGTGTTATCATACTTTCTGATAGCCAGGCGGCTATCAAGGCTCTGAGTTCTAATGTGATGAACTCCAAGACGGTGTACGGCTGTTGCAGATATCTCGACGAGATAGCGGAACGATATGACATCCATATCGTATGGGTACCGGGTTACAGTGGTATTCCGGGTAACTGTAGAGCTGATGAACTTGCCAGGCGGGGCACGACCATCGAACTCACCGCTGAGTTCACGAATCTGGGCATACCAATGAGGACCTGCAAGCTCATAATTGATAATGCGATCGCCGACTCCGTCAACGACAGGTGGGCGACATCGGACACGGTTAGAACGGCTCGTAAAATCTGACCAAGGCTGGATCTGGGGGGCGCACAATGAGTCTACTTAAACTCCAAAGAGGCGCGCTCAGTGTAGTTGTGGGTGTCATTACGGGGCATTGCATTATGGGTACGCATGCGAGGCGCATTGGTCTTGGACACCTTGCTAACGACTTCTGCAGAAGCTGCAGAGATGAGGAAGAAGAGGAGACTGTCCCTCATCTGCTGGGTATATGCCCGGCTCTATGCCAAAGGAGAAGGAATACTTGGGTATTTACTACATGGATGATCTTGATTAACTTTCAGGGATTGACATTAGCAGCCTAAATCGCTTCATCAGGAGCTCCGAATGGTTTCGAGACTAGGGGATAACGGATGACTGGACGTGTGTCCATCAAAGAACTTTTCATGGATGGGCAGCCACCTCTACCTACCTACCTATCTACAGTACTTAAGCCGAGTTATTTCCAAAATAATGGATAGTCAAGCAACTTTTAAAAGCATTGGCTCCTGCTTACATGCAACATCTTAAACGATTGAAACAAGGCGGGTTATTTCTTCTTAACATTACAACATTCTTGCCAAAGTGAAATATAAGGAGGAGAGGGAAAGAGAGTTATACACCGATGGTTCGACTACCACAAAAATATTTCATGGCAAATAAATCTCAGTCCACCCACCTCTCCATACAGGAGTGATTTTAATTTTTTTCAAATCAATTTTTTAATTTCGAATTTCATGTGCCACCCTACTAGATTTGTGATTTAATATCCTTTAAACAAGTCATAAATAAATATTTTATTTTATTAAAAAGTTTCCTTTTTTTTTGCTCTGCTTCTTCTTTTCGTTTTCTTATTATTTTTTTCCATTTCTAAACATTCTATACACACAACACAACACACTACACAATACAACATTCTTACAGCCATGTATGGCAAGGAAGGATAACAACAACAACAACAAAATTTAAAAAAAAATCTTTAACAAACACAAACTATAATAAACCAAAATCAATACACACACACAATAACAAAATGTAACAACAAACTCTCTATCTCTCTCTGTCCCTGTCTCTCTATCTCTTTCTCTCTACACCATAATACAAACACATGAAAAAATGAAAGAAAAAAAAGATAACGGTTTTCACAAAATTTGTTGGCAGCATGTTAAACAATTTAATGTAAACGACATAACGTAGAATAAAGTCTACTTTTAGGCAGTGTATGTACATACATACACATACAGTAAGAGAGAGTAAGAGAGTGCCCAAGAGAGAGAGAGAGAGAGTGAGAGAGTAACTGTTTGATTATGTAGTATTGAGTATGATAGTTAAACACCAAAAATATTTTCTATAACAAGCAAAGCATAGATACTGCATACAGAATATGGCAATAAAAATATCGGGTTATCCATTTAATGGTTTTAAAAATGTCAAGCGGGCAAGGTTGGTAGCTGGTGATCGAACAATCGAACTATTGTGCAAGAAATTTTTCGGAATATAAAGAAATTTGAAAAGACTAAAAGGATGTGCATTATTGCAATTCTATAGAAATGTTTTGTTATCGAAAAATTTTCAATAGAAAAGTTTTTTATTATCGAAGGAGTTGTTATCGAAAAATTTTCTGTGGAAAAGTTTTGTTATTGAAATTATCGGAAAATTTTCTATAAGAAATTCGTCTTTTTTTTGGAAAATTTAAAAAAAAATTTTTATCGAAAAGTTTTGTTATCGAAAAATTTTCTATAGAAAAGATTTGTTATCGAAAAATTTTCTATAGAAAAGATTTGTTATCGAAAAATTTTCTATAGAAAAGATTTGTTATCGAAAAATTTTCTCTAGAAAAGATTTTTTATCGAAAAATTTTCTATAGAAAAGTTTTGTTATCGACAAATTTTCTATAGAAAAGTTTTGTGATCGACAAATTTTCTATAGAAAAGTTTTGTTATCGACAAATTTTCTATAGAAAAGTTTTGTTATCGACAAATTTTCTATAGAAAAGTTTTGTTATCGACAAATTTTCTATAGAAAAGTTTTGTTATCGAAAAAGTTTCAATAGAAAAGTTTTGTTATCGAAAAAGTTTCAATAGAAAAGTGTTGTTATCGAAATTATCAGAAAATTTTCTGTAAGAAATTTGTTTTTTTTTGGAAAATTTTCTATAGAAATTTGTTATCGAAAAATTACCTATAGGCAGGTTTTGTTATCGAACAATTTTCTATAGAAAAGTTTTGTTATCGAAAAATTTTCTATAGAAAAGTTTTGTTATAGACAAATTTTCTGTAGAAAAGTTTTGTTATCGACAAATTTTCTATAGAAAAGTTTTGTTATCGAAAAATTTTCTATAGAAAAGTTTATTTATCGAAAAATTATCTATAGAAAAGTTTTGTTATCGAAAAATTTTCTATAGAAAAGTTTTGTTATCGAAAAATTTTCTATAGAAAAGTTTTGTTATCGAAAAATTTTCTATAGAAAAGTTTTGTTATCGAAAAATTTTCTATAGAAAAGTTTTGTTATCGAAAAATTTTCTATAGAAAAGTTTTGTTATCGAAAAATTTTCTATAGAAAAGTTTTGTTATCGAAAAATTTTCTATAGAAAAGTTTTGTTATCGAAAAATTTTCTATAGAAAAGTTTTGTTATCGAAATATTTTCTATAGAAAAGTTTTGTTATCGAAATATTTTCTATAGAAAAGTTTTGTTATCGAAAAATTTTCTATAGAAATTTGTTATCGAAAATTTTTTTATAGAAATTTGTTATCGAAATTTTTTTTATAGAAATTTGTTATCGGAAAATTTCTATAAGAAAATTTTCTATAAGAAATTTGTTATCGAAAAATTTTCTATAGAAAAGTTTTGTTATCGAAAAATTTTTCATAGAAAAGTTTTGTTATCGAAAAATTTTCCATAGAAAAGTTTTGTTATCGAATTTTTTTTTATAGAAATTTGTTATCGAAATTTTTTTTTATAGAAATTTGTTATCGGAAAATTTTCCATAGAAAAGTTTTGTTATCGAAAGTATGAGAAAATTTTCTATAAGAAATTTGTTTTTTTGGAAAATTTCCTATAGAAATTTGTTAACGAAAAATTACCTATAGGCAGGTTTTGTTATCGAACAATTTTCTATAGAAAAGTTTTGTTATCGAAAAATTTTCTATAGAAAAGTTTTGTTATCGACAAATTTTCTATAGAAAAGTTTTGTTATCGACAAATTTTCTGTAGAAAAGTTTTGTTATCGACAAATTTTCTATAGAAAAGTTTTGTTATCGAAAAATTTTCTATAGAAAAGTTTATTTATCGAAAAATTATCTATAGAAAAGTTTTGTTATCGAAAAATTTTCTATAGAAAAGTTTTGTTATCGAAAAATTTTCTATAGAAAAGTTTTGTTATCGAAAAATTTTCTATAGAAAAGTTTTGTTATCGAAAAATTTTCTATAGAAAAGTTTTGTTATCGAAAAATTTTCTATAGAAAAGTTTTGTTATCGAAAAATTTTCTATAGAAAAGTTTTGTTATCGAAATATTTTCTATAGAAAAGTTTTGTTATCGAAATATTTTCTATAGAAAAGTTTTGTTATCGAAAAATTTTCTATAGAAATTTGTTATCGAAAATTTTTTTATAGAAATTTGTTATCGAAATTTTTTTTATAGAAATTTGTTATCGGAAAATTTCTATAAGAAAATTTTCTATAAGAAATTTGTTATCGAAAAATTTTCTATAGAAAAGTTTTGTTATCGAAAAATTTTCCATAGAAAAGTTTTGTTATCGAAAAATTTTCCATAGAAAAGTTTTGTTATCGAATTTTTTTTTATAGAAATTTGTTATCGAAATTTTTTTTTATAGAAATTTGTTATCGGAAAATTTTCCATAGAAAAGTTTTGTTATCGAAAGTATGAGAAAATTTTCTATAAGAAATTTGTTTTTTTGGAAAATTTCCTATAGAAATTTGTTAACGAAAAATTATTTAAGAAAAAGTTTTGTTATTGAAAAATTTTGTTATCGAAAAATTTTCTATAGAAAATTTTGTTATCAAAATTGTTAATGTCAAGCTGGTGTGGTTGGTAGCTGGTGATCGAACAATTGAACTACTGTGCAAGGAATTCTTCAGAATATAAAGAAATTTGAAGAGACTAGAAGGATATGCACTGCCAACATTTCATCTCGTATATGTAGTATTCGGTATTTGTAATGAAGTAGTAGAGTTTCTTGACTTTCCCTTGTATTGTCATCTTGGACTGAACTCTCCAAAATAATGATTAACGCAAGGAAGGTGATTCGGAGTCGAAAGGATTTTCTATTTGGACTGTATGACCAGCAGATTGCATGTGGATTTGTGGTATCACAATGGGCCTAAGCTTTGGGGCAATGTAGGACTACCACTCATCACACACCCACTAACATTTATCGAATGTCTTCGATGTATTTGAACTGAATTTTACCTTTTGCAACCGAATGCTGGATAACCCTTTACAATAAATAACTGAGACAAGACAAGGAGAAGAAGAGGATGCAAGTAAGGCAGAGAGCCGAGTATAAATATGTGTTTAGCTGTTGGTATTGCTTATGAAATTTTATTAAATTGCTGGCTTTCATTACGTTTAGTTCAGTTTCGTTCAGTTTAGTTTCGTTTCATTTTAAACACACACAGACACAGAGAGAATTCCAATTTTATTGAGTTTGTAAAACAGATTTATTGCCAGATTCAGGAATTGTAACCAAGTTTAGATGATGAAACAAGTTTTAGGCACACACACACAACATGTGTGTATGTGTGCTCAGATACATTACAACTGTAAGGTATGTTAGCGTCGTCCATGCCTGGCTGGTCATTACTTCCTTATACTGGCCTTACTTTTTTTTGGGGAATTTTATTTTGAAATTTAAAAACTTTTTAGTTTAAATGGAGATTGTTCTTGCTGTTGTTGTTGTTTTTTATTGAAAATGTTATTAATATTTATTATTCTGCTTTACGGTGCATATGTGCATGTGTGTGTAGAGTTTTAAAGTGTTTTTCTTTATGCTCGGGTTATGCATCGATTATTTGCACATTTTATTTGCTTTTCATTTTAATTTTTGTGTTGAAAATATTATTCGACAATCGATTTCTTATCTCTTTGGTAATAAAATATTTCATTTTATTTACCCCCGCCCCTTTAAACGTAAAAAAATTAAAATTCTATTAACACACGCACTCACACTCACATGCTTGGACATACTAGGTGTGGCTAAAAGATTCGAAACCACACTTCATGGTAGAAAATAGACGCCCAAGTCCTTTGGAGATTTAATCACAATCTGTTATCGAAAAATTTTATATAGAAATTTTTAATCGAAATTTTCTATAACAAAATTGTTATTGAAAAATTTTCTATAAGAAAATTGTTATCAGAAAATTTTCTATAAGAAATTTGTTATCGGAAAATTTTCTATAAGAAATTTGTTATCGGAAAATTTTCTATAGGAAAGCTTTGTTATCGAAGTTTTGTTATAGAAAAGTTTTGTTATCGAAAAACTTTCTATAGAAATATGTTATCGAAAAATTTTCTATAAAAATTTGTTATCGATACGTTTTCTATAGAAATTTGTTATCGATACGTTTTCTATAGAAAAGTTTCGTTATTTTAAAAAATTTTCTATAGAAATTTGGTATCAATAAATTTTTTGTTATCGAAACAATTTTTTGTCGAAAAATTTTGTTATCGAAACAATTTTTTATAGAAAAGTTTTGTTATCGAAACAATTTTCTATAGAAATATTTTGTTATCGTAAAATTGTCTATAGAAATAGTTTATCGAAAAATTTTCTATAGAAATATTTTGTTATCGAAAAATTTTCTACAGAAATATTTTGCTGTCAAAAAATTTTCTATAGAAATATTTTGTTATCGAAATTATCAGAAAACTTTCTATAAGAAATTTGTTTTTCGAGAATTTTCTATAGAAATTTGTTATTGGAAAATTACCTATAGGAAAGTTTTGTTATCGAAAAATTGTCTATAGAAAAGTTTTGTTATCGAAAAATTGTCTATAGAAAAGTTTTGTTATCGAAAAATATTTTATAGAAGAGTTTTGATATCGAAAAATATTTTGTTATCGAAACAATTTTTTATAGAAAAATTTTGTTATCGAAACAATTTTTTATGGAAAAGTTTTGTTATCGAAACAATTTTGTATAGAAATATTTTGTTATCGAAACAATTTTCTATAGAAATATTTTGTTATCGAAACAATTTTCTATAGAAATATTTTGTTATCGTAAAAATTTCTATAGAAATATTTTGTTATCGAAAAAATTTCTATAGAAATATTTTGTTATCGAAAAACTTTCTATAGAAATATTTTGTTATCAAAAAACTTTCTATAGAAATATTTTGTTATCGAAAAATTTTCTATAGAAATATTTTGTTATCAAAAAACTTTCTATAGAAATATTTTGTTATCGAAAAATTTTTTATAGAAATATTTTGTTATCGAAAAACTTTCTATAGAAATATTTTGTTATCGAAAAAATTTCTATAGAAATATTTTGTTATCGAAAAACTTTCTATAGAAATATTTTGTTATCAAAAAACTTTCTATAGAAATATTTTGTTATCGAAAAATTTTCTATAGAAATATTTTGTTATCGAAAAATTTTCTATAGAAATATTTTGCTATCGGAAAATTTTCTATAGAAATATTTTGCTATCGGAAAATTTTCTATAGAAAAGTTTTGTTATCGGAAAATTTTCTATAGAAGTATTTTGTTATCGAAAAATTATATATAGAAATGTTTTGTTATCAAAGCAATTTTCAATAAAAAATTTTGGTATCGAAACAATTTTCTATAGAAAAGTTTTGTTATCGAAACAATTTACAATAGAAAAGTTTTGCTATCGAAACAATTTTCAACAGAAAAGTTTTGTTATCGAAACAATTTTTAATAGAAAAGTTTTGTTATCGAAACAATTTTCAATAGAGAACTTTTGTTATCGAAATTTTTTTTTTATAAATTTGTTATCGAAAAATTTTCTTTAGAAATATGTTATCGAAATTTTTTAAAAATTAAATTAAGTGGTTTCAGAGGAACACCTCTCTACGTTTTCAATATGTTTGTAAGCTCCGCATTAGGAATGCTGCAATTGTCAGGCTTCAAGGCTATCTTCTAGTGCCATGCATGTAACACTATTAGGCTTCCTTCTCATATACCTCCTTTTCCCACATTCAATTCGTTTAAGTATGATTTTCCCGATTGTTTAACTCCAGACCTCTGTGTTTATGGTATAGGACAACAATATAGCGCGTATGATGGCTATGCCGCCAATGATGAATCCCCTTATTTTCCATTTTTCGTCCGAGAAATCATTTTCAAAGAAAATTACTTCACCAACACCTGTTTGGAATATAAACTTCAAACATACTCAGATAAAACAACAACAACGATAACAACAAATCAAATATTCAATTGGATTGCTTTTCATAAAATTTATTTACACGTACATACACTCACACAAACATGTACACAAACACCATCATCATTACAACAACAACTAACACCTCTTATGCTGTGAGCATAACACTCACAGCTGCCACACATTAATTCGTTCAGCAATGCAAAACGCCACATGCTGAGACGTCGATATTCTGTGACGGTTTGCCACAGCGTGTCACCTTGAGGCCTTGCAACAGATCCAATACATTCTGGCCACGTTTGATTATGCCGAAGGCAATACGTTTACCATTCAGAACGTTGATGGGCGTAAAGCTGATGGTGAACGTGATGAAACGAATTTTGCTGCCACGCAAATAGCGACTGGGAAACGATAGTATGCCAGAGGATACACCATGATTGATGGCCATGGTATCGTGTTCAATAGACGGAGAGGTTAAAGCGGTCATATCATCCAATGCCAATTCAGCCTCAAGCCACAGAGGGCAAAGTAAACGACTGATATTGAAGCGTTTATTTTGTTTAAATAAACAGCAGCGTAGAAATTGTAAGACCACTTCGGGACACGCTTCGGTAAACAATTGTATTTCCAAACGACCCAAAGGTTTTAAGGCATTGACTTCCAAGTCCAAGTAAATACAGGGTCTCAGCAATTGCTGCAATATTTTATGATTCTTCACCAAATTCAATTGTTCATAACGTTTGAAAACATGGGGCGGTATTTCACTGTTGGGATTATTCTTTTTCAAGCTCTCCCTTTCCTCTTGTTGCTGGGCCAGATACTGCAATTGTTTGGATACGCGATAGTTTAATGTGCTGTAATCGGTAGCTTTATCGGGTGATTGTATCATTGCCCTTTGGCTGTCCCTTATAAAAATGCTCTGCATCATCCCTATGTAAGACATGTCACGTTGATCTTCGGTATGTCGTTTTAGCTTCGGTGCCTGACTATCCACTAAACTGGTGGCCTTTTGTACACGCATACGATGTAGCCGGTAATTTTGTGCCCTTTCGTAATTGCTCATTGCGCTATGCTTTTCGAAAATACAGGAATTCAAATCGTTTTTGAAAAAGATTTTTAAAATTTTATTTGCTTTTGAAATTGAATTTTAAAATATTTTCAAATACGAAATAAAAAATAAAGACGTCTTAAAGCTTTTATACAGAAAACAAAATTTTTTTTGATGAAAAGAAATGACAATGTCAGAAAAATAAAATACTACACCATTTCCCATTAATTTAAAACAAATTGAAAAATATTTTTCCATTAGAAATTGTTGTTATCGGAAATGTTTCTATAGGAAATTGTTGTTATCGAAAGTGTTTTTATAGGAAATTGTTGTTATCGAAAGTGTTTTTATAGGAAATTGTTGTTATCGAAAGTGTTTGTATAAGAAATTGTTGTTATCGAAAAAGTTTTTATAGAAAATTATTATCAAAAAAATTTCTATACAAATTTGTTGTTATCGAACAGTTTTCTATAGAAATTTGTTTGTTATCGAACAACATTCTACAAAAAATTAATTATTGAAGAATTTTCTATAGAAATTTGTTATCGAAAAATTTTCTATAAGGAATTTGATATCGAAGAATTTTCTATAGGGAATTTGTTATCGAAAAATTTTCTATTAGGAAAATTTTAACGAAAAGTTGTCTATAGAAAAGTTTTGTTTTCGAAAAGTTGTCTATAGAAAAGTTTTGTTATCGAAAAGTTGTCTATAGAAAAGTTTTGTTATCGAAAAGTTGTCTATAGAAAAGTTTTGTTATCGAAAAATTATCTATAGAAAAGTTTTGTTATCGAAAAATTGTCTATAGAAAAGTTTTTTTTATCGAAAAATTGTCTATAGAGAATTTTTGTTATCGGACAATTTTCTATAGAGAATTTTTGTTATCGAAAAATTTTCTATACAAAAGTTTTGTTATCGATTCAGTTTCTATAAAAATTTTCTATAGAAAAGTTTTGTTATCGAAAAATTGTCTATAGAAAAGTTTTGTTATCGAAAAGTTTTCTATAGAAAAGTTTTGTTATGGAAAAGTTTCGAATAGAAAAGTTTTGTTATGGAAAAGTTTCGAATAGAAAAGTTTTGTTATCGAAAACTTTTCTATAGAAAAGTCTTGTTATCGAAAAGTTTTCTATAGAAAAGTCTTGTTATCGAAAAGTTTTCTATAGAAAAGTCTTGTTATCGAAAAGTTTTCTATAGAAAAGTCTTGTTATCGAAAAGTTTTCTATAGAAAAGTCTTGTTATCGAAAAATTTTTTATAGAAAAGTTTTGTTATCGAAAATTTCTTATAGAAAAGTTTTGTTATCGAAAATTTCTTATAGAAAAGTTTTGATATCGAAAAATTTTTTATACAAAAGTTTTGATATCGAAAAATTTTCTATAGAAAACATTTTGTTATCGAAAAATTTTCTATAGAAAACGTTTTGTTATCGATAAATTTTCTATAGAAAAGTTTTGTTATCGATAAATTTTCTATAGAAAAGTTTTGTTATCGATAAATTTTCTATAGAAAAGTTTTGTTATCGATAAATTTTCTATAGAAAAGTTTTGTTATCGAAAAATTTTCTATAGAAAAGTTTTGTTATCAAATCAGTTTCTATAGAAAAGTTTTGTTATCGAAAAATTTTCTATAGAAAACGTTTTGTTATCGAAAAATTTTCTATAGAAAAGTTTTGTTATCAAATCAGTTTCTATAGAAAAGTTTTGTTATCGAAACATTTTGTTTCGAGAAAGTAGTATGTAGAAAGTTGTTATCGATAAACTGTATACGTCATCCTGTTACCTTTTGCTGGGGGTTATATAAAAGGTTAAGTTATATGGGAATATAAAAATTTAAAGTTATCGACATTATAAAATTAAGTTTTTTTTTTAATTTTATCGACGTTATAAAATTTTTTTTCTTAAAATATGAATGAATAATGAATACTAATGTTATCGATTTTTTAATGTATTGAGAAACTAGGTCGTAATCCTCACTGAATGGTTGTAATGACCAATTATGTTATGTATGTAAGGTACTTTTGTCAGTTTATTAGCTATCTTCTGCATCTTTCTGTTATTATTTGTCTTGAAAAATTCAATTTTGATTTTCCAGAATGATTTCCACTCATAATTTAAATGAAATTTTTTGAGAATATTATTATTAATGTATGACGTCAACAACAATGACAACTGAGGCAAACAACAGATGTTGAAAGATTTTTAAACGGTATGTTTTTACGTATGACTGAATCTACATTTGTATACATATTACATAAGCAAAAGTAGATATTAAAAGTTTGCTTTTTAAAAATTAAATTTTTTGAAAAATATTGTTTTCACTTTATATAGGCTGTTTGTTATATGGTAATACATATGTACCATACATACATACATACATATGTATATGAATATGTATGGTT